>OX101816.2:42574727-43774727 GCA_944452925.2 Chrysolina oricalcia
AAAATTAGCTTGGTAATAGAAATAATGGTAGTTGTTAGAACCTTGTTTATATACGAGTAGGATAGTTGCGGTTCTTTCACAAGCATGTAATGGCCTTACTATTCTAGATGCGTAAGTACTTCACTTTTTCTATGACTACAGTTATAGTATGTTTGTTAGCAGTAAGTAGATCTATTTATTTTGGCTCCGGTTTATTTCTTTCTAATACTGGTTGGAAGTTAATAAATTCTCCAGTCTTCTCAAGAAAAATAATTCAAGTATATAGGTTCCTTTTGTAACAAAGTCAAACTGCTGTAAGCATAGTTACTTCGATAATAAAATCATTTGCTGCTTGAATATTGTCCACACCGACTAAATTACAATGCGATTCACTGAACGGCTCAAAAGTAAATTGAAAAATATGACAAATGAAGCTACGGAAAGAATTTCAATCGAGTTTATGAATGACAATGTTTTTTGGAGACACTTTCAACTATGGTTACTGAAAAAGTGAACAAAAAATTGAGTATCTATCAGCTAGAGTTGATGTGCTGGAAGCAAAAATTATTGATGTACAGGAGAAAATCGAGCCTAGATAAACTTTGTTTACATGTTGTAACAGAATATAATAATGAGAACTCGATAACCAAACTCCAGGGAATGTTTTCAACAGAACTTGCAATTGATAATCCTAATCTTCAACAATAGAACTCCTGGGTCTGAAATAGAAATTCTAGAAATTGTTTTCAGACCCATTTTGCATTATTTTCCTTGTTACCACATCAATGATTGAATTATTGTTCTGGAAAACATACAAATAAACATTATTACTATCATCATTATTTGTTCAAAATGATAAAAACATTATAACAAGATACATTCATCCAATATTTTCATAAGATAATTTTTTTTCTGAACCTACTTCTCTGACTTCCTTCCTAATAGGCTTCCATCTTTGGATAATTTTAAATATAGTAACATAATTTTTTGAAGTAATTTCAACATTGAATATTTTACCTATAACGAGAATGGCTTGAATTTCCAAGCAATTTCTGCAAAATACGGTTCATATTTCGATTTTTTAGGCAAAAAAAAAGGTTGTCAATTAATAGTCTAGTTGTGTGCTCCCTACCTATACATTTTCACTATCCGAAAAAAAAATTTTTCTTCGATAGTACGTAAAATAAGGTTTAACGCACTCTTCACAGATTGTGAAGTGATAGGTTTTAGCACTAGTTCGTAATAAATGAATTGTGCGTGAAAATATAAACTTTGCGTAAAGTAATGTTTCACGTACTATCCATACATTTACGACGAAAGCGGAAAACTTCATAAGATGAAATATTCAACAATTGATACCGTTTATTAAAATAAAATCTGTCGTGGAAAAAATATTGTATGGCACATTTTTGTAAAGACCTTCTTTGTACACGCGTGTTTTGTTGATCTCGGCTGCGCTCATACAAAAAACTCCCACACCACGAACTTGTATAATAAATGACTATTGATAACAGCTCAGTATATAGTGATTTAATCGTGTTTCAACAATCCATGGTAACTCGTAGCGTTGCACTGATAATTTGATATTTGATTTCATTCAATAAATTAAAAGAAATTTCAATGTATCATTGATGGGGACAATTTTATTGAATCAGATTTTGTACTTACTGAACTGGTTATTATGGTAAGTTGGTTGGTTAAAGGCTGAAGAGCGAGATCCCGGGTTTACCTTTGAGGTTTCCCTTAACACTGAGATCAGTTGGGGTCTATTGTATTGTTATGTCGTCAGTGGTTCCTAGTTGAATAGGCCTGTGTTTTTCACTAGGTTCAGTAGTCTATCTACTAGGTGTTTCGAAATCATGCCTGTTTCTTGGTAAATCTGTCCAAATATTCTATTGCGCATGTTGAGCAGCGCGTTGCATCCGAAGATGATGTGAGAGGCTGTTTCCTCTTCGTCACCACAAAGTCTACAGTCCACGGTTCATCTATTTATTCCCATGGTGTGTAGGTGTTTCCTAAGGCCGCAGTGTCTGGTTAGTGAGCCGGTGATCGTGCGTATCTTGGATCTGTTGAGGTTGAGGGTGTCAACCGTCAGTGTTTGGCTCAGGTGCCTCGCCATTGCTGTGCTGTGTCGATGCCCTTCGATTTGGTCCCAATATATTTGGTGTTTTGATTTTTTCCACTCATTGATTAGGTTCCCGCATCGGGTTTTGCTAATTCCAAACGCTGGTTCTGGACATGTGAATGGTGATTCAGATGTTTTCTTTGCAAGTTGGTCTGCTTTTTCATTGCCTTCAATTCCCCTATGCCCGGGCACCCACACAAGTGTAACCTTGTTGCGTTTCGACAGTTCATTGAGGCTCTGAAGACATTCCCAGACTTGCTTTGACTTTAACTGTATTGAGTTCAAAGCTTTTATAGCGCTCTGGCTGTCAGATAGAATATAGATGTGTTTTCTTTCATACCCACGGTCTAGATTTATCTGTATGCATGTCCTTATGGCATGTGGCTCTGCTTGGAATACTGTGGTGTTGTTGCCAAGTGGGACTATTACGTTCATTTTTGGCCTCACCCTGTATATTCCTGTTCCTTCAACTCTTTTTGAACCTGTAATTATGTAATACGTAGCAAGTAAAATTAATTTCCACACTTCATTCACACCCGAAAACTGAGGTCATATGTCAATTATTCTATAGTCAATATTTTTTGTTTCAGTTCATAAACAATGATACTACATACTTCGAAAATGATATTGGAATTGCAGAAGAGCAAGATACGGTGACCATGATGTCCATCTTGATAATAGGTGAGTGGGAAAAATATATAGCAAACTCTTTCAAGCAGGTCTCACTCGCTTTTAATAAAGTTCGAAATTGTATAATCGATTTTTTTAATTAGGTTTTTTTTTCATTTCACGCTTAAGATTTCAATAATTGGAAGAAAAACTTATTCACAATAAACGAAACTGACTGCGTGTAGAAAGATATGTTACGGGTTTATTGTTTTTTTGTACTTACCTTTGTCGTACTAATTAGGGCAGACATGAACTAACCTTGAGCTAAAAGTAAATAATAACTTCCCGCAGATTTATTTTGTAAACATACTTTTGGTTGGTCTATTGTTTTGTAATTGAATGAAGAAAAGGTTCGTATTTCGTGCAGAAATTTATTTATTAAATCACAGCAAAGCGCTTTCGACTATAAAGTCATCATCAGTGCGTACCTGTAAGTAAGTGATATTGAATTGAATTTAAGAAATTTTGATAATGAGAATTTTGAAAATTGAAAAATTGCTTACTCGTCAGGTGTACAAGAGCCAGACCATAAAAATATCATGTGTCCAGAGGACCATGTAAAATTTAAAAACGGGACATCATATGAATAACATCTTAAAAAATCCTTATTCCATGATTAACTTGGATAAAAGTTTCAACAGGCAGAGTAACACATATCTGTTGAAGCTTAGTCTACTGTCAAACTAAATAAGTAAGTACTTTTTCAATTTTCAAAATTCTCATTATCAAAATTTCTTAAATTCGATTCAATGTCACTTACTTACTTAGTTGAAAGCACTTTGCTTTGATTTTATAAATAAATTTCTGCACGAAATACAAACCTTTTCTTCGTTCAATTACATTGGAACGTGCACACAGCTGGACATTTTTCACATATTGTTTTGTGTTTAGAACACAAAACCGTTACATTTCTTTTCTACCTCTATTCTGTGCCATTGAGGTACTTCAATTTCGAATACTTGACCTTCTTTGTGTTTGGTTCTGAGATTGAGCAAGGATATCGTTTTCGTTTTGGTTCAGTTGGCAACACTGAATCATTAGGTATTCCGTTTACCTGAGTCAATGTTCAATTGTCCCAAAGAATAGCTCCAAGTAGCTTGAGGTAGTTCCTGGACTGATCTCACAAACCACGAATAAGCAAGGAAGCGCCTTTGTCTGAAAGTGACAGGGGTGCATCCACGAACACACTTTCTAAGCTGCATAAAAATCCTGGTGTGTCGAGACAAATAAACAAATGAAATAGTAGTCTGCTTCTTTAGTCGGTTCCAGAGATGGCGCCCTTATAGAATTTTAGTCATGTCAATATTCCAGGGATGTGGTGATTGATGACTTGTTAATTTTATGGATGTTCAACAAACTTCAAATACAATTCAAAAGTGAATGATTGTGACGGAATCTAAATTTCATAGTGTAATTTCCTTGTATTGATGACTATTAATAATGTGTTTTTTCATTTTGCTGTATATTTTCTTAGACATTCATCCAATAATATCTGATTGATTCTGCATTTACTTGATGAAGATCCATAGTAATTGTACAAACCACACTGAAAACGATTCACCTCCACAAACTTTATTTAATCAGACAGTGTAGAAGCTAGTGAGCAGGCGAAACTTATCTGATTAAATGAAATTTGTGAACATCTAATCCTTTCCTGTGTAGTTTGTACAATAATAATTCGATCATGTTCCGTTTTTGTATCATTTGTGGGCAATCCAGAGAGACGAACAAAATGATTCATCTATATCCAATACTGAAAGCAAACCGAAAGTGAATAGTTAGTACCACCATATTATGAAGATTATCACATAGTATCATTAGGAAACATTTTAATGAAAATCATTGCACGATAATGTCTCACACGGAATCCCGCCATTCCCGCTTATATTATATTAGCACAAGATTGACAGGTTCTAATGGTGAATTTTCATGAAGCTCATTTTCAATATTTCTGAATGAAATGCGTGCTTATTATTGTAGTTAATTGCATTTCAGAAAAAAATATATATAAATAAATAAGTCGAAAATGTAACAAATAAAACTGATAGGTGAAAGTGATTCAGTAAATTCCAATAATTACGTTTCTTTATTCATTTCATTCGTCGGCAACACATGAAAACTTTCTGTTATTGTAAATTCACCCTAACAAGAAAACCTACCGTGGTGGAACACGCAAATGCAAAATATTTGGGAAACAGACCACGATTTTATTTGTTTTCTCTTAGCCAAGCTTGCGAATTGTCTTCCATTTCATCCCACAGTTTTGCATGTATGAGTGGACACACCAGGGTTTTTAGACATCTTAACTCGATCCGTAGTGAGTTTGACATATGTCAGATTTTAACAATAATCAATACCAATACAATTCAAAATATATTGCAACTTAAGTCGATATCAATGGTCTATATGGTAGACATAATTCCATTCTATCTCTATTCAAATAAATTTTATAATTTTTATTTCGCTTCGAATCGATAACATACATCGTTCTAGCTACGTATCGTAACAGCTCTCGTATTGAGTGTAATAATGATGAGAGTGATATCTTTGCAACTAACCTATTTTGAAGTTTTCCATTTAAATTTTTATCATCTCTGGTGGATCTTGGGAAAATTCATATCTGGAGATTTCCTTATATTGTTTGCGATATTTGACGCTGTATATTACCGAGGAAATCTCTGATCGGTATTTCCAGATTTTTGAGGTATGGTAAGCACATCCCTTGTCTCTTGATGTTTAGGCCCATGTCGTTGTGTATTTTAAGGACATGCAGTCATTTCTTCATCGGTACTACCGCTGGAATGAGAAACTAGGTTTCAGACGGCAAACAGACCATCTCAGCTATTACCAGTACCCGCTCCCCCCACTAATTTGTTGAATTCTTGTATTCTTTAATCTGTTATATTTAATATTTAAAGTATTTTATGATCAAAAATGGAGTTCTTCAAAAATAAAATTAGATATCAATCGCATTTCTATCGATGAATTAGTTTATGAAATAATGGTTAGAGGTTTCAGTGATGGTACGTACTTATCAGTAGCTGATATTAGGGCAGCTTTGCGGATAGCTTTGTCCTTAGAAAAAACTTCACTCGCTATTAAAAATCCAGCATATCCATTCAAATTCAGATGACTCTACGGCTATTGCTATTAATATTGATTTGTCGAAAACTATTATTGGTTACTTTTCAGGTTCAGAAAAAGTTACAACTTAGGTATTTCCAAAAATTGCTCATGTTTTAGGTCGTCTAAAAAGGTGTAGTCCTCAGAATGATGCTCAGAAGAAAAATAAATCTGATTATCGAGTAGGTATAATTGTTATTGTTGCTATGTAAGTTACAAGGAAAGGTTCGTGAAGGCCATAAAGATATCTAGGTCATTCATAATTCAGTTTTAAAACAATCCTTGACAGCAGCGAATGCACACAGCTCTGCTGTTTATTCTAGTGATTCTTCCAGTGTTGAAGAAGATCCTTTGAAAATTAGACCACTTTCAGTTCGTGATTAGGGAACGAAATTCACTAGAAGGCCTGAAATAATGTCGTTCTCTACTTCTATTGAGAAAGTAGGAACAATGGTAGAGGTATTTGGGAATCAATATTGTTTCAGGATGCTGCAGATTTATTTGAAGGAGATGCTGCTACTTGGTTCAACTTAGTAAAAACTTGGACCTCTGATTGGGATTCATTAGTTCGATTGATACGACAGCAATTTTTACCATCCATTTTGACAAAGACTTTGAAAATACTCGGTTGCAGTATTACCAAGCAAAATGATCCATAAACGCATAACAACAAAATCGGGACCAAAATGAAGATATAGAAACACTCAAATGCTGAATGTCTCTTCAAATGCATCAGAACTAAAATCCTGAAATGAAACTCAAGTGATAAATTGCTGACATAAACAAATAAAAAAGTATTCGATTTCGAGAGGAAATGAATTGAAAAGAACCCTGAATATAATTTTCATCATAATGTTGCATATTCAGGTTCTAATGAATGATACGCTACTTTATTTGCTCAACTCGACATTCCAATACTTTTATTAATCGTTCACTGTCAACTCCTGAACTACTATTAAGTCTTCAATTGTACGGCTTATATAGGAACTATAGGTTCTCGGACAATTGAGAAATTCTAGAATATGATATTTAACTTGAACTTCAACTAACTTGTCTACGTGTCTCAATACTCAATACTCAAGCATAATTATTGTCGCTCATTCGAATCCTACTAGTAATGGAATTTTTTATTTCTGTTCTAAAATGTATCAGGTTCGATAGGCTATGTTCACAGCATTCTTCAGTGATTTATGTCAGTTACTGGAAGAGTATTTACTCGCTTATTGTCTCCTCAAGAATTGAGCTTTTAAGATTCTTCTTTATCTTACAAAAATAAACTGTTCGGGTAAAAGAGAAACATCTAATGGTGGATTTATGATGAAGTTTTAAGTCCCAAGTGATGAGTAGGAAGTTTTAAGTAATAAGAAGCCATAAAAAGTTCAATCATGGGCTTTCAATAGGAGAGTTCATGCACGAGTCCTAAGTACCAAGTCGTAAGGAAAGTTGTTCAACGTTTATCTTTTATTACTGAAATTTACGACTAATTTTTAGTACGCATTCGTTTTGTAAATGCTGTCATCAATCAATAAGAGTAATTTAATTTGTTGTTTAAAGCTATCTGTTGAAGTAGTGTCACTTATTTTTGTTGTGATATTTAATAATTCAATTATAAAATTATTCATCCGCGAGAAAGTGACAAATGACAGAATAATTTCCGTATGACATAATTATCAGTGGTAGGACTTCTGTAGGAATCGTAGTTATTTTTCTTGCGACTTCTGACTTAAAACTTCTGACTTATTATTTATGACCTAAAACTTCACCAAGTTTCCTCCATAATTCTTGAAATCATCATAATGAACTGTTGTCAATATATTTTCAGCTCCTAATGTTTTATAATGGATCAATCTGATTAAAAAATTTTATAGAAATAAAAATCAGTTCAAGTTTCATTATCAATATTTTATTGTGTGAATATTCTGAGAAGGCCACATATTACATCACATCAAGTGAATTCTCCTAGGGTCAAATGCGTCAAACTAATAATGGAACATCTTACTTATGCCGGAAATATTTATCTCACGATTTTTTTATATCTTGAGCGCCTACGGTGCTCATCTGGATTTGGCATCCCAAGCTGTCGTTTGTTTCAATGGGAAATATTCATAAAAAATAGATCATGCTGTTACTACAGGTTTGTTTCCCTCATAACTCAACAAAATTAATACGTCTGTTTCAAGAAATCGAAGTAAAAGCATTTGCTCAAGGTTTATGCATACCACCCAATGATATGTTACCGTTGGACTCCGTTATTTACATTACGAGCTGCGGTTGACAGAGTCACATTCTGAGTAAAATTTTTACTACCGCTTGTTTCGCGGCAATTATCTGCCATAATACATTGTATATAAGTAGATAATTCAGCAAAAACTCAGCTTTGTCGACTTTTGGGTTGACTGCCAACTATTTTCAGCAAAAAAAGCGGCTAAATAAATTGTGCTTAGAATGTGACCGCAGCTGGAAATGTAAATAACGGAGTCTGGCTGTAATATGTCATTGGTTTCTTTAGCTTGTACATCTTATCTGTCCTGTAATCCAATTCGAAAGACATGAATGATCATCGCATGAAAATGTGCACTTTCATTTTTTCACCAAGTCGAAATTTTTAGCTCAATCACAGCGAAATGAGAATCGTTCATTTGATGAAGAAGTCTGAGTACGAATACTGCCCAAATTATTGTGGCGAAGCTGCGGGCGATGCCGGACCTGAACGCTCACGTAGTCAGCGCGTGACCGCGAATTACTTCCAAGGCGCTTTGCTTCCAGAAGAATCTGGTCTAATCGGAGAACGTTCCTAAGGCTTTTCGAGAAATATCAGGAGCATTCTAGGAAAATGAACAGTGTATATAAAAAGAACCACGCAGCAGAAGACAGTCAGTGAAGCGAAAGCCAAACATAAATAGTCCAGTGTGATTGTTATATAAATTATAGTATTGTGTTGAAGTTATTGAGACATTGTATTTCGTAAAATAAATTATTTTATAGTGAATTTGTTTAAATATACTAGTGGTGACATAAGTGCGATTTTTAAGTACAGAGTGTTCGTGTAAGTAGATAGTTTGTGTATTTCGGACAATTGTTTTCAAGAAAAATAGACAGTGACTGATAAACTAGTCTAGCATTGACACTCGCTCATCCAACACATCTCGTGGATGCACTGGCACGCGCTTTGGAATTTGAGGCGGCGAAACAATCCTGCAAGAGCCAAAGCAAGGTCCGGATGATGGAAGAAAACCGACAGGAGCCTTCCGGTCTTGAAGCTGCTATAAGGAAAGTGATGAAGGAATTGTTGCCCGAGAAGAGATTAATGAGATGCCGGAACTGTAGGAAAATTGGACACTTGCGTAGCCAATGACCAACCCTCAAGAGGTCAAGACCAACGAAGGTTGTTGAGCAGGGACAATCGTCGGCCTATACTCAGAAAGCTCCGGTGAACAACGCATATGTCGCTGTCCTCCAACGACAGACCAAAAGAGCCTTTGTAGACGGTTTCATCAACAACAAGCCTTGCGCGATGCTGCTGGATACTGGTGCGACTAGGACAATCCTTGGGCCTGCTTTCACTAAAACATCAGAGATAATAGAACCATCATCCTGGAAGCTACGCACAGCAACAGGGGAGCCGGCCACTGAACATGGTGAGCTACCGATTGAACTGATTCTAGGCAGCACAAACGTGAAACATCGGGCATTAGTAGCGGACATTGAGGATGACGCAATTATTGGAATGAACATCATGAATTTCAGAGGATTCGAATTGAACTTCAAAATAGGCGTCCTACGTGTGAACGGAGAAGAGCTGGTGCTACATGGAAGAAGTGGAGAGTTGATTCGTGTTCTGCTGGCTGAAGATGAAAGTGTACCCGAGAGGGCTGGGACCATACTGGAGGATCGCTTGGATGAAGGTGCGAGCAATGGTGGTTATGTTCGAGCCCAAGCTTCATGATGAGAAAATTGGACGAGGGATTGTACTAGGCAAGACTTCGTTGCGTGCTGATAAATTTGTGCCAGTAAGAATAATGAATGTCAAGTATTACCCAATGACCTTGAAGAAAGGAACTGTTTAGGGGCACTGCTCGTCAATTTCCTCTTTGATCAGGAGTGTACACGGATCTGTTAGCCAAGACAACAACCTGACAGTGGAATGGAAAAAATTGGTTACCATCTCTTCCAAGGGCATTGAACCAGCTCAACAGCCCATATTGAGAGAATTAGTCAAGAAGTACCAAGACATCTTCGACATCGGACAAGGAAAGGGGGATCGAACGAATGTAGTTCAGCATGATATTGATACTGGGGATGCCCGACCGATCCGACAATCAGCTAGAAGACTTCCTCTTGCCAAGAAGGAAGAGGCTGACAAAATAGTCAGTGAAATGGGGAAAGATGGAGTTATTGAACCGTCCTCTCCAGTCGTGCTGGTAAAGAAGAAATATGGATCAACACGCTTTTGCGTTGACTATCGTCAACTAAACAACGTGACGAAGAAGGACAGTTACCCTCTTCCGAGAATAGATGACGCCTTGGACACGTTGGACGGCTACACGATTTTCTCGACCCTTGATCTGAAGAGTGGATACTGGCAGGTAGAACTGGCTCCAGAAGATAGAGAAAAGACAGCCTTCACCATCGGCTCAGGACTGTGGCATTTCACCGTTATGCCATTCGGGCTTTTCAATGCTCCAGCCACATTCTTGAGATTAATGGAGACGGTTCTGAAAGGACTTTCATGGAGGACGTGTTTGGTATATCTCGACGACATCGGTTGTCAAATCGTTCGAAGACCATGTAAAAAACCTTGAGGAGGTATTCCTGCGGCTGAGAAACTCTGGACTGAAGCTGATCCCCAAGAAATGCCACCTGATCCAAAGAGAAGTACGTTACCTTGGCCATGTTGTCTCTGGGCACGGAGTAGCAGTGGATGACGAGAAGATCAAAGCAATGAAGGAGTGGCCTATTACGAAAGACATACACCAACTACGTAGTTTCCTTGGTTTGTGCACATACTATTGCCGATATGTGCTGGGGTTTGCCAACATCGATAAACCACTGACCAGGCTCACGGAAGGACAAACAAAGTTCCAATGGTCCGAAGAATGCCAAGACTCGTTCAGAAAGCTGAAGGGGGCATTGATCAACGCACCGATTCTAAGTTATCCCCTTCCGATTGGAAAATTCATTTTGGACACGGACGCCAGCAACATGGGATTTGGAGCTGTCTTGTCCCAGATCCAGGATGGGCAAAAGAAGGTCATCGGATACTTCTGTAAAACTCTCAGTAAACCGGAGCGTAACTACTGTGTCACCAGACGAGAACTGTTGGCTTTTGTCAAGGGAGTAGAACACTTTTAAAAATACGTGTACGGGGAAGATTCCTGTTAAGGACCGACCACGCAGCCCTTAAATGGCTTCTACAGTTCAGAAACCCCGAGGTCCAAGTAGCACGTTGGATCGAAAGACTCCAAGAATTAGACTTCGAGATCGAACATCGAGCAGGGAGTGGCCACAAGAACGCAGATGCCCTGTCAAGGAGACCATGCCCAGACGACTGCTCACACTGCCGGCAAGCAGAAGAGAAGGAAGCAGCGATTTGTAGAACCACGGCAGTTGGCAACAACTGGAATGACAACGAGGTCCAGAAAGACCAAGAAAGATATCCAGATCTTGGTTTAGTCATCGGTTGGACAAAGAGTAATCAAAGACCGACATGGCAGGATATTGCAAGATATTCCCCAGAAGTCAAATCCTACTGGGCCCAATGGAATTCCCTTACCCTGGACAATGGGGTCCTGAACCGTGTATTGGAGTCCAGAGATGGTGGGGAAGACAGACGTCAGATAGTGGTGCCCAAGAACAGAAGACAGGAAGTACTCCGAGAGACGAAGACCCTGCAAAAAGTAAGGCAACGGTTTTACTGGGTCAATTGCCAAGTTGATGTTAATGACTGGTGCAGAAATTGTGCTGTTTGTGCTGCCAGTAATAGACCTTGGACACGACCCAAGGCCCCGATGCGTCAGTATAACGTAGGTAGTCCATTCGAGAGAATCGCCATTGACATCGCCGGCCCGTTCCCCGTATTAGATCACGGAAATAAATACATCCTTGTGGCAATGGACTATTTCAGCAAGTAGGCCGAAGCCCTGTCCAACCAGGAAGCCATCACCGTCGCGGACGTCTTGGTGAAAGAGTAGATATGTCGATTCGGCGTTCCCTTGGAGCTGCACTAGGACCAAGGCAGAAATTTCTAATCCAACCTGTTCCAAGAAATGTGCCAACTGCTGAACATCCGCAAGACGAGAACCACAGCTCTACATCCACAGTCCGATGGAATGGTTGAGCGGATGAACAGGACTATCAATCGCCACTTGTCCAAGGTAGTCTCTGACCACCAAAGAGACCGACACCAGTATCTCCATTTGTTCCTGATAGCCTACCGTTCCGCAGTACACGAGTCGACCGGCCAAATCCCTGCTAGTATCATAATGGGCCGAGAGCTGTGACTTCCCTGTGACCTAAAGTTTGGGATGCCACCAGGACAGGATACCACGGGAGAGGACTACATCAGCAAACTCCGGCAGCAAATAGAGGACATCGACGAACGTGTCCGTTTGAACATCCAGAGTACCAGCGACCGAATGAAAGCGACTTTCAATGCCGATGCTGGAGGATTTCAGGTTGGTGACCTAGTTTGGCTGTACAACCCGAAACGTCGCCGGGGCCTGTCACCGAACTTACGGAATTCATGGGAAGGTCCGTACAAGATATTCAAGTGGATAAACGACCTGCTTTACCAAATCCACAAGCCACCAAGATATAAACCCAGGGTCGTTCATTTCAACAGGTTGGCCCCTTACGCTGGGAACCATGACCAAGTCCGCACCCTCAGACCACCAGAAAATGACGTTCCAGAAATTCATGTCCTTATACTCAAATGGACAGAAAGTGTCACATGGGGTAACTCGAGAGGAGCCACGGGACCTTTTCAAAGTGACAGTCGATTACGCCCTAGCACACTGCGTCGCAGATGATCTTCGAATGTTCAGGGGCATCGCTGTGGTATTCTCCAAGAAATTTGGCCAACTCCAAACACTACGAAAACAGAATCCAGAAATTGGAGGTGTGCTACAGCTGAAGAAAGGCCAGAGGAACATCTACTACCTGGTGACCAAGAAGCATTTCCAAGATAAACCGTACTCTGAAGATGTCTGGAGGAGCCTCACCCAACTGATAGATACGATGGTGGACCAGAATCTGGTGGACTTGGCAATCCCAAAATTATCCTGTGGTATTGATGGGCTGGATTGGAGAGTTGTAAGAAGTATGTTGGGGACGATATTCCGGTCCAGCGGCATCCAGATTTGGGTTTGCTGTAATCCTATTCCACGACCTGACATGAAGACTGTGGAGAGTTATTTCCATAGAACTTCACCATGCAGATATAGGGAATCCTGCAAATATCGACACACTCCAAGGATGACATTTCGGGTCGAAATATCTCTAAGAAGGGGGCAATGTGGCGAAGCTGCGGGCGATGCCGGACCTGAACGCTCACGTAGTCAGCGCGTTACTGCGAATTACTTCCGATGCGCTTTGCTTCGAGAAGAATCTGGTCTAATCGGAGAACGTTCCTAAGGCTTTTCGAGAAATATCAGGAGCATTCTAGGAAAATGAACGGTGTATATAAAAAGAACCACGCAGCAGAAGACAGCCATTGAAGCGAAAGTCGAATATAAATAGTCCAGTTTGATAGTTATATAAATTAGAGTATTGTGTTGAAGTTATTGAGACATTGTATTTCGTAAAATAAATTATTTTAGAGTGAATTTGTTTAAATATACAACATTATCATACATTTTACTATTTCAATCAGATTAGGTAGACTCTTTCAGGAGCAAATATATTAAAGACAAAGCAACAGTTCGGCTACAAAACATTACCTCATATACAGAGTGACCCATTCGAAAGCGGCTGTACCCCTCTAAAATTGTTATTTATTATCCGACTGGAAATTTTTTTTTATCGATAGAGCATCGAATGCTTCAGTTTAGTGCCTCAAATTCGAAAATAAATTGAAAATTTCGAGTCCTACTTCATTTCAATTTAATTTTTAAATAGAAATTTGAGTAAGCCACTGAGTTTGAAATACTCTGAAATGGGTGTTACCAAAATTTCATAAGAAAATATTGATTCCTTACAGAAATATAATATAATAGATTAGATTAAATTAAATTTCACATCATATTATGATATTTATATTAGTTAAATATTTTCCTAAATCACACTATTCAAAGAATATGGCAAAACTTGAGGAAAAAGTAAAACGAAGCACACTCTGAAGACAAATGAATATAGGCCAAGGAAGGTTTTGTAAATATGAAATATCAAAATACAGGGTAAGTCAACAATATTCCCGTGATCAATTGCTCCGTTGTGAATCACTATTTCGATTTCTCATTTTTTGCCAAATGAACTTCACCATATCACACACATCACCACACACATCACCACACATCGCCATATCAAGTATGAATTATCTTCACTACATATCTCGAAATGTGAAATAGGTGATTATTCGAAGAAAGTCTTCTAAATTGATTTCTTTCAGATAATTCGTTAACTCCGAAACGGAATTTATAATTGAAAAAATTGTTAAGCACCCAATGGAACAGCGAATCGGAGTATATGAAACTATACTAGGTGCTTCATTTAAAAAATACCAACTTTGGTTAGCCACGCTTTAATGATGATTTTGGAAAGTAGTATTAAATGGTCCATTTGGTAAAAAAATATAAGAAGTCGAAATAGTGAATAAAAACGGAGCAATTGACCACGGAAATCTTGTTGCCCCACCCTGTATGAAAGAACATCAATTCGCTAGCAGTCTGCTTCGCAGAACGCTTTCCAAACGCCCTCACCCGACACAATTGGAACAATTGTGGGTAAATTTATTATAGGATGGTATATATTAAACAGCAAGGTTTATAAACGACTCTTTGAACACGAGCGAGGCAAATAGGTGGACTGAGCCGAAGGCGAGGTCTACAATTCGAGTAAGTGTGCATAGAGGTTTTCAAACGAGTTCTTTGCGAAACTTTCTATACGACTGAAAATATAAACCACACATTTCTTATTTTTCGCAGAATCCGACATTTTCTTCTGCAAACTGTCACGTTTGAAAAGTCCAAACGGAATAATAGATAATGAAAATTAGCACTCTTATAGAAGTTCAGGCATTCAATGCTAGATGGCGCCTCCATTATTGTATCGTCTTAAAATTAATAAGTTTGTTTGCGTAAACTTTTTTAGTTGAGAGATTTCATTAAAAAAAGGTAAATTCTTTCATTAGAGAGTTCCAAGTTGAAGCTTTCGCTGTCTTTATGGTGGTGAGCCACCAACCATACCGTTACCGATACCATTAGGAGTGAATTTCCTTCCATGCTGTGGCAGGTAGAGCTCCCCAACATTTGGATTGCATAGCAGAATGTGTTGTCTCCCATGGTGATCGTCTCTCCTTTTCTCATTTGGTCATGAAGATATGAGGATGATCCAGTCTGCTGCATGATTGTACAGTTTGTTATAATCCAGGGATGGACTTTTTCACCTCTTCAGTTAGTCTTTTCACTCCTTACCTCGCTATGTTGAACGAAATGATGGTATTTCTATCATGTTGTTTGTTTGAAGTCATAGTGGGAATCAAGACCCTTGCCTAGCTCACTAGGTGGACAAGGCCTGTTGAAACATTTTATATATTTTTTCATGAATCAACTTCTCACCCTATTGATATCAAGAAATTAAACTCTAGGTGTTACCAGTGAAGCTAATGTACAGTACTGAACGTAAGCTGTAGCTATATTCTTGTCAAAACTTAGTTTTTTCATGATAATTTATTGTAAGTTGAACTTCCATTAAACATTGCTATAGTTGCACAAGTTTCTACTCCTTCAGCTAAGTATCTCGGGGTTCCTAAGGCCTTGGTTCAACTGGAAGCTTCAACACTTCCAATTTCTCAGTAGCAACAACTTTTTGATCCCTTCGTCCTCTTGCCAACAGTCTAGGAACGGGTAACTCTTTCGGTTAGTTCCATACTGCAGACTTCTAGCTAACAGTCCCTCTCCCCAAGACTCCAAATGTTCTGAGGTGAATGGAACAGACAGTTTGACACGTACAGATGATACAAATACGGTAATATCCAACAACTTCGCCCTCTCAGATTGCTGATGGATGATCCCTCTTGGCCCTCCAAGACTCATAATGTCCTGAAGTGGATGAAACAGAGTGTTTGACAAGTACAAATGATACAAGGCCAGCCAAGTAGCTTGGTACAACTTGAAGATTCACCACTTTTTTAGTAGCTTCTAACTATTCGTGCCAATACTGTCTATCCGGTGGAATCGAACTATCACTCCAAAAAGGCAGCAATAGAATTCTAGATAATATGGACTCGGGGTTTCCAAATTGGCGGTAGGTGACAATAACATAATATTCCCATTACAGGTACTCTCGGTGATATATCAAATACAAACTTGACGATTCAAGTCCACAGATATCAGCCGATATTATTCTAACACGTGAAATCAATAAAATCCTCGTCCAAATCATAAATACCAAAAATGAATTACATGCGTCTGGTCACACATCTACTCCAAGAACGTACTACTAGAAAGAGGAAAATTGTTCTTCAAAAAAAAAAAAACGTAGCTACTAAAAAATATTGTTGCTCTTCTGTGCTGTTAATTCATTTTTCTTCAAAAAACATTTACGCGAATTTTCTTCTCGAAAAATGATTGTAATTTATTTCTGGTGCGGAAGGTTCATGAAACTAATCAAATTAGTGATTCGTTTCTGTCAAACATGATCGATTCAACTGGGTTATGAGTTTGTTGAGTCTGAAATCAATATCATCCCTCATCGCTTTCATCGCTCACAAATAATAATTGTGCTGTAGGTAGCTTGTTTATAGAGAGAGGGAGCTGTCACGATACAATTTCCATATAGATTGCCTGTTTACATTCAAATTTTTTAATTATTTCGCCTCTTAGTAAATTAGTTTTCATATAGATGATCTCGTTTCATAACAATCCAACAGAAGATAGTCTCAAATGGAGTATATCTTATGAAACATTTAATATTGAAAGTAATAATTATTAAAATAGACCCAGCAATTCATTTCAATTTATCCACATTAGGACGAGTATTCGCTTTTGTTACTTAGTGGAATTCGGGTTAAAACATGACGTATGAGTCAAGCTTTTGTATAGTCTATTACATTAATGTTACAAGTATGAAAAGTGCCAACTGTCTCACGAGTGTAAATCATAATAATAATTCTTACTAAATATTTTTGACGTTGCTGTTCCAGTTGACATTACGCGGGTTCGATTTCGTGCGGTATCAAAGTTTTTTAGTATGAAAATTGGAAAAAAAATTACAGAATCGCGTGAAGAATATATAAAAAATTTAGTGGGAACATTGTCCATCAAAATTTTTGGGCATACTAGTTGTTGGATAGTCCCAAAAATTCGCATTAGCCCCGCTACTGAGAATGTTGTCCAACTCGACTTTCTGGTATTGAACCTGAGGCTTATGAGGTCCTTATACTTTGAATGTAAATTTTACATAGGTAAATGAAAATACAAATTACGCATTTGACTGATAAGTAAATCTAGCTAGGAATGTTTTCTCACGTCCTATTTAGCTGATAGACACCAATATATTGTTGTTAACGGCTCTCGTTCTGAGTGACTCCAAATTACATCAGGGGTGCCTCAGGGTTCCTATTTGGGCCCCCTGCTCTTCAATATCTTCATTAACGACATCAGTACCTGTTTTACACACTCAGGGATTGCCCTTTATGCGGACGACCTAAAAATGTATAAACCATCGAAGAATATCATGACTTCCAACAAAACCTCAATTTTTTCTCAGAATATTGCAAACTCTACAAACTTCTCTTGAATTTGAATGAATGTTATAATATACTGTTCACCTGGAGTGTTTGTCCTCCTGCTTCTGATCTCTTTCTATGTGGAGAGCCTCTCAATGAATCAAATCTTATCAATGATTTGGGAATTCATCTAGATACTCAACTCAACTTTGACAGCCACGTTGGGAGAATTGTTCAGAAAAGTAGAAGAAATCTTGGTTTCATCCTAAGAGCAACCAGAAGCTTCTCAAGACCTGATGCGGTTATTGCTCCATATAATTTCAAGGTGAGGTGTGGCTCCATTATTTGGAACCCTTATTACAATGTACATTCTAAACGTATCGAAAATGTCCAACGAAAATTTGTGGGTGTGCCTTACTTTAGATCCAATAAACAACGTCACCACTTCTCATATGTACAGAATCTGAAATACTATAAAATTGAAAAACTTGATACGAGACGGAAATTTTCAGAAATATGTATGATTTATAAAATAGTCAACAATTCACTTGACTCATCGTCCCTTCTTGGTAATATTCTTAGGAATAGACCTCTGTTCATAGCTCAACAGATAATTCTGTTGTTGGAAATCATTCAGATTTGGTTATTTTTCCACTTCTTTCTTGAGCTTTAAAAAAACGTTTGAAAGCAATAATGTTTTAAATTTTTTATTAATTATTTTTTCATCTTTTTGTTCTCAATAATCTTTGAGTACTGTAATTCAGCTTTTCCTTCTTGGAATTATATCATGATATAATATTCTTCTACTAACATGTTGATAAGGGCTGAAGCCACTGTTATTTTCTGGTAGCGTTATTTACTTAATTGATACTTTCAATAATTTATTATTATCATATCCAAAAAAAATTTCTCGAGTTTTGTCTACTACAAAATGCAATTATTATTCAGTTTTATATCTCAGTTTTTGATCCCATTAATTGTACTATGTTCGCTTTTCGAATTGACATTTATAAATTCATAATAAGTTACTCCTAATCATATGTCACATTCATTTCTGAACTGAGTAACTTCTATTAGGAATAACTTGTTAATCTCCACTCAGTACTTCTTTGTAAATTTTCACAACTATTAATTATATTGTTTTGTTTCGTGCTACTCGGTAATTGGATGGGTAAAACCATCTGTTGAGCAGCCTATTCATGTAAATAAAATAAATAAATATTAATTTTGTATTTGATAGCTTGACAACTGTCCACACACGTGCGGAAAATAGCTTTCCACATGCATAAGGCAAATACTTTCCACCCTCGTGTGAATATAGACCACTTTCCGTTGACATACGCGATATACGCATTTTTCTATATAGTCGTCGAAAGCACAATTTTTTGAAGGCTGCATTTGTTTCAACTATGAAATAGAATGGTACCTTTTACAGGAAACCAAAACAAAAATTATACTCTTTACATTTCCTTCCGGGGTTGGAAGTGAAATATGCAAGGAAGTTGACTTGGAGTAGATGCCATTGCAGCAACATGCAGAAATATTGATGCTCTTTTTTTCATCAATCAACAAATTGAAATGAGTTTGAGGACTCCATTTCTCCAATTCTTGGAACAGTAGTTCAAAAAATAATTATTAATTGCAAAGTAATTTTGAACACAAAGTTGTACACGCATTTGAATTTATTGTGCTAGAAGCAGTACAAAATGACTCCAACCTAGTGTTTTGATGGAACACACACCACCGTAATTCAAGATCACATCAAAGGCCATACCAATGTTGTCAACATGGCAAATCTGGTGCACAGATGACTCTAAGATGAGCAATGGAGTGTGGGCTGGAATATATGGTGCGAGACCGTGGAAAGGCATTAGTCTAAGTTTTGATACTCAAGCCTGGATACTCTGAGCTGAGGTAATGGCTATTTCTGTTTGCACGAGAGAGATTTCAAAGGTGGGCCCTATAAACCAACCCATAGTCATTATCCTCGACAGTCAGGCGGCAGTTATAGGCCCTGAAATCATGCAGGGGGACTCACAGAATCCTCATTGACCTAGGAGCACAGAACAAGGTGGAACTTGTCTGGGTACCTGGTCACAGGAACATCCTGGAGAATGAGAGCTCAGATGCCCAAGCAAGAGCAGAGGCAATCAACTCTCATTGGACCTGCGTAATTCCGTTTGGGGACATTGGGCAGGCCACGAGGAAATGGATTTAGAACCATTATCAACCCTCCTGGGAGAACGCCTCTGATAATAGTCATGGAAATATGATGATGGGACCAACCGACCGGTTCTCAAGACATCTCCTCGAACTGAGCCAGAACCCTCTCAGGAAGGTGGAAGGTATCCATAAAAGCATTACCTACTTTTTTCCATTGTGACTCATTTTGCATGTGCCTAAATAAAATATTATTTGATGTCAATTGCAATGGCTATAAATTGAAACCGTTTTATGAAAAAATATGTTTTCGAAAGTAGCATTCAATATAGGATATACAGAGTGACTCATTCAGAAGCGTGCAGCTTTTTTAATTGTTGTCCGATTCAACAGATATTTTTTTCAATTAAAAGAGCTTTAACACCATAACTTTGAAATTAAATTCGGACTCTCAAGGCCATCTCCGATATTTTTTGTCAAAGACAATAAAACATATTAACAACTTCTTAAAATCTAATTCGACTACATCACTGGACTTGTGATACTTCCAAGTTTGAAGAAAGAACAAATAATAAAGATTATATCACAACAGCCATAATACTTGTCTGTTCTTGTACTTGCTGTGCAATAAACTTCATCAATTACTCGAATAAATTTGAGTGTTTTCTTCTTTTGCTTCATGAAATTCTGATAACATCCATTTGAGAGTATTGCAAATCCAGAGGAGTGGTAATTTTTTTTTAAATGTGCCTTTAATTTTTTTGGATTTGATGAAGTAAACTCCAAGTCGGCCTAGAAATTTTTATTCCATTCCGAATTTATGGTGTTAAACTAAAGCTATCGACAGGTTGATGAGGCGGATAAAAAATCACAATTTTAGAGAGTTTCCCGCTTTAAAACGGATCACTCTGTATATCACGTGGGAACTGGATTTGTTACGTCACACCGTCTGGTTATTTTCAGGAATAAATTTTTTGAATTTGAGTGCTGTGAATTTGAGTATGTAGCACTCTTATACTGCATATTTCATATTGTCATCCACATTCAAATCTGAAATAGGACTTCCGTTTCATCGGAACTGACATAAACTTTTGATTTTCAAATAGAATATCCCTTATATTTTTCATTATTCAAATTTGTTATTCTTTGCTGTACCGAACCATAAGAATATGACGTAATTTGTTGTCACCCAACCACACAACCAATTGATATACCCAGTGCTCCAGAATGACACTCTGAGCCCATTACTTCTCTCCCTATTTTTGTCAAATATAGAGCATTTTTTCTTTATTAATGGTGGAAAAGGTACAAATATAGATAACAAGAATGAGGATACTATGCTGATTCATACTGATGATATCTCAATTATTGCCGACACGGCGTTGATCATCTCATTCCCCAAAATAAATCTCTTGCTTTACCCAAACACACAGCAGATTTTGCTTCTAGGTTGGGAACTGGAAGGGTGAAATTACGTACTGCATATTTGAGAATACTCTTACTGGATTATTAAAATATTACATATTAAAGTCATCTACCAAAAATGGCTTTACTACACCTCATATTTTTTTAGAATAACGATACGAAATGTAACTGGTAGAGCCAGTTAAGAGAAAAACTCATCTGCAATGAAAACTGAAAACTGGAGAGTTGCACATAAGGATACAGCCAGTTGTCAGAAATAACAACAAGAGTAACAATAATAGTTGATGGAGATCACCTTGAAAGAAAAAAAATCACTTCTAGAGAGGTTCAGGAACGAACTGATACAGGAAGATCTCAATTGCATTCCCGATCTAGTTACTTGACGTTTTATATGCCTGTAAGCGTAATACCTGGTGGCCACAGAATTATTTAAACCTCTACTGACCTCTTCATATAACACGAAGACTATCCTAGCGTCGTTTAAACAACAAAACAATAAATGAATGAATTAAAACAATGAAAATTACACTATCAAATTAAACTTTAGAGGCTACTCTCAAACAATAAATCCATACGTAATTTTTACGATATGTAACAACTCTTGCTCTGGAACTATTTCCCATATTATATATTATTAGATATTTTATCATCCATGTAACATTCTGAAATGAAGGTCTTTTATTGTGAGCGAATGAAGTCATACATTGTTCTTCACCCATTAACCGGAAAGAACCGGAAAAAATTCAATCTTTGGAAGCGAACTTCCTCTTTTTGTTTCATCTTTCAATTTGTCTCCTAATATTTGCTCGTTATCTGTCCATACGTACAAACAATGCAGATTCTTTTATGTTATTTATAAATCAGTAGCAGTATTTTGAAGGAAACAACAGTTTGTTGTTCTCTCTTAGTTTTTTCTTTTGTTATATTTGCGCTAATCCCTTTTACCTCTTGTGATTGTAACTTCTATTATTATTATCGGTAAAAAATGCATCAACTAGATGTAAGCATTCGCTGTATTGCAACAACCAAACCCTTTGTCATGAAAACTATGGTTTTTCAGAAATGAATAAATGATTGATTGATTTGTTGTCAGCACTAAAAATACTAATTCACCAATTAAGGAGAATGCGAGGAGACCTCATTCAAATAAGTAAAGTATTTTCTGTACCTTTTCAACAGATCTTTTGTTCCTTCGTCAACGTGAATTCAGATCCACTAATAAGCGGACACCACTTTAGGTTGAAACGTGAAATATTTCACAAGGGTGTTCGAGAATACACTCTGATTAATCGTTGTTTCCACTGTTGGAATGGCATGTCATCATAAATTGTGGAGTTCCCTCATTTGAACGTCTCGTCTCCAGAACTCAGACGAATTCATAACTTTAACTATGTCTACGTTGCAATTTGTATAATTACTTTTTCATTTTGAAATCATAATTCCTTAAAATATAGAAATCCGTTTATTTGTCACTTGAAAGCCAGCAAATTGAGTTTTAAAAAAGTTTTGATTTTTCAGCTAGTCACAAAAGAAACATAAAATAAATAAATACAAGTGATTTCGGTAATACTAACGTTATCTGTCTCTTATAATTCAAGGGCGTTTCAACCACCTGTAGAATTTCGGATATCATGGTATCTGTAACCAAAGGTCACGGGTGATCCTTGCTCTCACTGGCCTGTACTGTATGTAAAATAGAAGGCCATGGTTACAACAAAGAATGTCCACAATAAAGGGAAAAAGCCTGGAGCTACCAGGCGAAAACAATTTAATACAAAATGTCAGTAAAAATTCTATAGACCAAGCTAGGAAGCGGGAAAACCGCACACTACCTTGCCTATGGAACCTAATAAAAAACTTATGGAAAACACTCAGTGGATAAAATACAAGAGAATTGAAGTAGGTTTTCTGTACACGAATAAGAAGTTAGAAGCAGAAGAAGTATGCCCTAAATGAGGATACATAAGAATTGAACTTAAAACTTTATCTATGTACGTTTACCCAAAACATCCCTCCAGTAGCGTTTGCGGAATTGTTTGAAAAAAAATTGTTTAAAATTGTTTTTTCCTTTAACCAGCTGACGTCCCCTTACGAACGACAGTCCTCAAAAGTCAAAACTTGTGGTGGATAACATGATGAATGACATTAGAGGTAGAACAGTTGAAGATGTAATCATGGGAGATACAAACGCTAAATCCTTTACGTGGGGCTCAATTGTCAGAGACAAGAGAGGTATGTACTGGAACGAATGGATACCAGCACAAGACACCTACATTCATGCGAGGACAGAGTCCTTCATAGATAATTTCACTGCCATATGAAACACGCATCTTCTGTGATATAAGAACCAATAAAAACGGTGTATCTTGAGGGTACACAGTTCCTTCCATTTGAGTCGGTGACCACGTCGTCATTGGTAACCACGAAATCAAACAACAGTAGGGAATTATTTTATCATCTTTTCACATCGTCGTATGACGTAAATGTCAGTCTGTCATGTTTATTAGTCATTAGATATTAACTATTGAGGTTGGGTTGTACTAAACAAGTTCACCAACAGTTCAAGTAAGCTCGCGTCAGTTTCTATGGATTAGCCAATTAAATGTCTAATCCTTAGCAACTGAACTCAGTTTAGTTGAACTGTTGGTGAACTTGTTTTGTACAACCCGCCCTTAGGGTTTCACGACAATAAAGCTTTCTTGCCTTCATCTCATCATTGAAGATTAAGACATTTCGATATGAAATATAAAATACGTTAGATACCAAATAATATTAGAAATAGTTTTCATGAACATGTAAAACCATATTTTGACAGTTTTTAAATTTAATGGAAACACCTTTCACTAGCGTCCACGATCATAGGTATGTCCTCTGAAGGCCTGATATATGACCAAGCAAGCACTCCTTTTGATTTCGTGAGGTTCCCCAGTGCTCAATCCATTACCGAAAACATCGCCAATTTGAATTTTGCGAGCAATGGAAACTTTCTTGGTCACACTTTCTTCTAAATACCCTCTAGTAACCTTCGCCGGTTTCCATCCACCAACTTCTTGTAGATCTAATATATCTACTTCCAGCATTAACAAGGAATTTTGTTGAAGATCTTCTAACTCAGTGACCAGTATACAAATTAGGATTTTCAAGTGAGAGATATTTTTTGAGGTGTTTTAGAGAAAAAATTAATGCCGCAGGGCTATACCGTTCATTTCCCTTTTCTCATGATAAAACAATATTGCGTAGGGTAAAGTAAGGTTATGTCGTGATATTCTGATGAAACAGTAGATTTTCCCTCGAAAAAACGAATGAAATCAATTTTCGAACTCCTGTAGTGAAAGTACAATACTTATGCAACATATTAATGAAATATTAGATTGATAGTCAAAAAACCAGAAATTTTGGATGGATTTTTGTTGAAACGGAAAAATAAGTCAATGTCGTGAGAGGACATATAATGTCGTGATATGGGTAAGATAATGTCATGATAAAATTAAAATGCTACATTTCATTACAATTCAACAAGAAATTTATTTATTCATTATAATTATAATCACTGGTGCATGTTATCATCTAGTTCTTCGCAGGTATTGCACATATATACATCTTCATCATCGTGAAAGTCAGTTTGACAGTTTGTATGGTATGGAGTGAGACCGAAGGAACATTTTACCCAATTGGCGCCAGTTTTTCTTTTAACATGGAATGAAAACTTTATTTCACACTCCAATCCTCGTCTTCTTCATCATTGATCCTAGAGGAACTTGAAGCTGCAATTGTAGTTGATGTGGAAGCAACTGGACCATCTGAGTCTGTATCCGAATCAAGAGTCGTTAGCAAGTGTGCCCCAGAGTCCCACTTCCTTTTGCGATTTGATGTTTCTCTCCTCTGCATATTCGGTACTTTCAGAATCTCTTCTTCCGTCAGAGAAGGTGTAGAGCTGGAAGTCGACAGGAGCTGGTTGTTCTGTTAACATAGATGGTTTTAAAGCTTCTGGTGGAATTGCATTCCGATTGAAGGGATAGGCTCCAGATTTCTTGAATGAAAGGTTCTCTGAAAATCTCATGTAAGTTGTAACGGCTAGGTTTTTCAAGTGGATGTGCAAGCATGTAATTATTCAGAGCTTTTTCCCAATGACTTTTTAGAGGGTTATAGACACATACGTCTAATGGCTGCAGTAGATGTGAGGTGTGCGCAGGAAAATTAAACAAGAATATTTGGTTGTCTTTTACCAATTGTATTATATCTGGATTTATGTGGGAACTATGGGAATCCATCATTAAAACAATAGGTCTGCAAGAAGGGATAGAAGAAATACAAACTTCGAACCATTCTTTGAACAATTGTTCGTTTATCCATCCTTTTAGAGATAGTCTAGTTTTGGAATTGGGTAGAGCGTTCTTTACTAAATCATCATTTCACCGAACTCCTTTGAATATGACAAATTGGAGAATGAAGGTGCCATTTGCGCAGACACAGCCAATCATAGTGTGAGTATCTCCCCGTTCAGCGAAAGTTCTCTTGTAAATAAATCTCTTACCAACCTGACTGACAATTTTTCCACTCTTAACAACAAATGTAAGGACAGTTTCATCAACGTTCCATATTTTATTCGGCTTGTCCATAATATCTAGTTTTGTTAAGAGGTCTTCAAGTTTAGAATAATAATCGTCAATCATCGTTGGATTGGCCATATACGCTCTATAAGCTGGAAGATTTTCTGGAGTACGAAGTGATAAGTTATATCGCTCCTTTAACTTGGACCACCACCATTTGCTCGCTATTTGCTTCTCAGAATTGAAGAATTTTTCGCAGTTCATTGTTTTCGCTAGATCGTAGGCCAGTTTACGTACTCTCAGAACAGCTAGCCAAAATCTCAAATCTTGCATGGTATTGATATAGTTATAAATTTTCAATTCCATTTCGGGAGACAGAGTGAATGGTCGTCCCAATTTTGGCAAAGTAGAATGCTCAATATCAGCATTGCCTGCAAGAAAGTCTTTCAGCGTCGACCAAGGTACACCAGTATCCTTAGCTGTCCGATATAAACTAAAATTTTGATTCCGCACAAGGCGAGCTGCTTGAACTAAGCTGGCATGTTCATATTGTCTTTCTTTGCCTTTATTGACTTTCTTCTTCTCATGAGGCATATTTCTCTAAAAGAAAAGGTGCATAATGAATGAAAATTATTGAAACACCTTTGTTCACTTTTCCATTTTCAAATAGATAGGTAATGTCGTGATAAAAATATCAAAAATTCGGACTTCAAAATACTGAAGATATGATTCATATAAGTCTACAGTGGCATAATATTACAATAAACTACTTCATTATTGATGTATAAAATATATTTAAATTTTTGTCTCAGCGGTTGAATAAAATGCAAAATATAATGGAGTCAGACCTGTAAAACTTGCTACGTTAACTAAGGGTTTAAGGGTATCAACAAAATTTGAACGATGAGCACCAACTAGAATTCATGATCTTCAAAATGTGATATCAGACATCGAATAAAATTGATATTTACCTGAGTTATCACCACAAACAACACGAACGGCAATCGTACAATGTAACTCTCCATGTGAACAACGAAGTTTGTTGATTATTCTGCAGAGTAAGGCTGCAACCCAGAATACAAGCATATCCTGTGGTCCGCCAGCTGGAGTACAACTCCCGCCATCTCTAGAACCATCAAACAGGTAAATTTGAAGGCAGGCAATGTCCTCAGGAATATTACAAGAATTATCACGACATTGCCTATGTCACGAGATTACCTTACTTTACCCTACTTTCTAAATTAAAGCACAGGATTGACTACGCCGTCAGATCCCTCAGCGAAAATCCGTTTCTTGTGGGTTTTTGAGTCGTAAATAGTAGCAATCAACTTGTCCTCTGAATTGTCAACATCTTCCGTGGTCATCTTCGCTCATTCATTGGTTTTACAGGCTCCTCCAATATCAATCAAAGGAGCCACTTTCATCATCAAAAACTCCTCGTCTGGGGCAGAACGCACAAAGTCGTTGACTTGCTCTCTTGTAAATACTTTTTTATTTATTTTTTTGCCTATATTCAACGTTTTTCTTCTTGATGAAACGTATCGAGGCGCCGTATTTGTTGATTTTCACTCTTTCCTTCAGTTCTAAAGTCGCTCGTAACAAGGATGGAGCAGAATATTCCTCAGAGAGTTTTGCGAAATACGCCACCAATACCGTTTCTCCTGCACCTTGAACTTGTACTTTATTTTGCCACGCACAAAACTGCCGATATTTTTCCTCATAATTGATTTTACGTTTGCCCGGAAGCAAGTTCAACCTTATAATGTTGGCTACAGCTGATATATCGGCAGGAGTATGAAACTCTTGCATAATTTTAATGATGACTTTATGAAATTTCAAAATGAAATGACATTGTTAGGGCTCTGCCCTAGTATTTTGTGTTTATGAACCAACTAATAAGGCACACCAACACCAATCGTACCTTTATTTTGAACGTAACAAAATATATTCATTCATAGAAAAAAATAATAGACATGTGAAGCTTTGATGTCACTGTCACCAGTGTTCATTGCACACTATAAAGGATGATTGTTCAATCCTAAACATTCCCCCAACCTTGAAAGATACTTTCAATACAATTATACAATTGACAACAAACAGCATAAATACCATCTAAACTTATAGTAGTAAAGGTAGAGAACAAAGTTTGGAAATAGAACGTTTGAATTCACCAACTTGAGTTTTGATTTTTGCAACTCGCACTTTGCCATCGGGACCACTATATGTGTCAACAACTCTCCCGAGTCTTCACTGAAGAGGAGGAATTTTATCCTCTTTTATTAACACTAATTGTCCAGTCGTTAAGTTTTTAGTTTCTTTAGTCTACTTGCTTCTCTTCTGAAGTTCCGAAAGGTACTCCTTCGACCATCTTGACCAAAAATGCTGATGTAGCATTTGAAGAAGTTGCCAGCGGGATAATTTGTTGACTGGAACATGGCTGAGATTCGGATCAGGCAGAGAAGTCAGCTTCCGTCCAATAAGGAAGTGAGAAGGGGTTAGGATATCAAAGTCATTGGGATCAGAGGACATTGGGGTAAGAGGTCTGCAATTCAGAACTGCCTCAATTTGAGTGAGCAGAGTGTCAAAATTTTCGTAAGTGAGAGCTTCATTAGCCAAAATGCGTTTCAAATGGTATTTACAAGATTTCACCCCAGCCTCCCATAATCCTCCAAAATTGGGAGCATAAATTGCCATAAATTACCATATTATGCCTTCATTGCCAAGAGATGTGCCTAAATTTTTATTTTCTTTTTCTAGAAAAGTTGCCAATTCTTTTAGTTCCCGATTTGCCCCAATATAATTTGTACCATTATCAGTAACTATTTTATAAGGTTTGCCTCTTCTAGCAACAAATCTTCTAAAACAAGCCATAAGGCTTCACTTGTTAGATTCGTTACTACATCTAAATGTACCGCTTTCGTTGAACATCAAACAAAAGTAACATTTTGACGTTTGAGAACATCTGCCATATTTAGTTTTTTGTGAAAAAGGTCCTGCATAGTCTGTTCCAGTTACGTAAAAGGGGGGTGTGGGTTGAACCCGTTATTCTGGAAGAACTCCCATAATTTGCTCTAAAGGAGTGGGTTTTGCGCGAAAACATCTGACACACCTTCAAGTGATTTTTCGCACCAAATTACGCCCACCGACAATCCAAAAATGTTCACTAAAGTTGAGGCCCACAATGTGATAATCGATGATGCTCCATTTCAACCAGTAATTCGGTAAACGGATGTTTTGCACTCAACAGTATTGGATGCTTTCTGGGCATAGGTAAGTAGCCAATCTCAGCCTACCCCCAACCCTGATGAGTCCCATTTTATCCAGAAATGTACTAAGACTCAGAAGATTTGCACGTTCCAAATCAATAGGAGTCAGAGGGCTGTCCTTGTTACCCTGTTTCGTCTTTACTATTTTTTACGAACCTAAAACACCATGTGACTGTTCGTTTTAACCTATTCAAACAACTGAATTTATTCCATTGAAATGCCTCATTATCACAATTAGTTGCCAATGTTGAAGTTACCACCTTTACTTCAGGAAATTCAAAGGCTTCTTCGAAGCCCAATCTTGGCCATTTTTCATTCATTCAACCAGTCTGGCCCAAACCACCAACATTCTGCTTCAATCAGCCTAGATGGCAGTACACCTCTAGATAGAATGTCTACTGGATTATATTCGGATTGTACATGTCTCCATTCACACCCTTCAGTCAATGCCCTAATTTGAGACACCCTGTTAGACACAAATACATTCAATTTATTGGCGTCAGTATTCAACCATCCTACCACTACAGTAGAATCAGTCCAATAATGTGTCTTCTGGATTTCCAGAGACAACCCTTTCTCAACCTTCGATACTAAGTTTGCCAAAATAATTTCACATAATTCAAGTCTGGGGATTGATTGGGTTTTGAGAGGAGCCACCTTTACCTTCGAACATGTAACGTTATTATTTTAATTATTAACTAATCAGGGTACATCGAAATTTTTAATCATATTTTACATGTATTTTACCACTATTTGCCTTCTGCATTTATTTCATAATGTTCAAACACTAATAATACCTATATGCTATCACAATGTTGCTTCTTCGAGAGTGTATTCACTGATAATCCATCCACCTATTTCTCAATTGCGTCCCCATTGCATAATACTACCAGGTATATCCATTTTACATTTAAGTCATCATGTTTTGGTAACGTCATATTTCACGTTATCCCAAGGTTAGTAATTGTCATTCGTGATTTAGTTGTTTACTTTTGGCACTCTGTCAACACTTTTCATTCCACGTCTGGGGTGTGCGCACTCAGCGAGGTACGCCATAGAATTGTGATTGTTGTGACTTCTGCATTCAGTTGGAGTAGCACGGAGTGACTTTTGTTGGTTTCATAACTGAAGATGCGAAATGGGTTATGCCATGCAGTATTACTTAGGCGTGTTTCATTTGAGGATAGGGCTTCATAATATCTTTCTAGCCTGTGGATAAAGAATAATAAGTTGGGAGTGTAATACTCTTCGAGAAGTGTACTCGGCAACAATGCACATGGATTTGACATTTTGATCTAAAGTTTGAGAAGAAGAAGATTAATTCGTTTTGACGGTCGTCTGTCACCAGTGTGCTGGGCTTTCCACTTTTGACATGATTGGTGAATGAGTTGTAAGAATTTTATTTCTATTTGAATCGTCCGTAAAGGGATTATATCTTGCAACTGCTAAAAGGTTTCAGTTTTCGTTTAGTCGATTGAATTGCTGTGTATGCATATTTCTGAACCTTACCTCTCGGGGGATTATATAAACCAATTATTTATTGTAAGTCTCGCACATGGTATTCTTCTATCATTTGGCAATTCTTCATGTATTTTAGGATCTGATTTGTTAGGCCTTTTGGGTGCTTGACCCTATGTGCCGTTGTTAACCCTTTGACCAGGATATTTTCATCTGACATCTGAAAGAGCCTACCGAAAGCATCTTCCACTGTGGGAGCACATAGGCCTGTTCTGGACAGAGGTAGTTATTAGGTCATCCAAGTTGTTGAACAAAGTGTCAAGTTCTTGTTGCATTTCAGGGTTTATGTATAGGGCACTATTCTAGTTCTTCCCACTATATTTCTTTCCTTCCTGGACGAAGTTACTGGACTCCGTAGATGTATGGTATGTCTTCCTTGTGGCCATCTTCCACCTACTATAGCCATTGAGTAGGACCTTCAGGGACTGCTAGCGTGACAGTCGAGGAAGCAACATTGTACCCAGCGAGCACAAACATCTCTGGGAGGTTTTGAGACGTTTCAAAAATGTAGTCACGCCGATGTTTCTTTGAGACGAAATATGTACTTCCCAAAGAGGTCCCTGAACGATATTCAATGTTCTGTTTTTGTTCTTCTGTGGCGTTTTTTTAAATGCCTATAGGAATGTATCGGAGATGTGCACAAAATGTTATCTTGTGGATGTTTTCACTTGGCGTAACATAGTTCACCTTTGAGATGTTCACCGAGAATAAATCTAGCGTTCGCGCAATCGCAAATGTGATCATGTGATCTCAGTGATATGTTTGAGTTGACGGAGAGTACCTATCGATTCTAGTTTCGACTTAATTTACCCCATTTTGTTTTCCGTAAAAGTGGTCGTTTTAGAGTGAAGTGAAACATTTTTTCAAGACAAAATATTATATTTAGTAATCAAGTTGATTACGGACTGCAAAGTAAGGAATGAATTGTCGATATTCAGAAAATAAATAACCTCAAAAACATATACCGGTTCTGACTTGTAAAATCATCATCGCATAATCATTATGTATACCTTATCTATGTAAAGTGATTAGTCAAGGACACTGTATTATTGAGACTGTATTCACAGTTTTGTTTAAATTCAGTTGAACCAGACAACAACCAGTGTTAGAGTTATATTTACATTTTTGAAAAGTTGTTCAATTTGTGTAAACAGAAAATATTTTAGGTTTAAATTTGCATGTGTGTTCCTTTGATCCTATTAAAATAAGTTATATCGATTATTTTTTTTAATCGCCCCAGAGTTCTCTTCATATTTTGACTATTGTCGATTTGTACAATCAATGACAAAAAACGAGATGAAAGTGCATTTTGTATGTCTCAGGAACATCTCAAACAATGTTTTATATACAGTGATTTAATGTAGGCGAAAAGCTTTAAAAATGTTATGTTGTGTCTTAAAAAAGGCGTCGAAAAAAACGTGAAAGAAATGCCTTTTATGATGTCCCAGGAACATCCTAAAAATAGCCACGTGCGGCGGACATTTGCATCTACATACACGTTCTATTCATGTATGAACAGAACATCGCAGTGGAGGTTTGATGTCTCAAAAACTCTTACTTTTAACATCTCTGAGATGTTTTTGTGCTCGCTGGGTAGTCTACATCAGCTGTGTGGTATCAGTCTAGTTGAACCGACGTTGCACTCCAAGTACCAACTAATAGCACTAAGTATCCTACTGATATCCTTTTTAATTATCAAAGTCTAATGCTACTGTGTAAACGCTACAAGGTAAGGTGCACCATACTATTGCGGATTGGTCAAGACAAATTATTTTCTCCTACCCTACAGCGGTAGATATATTTTGTATTGAATATTGGATACGTTTAACCTTGTCTACGTACTAGTGTCTGTATACTTCCACCTTAAAGGTTGGTTAATGTTTGAACATATATTTGGTCACTGAACTGCACCTGTAGACCGATTGTAAGGTCAATTTTTATAATCAGTTATTTATATAGCTATTTAGTTTTTGTGTAAGAACGTACCCGGACAGTCAGTTCACTATAATTTGTTGTTTAATAATTATACTTCTTCAAACAGTAAGCTGTTTATCATTTATAGTGTGGTAACTTTAATTTTTAATACTATTCGTGTTATATGGGAATCAGTATAAATAATCTATAGGGTGAGCCTGCATCATATTTCTGGCGCCCATGTTCTTACATCTCATCACAATTTATTTTGTATGACCCACTCCCGTCTCCACTTGAGTTAGTCGCGAGCCACCCTGTCACTCTGACAGCTTCGTTGCCATTATAAAAGCTGAAAGCTAAGTAAAACCCGTGGCAAACATAATGAGTTGACCAATACAACCCCATCTTGATTTGCACTCCTCGCGTACAAACATGCTCCATAAGCAACCATCGATGCATCTGAGAAGCCATGGATGTCAACAAGACCTACAGGATAAGAACATATCACATGTCTCTCAATTCTAAAACCATTCAAAAGAGAAAATTCTTTCCTCAGTTTTCTCCACTCACTTTCCAAACTGAACGGTAGAGACTCATCCCAATTCAGCTTTTGTTGCCAAAGCTTCTGCAGCAAGATTTTTGCTACGACCACAGTTGGACCAACCAAACCCAAGGGATCATAAATCCTTGATACTCCTGCCAGTACCGATCTTTTCGTGTTTATCCTTTGCTCACATTCAAAATTTATCGAATACATCAATAAATCATCAGTAAAATGCCAAAATAGACCCAAACTCTTTCTTCTTTTTCGCCAAAATGAATAGAGTCACATTTGGTAGTTGACTCTTTCAATATGGCCAGTACTTTAGAGTCATTTGAAACCCACTTTCTCAACTCCATACCAGCTGAGCTAAGAATTTTCGATACCTCTTCACTCAATTTTATTGTGTCATTCGTAAACTCCGCACCTGTCAACATGTCATCTACGTAAAAGTCCTTGTGAATGACCTCTGAGGCCCTAGGGTTTGATTCAGCATGCTGAAATCCAAGTTCTTTTAAACAACGTATTGCCAAATATGGTGCGGACTTCGTTTCATACGGTATTGTATTCAGTTCGTATTCTTTCAACTCATCTGATGGAGAAAGTCGCCAAAATACCTTTTGGAACCTTCTATGATCAGGGGTCATCCAAATCATTCTATACATTTTTGCAACGTCTCCACAAACCACAATTGAATGTTGCCTAAACCTCAACAAAATAGAAAATAAGTCTTCTTGTAGCTTGGCCCCAATATATTGGAGATCGTTTGAAGAGACACCTGTGTCAGTCTTCATTGAACCATTAAACACCACTCTCAATTTCGTAGTCTAACTACTCTTGTTCAACACCTCATGATGAGGAAGGAAGTAAGAAACTTCACTCGTAGGTTTTGACTCAGACATATGACCCATACTCTTATATTCTTCCATGAATTGCACATACATTTCTCGCAACTTAGAATTTCTTCCCAATCTTTCTTCCATCCTATAGAACCTATCCAATGCATACTTTCTGGAATCACCTAGAAGATTTTGTGACTCCTTCATGGGAATGTTCACCACAAATTTGCCATCCACACTCCTTGTAGTGCTCTCACAAAATATTTTCTCACATTCCACATCCTCTCCTGATAGACCACTTTCATTTTTGGGTACTTCCTCTATACTCCAGAATTATTCGAATTGTGTATGTATGTCCAACAAACTCAAATCACACTGCACTTTTTCAGATAGAGGACCACCAAAAACTACACCTCCTACCACCACTCAACCTAATTTGGTCTTTTGCAGCGTTGGTAGGCATGCCCCCAATTTGATCTGCCCTACACACAGAATCTCCCAAAAAACTTCAATACCCAAAAGAAGATCAACCTTCTCAGACTTGAAATATCCAGGGTCTGCCAACTGTATATGTCTAGGAATAACCAGGTGTGACGTAGGCACATTTTTACAAGGAACCATCCCACAAATTTGCGGTACAATCAAACATGAAATACTCTCCAGATACCTCTTCCCCTTTTTCCAACCAGACGGAGTTTACCTGAACTGAATTTGAAGCACTACCACCACTTGAAAGCGTTTACCCAGCTGACACATTTCCATTCACCTCTGTAGTACTCACATCAGTATCCACCTCATTCGACACAGTCCAACCCACTTGCTCATTCTCCGAGGTACTATAATGAAGGAGCGTGTGATGTTTTTTGCCACACTTTTTGCATCCTTCAGAAGTACATGTTTTGCTAATATGAATAGTCTTGAGGCAGTTCTATCACAAACCCAACTTTTTTGCTTTTTGGTACCTACCACATGTTCTAAGTTTCAAAAACCCTATACAATTGTAAATCAAATGCTTCCATTTACAGTTGTTGCAAAACAATTCCCCTTCTGTATTGAGAAAAGATTTTACAGATTTGTTTTGCCAAATTTTATTTTTATTCTCAACTTTATAATCAAATTTCTTATCTGTTCTATTTTTTCCAAGGTTTTTTAGACTATATATCCTACTACCGAGAAATGTTTTGAATTCATCCAATGAAGCTAACTTCTTTTTCGGTCGAGTCTCTTCCCACTTAGCAAAAGTTGCATGTTCTAACTTTTTTGTCATTAAATGAGCAATAATAGGATCCCAACTTTTTAGGTCAATTTCAAGTCCTTCAAGCACTTATAAATTCTCAATCAATGTATCCAGCATATCTCTTAAATCAGGCGAAGATTCTTTATTCAGGGAACGGAACAATATGATGGCATCTATTTGTAGCCCAACCAATGAGGGGTTATCATCATACCGATCACATAACAATTTCCACACAATCGCATAATTCTCTCCAGTCATTTTTCTCAATCTCTACATTTTTTCGGGTTCACCCTGTAATGACCTTTTCAAAAAATTTAATTTCTGAACATCTGACAGATCCAAGTTATTGTGTACTAACGATTCAAAGGTTTCTTTAAATTCCAACCTTGATCAACATTACCAGAAAAATTAGGAATGGGAATTGCAGGTAATTTAGGAGTGGCTTGATGGGCTACCACCGAACTAGAACCACTATGAACCGAGGATCTATCATTATTTTGAACATCTTTTTCTGTTTTCATCAGAATTGTTTTTCCTAAAGTAAGTAATCTGGAAAAATAGTTCTCAAACGTCTCTCGTTCATTTGCTTCAATTGTCTCATCTGTCATAAATGAGTCTATTTTACATTGAACCTCTTTAAACTCGTCCAACAAATGATTCACCCTTTCTAGCCTATTTTCTAACTCGACTAAAAGTTCATTATTACTCTGATCATCTTTTACTTTATCCAAAAACTTTTCAAAATTTGTCAGTTAACCTTCAACCACCCCACGCCTCTTTTTCAATTCTTTCAACTGTACCTCAGCCATTGTTACAGATTCAACACTCTGCCACCAAATTCAAGCAATTCAGGATATGAGGATTATGAAGGAATGGACTCACCGAATCTCGTTATGCCACTGGCCTATGCCTTGCTGAAACCGCTCCACCAGGTCGTCGATCCACTTCTAACAGTTCCAACCTCCAATGCAACCAGTACGGCAGTTTATCGTTTTTCACCAACCATACACAACGGTCAACGTGTCGACGTTGTTATTCCAATATCCAGTTAACTTCACGTCCCAATATGACGCAATAAAAATTCCAGTTTCCAGCAATCACTGTATTTCCATTTACCAAATAATCCAGCGAAAAGGACCACTATGTTAGGGCTCTGCCCTAGTATTTTGTGTTTATGAACCAACTAATAAGGCACACCAATACCAATCGTACCTTTGTTTTAAACGTAACGAAATATATTCATTTATAGAAAAAATTAACAGACATGTGAAGCTTTGATGTCACTGTCACCAGTCTTCATTGTACACTATAAAGAATGATTGTTCAATCCTAAACAGACATAAAACCTTACTTTTATTTTCGCAACGCCGTTGTCAATGATAAAGCTTTGTATGTAACTCGATTATCAGCGATTTAACACCGTCTCGGATATTGCGGGTAACTCGGCTGTCGCCTCGTCATCTAGCAATGTCGTCGACTATTATAAATCGCATAATAATCCCGTTATATCAATAGCTATTGTTGTTTCGTGAAATTGTCTTAATAAATACAATCTCGTGGTATTCCCAGGTAGTACGTGCATGACTCGCAACCTTCATAGAGACCTAAGGGATTGGAAGGTATTGAAAGTAGAAACACTCATCGAACACCAGTACATATCAACAGGAGAAAAAGTGCGGAAAAAAAATAAAAATAACGTGGCATTCGACTGGGACTTGTTCAAGGAGCTCGTGAAGTGGAAAGTCACGAAGTGTAAACTATAAAAGACTTTATAGAGGAAACCTACACAACTGAAAACACACGGACTCCTTTTTGGTGGAATGAAAATCTCTCTCAGGCTGAGAAGACAGCCTCCTCGAGCTAGCAAAAGATCGCCAATAAACTAAGACGATGCAAACGAACTAAGAAGGAATGGATTTCCGAAGGAATAGTAAAGGGCCAAACTGGTTTTAATCCCCAAAAGAAATCTAGACGACATGTAATTTACATCAATCTGCCAATAAAACGCCACCAGTAAGAGTACAAAGGATAACTGAGAGAAAGATTAGAAAAGAAGTTAGTAGCCACAGGAGACCTTTCAGAGTAACAATACACATGGCGCTGGGGGCACATCAACTTAAATATTTCGAAAGGCAAAGAGAACAGAATTGTGAAAATAGGTACTAACGAAAATCGAAAAACATTAGAGGATTGTAAATAAAAATTAATTCTCTTTTCAACGATGTGTCACTTGACCCCAGTGCCATTTGAAGTTTTTTAAATACCCTATCCGGAAATCGCAGTGACTTTCATGTCAAAAATTGTCTCTAACTTTTTTTTGCATAATTGTGTTTTTTTGGCAAATTGTTTCATGTATGAAAATTTCAAAATTTTCATCAAATTATTGTACATCAACTATTTCCAAGTAAACTCATGCTCAAAATAATTTGTGAGTTCAATCTATCGAATTTATAGGTCTTGTGATATAATGGATGGCCATTCATTTTATGAAATGTCTTTCACTGAATGCGGGAATATAATTTTGCACCAAATAATTCATAAGAAATGAGGAAATATACTGAAATAATCTGAACATATGTTTCAATCTTGTGTTCTTGGCACAGCCGATGATTATTAGACATTATGATGTCGAATAACTATGTGACTCAAACGAAAAGGAGTATTGGTACCCGCCTAGTTGAGCACAAGCGGAGTTGTCGATTGGGACAGACCGATAAGTTCGCAGCCGCTGAACATGCATTCTCCGACGGAGAACACGAGATCATTTTCGAAAATACCGAGAGATTAGCAACGTCGAATCATTATTCAACAAGAATGTATTTAAAAGCAGTAGAAATACACAAACACCAAGAGAACTTCAACAGAAAGAAAGAGAGAACATATCTACCAAAGATCTGGCACTCACCATTAAAAGGCGTCAAAACGAAGCAATGTCACTCGAATTGCGCGGAAAGTACAGCTGGACTATCCAGTGATATTCACGTGAATGTTCGCGCAAGAAGTGGGAATTTCTCAATCTCAGCTATGTTTGCCAAACTGTACGCGTGAACCCTCCATCACAGAGAGTGCGCGCAAAATCAGCACTATAAATGACATGCCAGCAGAGCTGTGCCGAGCACTGACAAAAAGTGCTTCGAATACTAAGCACTAAGCACTCTCGAAAAGTGCTCGGGAGTCTCGAGCACTAAGCACTTTTTTTCATGAAGTGCTCGTGATTACTAAGCACTTTCAAAAAGGAATTCGATTTAAGGTGGGCGTTCTATTTCGTGTATTCCAAGTTCATATTGCATTTGGAAACGGTTTCACTTGGAAAACTCAAATTTAGTAGGTGAACTCATGCATACATGATAGAATACGTCGGCCATATATCGCCTTCCTGAATTCTTAATATTTCTCAACAAAATCATTATGTTCGAACGCAAAAAATATTACTTGCAATACCTATAATAATTATGAATATAGAATGTATATAATCGGACAAATGATCCTAAATTTCGTCCGTCCTCTTGCGCCACCGTCTTGTTTTTTCCGCTTATCAAAATGTCGCGAATAATAGGTAAACACTCGTCAAATTTTGAGATGACTGAATAATTGGAATTGATTTAAAATTGATTTGCAAGATGTCACCTAAACACACAAACACTGCACGTTAAATAATTCCTTTCAAAAATGTTTTGAAAAATCATCGGGAAACAATTTCCAGTAGGTACCTAAAAATATCCTAGTAGTCAGTTCAGTACGCACAGAGACAGAGAGGTCCGCTGAAGGCATTTGGTAAAACATAATTTAAATCTGTCACTACAACTGTTCTAAATATTCCTAAATAGAATATCATCGTTTGCAATAGGGAATATGCAAGTTATTTGAATTTAGTTGATTTTTTTACCTCCGATACTTTATTGTCTTGACATTACACCTACACCATTAGTTTATCATTTAGTTTGTATTTAACTCCATAAAACTTTAATCAAAAAGTGCATAATAAGCGCGCGGAATTCAAATTTGCGAAACGCATCACCATTGGTCGAAACGAAGAATGACGTCACATGGCACGTTATGACATTTATCTTTTTCATAGAATATTTGTTTTTATTTATATATTTTTTGCGTTTTCCATTACATAGTGCGATTTTGGTCTAGTGACAATTGTAAATCATCAAGAGCAATGACTGAAAGTGGTTTTGTCAAAGCACAATCCGACAATACCTGAACTGATAAGTAGTAATAGTTTATCAAATGATAGTTTTCCTTTTGTAATTTAGGTGAGGCAGGCATAAACAGAGTTATTTGTCGCTTGATATACAAAACATTTATGCATACAAAACTTACTTCTGATCAATTCACTTCATGTTTACTATCGAAATACAATGTACTCACATTGAAATGATCTTCACAACAATGTACCTAAATGTGATATTGGAGATACTTCGCTTCTTCTCATAACCTTACACCATTGTTTACGTATTTTCGCATCTCTTGGTACAGAACAAATAATTTATTTGGTGTACTTATAATTGTGTTTTGGCATTCCGGTACTAGACAATACCTATAAAATGGATTTTTAGCATTTTCCATTATCGCAATAGCGATTAAAACTGCAAATCCCTAACCTAATTAATAACTGTCAATAGTGTCAATGGCCATAACTATAGAAAGGCTGTTCATTGAAGACTGCTCTGGTTGATCGAAATCACTTTCACATATGTTCATCTCTCTCTAACACTTGTACTGCATTTGTCTTACTCTTTTATAAAATATCAACTTCAAGCAACTAGAGCAATCAGAATACGTCTCAACGAACGACACTGAAGAAGAACAACACTAATCGCGCCATGTGACGTCATCCACAGCGCGCGAAAATGGAGTCGTTCAAATAGGTCAAATTCAATCGGTATTTTATATATTATTTTAAAAATTAATTCCAAGACTTTCAACCGTATTTATATTTTTTACTATGTTGTAACGATGTAAAAAAATGATTAAACGAATTTAAAAAAATTATGCATTTTCCCTATTGCAACCATGAAATATAATTTACTAGAACCAAACTGCGCCCTAATTTCACTCCGGACGCTATAAACACTTTTAACTACATTTATGTCAAGAACCTAGAATGTGCATAATATAAGGACGCAATCAGTAGTTCTTGGGGGTGGTGGTGCCACTGACCGCATTTTATATTTTCAACAACATTCATAGATCCATAGCTGAGAAAAAGCTTAGTGTTTAGTAATCCCGAAAAGTGTTCCCGAGCACCACAGTGCTCGGGAGCACTTTTTAGGATTACTAAGCACTACGCCTTTTCGTAAAATGCTCGAAGCACTAAGCACTAAGCACTGAATTCAAAAAGTTCTCGGGATCACAGTGCTTACGAGCACTAAAATGCTTTAAGCACTTTCACGAGCACTAAGCACAGAGCTTTGAGACAGCTCTGCATAACAGAGGCGATGGCTTCAGTTTCAGTTGAACCAACCAAAACATTGACGCCATCCGTGAAAGCTTACATTTCTATAATGGCATGAACAGTCATAAGCTCCATGATGAAAATGTGCAAGGCGATGATTCATGCAAAATTTGGCAACAATTTTAGGATCTACCTTCGACATAATATTCAACTATAGTATTTATTAGGGAATACAAATACCATAGAGGTGGAAAAAAAGTGAACTTCATTTATATTCATATACATATTTTCTAGATTCAGAACATTATAACGTAGCTATCAACATTTGAAATAATCACTATGAATCGGTAAAATTTGACTAACTCTCATCTGATCTGATATATTCCGTTTTTCATGAAAGAAGCCGGTAGTAGGTATTCCTGGATTGAGTATAATATACTCATTTACCATATTATGGTAAATGGTTTTTCGTATTACCTAAAGTTTTTAGGGAAAGTGAAATTATGAAAAATATACATGAAATGATAACAGAATTCAACGTAGGCTTTGGTTATGTGATGATATACAGGGTTTGCAATATATTTTTTTTTCTGTAGGACCTACATCAAACACCCTGCATATTTCAAAGTTATACCAATATGGAGCTTTGATGAACATCTAAAACTTTTGTTTGAAACATTTCCGTCAATATTTTCCAACAAGCCAGTTATTTCCCGTCATATTGAATGTGGGACATACGGTATACGTACCGAGTAGAAGTTGTAGTCAATTTTCTGTTATGCAAGGAAAAGAACTCCAATTAAAACATTGCGTGAATGGTTGCAGGGTTATAAGCTATTTATAACGACGAAACACACGTGGAAAACAAATCACAGGATTCTTTCATTTGTACAAAATTTCTGCTATTTTTGGATCCTTCATTGATTTCCGATAATGACATGAACTGTTTTGAACAAACTTCAATAAATCACAAGTTCAATCAGCTCTGTAAATGGGTACACTTGTTACTGAAAATGTGCCAAAGTAGCATTTTCTATATTGATATGAATTATAATGAGTGTAGATATAGTGGCTTGTTTCTACAAATAAATTTCCGTTGTTTTATATGAAAACTGAACTGAATTTGGAAGATACGAATAGTAAATGACAAGGCATTCAAACTATGTTTAGATAAACTTACCAGATAAGAATAGATTAGACTAGTTTGAGGCTTTCATGATACAAGCCTCTTCACCTCGACCCATCGAAATATATTGTGTTTGCCTTCGAAATTGTTTAGAGTTATTAGTATATAATCTCATAAAATTTTATTTTTACCAATAAAGTTTTGGGGTAGTTTTTATTACTGTCATTCTACATGTTTTTCGGAGTGCTGTATCTGAATCTGAGGTTTGCTAACAAATTTTCGTGACGGAATGGTTTTTTGCTTATAACTTAAAAACTTTCAATTTTTCGGAGATGACCTTTTTATCAAAAATGAAAGAAAATATACAATTTTCTTCAAATCCTACCATCCAGGTTTTTTCTGCGATGAACCGTTGGGGCTCGTGCGCTAGTTCAAAATTGGCGTATTTCGGCCAACATAATATGAGCTCGTACTGCACTGCCCTTGCGTAGGCGTGGCCAGATATGATTTTTTCAGTTGAGTTCGCCGTATATACAGGGTGTTCCAAATTAAGTCGGCACCATTGCCAACTCCGTTATTATTTATGCTACGAATTCGGTTGAATGGGCAAACTAGTAGCATTTTTAATGGCCTTCTCGATGCAGAAAACAAAAAAAATTGACAGTCGCGTTTTTAGAATATTTCATAAAATTATATTTTTTTTCAATGGAACACCCTATATTTTTTCATGCATTTCGATTCGTAATAACATTCTCAACAACAAAGCTCATATCACTTTTCTTCCTAAGGTGGAAAATGAGCGACTTATGTGGAAATATTTATTTCTTTCACTAGTACAAAAACTTTCTTTGTTTTGGCGAATAAAACCTCATGATTGTGCAAACACCAAATTTTGGGGCTCGTGCGCTAGTTCAAAATTGGCGTATTTCGGCCAACATAATATGAGCTCGTACTGCACTGCCCTTGCGTAGGCGTGGCCAGATATGATTTTTTCAGTTGAGTTCGCCGTATATACAGGGTGTTCCAAATTAAGTCGGCACCATTGCCAACTCCGTTATTATTTATGCTACGAATTCGGTTGAATGGGCAAACTAGTAGCATTTTTAATGGCCTTCTCGATGCAGAAAACAAAAAAAATTGACAGTCGCGTTTTTAGAATATTTCATAAAATTATATTTTTTTCAATGGAACACCCTATATTTTTTCATGCATTTCGATTCGTAATAACATTCTCAACAACAAAGCTCATATCACTTTTCTTCCTAAGGTGGAAAATGAGCGACTTATGTGGAAATATTTATTTCTTTCACTAGTACAAAAACTTTCTTTGTTTTGGCGAATAAAACCTCATGATTGTGCAAACACCAAATTTTGGTACTTATACGAATGACAATATTTTGTTACTAGTAGCAAAATAAGACAGTAAAAAGAAAAAATTGCGCTGGGATGTGAACTCGTGAAACCCGTGATCATCATGTCGCACCACTCAATTGACACCACTGAGCTATTTGGTATCAATGTTCAAAACGAATATTTCCATCTTAAAGCCATTTCGCTAGCCGCATTTATTTTGTGAATCAAAATATGTCTGCTGTGATGATAACTTTGAAGCCGTTTTTGTACAGAACAGAAAATACTGGAGGGTCATATGAATGTGGTTGGAAAAAATGTGTTTGATTTGATAAAACATAATTATTATGAGCAATCAAGTTGCCTTGAAACTTTGTTGAAATACTATTTGTCAAATATTCTCAAGTATATCATGACAATGTCATAAATTATTGTAACTGTCAACTACTGTTCGAATATTTTTCGAGATGCCGTTTTCCCATCAAGAAAAATGTGATATGTTAGAATCTTACTTTGTTTGCCAGAAAAATAGTACAAGAGCCCCCCCCCCCCCCCCCTCCCCCGATCGTGAATTACCTAATCGGCGTTTTTTTGCTGTGCTTCATAGTCGATTCAGGAACAATGAAAAAGTTTTTGAGATGAGAAGAACTAAAAAACATTTTGTAATATCTGAAGATACAGAAATTGATGTTTTATCCTACTTTGAGGTACAGAAATAGCTGTTCCACTGTCTAGTATTCAACGAAAACTGAAGAAACAAAAGATTTCTGCTTATGAGTTAAGACCAGTGCAAACACTAGAACATGGTGATCCTGAGAGACGATTGGGATTTTGTCGGTGGTTTATGAATAAATGCAGACAAGATCTAAACTTCTATAGAAATATTATATGGAGCAATGAGGCTAATTTTTCAAATAGAGGGATGTATCATATAGAACATTTTCATTATTGGGGAGTAGACATAATCCATTTCTAGTCCATCTCCACAATCCGCAAAGACGAATTAGTATAAATGTTTGGTGTGGATTAATTAGAGGCAGAATTATCAGTGCATTTTTCTACCATGATTCTTTTAACGGACCCCGTTACATTAATTCATTAACAATAGTGTTGGAAGACTTTTTCGATGATCTTGATCTCTGATATTTTCAGCAGGATGGAGCACCAGCACATAATGTCAGTGGCGTAAAAAGAATGCTGCGAGGATGTTTTGGAAACAGATGGATTGCTACAAATGGTCCTGTTAAGTACCCCCTCGTTCACCAGACATGAAACCTTTAGATTTTTATTTTTGGGTATTTCTGAAAAATGAGGCATACGAAATAAAACATAATAATGTTGAATGCCACACGTAGTGTCAATAGAAGGGCCAAAATATGTGTTCAACAAGGAGACGGTGTTTTTGAACATTTACTCGATATTTTATAGCACTTTATCAAATCCGTTTGTTATAAATGTTTCCTATTAATAAAACTGTCTTATTTTCACCCTTACAAAAAAAGTCAAGTGAGATTTGTTGTTGAGAATATTATTACGAATCGAAATTCATGAAATAATATAGAGTTTTCCATTGAAAAAAATATCATTAACTGTCAATTTTTTTGTTTTCGGCATCGAGAAGGCCATTAAAAATGCTACTAGTTTGCCCATTTAACCGAATTCGTAGCATTAATAATAACGGAGTTGGCAATGGTGCCGACTTAATTTGGAACACCTTGTATAATATCAAAAAGTTCAATCAGTTCACTACCTTGCAATATGTAGCCAAGTGCCCCCATGAAGGACATCAGTAAATGAAATCCACCGATCTTTATTACAACATTTGACAAAGCATTTCTCGTGCCTTGAATGAGAGGAGTTGTTGGATTTAGTCATCTCTACACCGATTAACTGCTGTGAATGTTGCTTCACTCCGAAAGGATGGCTCGAACGGAGAGCGCCGAGTAACCGATATCTGGAACCACAGTTTCAGATAGTGTATGTATTTTCTCGAGAACTTTTATCTTGAATTTAGCCAAACCTTCAAATTTTGTCCTTTCAATATGAATCAGTTGAACAGCTCCATAATTTCTAGAAACATCAGGTGCTGGTATGATTTTCAACCGAGAAATGAATCGATTGGGTGATGTTTTGGGTAATACATGAAATGCCACCCATGACGTAGACTGGCAATTCAACTAAGTGAAGAGTGTTTTTACGTACCTTGATTCCCTAATATCTGAAGAATGGTCATCTGGACAAGCTAGCATGTAGGCATGCTAACATAGTACATACTAACACTACTCAATCGTACACATTTCGTTCGTTTAAAAACAAGTAACGTCTGACGGTCCTGGGATCTTGCTCTATAAGGTCACCAAGTCTGACACAGGTAAAAAGACGTTTGATTATGGCAGGTCCATACTTATCATAACGTTTTTCTTCTCTTCTCTCTTCTATATATAGTTTTTTTTTGTTTGTTCGTTGTGTTTGCGAATTCGGGTTTCATGACAAGGCTACACTTAAAGCAATGCAATTTGAAACTGAAACATGCTTCAGTAGAACGTCTTTCGACTTGCTCCCTACTATCCTCAAATGAGTGGCAATCATTCTTTCATTACTGTAGTTTCAAAATCAATCATGAACTTCAACTGCACAGTTTATACTTAGCTAAACATGCTCACCATCTTTCCTCTTTTTGCTTGACTTGATAAATCTTTTTCCATCTCCGCACCGCACCACATCTTTTAAAAAATTCGATTTTGCTGAGTCAGCCAAAGTAAGCCAATTTTCAACTAGCACTTGAGCCCGAACGGTTCAACGGAGAAAAAAACCTCGAAATTAAAATTGGTAAGAAGTTTTTTGGACTTTCACATTGAATACAATTGTTATTTATGAAGAGTTGATAGTTCTCGAGTTATGAGTGAAAAACCGCAAAAAATTTGATTTTTTTGTATATTTTTTTTATTTTTTCAATGTTCCGTCAAGAAATTTTGTTAAAAATTTTTAGATTCGGATTCAGCACCCCAAAAAATGTGTGGAACGGAAAAAATAAAAACTCTCCCACAGCTTCCCTGCTAAGAGCCCTGTTAAAAACAAATTTACTGGATTATTAGCCCTGTCTTCGTTTGGAGACTCCATATGGCAGTTTTCAGAACGGGCAGCTCTCAACCAGCGGTAGACTCCTCAGCCTTGACAAGACCTCGCAGTAGCATAACGGGGTCTGCAGATACTAGTAGTGCTCATGTTCCACATTGAAAGCTATTTTGGGTATATCCTCCCCGGCCATTTCTATTTGGTGGAAGCCACTGGCTTAGTGATGCTGTGGAAAATGAACGAATTGAAATTATAGGCTACAATCTGGTACGGAAAGATCGCAAAATGGGAGGTGGTGGCGTTTGCATATACTTAAAATCACATATAAATTACAGTTTGTTGGAAACTACAAATAATATTGAACAGGTATGGATAAAATCCAAATAAATAACAAAAATTTTGCATTCTCAGCCATTTACAAACCACCAAATATGCACTCCTTAAACTTCTTAGAGAAATTTGAAAATACAGTCATAAATATTGCCCCAACAGCGGATTATATTTTCTGCCTTGGAGATTTTAACATAGATCGTATGAATTTTGAGTCCAGAGAAACCAATGATACAATGTCCCTATTCGACGGCCTTAATCTCACCCAATTAATCGATCAGCCGACAAGAATCACCAATCAAAGCGCAACTCTAATTGATTTTATACTAACCACGCATCAAAATATTGTCCTTGAGTCAGGCACAATACCAACTTGTGGTATGTTATTTCATTTGTAATATATAAATTCTGATTCCTTACAGTTCAGTTGTGGTAACAAGCCAACAGGCTCATCGTAGGTGGCTAATAAAACTACTTTGATCACCTGAGCCATTTCTTTATTTTCTTATCTGTACTGTCGACACATGTGACAGACCGTTGTGATCAGCTGGTATATAAATTCATTCTGAATAGTGTTTTGTAGAATAATGTATTTCTTCCTTTCATTTAGCACCTGCAGACTTTAGTGTTGAGCACTGAGTTCCTTATTGTATTTGGAGTTGCAGAACACAGGACTGCGAAGTGTGTAAATCTGGTATGCCGATACAGGTGAGCTCGTTCCTTAGGGGGTTGGGTTAGCCGGAGAGTCCGTTAACCTCACAAGTTGTTTAATGCTCGCAGGGACGTAGCAATGTTTGACATCCTTCCTGAAGTGTTTGAAGGCAATTTCAGGATTGATGAATGATTTCGTTGCACCAGTATCGATGAGCTATTTCAGTGGCGGTTAGGTAATATATATGGAGGGTAATACTTTTTTATCTGTAAAGGTATGGAGTTCCACTATGTTTCGCTGAGATTGGGTCCTGAAATTTTAGAATGGCTTTCGATTTTGAGTTGACTGGACCTTGTTGATACACTCATTGGGGTTGGTTGTAATTTTGATTATTTCTACCTCTCCAAACATTTTGGAGATTTCCAAAAACTTGTTGGTTTGTGAAGAAACGCTGCTGTTTGGCCTGGGTGTGACGTTGATTGGTTCTTGTGAAAACGGACATGGTCCCATTGACTCGATAATTTGACGTTACTTGCTGTCTAGGAAACTGCTGGATTTGCATTGGCTTTCTGAGGTTCGCTTGTTGTGGAGTGGCATGGTTTCTTTGAAGATACCGTATATTGTTATCTTCTTGAATGAACTGGATGACTGTATAAAATTTGCAGGTCCCATCGCCCTAATTGTTGAAACAAGTGGTCCCTTAGTCCTGCCAAGATGGTGGCCAGCGTCTGTTGCTGGAAAAAATCTTTCTTGCTTGCTATTACAATTATTGGATTGACGTTGTATAGCTCGATGGTTATGATGGCTTGAACTTGTGAAAAAAAGTTAAATTTTATACAATTTTCTTGTTGCTGCCAATTGAAATAATGGAAATTTCCATCATGAATGTCCCATTAAAAATAGGCTTACTTATGTCGATGTGAGGTTAAGTGCCGGAAAATTTTGTGGAAATTTCAAAGGGTTTTTTGATGATTTTGTGTTCATTGATTTGGAGTGCGATTTTGATAATGATATAAATAATCATTACGCAAAATGGCATGAGTGTCGGGCATGTCCTTCATATTAAAAATTATTAACCAAGTTGTAAAAAAAACGGAAAATGTAGACCATTTTCCATTTGCTTCGAAAAAGTTATTTCAAGTCCCTATAATTAAAGGCATAAGTATCGAAGTTGTCGAAAGTAAGAAAAAACATAAAAAATTATTCTACACCAAGAGCTAGCAACGTATTTCCAGATGTCATTTTATGTCACAGTACTGAATCTCATAATGCCTGTTGAACAATTAAAGTAGTGAAAAATGAAAAGAAGTAGATATCTTTCAATCATGTAAGACGATGGAAGTCCGAAATACGAGTAATCAGTAAAAGTAGAGTATGCATGGCGGTGCAGTTATTCTGAAAAAAATATTGATATAGGAAGAAATAAGAATTGATTGATTCCTAAAATTATTCTAATTATTCGTTTTAATAATTTTAGTATTGAATACTCACAATAATAGCAATCTTTATATTGAAAACTGTTTGTTTGATTAGGAAATATTTGAAGTTGTTCAACAAATTTCCTTCACAATATGTTATTCGACAAGCTATAAATACAGGGTGTTTCCGAAATTAGAGCATTCTGATTCATCAGCAAAAAATATTTTTAGAAATGTTTTGGATGATAGAAGAGATATACATTTGGCAATGCTTCTATATCGAAATATGGACATATCGAATAATAACTCACCTGCTCAGATATTATTGTCTCGTAAATTGAGATAATAACTTGTGATTCCAATACTCTGAAACCAAATATTATAAATAATAGACAGTATCATGCATTTTTATGAAAGAGACATGAATCTAGTGAAACATACTACAATGATACTTGTGTGAAGTATTTAAAACCCACAGAAGTTTGAGCAAATGTCTATGTACAACTGAAACCAAATTCATATTGGACACCTGGTAAAATAGTTTCAAAGTTGAGAGAAAGGTGTTAGAAAATCAAAATGATCAATGGATCTGAAATTGTCAGGAACAGAAAGTTCATTAAACCAGCTAAATGTAAAAATCAAAATTTTATTAGTTACCCATCATATTCAACTTCCAAAGAAGAAGGTGTAAGATGTTTTTAAAATCAAATGATACTTATAATGTTACTTCTACCGAAAGTAATTGTAGTCGCGAGTTTGATGAAACTCATAGCCCGATTTTTCGTAGATACAATGACTGTAGTAGTTCCAGGCTTAGTTGTAATTGTTTACATGATTCTGTTCTTGAAAATTCTGAACCTGGCTAAGAAAATAGAAATTCTCATGAATCAGTCTCTGAAGATGTAGTTATTCCTTTGAATAAAATGACGTCACGAAATCGAATAGTCAAACCTCCTCAGAGACTGAATCTATGAACTGATATATTTTATGTTCAACAGATGATTATTTTGTATTCATCATTAACTATTATATGAAGGGAGGTGCTATATGTATATAGATCATCCTATTGAAAAGTGGGTTGCTAGGAATTATTGATTACTGAAGATATTCTTTTCATCTCAAATTGACTTGAATTACAATTTATATTAATTATCAATAATATATTAAATAACTACCATCTCCCAGACTAAATACTTATCTGTCTAATCTGTGATAAAGCCGTTGTGAATTGCCCTGTATATGTGTACTATTGCGATACATTTCACGCTTTCCTTACTATCGAATTGTTCAGCTTGTCTATGACGATCTAATCAAAAGTTTATATATGGTTTATCTGGAGTATTTGTAGCTGAGTTTCCTTTGAGGATCAACAAATTTGCTGTTCATTCTTACCTCCAGAGTTCCCTGGAAATAACTCCTAAATCCACCTACAAAGGGAGTTTCGAAAACCTTTGTGTTTTGGCTTTGTTAAAAGCAATTTAAAGGCCACTAGGTCAGGTCCTCTTCTTTGATGCACTGAAACAATAGCAGATGAAAGGATTGGTAATGAAATTGATCAAAAGCTGATGGAACTTACTTGATTGTAAAGTGAATTGTTTTTTCAGTAAAAAATTATTGATTGAGGTCCGAGAGTTGATATCAAATGAATGAAATTCAGATAAATATTATAATCCAGTCTGATTAGGTTTTTAGGCGAGGATCGATTGCATCAGCACCAAAATCCGGACCGCTGTCGATGTCTCACTCTTCTTCACACGTACCATCCCTTTTTTAATCGCACAAGGTCGAGAAAAACTCAGGTGAAAGTTTCAAGGTCAGAACAAGACACTATTTTCATTTGTATCGCCATACTGCCAACAAAATTTCAATGGCAGCTTATTTGTATTGAAACTGTAATCCACATTTTTTTGTTACAGTGGCGTACAAAAAAAAAAATTCTTTTGAATTCCTAAATGTCCAAATAACTTAGGACTTTCTATAACACTAAAATATTGTTTTTGAACGGTCTTACTATCCCATATTCGAATATGAACTGTTATCCATTATTTAAGGGACACCCTGTATAAACGGTGGAGCTGGAATGACGATAGTCGTTGAGGGATTGGTGAAATGTCCGGTTGGCCAATATGGCGGAAGTAATAAAATAGTTGGAATAATTTGTTTTGTAATTGACATTTACTGGAAGTTGATTTGTGAGTTCATGATCTGAAAGACTCAGAGACAGTTTGTAATAATAGTTGTTGCGTTTTGGTGAGTGTTATCATCTAAATAAAACAGAAGGAGTTTACAATATTTGGTGTCAGAAATGAGATTATCTTGTACGATGGAAAATAGCGACTAAATTCCAACTTTCAGTCGCAGATAATTCCACAACTGACTTTATGAACATCCTGTTCATATTTTCAATGAAATCAACAAACGGTATTGTAACGAACTGAAGCCGGACCTGGCCGCTTGCGAAACATCCATCACCGAGCCATCCGTTGAGACAACACGTTAGCAAGTGTATGAGTCATCTCTTTGGTATTCCAGTTGGCGATTTTAGAACTGGCCGAGCCATCTAGAACCGAGCAGTCGAACAGCTAGCGAAGAACTTCGGACCTCGAGAACAACCTCGAAAGGGGCCCAGTTGGATATGAATAAACAGTCGATATCGGAGAGGGCAGATACAGTTAGAGTTCCATTCAGACAGTCTGATTTAAAATAATTAAAACAGTGCAAAATAAATTTAATTATGGTATGAATTAGAACTAACTTTTTATGTCTAAAATATATCAGATTAAAACCTATTTACATTATTCACGAATTTTGGAGAAGTCATGTTTGATATAAGACAACAAACTGCTGAAATGAAAATAAAACATTCGTTTGTTTCATAGAGAAAATGTGTTCTATAAGTTCTGAAGAAAAACGAACAAAAGATGAGAATTGAAGGTGTAATAGACTAACAAAATTAATCATAGTTTCACAAGAACAGATGAAATAAATAATGTAAAGAAAAACAAGGAAAACTGGATTTGCTGCAGATGATTGTAGATGATTATAAAAATATGAGGTGTTGAGGAAAAAATATGGATAGAAGGATCGAAGGTATAAAGAGGAACAAGGAGAACATGACCAGCTGCAGAAGCTGTATTCAACATGGAAGTTTTTGAGAAACTAATTTTAATGAACTGAAAACTCGTGGTCTATTATGCTGGTTTTTGGAAAAATGTAAAATTTCCGACATATGAAGGTCAATGAACAAATGTTAGTTTGAAGCTGCTGCAGCTGCAAATGCCTCAGTTAATAAAGTTATAGTTACAGCTTCAATTGTATTCATTCATTTGCTTACACTCGTCTAAAATAGTATTCATATATGAAATAAAAAATAAAAACGAAAATTTTCAGATTCGGAGACATATACAGATGGATATGTACTTTTTGGGCTCAACTAAAACAGATACACTAATCATGAAGGGATATTTTGCAAAAGTTTGAGGTTGACATTTGACTTCTGGATTCTGTTCCTGTAGAGTTTGGAGCTGGCCAAATTTCTTGCAGAACACCACATCGATGCCCATGGATATTCAAAGATATTCTGCCACACAGTGGGTCATCGCATAGTCAGGCGGTATCTTGATAAGGTGTCGTGGCACTTCTCCAATTACCCCATGTGGCATCTGCTGTCTGTTTGAGTACAATGGCATGAACTTCTGGAACGTCATCCCATTCTTTGATTACCTTAGGCTGCAGATTTGGTCGTTATTTACAGAGCATAGAGAGAACCGATTTATTAGTTCTTTCAAATAAAATACCTTTTCAGAACATGTGTAGAACATGTCAACATTAAAAAATATTACAGAAATAATACCAAAATAACATGATTGTCACAGTCGATGTGAGGAATACAATATTATAAAAATAAAAATAAAATCAGATGTGGAAGATAAAATGTCAAAAAATAAAATAACATAGTAATCACAGTCAAATATTCAATATATATAATATACACAGACACAGATATATACATATATATTCACATACAATACACACAAAAATATGAATAAAATCAAATATGTAAATAAAATCAAGTGTATAAATAAAATCAAATGTATAAATAAAATCAATGTATAAATAAAATCAGATGTATAGATAAAATCAGAAAGATAAAACAGTTTGTCTTGAAAAATGCAAAATACCCCATAATAATCAAATCAAATCAAATTAAATCAAGATCTTGTACGGATCTTCTCATGAATTCCGCAACTTTGGTGACATGCCACGGCGACGCTTCGGGTTGTACAGCCAAACTAGCATCTGTCTTGATGTTGTGGGTCTCCTTCATTATATCACTGGCACTCTGGATGTTCGAACGGAATCGTTTGTAGTTGTCGTACATCTCTGTCAAAGTTTACTGACGTAGTCCTTTTTCGCAGTGTCCTATCGTCGTGGAGTCCCAAACTTCAGGTCACAGGGAAGTCAGGGGGTTGGGCAGGTTGACTCATTCACTGCTGAACGGTAGACCCTCAGGAACAAATGGAGATATTGGTCCCAATCTCTTTGGTGATCAGAGACTATCGTGGAAAAGTGTCGGTTTATCCTCTTATTCATCCGCCTCACCATTCCATCGGAGTGTGGTTGTTTTTTTTTTTTTTGTTTAATACGAAAATTTGAAATAAGTTATATCTTCCAGTGTGTCAATCGGAATGGCCACATGAAACACATAGCCAAAAAAAAATTCCGGGCATTCAGGGCCGGTTTCACTCCAGCAATATTCCTCATCTTCCTTATTATGAACTCTGCCATCATCATCATCTAGCAAAGTTCTCAGGATAGGGTGTGAAAAAATATCTGATGTTCAAAATGATTTTTCCGTGCGACCAGGACCGGTTTCAATCCAGCAATATTCCTCAACTTCCTTATTATGGACACTGCCATCATCATAATCTAGGAAAGTTTCCAAAATAGAGTGCGGAAAAAAAAAACACATGGTCAAAATAATTTTTCCGTGCGTCCAGGACCGGTTTCACTCCAGCAATATTCCTCAACTTCCTTATTATGGACTCTGCCATCATCATATTCTAGGAAACTTTTCAGGATAGAGTGCGGAAAAAACCACATGGTCAAAATAATTTTTCCGGGCGTCCAGGACAGTCGAAGTTCTTGTTTTAGTAATGAATTAATATATTTATTTTTATGTAATGATTGCTATTTTGTTTCTGAGACAAGCCTGTTAAAATATCTGGGTAGTGTGAAAATATTCAGAAAAATTTGGACCGTTGATCTCTATTACTCACCTCTGAATCTCAACCGTTTCAATTCCACCTAATCTCTCTTGTGTTCTTACTCAGACCATTCTGATTGTCATATTGACATATTCCAGTAGCAGATTCCATAATAACGAAATTGAGCAATATTGCCGGAGTGAAACCGATCCTGAACGCCCGGAAAAATTATTCTGACCATGTGAAACTTTTCCTCACTCTATCCTGAAAATTTTCCCAGATTATGATGATGGCAGAGTCCATAATAAGGAAGTTGAGGAATATTGCTGGAGTGAAACCGGTCCTGGACACCCGGAAAAATTATTATGAACACTTGGTTTTTTTCCGCATTCTATCCTGAAAACTTTTCCAGATTATGATGATGACAGATTCCATAATAAGGAAGTTGAGGAATATTTCTGGAGTGAAACCGGCTCTGGACGCCTGGAAAAGTTATTTTGACCATGTGGGTTTTTTTCGCACTTTATTCTGAAAACTTTCCTAGTTTATGATGGTGGCAGAGTCCATAATGAGAAAGTTGTGGAATATTGCTGGAGTGATACCGGCCCTGGACGCCCGGAAAAATTATTTTGACCATGTGGTTTTTTTCTGCACTCTATCCTGAAAATTTTCCCAGATTATGATGATGGCAGAGTCCATAATAAGGAAGTTGATGAGTATTGCTGGAGTGAAACCGGTCCTGGACGACCGAAAAAAATATTTTGAACATGTTTTTTTCCGCAATCTATCCTGAAAACTTTCCTAGAGGAATATTGCTGGAGTGAAACCGGCCCTGAATGCCCGGGAAAATGATTTTCGCCATGTGGTTCCTTTCCTCAATCAATTCTGATTGACATACATATAACTGATTTCAACTATTCTTATGAAAAAAAAAATGCAAATATTACTGAACTTTATTGCTAAAGTAACTAGGCTGTGATTCTCGTCTTCCAGATTTACACATTCTATGGGACAGGTTGGTCTCGAATTTTCGGGAAATGGGCCAGAGGGCAGATGGAGTAGCATCATAGCTCACCCCTCATTTCCTATCCCACTTCGCCAAGGAAATAGGCAGGAAGAAATTATTTGAATATGAAATAAAAAAAAGAATATTGAATAAACAACATTTTGAATTTGAATTTGGTCTCAGGCAAAATTGGTGGACCCTGTACTCTCGGTTTCCCAAAATATTTTCTCTGACCAGTAAACAACCCTTACCGTTTTTGCAAATTGAATTTATAGGTAAATATGACAAAAATGAGGTTGAAGAAGCGAATTTGCTAATCTGGTTTTTGAACATTACTCAATAACAAACATGAATTATCTTTTCTACATTTTTACTCAACTTTTTTTTCTGTTTCAGGAGTATTCCTATTTCTGCTGATCTTCCTATCAGTAGCTGGTAACATATTGGTATGCGTAGCCATCTACACAGACAGAGGCCTACGTCGAATAGGGAACCTCTTCTTGGCATCTCTAGCGATCGCAGATCTCTTCGTGGCCTCTCTGGTGATGACATTCGCTGGAGTCAATGATATTTTAGGTGAGGTTTCATGTATGATAACGAAGAAAATTACTAGTATTTTGGCACTAGGTGGACTCAAAATTCAAATACTTTGAATGGAATTATTTCAAACCATGTTGAGTCGATGAGAAAAGGATGAAACAAAATTTCAAATGATTCTACTGGCGGCTATTTATGGTGCAGTCTTATGTGCGATTTTTTTACTTTAGGGCTATGCTCAGAGGTGTTTGGAGATGAATAAACCAAAAGTCCTGGAGTCTGGGATAGAAGTTAACTATAGGGCATAGCAAAACGTGGGCCTATTTTTAATTTCTCGCTTACATCTCAATGATGGTTAGCAATAGCGAAAACTTTTACATCAGCAAAAATGAAGTTGAAAATTTAGCATGAGAAAATTCACATTTTCTTCCTATACTCAATACTTTTTTGAGGCTGGTTCATTACCAAACTTTTAGTTTTAATTCTTCTTCCACCTTTTCGTTAACTTTGAGCAGTGAAATCGACCCGATTGATAAATTTGGGATGTTTCGTTCAAAAACATTTGTGTTTCCTTCATTATTTTATTTTTATGTTTATTTCCTCTATTTAACAGCCAGTCAAACTTCTGAGCATTCTCAATTATTGTACTATATTATTCGATTGAAAAAGATATTTCAAAGAACAAAATAGATCACTTGAACAAAAAACAAGAAGGAAACGGAGATTAGGGTTATTTTATAGTAGAAGTTTGGTTTACGAACCATCCATTAGTTCTAGGCTGTTGAAATTTGTGATTTTTTTTTTCTAATGTCATTTTTATACATTTTCATGTTTCATTTTTTGACACATAATGTCACGTATCTTCTGTTTAGTGATAAAGAGAATAGAAATAGCAGAGAGAAAAGTTGTTTAGTATGAAAGTATCCCCACAATCATCCATAGAAATAAATAATTCGCGTACGACTACATCGAAAGTTACATCTATTTGCAAAATAAATTAGTACCAGTTCTTCTTGACGTTGATACAATTCATTTCCAAGCATTCGTTGATTGAATTACAAGGCGAGTTCAAAACGACATCAATCAGTTTTTGCTCACAGCTGCAAAATTTTATTCAGAATGTAGGATACCAGCAGGGTTATCATATTCATCCAGATTATCATAGTCCTCGATTAAAAGTACTAGTATATAAATATCGGAAAACAACTCCATAAAATGCACAACAGTTCGGTTTTGACATTGAACTTCACTTCGAATACCTTAATATCACACGCACTGTTGCCACATTATACAGATTCGTTAATAAAATCTCGTACAATTGGTTTGGTGCATAACTGACAGCGTGGAGGTACAACAAACTCAAAAAAAAATCACTTTTGTGTTCATTTTTGTAAATAAAGAACGTTTTTCGGAGTTTTTTCTATTTTTGCTGTGTTCTACTGTTTCTGCTGTTATTTCGAAATTCAGGAATAATGAAGTTTAACAACATATATTATTCAAGTATAGATGATGTACAACGGCAGAAAAAAAATCAGTACTTGGCATTGATCCATATCCTCTTGAAACTGAAAATATTTCACTTTTCCCAAAAATATGTATGTATGTATTGTTAATTATTTAGTGGAAACGAGGATTGCTTTCACATGAATGAAATGGAAGCATTTAAAAGTTTAGAAGCTCACAATATGGCAATTTGTGAGCGGGTGAAAAAAATATATGTGAAGCAGATAAATTCGCAAATTCTAATGATTGGAAAGTTGAACCATCATACTATAGAAATACTGATGACTCATTTTTTAAATTTTTCTATTTGATGCATTCTCCAAGACTGAATGATAAATTTTTAACACCATGTATAATATGTCTTGAAGATGTTACTATTGTTAGTGCTCATCCTGATTGTGGTTTGGGGAGATTTGTTCTCATGTACCTGCAGTGTTATTTTCTACAGACGACCTAACAAGAAAACAGGAGGAAGTTACGTTGACAGGAAAAAAGCAACTAATAAGCCAGCTGAACCCTGCAGAGTTTCGGACTCAATCTAGCAAATCTCAAGTATCTGAACCTTGCTGAAGATAAATTAAAAAAGGGTAGTCGCTGACTAGTTAAGAGTATTACTATTTGTAGGGTCTGCAGCGATGTAAAAGGAAACTCTTTTAAGTTTTTCCCAGATTTCGGAATCCTTAATTCTATCATCAGGGACACTACAAATGGAAATGTCATATAGGATAGAAATTATCCAAGCTTAACATTTCTTCCTTCTCAACTAAGCTGATTACTAAGGAAACAGACAGGTGAATCCAGGCGGGTGCGTACTCTAGAGACCTCAGATCTGAGCCAACGACCCTTGACGATCTTCTGAGTTAGTTTTGGTGACACTGAGGTTGCGCTAGTGGAATTTCGTTTTAAATTGGTAGAAGGAGTTGAAGAACTTATAGATGCATTAGAACTGCCATGTTCAGTTTGAGAAGAGAGTTCCTCTACTGAAATAGTTTCCTACCACTTCAAGACTATATGCAGTGTCAAATCACTTTCACTTAGCAATTTGATGCATTGGAAGCTTCTCCAAGATCAGGATCAAGATCAGGATATATTATTTTGGGATAACGTGAAATATTTATTGATAATCCTTGTGCTTCCAGAAGATATGGATCATGCCGTTATCAATGAACACCATCTAAACTTGATAATATGTTGATATGTTGATAATATGAGTCAATTATTCCTAAATATCGATATAACAGCAGAAACAGAAAAAAACACATCAGAAACAGTTATAAAACAGCAGAAACAGTAAAAACACGGCAGAAATAGAAGAAACTCCAAAAAATATTCTTCATTTAGAAAAGCAAACAGAAAAGTGAGGTCCTTTCTTCTTCTTTTGAGTTTGTTGTACCTCCACGCTGTCAGTTACGCACCAAACCAATGAGTTAGAACGAGAGTTACTCAACCTAGTGGAGCAGATGACCAGCACAAATTATAACAGTATATCAAATTAGATTTAATAACCTTCGTCTTCAACCGATCACTCGTCGCCTCTTCCCTAAGGTGTTGGCAAAGCAGCCGCCGCGCGCCGACAGAAAGGGGTGAAATTGAGTGATGTCTTCCGTCATCCCTAAGGTGTTAACAAAGTAACCGCAGTCGGAATCCAACCGCGAAATTTTCCAAAAAGCTTGTTGAATTACTCTGTTATGAGTTTTCTTCTCTGAAACCAGGGAGAGCTAAAAGGGGGAATAACCCCTCCCAAGCCTTGACCGAAATGTTCATAGTTTGAGAGCCGAATCAGCTCTCACCCGAAACATGGTATAACGTTGAACTACGTTTTCAGTATTGAAATAAACTTTTTGGTCGAAGCATTGAAAAAAAACAACAAAATTTCGCGATTGTGCAATCTGAGCTATCAAGGAGTACATGAATAGTAGAGAAATGTATCCCACTATAAATATGCTTCTACAGAAACTATGACCCTACTTCTCAAGTAACGGTCCCATCAGCAGAATGAAGTTTCTCTAGCTTGGAAACACAAGTCAATGCTGAGATCTACCATTTCTCGAAAGATTATCTGGGCTTGCTTCATTACATATTCATAGAGACATCAATGTCAATGCAGTAAACGTTAAAGATAAATTTGGAAAAGTTAAAGAAAGAAAACTGGAATTTCTAATATATAATAGATTTTTGTTAAGGATCTGATTGTGAGCTATTCAAAAACAGAATGTCTGTCTGACTGTTTTGATTGCTTATCACGGACATGTAGACTGTTTTTTTATCTTTGTGATATTTAAGTAAACGATATCTCTAGAAAGGCATCCCTAGGCTTTACTGAGTTGACAACTGAAGGTAATGAAGCATATGGTCGTAGACTGAGTAGGTGTACAGAACAAATAATTAAATTTTGATCTTCACAGGAAGAAAATACTCTATTACACGCAAAACAATCGAATGTTTTAGCTGCGGGTTTTTACTACATGAAATGGTTAAAAGGTACATTTTGTAAATCTGGGAGGTTATTCTTACTTAAAACAATCATTATCGGTAGCAAAACAAACTTGAGTCAAGTACTTCAAAAAGCTACCGTTTATATCGTGGTCAGAGAGAAAACAATATAATGGTATCCCATATCATTACTTCCTAAATAACTCATGTGATCTGATGAGATTGATTTAGCAACAGAACAAATTCAATATCGTTAAAATTGGAATTGTAATATTTCGTTAGGGTAATTCCGGGAGAGATGCCGGCATGGTAGAGATGTCGATTGACCATATTTCCGAACGTACCTATCTGCGAGACATAAGTTACGCGCCTACGTATACACGTGTCAGTGCCTATCGAAGTCTGTAGTCGGCATTGTGCAATCTCCAATCATTTTTAATTTAACTGAGATTTTCAATTTCTTCCAAGTGAAAAGTTTTTCGGAGTATAAGGTTAGTGTACTTTACTTACTTTATAAAAGTTCTAGTATAAAATTTGTATGAATATAGTGAAACAGTATAGAATGAGGTTATACCTTTGCGTATTTGTGTCATCTTTATCCCAGTTGCAACTGTTCAAGGGCATTCGGCATCTCTCCCGGACATTCGGGAGAGATGCCGATTTATGTCCGGGAGAGATGCCGATTTTTAATAGGGTGTTAGGCTAACCTAAAAAAATATTTTAATTACAGAAATGCCGAGCAAATACGAAAGAAAGTGTCCTAATAGGGGTAAATGGACCGAAGGAGCCTTAGAAGCTGCTCTGCAAAGTATAGCAGAAGGTATGGATGTAAACGAAGCTGCTAGAGTTTTTGAAATTCCACCAAGAACTTTAAAACGCAGAGTTGCATCCGGCAATTCCAGAAAAGGACGAATGGGACCTGACAGTTTGCTTGGTGAAAACGATGAAAAGAAACTTGTTATACACATAAACAAACTGCAGGTGAGAGGATTTACTCCTACGAGATTAGAAGTTAGACGAATGGCGTTTTACCTAGCAGAGCAGTTGAAAATACCGCACAAATTTAATAGACAAGCTGAACTCACAGGTTATGACTGGCTTTCGTCCTTTTTATGACGACATCCTGAATTGTCCATAAGGAAGGCTGAAGCCTTGTCCCGCAATAGAAGTGTCGGCATGGATCGAGAAGTAGTTGCCAAATATTTTGAACTAATCTCTTCTACATTGGAGGAACATCAGCTACTGGGCAAACCCGCTTGTCTATATAATATGGATGAGACTGGACTCCAACTGAACAACCGTCCAGGGGAGGTCATTGCCAAGAGAGAATCAAAAGTCGTGTCTGCATTGACAGCAGCAGAACGGGGAGAAACGATAACAGTTATAAGCTGTTGCAACGCAGAAGGAACTTTTTTGCCACCCGCGTGCATTTTTAAGGGTAAAAATAAAAAACCTGAATTTGTGGATGGGATGCCACCAGGCTCTGTAGTGTACATGAACCAGAAGTCGGCGTACATCAACGCACACATTTTTCTAGAGTGGCTGAAGTTTCATTTTGTCCCAAGGAAAACTGCAGGTAAAGTGGTATTAATACTTGACGGTCATGGATCACACTGCAGTTCAGTCGAAACACTAACATTTGCTGATGAAAATTAAATCATTCTTCTTTGCCTTTCCCCACATACCACACACTACCTCCAACCGCTGGACCGGTCGTTTTTCAAGTCTTTAAAAGCGTCATTTTTTCAAGCCTGTGATACGTGGGTGAAATCGAACGTCGACAGAAGAATTAGTAGGCTGCACTTCGGAAGACTCCTAGGTGTCGCTTGGGGCAAATCTGCAAATGTTCAAAACGCCACATCTGGTTTTAGGGCGACCGGAATTTATCCGCTTAACCCGCAAAACATTCCGGACTACGCTTATGGGTGCACTGACGTGGGAACAAATGAAGCGCCTGCGAAAGTGCCGTGTCAAGAAGAAGGAAGATTTTCTCCACAGCCGTCAGCTTCACAAGTTGCTGAATCGGCTGAACTACCAACAGCCCAAACCACGCACGTTTCGACTCTTACAAAAATTACGCCTGGCAAAGCCCTGGACATTGTATCACCTGTAGACGTTCGGAGAAAAGCTAAGAATATCGCAGAAATTTTAAATAGTGCAGAAGGCATAGAAAAGCGCAAGAAAAACCAAGAGCGTAAGGAAGAGAAGGAACTAAAGAAACTTAAACGTGCTGAAACACGCATCGTATCTAAAAAAGGGAAATTTGCTGCGAAAACGATACCCAAAGGCAAACAGAATAAAAATTAACTAGAGTTGGAGGAATCTACTGATGAAGATTTGGACATTTCTATTCATGACAGCAGCTCGGACATGGAAACTAACAATGACGCAACCTGTACTGGGTGTGGTGAAGAGTATACCAAGACAACCAACCAAAACCGATGACTGGATTCAGTGCATCCATTGTCGGCAGTGGCTGCATGAGGGGTGTACGAAATACCAAAATACGTGCGAAATATGCGTAAAAGTGCTCATTAAAAAGAAAAAAGTGTAGAGGCATCTCTCCCGTAATATTAGGTAGAGATGCCGATTTACAGAGTGTGCGAAAATGTTTTTTTTTTGTTTATTGCATTTAGTTTAAGGAATAATACTTATGTACCTTGTTTACCAAATAAATATTACATCCGATCGCCGATAGTTTCATTACTTATGATTATTGTGAAATTAGTAAATCAAGAAAATGTGAAAAATCGGCATCTCTCCCGGAATTACCCTACACTTACTACTTTTAGGGTGGTGCCTATAATTTCTGTGAAAAAGAAAACAAATAACTGGCAAGGACCAAGTGGGAAATGTTGTTGAGGTTCCAACTTTAATGAAAAAATATTAAAACACGAAAACTCTCAAAATGGTTAAATGGGTTTTTTGCGATTTGCGAAGAAACGTGATCTAGCAGAACATTTTTAATGCAAAAGTTTTGTATAATACTGTTTTTGACATAACCTCAAAATGGCGAAAAACTGGTGTTTCAGTATTTAATTTTTTTCAGCATTTAAATGATTTAATTCACATGAAAATTTGTATAAATATGTCTTTATTGGTGTTGAATTAGCATTATTTTTCAGCAACTCAGAAGACGACTATAGTTTTCGAATTATGTAAATTTTTTGGAAAAAATACCCTTATCTTCCACGAAATTCTTGAAATTCTTTCATATTCCGAAGGTCTATGAGTGATCATTTTAATTGTTGAAATGTCCACTTTGAAATGGTCTATGTAACTTGGTGGTTTATTGATCGTTAAGCTGCTTATAAAAATGAGAAAAACTGAATAAAGTCTCTCTGATTCATGATTTTCTTAATATTTTCGATTTTCTTCAATATTTTCATAGCAAAAAGTAATTTACACTGAAGTATTTGTCAAAAATTATTTGAAATACATAATTGCACTACAAAATTGATTTATTTATATACTATTGATTTGTTTTGTTTTCACAAATATATACGTATTTTACAAAACTTTATCAAAAATAAAAATTGTAATTCATTTTAAATTGTTTTGCGTGCGGTTGTTCCTCTTCTTCGTCTATCATTTCTGATCTTCAAAATCATCCAATTATTTTTTTTTTATTTTCAACGTTGAAAATTCGTTTTGGCACCTGCCCATTTGTGATATAAAATAAAATTCAATTTCAATTTGAATTCACAGAATTTTATAATAATAGTATCATTGGGATGGTAGAGAATCATTGGTAGAAAAAGGTGAACAAGAGAGATGAAAGAAACAATGTATAAAGAATAGATAAAAAGAGGCTGATCTTCAGCTGCCTCGATAACACCAATACTCAAGTGATCAGCTGAAAATATTGAGTTCCTTATCATTACAGAAAGATATATTTGATACAAATTAAAGAATAACGATAAATTTTAATTCATTACGTTTTAAAAAATTCATCAAATTTTATTATACTGGAAATCAGACAGGTGCGTGTAGACTACTAAAACCGTACTAGTGAATTAAATTGAGAGAATAACTCCAAAACTCACTGGTCACAGGCAATTTATAAAATACTTTTTGGAAATCCAACATTCCTGGGAAGTTCTTCAACATAAAAATATTACATCTGTCATGTGTAGTAAATTACCTCTAACATTGATAATAAAATTTGGATCATCTGTTATTAGTCTCTGAAAACAAAGTAATCAACCAAGAGGATGCTGATACTATCAGTATAATGAGAAAATGCCAAAATCTAGAAAAGGCACATATCCCGGTAAGTGATATCAAAATTACTTTAATGTGTAACAATTGTAACAGAGAATGTCAAATAATATTAGTGCGGATTAACATTCTGTAACATCAATGCACTTCAGGCTATTTCTAGAAAAAGACAAAAGTGATGCAAAATTTTTGTGAAAAACTGAATCAGTAGATAACAATAATGACTTGAAGATCAGCAGCAAACGATAATATTGGAACGGTCCCACCACATTACCAACATCTCAGCACTCAAACTTGGCAGTCTTGAGTTATCGATTGCGAGCTCTCCGACGAGAAAAAGAAACCTTAAATCAATCAGAGCCCTCTCGAACGCCAATTCGTGTTTTTGTAGTAATTCCTATTCTGTCGCGCAAGGTTGATTTGTTCAGTCGACCAATCCACAGAACAATATACGAGGGTTTTTCTAAAAGTAGTGGAGGAGATCTTAACGTTTTCAACTTTCAAACATAAAATTATAACTCGTTAGCGCCAGTTTTTTTTTCTTCGAATCATGAGAGTACATGAGAGTACAGGAAACCACATTTTACTGTTTTCTTCCAGAACTGGTTTTCGTGCTTCATAGTCGTTTTTGTTCATACCATATCGTATGTATACAGCTTGAATGTAGCCGGTATTCCACAAATTTCAATGGTATGAATTGAAGCCTGCAATACTTACCCCCCATCGTTCTAAGATCACCATAAGAGACCCCTGGAAGACCATATTTTCATCTGTAGCTGCTTTTGGCCAACCTCTAATCTGATATTTGGATAGTTTAGCATATCCCTCAAAGTGATGCCTGAAGTTCGTATTTGGTTTTCGGTGGTAGAAATTACTCAAGAACTAATATTCAAAACTATTATAGTATTGACCGCCACCAGCCACACCGAAATAACGTTACACCATGGGTAATATTATTGATTAAAACAGAAAGTGGGTTATCTGAAAATATTTACGGCTTGACAAATATAGCTCTTCGTCTGGATATTGGGTGTGCAGATATAACGAATCTTTCAATAAATCCCCACTAATGGTTGACAAAAACCAAAAACCCAAATGTGATTTGGCTCTGATAAAAATTAAAAATCATACCCATTTGAGCTGGAAAGAAATCAGGTTTTTCCATTTTCCATTTTTTTGCAAAGAGAAATTTTAAAGGAACTGGTTTGATGGTTGCTGAAGATCCAATCAGGAGTCGAGAAAATTTTTGTTGACTTTTGCAAAAGAGAAGTTTAGAATGGACAAAGTAAGGACTATCGTGGGAAATCTGTATACTATGTTCAATGGGAAGAGATCTATATTGAAATGGAAAGAGAGCATCACAAAATTATGTGAATAGCCAAGCACACATGAAATGTTGACTTGGGAATTTTGTTTTTGTAACTTCATTCATTTCAAATGATGAATAATACATCTAGTTATGTGAGTGGAAACTATAGAGGTTTAGATGTGGCTTTTCCGAAATCTATGCCACTATTTGGACATTTTGCAGAAGTCAAATCACTTTTGTTGTAGTGAAAATTTTTTATGCTAGGGGTCTCAGAAACTTTGCTACCTGAAAATATTACTACTGACTTATTGGATAATATTGGTTATACATTTATTCGAAGAGATAGAGGTTCAAGTGGTGGAGGTGTAGGAATGTGTCTCAAAAACGGACTTAGATTCGAAGTAATCGAATAAGTGTCATATATGAATACTTGGAACAACTGTGGGTACAATTTAAATTCAACAAACAGATAAACATTCAATTCAATCCAATTCAATTTTTATTTCATCCATTGAGCTGTGAAGCTATCAGACAAGTCAGGTATAATAAATATGTATAATACACGTACAACATAAAAGATGAAAGACAAACCAAGTTCGAGTTTATCGAAAATTGTCATAAAACTCATTCATATTATAGGGACAGAGGTAAAGGAAAAGTTATTTTGTTCTTTTCTTGAATTTATGTTGGCTATCCAACAATTTAAAGTCATCGGGAAGGGCATTGTATAGTTTGAGTCCTAATATGTCGGATGATTTTTGGGACATTGTTAGGCGAACGTTCGTTATGTGAAAGTTGTTTTTTGATCTTGTATGGTGATCATGGATTGAATTATTCTCAACGGAAATTTCGCGTCGCTTATGTATATATGACAAAAGTTCCAGTATGTATAGTCCGCATAGAGGAAGAATCCCATGCATAGTGTTTGAATAATTCGCGGCATGAGGTACCATTTGGAACATTAGCTAAACATCGTACAATCCTTTTCTGCATCATAAAAACATCATGAACCGCAGGTGAGTTTTTCCAGATGGTTATTCCACATGACATTCTAGACTGAATTTCTCCGAAGTAGAAGAGTAGGAGCCCGCATATGTCTAGAATTGATATGAGAGATCTCAGTTGAAAACATTTGGTACTCATAGTATTGGCTAAAGATTCACAATGTGATTTGAAAGATAGATGTTGATCAAGTCTAACACCTAAGAATTTGGAGCATTCAACAATCTCGATAATGTGATCATCTATTATCATTTCTACTGTAGGGATGTTTTTGTTCTGCCTGGCATGAAAAGTTGTATAATTAGATTGTTTTTTTCCGTTAATCAGTTGTCGTCCTCTTAGAAACTACAGCCCTCAGAAGTCGAAACAAAGGATTACCGAGGTCTTACCTTTTTTCATGCGATTCTTAGCACTTTATGGGCCATCAGAAAAATTTCTTCAGTCACCATGGTTTGAATCATCGCCGACTGGCAGCCAAAGTGAATGAAACAATCTCGCTTTAACCACTCGGCTACCTGGCCTTCTTATTGTAGGGACACTTTATAGATCACCAAAGGAAAGATTCACTACTTGAATTAACATCATCTTGTAACCGAATCATAAACTAGGGTGATATAAATATAATTTGTTAAGATATGGATGATCAAAATTCTGTGTCTTTATTAGAGATTGTTCACTCGGAGAAATTTTATATAGACCATAAGTATATCAACATGGGTGCCTAAAATAATTGAGAAAATTATGAACAATCAAATAAGACTTTACCTTGATACTGGATACTACCACTTGAACAATCTGGGTTTAGATCGGATTACGGTTGCACCACAACTCTAATTGTTGACGATATCTTAAGTGCTACAGATGTAGGAAAAACAACAGTACTAATACTTTTGGATCAGTGTAACGTATTCAATACCATAAACCACCAGGTCCTGCTTTCTATTCTCCATTTCCTAGGTTTTTCGGTCAATGCAATTTACCTCATGACAAATTATTTACAAAATAGATGCCAAAATGTAGAGACCACTATCGGGCAGTCAGCGGTCCCTGAGGAACGCCACAAGCCACTTTATCCTTCCTCTATCCTTGGTCTGTTGTTTTTCAGCATATACACCAATAATTTTTCATCAAGTATAAAAATGTATAGAACCCACTTATATGCTGATGAGTCTGTTGACACATAGTTGTATCACTAATTCAGTCCTGATGATTAATTGTTGGATCGATTAGTGAGTCTGTCTACTCTGCATTCACAGAAAATCAATACTTTTTTGGGAAAAGGAAGCAGCATATCGATCCTGTCATGGAAATAGAAATTCAAGGATGAGAATTACAGTTCGTCGACAATGTGAAGAATTTGTGCTCGCATATCTGGACACAGATATTCTTTTCGAAAGGCGAAAGAGCATACTGCTTCTTGAAAATGCCTACTCTCACAGACATTTTCTTTCGACACCAATCGAAAGGATGTTGAGTGACACACTGGTTCTGGGCCGCTTTAATTTTTGCGATGTTTTATAAGGTCACTGCCTGGATAAAAGTGGAAAAAGTGCAGAAATTGTGTCTCAGGTTTATTTATGGTATACGGAGATACGATCCAATATTGCACATGTTGAAAGCCACAGTTGCTGAGGATGGAAGATCGGTGAAAACTCCATTTTTCAGTCTTTTTACATTCAGTATTTCATAAACAGAGTCCTCCACACCTTTACAATAAAATTAAATGTAGGACAGATATTCGTAATGTGAATTTACGACTTAGAGGTAGCATTTCTCTTCCACCCCATGGATACACCATCTGTCGAAGAAGCTTCTCATATAACGTTCATCAACTGTATAATGAAATCCAACCATCTTCTTTTCAAAAAAAAAATTATTCATTGTCTTCAAAGAGCATTCTGCTTCTTGAAAATACCTACTCGCACAGACATTTTTTTTCGACACCAATCGAAAGGATGTTGAGTTCTGAGCCACTTTAATAAAAGTGGAGAAAGTGCAGAAATCGTGTCTCAGATTTATTTATGGTATACGGAAATACGATCCAATATTGCACATGTTGAAACCATCAGTTGTTGAGAATGGACGATCGGCGAAAACTCCATTTTTCAGTCTTATCACATTCAGTATTTCATAAAAAGAGTCCTCCACATTTTTAAAGTAAAATTACATGTAGGACAGATATTCCTAATATGAATTTACGACATAGAGGTCGCATTTTTCTTCCACCCCATAGAAAAACTCTCTGTCGAAGAAGCTTCTCATATAATAGTCATCAACTGTATAATGAAGTCCAACCATCACTCAAGCAAATGAAGTTAGTACTTTTCAAGAGGAAAGTCAAAGAAAATCTATTAGCTACATATATGACCCATATTTTCCGCAGCTTAGCAGCTTTTATTACAAATATTCTTGTAAATGAATATTACCTCATCTTGGGGCTGAACTAAAACTTTTCCAAATTGTTTTCAGCTCCATTTAGCATTATTGTATTGAACCGTATTATCAAACATGTTACTGTAATTCAAATAATTATGGTCAATATAAAAAAATCGTACTCCACTTCTTCTACGCATTGTGTGTAAACAACGGGCCTATCTCGCTTAAATTTTTGGCTCATCAAATCACACCCTAGTAACAAAATGCACTTCTGGAAAGCTCCAATTCTCACCTCCATTTGAAATAACTCTCTAGCTATAAATCAGATATCTGGAATAATAAGGCATAACTTTTCTTTAGTGACTAATATCATACCTCATCTGGGATATTTATATCTTGGCATAGTATGAAACGAACTTCCATTCAGTATTTTCATTCATTTCAATGATGAATGTATCTGCGAATTCGCATGAACTCTGTAATAAAGTGATCATTATTAATCGAGGAACTAATAATGTATGACATGATTCAATCAACTATTGTAAAAATTCTCCTTCGATTATAGTTTTCTATTCATTTTCACCTTTGCTTTTGCAGTATAAGTATTTTTTATTGTATCGCAATCTTTGTCAAATGTACTGAAAAGCATGCAAAATCAAGATTGAAACACGCCGTGCTAGAAAGGTTGTTGCTTGTTAACAGCGCCAAAATCTTATTTTTAGCAAATGAAATGTCAAGTAAGACTACAATTAATACGTGGCATAACATATCCATCATCTACTTGATTGGATGTAGTAAGATATGAGGGACATTACCCTGATCTGAAAGTCATATCCACCATTGTCTTCGAAGTCATGATGCAGCAACAATAAAAAGTGGCAGTGTATAAATGCCTTTAAATCATTCCCAACGTTTAGAGCACCCCGCTCTTAAACTCGATGCGCATGCTTAAAGGCTGTCCTGCACTTGTATCATAATATTTTATTCTTTGATTCATGAAAGAAACATACTCAAAGAATCTCTAATGATATCGCATAATGATTTTGCAACCAGAAAATTTTTACAGAGATGATTTTTTCAGGCTACTGGATATTTGGAGCTCAATTCTGTGACACATGGGTGGCCTTCGACGTGATGTGCTCAACTGCTAGTATACTGAACTTATGCGCCATATCCTTAGATAGATATATACATATCAAAGACCCTCTGAGGTAAGTCTTTCATTTTCTCTAATGTGCAGTGTAAACAAAATAGTATAAGGTTAAATGGAAAATGTTAACCTAATATATGGCAATGAATTTTCAAAAAACTTATTATTCAAATTTTGAACAATTTCTCAGGAAGAAAGGAAAAGTAGCATAGAGTTCAGCTTTTGTTATGAAAAAATTTGTAAGAAAGAAAGCAAAAATTAAAATGAGCATCAAACAGCCAATCAGGGTTTTCTACAGGTATCTCCGAAAACAAATTGTCATTCGAAATATATCTGAAGTCTCACCGTATTCGCAGCAAGTCCTTTGAAATATTAACTTTCTTATTCATATATTCGATATTTTCATATGCATGCCATTTTTTATTACACCATAAAAAAACGGAAGAAGGCGTTGAATGGTAAAATAAAAACTTCATAATTCCATTTCCGAGTTGAAAATGTTTTCAACAAAGTACTCCATGATTCACGCGTCATATTTTGATTTGCTTGTTTGAAATCGTCCATATGAAAATGTATTCTACTCCGCTGATATACCTACCGGGTAACCACGAACCTATTCACCACCCTGTATTGTTATTTTGTTATGGATGTTTCAAATTAGGTTCATGGATTTGATATCATGAATGTTCAATTTAGCAAGTGTCAGACCAAATCTCAAATAGAGAGTTTCTTTTCGAAAATTGCGATTTGGTACAATATTATCTTTCCAACGATATATCAGAATCATACTTCCGAAGAACAACCTACTGATATGATTGAGATAAAATTTTTTTTTTATATTTTCCTCCTAACGGAACATTTTCATGAAAGTGTGCTATGGAAGATACAACAATAGCATGTGAGTAACGATAATTCGATGTCAAAGTTTTCACACTATGATTTATACGCAGAATAACTATTTCTTACTAAACTAATTTCATTTGAATGCTAACCATTTTAAAGTTGCTTTAAAACTCCCATACATATTGAAATATAAAACATGATAAAAACTTCATATTTTTCTTTCCGATTTATTTAAAAAAATGAAAATCTCCATTCCATACCTACCTACATTTGTATTCAACCTTTCAACTTCCTCTCATTTGGCAATGATATTGAATTTATTTTATTATTAAAGGTCTGCAATTATTATTAAAACTGTGAAATCAGACGCAACAAAATATTCAATTGAATAATTTTCCTGCAAAAAAGTAGACAACAGTTTTCTGACACGATTCAAAAGAAATTCAACTTTTATGACAAAATTCGACTCAATCAATCTAATTGTTGAAAATGTCGCCCGTTAACGTAAATGTATCTTTGTATTTATTTAGAGTATACCCACATAATATTCAATAGTTGACTACTGTCGATGATGGCTCCTTACCCTTTCTTCGATTCCTCGCGTTTACAATCACTAGTTTTTTCTTGTGTGTGAACGTTTCTGAGAATAAGCTACTTCTTTAATGTATCGTTCCTTTCCAACTAACCTTATATGTATATCTCATCGTTTACACTCAACACTATGAAAACCTCCAAGATGCCACTTTATAAATCTCATTTGTAGGGTAGAAATACGGATATACGAAAAGCAATCGTACAGATAAATGTCTTTTGCACCCCAAACAACACAAAAAGTATCATTAATGGAGAGAAACCTAATGAAACAAGGAGTTAATGGAAACCAGTTTTTCAATATCGCAACATCGCGTTTCGCCTGTGACATACAAGGTGTTTATTAAGTGGTGGGAAATGTCTTGAAAATGTCACTGAAAGTTACTCTAGATACTCAAAGTGCATCCGAAGTCGTTCGTATTAATTTTAGTTCGACTTCGAGTGACATCGGATGACTTCGGACGCAGTTTGAAGCGTTTTGATCAACTTTCAGTGACATTTTCAACACACTTCTTCCCACCTCTCAGCTGAAACTCCAAAATATACAAATGGTAGACATTGATCTCTACTTCCAGATGACGTTTACAGAATTTGAATCCGACGATTTTCCTTAAATTGGCGTTTCTTGCAAGATGTGCCCTTAAATTGTTTATAACGCGATTGTGCAAAAATTACACATCGCACAGAAAAAATATTGTGTACAAATGAACCACAAATTATCATCTATTAGTTTCAGCAATATTGTTTGTCTAGCTTCAGATATATAAAAATAAATTAAAATTGAAAAATTGTCTGTTTTTCGAGGTTTTCCCGGACTTTTACATTGGAAAATGCACCGATCTGGTCATATAAAAATCCATTTCGTAGGTTTTATGAATCTCTACAAAAGATCCATCGAATGTAAAACGATTCCTTGAATAATCTTTGAGATATTTCCAAAAAACCAAAGAAGTTGTAATTTCTTTCACATTTCTTGTTTTAAAAACTCCACAAAGCGATTTTGCTGGGCGAAAACTGGAGTTTTCCTTAACGAACTGTCTTATAAAAATTAGTATAGGCCATTTGCGTCTTCAATATTGTGGGGTAAAAACCTCTATAATTTGGTCATCGTGGCATATAGAGATCAATTTTGACGGATTTTGAATGCAATACATTCAACGGCCTTGAGGGAAGTATAAACGTCAAAAAAACATAAAAAGAGCCTTCAAGTTTTTCCGACTTTTCCGATCACGTTGGAATTATACTTAAAAAATTTCCTTGTGGGTACAATAAAGGGGTTGAAACTTCAAGTTCATGTGTCAAGCGGTTCCGATGATATAACGATTTAACTCTGGCGACGGACCAACGGACAGTCTTCAGAATATTACCGAGTCTTAAAGTCTTAAAATTTTGTCCTGAATATTTCATCCAAATGAGCCAGTTAAAAATTGTTTTTGCAATACTCATATTTTTGTTGTTAAGAAAAAAGATTCTCCTCGAGCAGGATTCGAACCCACAACCTCTAGATTTCTGGTTTAGTGCTCTACCAACTGAGCTACCAAGAAGACAAGTGTTCCATATGTAAATCGAGATACCACTTTTTCCTAGAATATTGATGTTAGTACCTACAAACTACGGCGTTTGTAGGTGTTGGAAAGTTAAATGTTAGTGGGGAACTCATTCGCTTTCAATGATCATCAAGTTCCTACTTACCCTTCACACCTAGCTAGCATCGTCGACATATAGCGATATTCAGCAGGGATCGGGTGTGGATCTCCAACCACTGAACCAGGATAATAGCCAAATATGAATATGTATAGGGAGTTTATGTCTATGATATAAATATAATAGGTTTGCGGCATTCAGACAGACAGATCTTAAAAATTCCAGAAAAAAGATTCTCCTCGAACAGGATTCGAACCCACGACCTCTAGATTGCCGGTTTAGTGCTCGCTTTTAATGGTCATCAAGATCCTATTTACCCTTCACATCTAGCATCGTCGACATATTCTGCAGGGAGTGCAAGGAGTGAAAAAGAATTCAACGAAGTCTTGAAAAATTCAGACGGTTTAAAATAGAATTGGATTTTCTATTTCAACGATGTGTCACTCGACCCCTCCCCCATGCTATTTGAAATTTTTAAATTGATGTTTTTCTCCTTTCCCTTCATCAAGCAATCACAATGTCTTTTATTTCAAAAGGTAGTGTCAGTGATACCATTGAAAATGGTTTTCGTTTCATGTTTTTACGTCGAATTGTTCAAAAGTTGACGGGGGGGCTAAAAGAAGCCGCACTGCATAACACTATGACTGCTGATAATTAAACATAATTCACTCTAACAAAAATTTATGGAAACGTCTATCAAAAACAACTAAATTCATGGTTTTATGTAGCGACAGGTATTGAATCGAGTAGAAGTCACTTTTTCAATACCAATTCAAATATCAAACGTGCAAAAAGCGTTCATCGGATATTGATCGTATCACACTCAAAGTAAAAATGATAGGTACACGTATTGTTATGGAAACACACTACACTCTAATTTATTTATACGTAAAATATACCTGCTAATTTATTTTCACACGTAATGTATTCAGCTCTTATAAACATCACGCATAAGCTTTGAAGGAGGCGTAGATCCTACCAGCTACCCCCATTGCAACTTGAAATATTCGACCACCCGTTAACCCGTACAAGCGCTCATCCCCCTGACTGACAACGGTTAGAGGGATGAGACGGCTATCTGTGCGTCCAGGCTCCCCTGTCCTTCCCTAGTCCACGACGAAGGCTGGAGAGACACTATCAAGAATACGTTAAGTTGAATGAAATGTAAACGCATAATTTTATAATTTATTTATCTATTTATTTAAACCGGCAATCTAGAGGTTGTGGGTTCGAATCCAGCTCAAGGAGAATCTTTTTCCTGGAATTTCAAAAATCTATCTGAATGCCGCAAACCTATTATATTTATATCACAGACATAAACCCTCTAGTTATTTTTTAAATTTCATTTCATTTATTGATATATTCACATTTTCGAAGTGCAAGAAATTCCAGGGTGTTTTCTGAGCCGCTGATCGCGTGATTGTCGAGTATTCATGTCTTCTTCGTGCAGGAAACAACTGCTCTACAAAATGTTAGCCTCTTTTGAAATGAAAGCAAGACCGTTGAAACCTAAGATACTTGGTGATGACTGCACCTGTCAACGCGTTCCTCGTTTAATCGTCGTCTAAAAAACTTTCACAGAACTTCCTTTCAGTTGGTCGAGCAATTAGGGTTAGCTCAAGTCGAACATTTGACTGAAGTGAACTTTAAATGGCATGATACTGTTTATTTTGCGGAAAATTATACTCAATTTCATATAATGAACCAAAACTTTTTAACAATGCACTGTTAGGGAATTCCGATAGCGTGAAAACATACATACAAACTTCTAGAAATATTTTACTCGACTCCAAATTGCGGTGCGGGATTGTATTTGGAACAACAACGTAAATAATTTCAGTTGTTTGAAATTATTAGAAGGTGCTATTTCCAAATTACGGTATGAGTACTTTAAAAAAAGGATAATTTGGCAAAGTCGAAATATTATTTTCTGCAAAATCTATTAGTAAAAGTCGAGGTCAACATTTACTTTAATAGAGAGTTATTACAACCTCTATTGTGATGATACTTTATTAAAGTTTTCCTTTATTTGACATATATTCAATATGTCCTTTACAATTTTATTTTATTGAAATACAGGCATCCCGTAGTCAAATCAAATAAAGGAATAGAAACTTTAATTTAAGTAGTTTTCATTTGACATATCTGCCAAATTTTTGTGAATCATAACTCGTAATCTATAAATTTGCAGTGTACGTCAAAACATAGTAATAGCTTTTATCCACAACTATTAATTAATAAATCTGTTAAATATGCGATTTTTATCAAGTAATGCCATGCATTACCATATAGAATTGAATAATAATGACAGTTGGATGGAATAATATTACTCAATCTTTTTTTAAAGTGAAACATTCTCAATTGAAAATTGAATCAATACATGACTCCTCTGGAAATGAAAAAAACCCTACGATAAAATTGAAGTTACTTTTTTGTAATATCTAACAGAAAACAACTACTTCCCCGGCAAAAGCCACTCTGGACATTGAACTACATCTGATAGATATTGAGAAAGACCCTATATAACTTGATAGAAAAAATCTGAAAGTGAAAATTTGCTTTTTCATTCAGATAGCTGGTTATTTATTAAATGTCCAGTTTCCATTGGAGATTCTTATCTATGAATGAGATAAGGGAGAATGTTATTCAGAAGTATCTCACGCACAGAAAATCACTCATTCCATTGATGCGTGAATAATTGCATCTCTTTCGCTAGGCCTCCAATACATTTTGGTCGACAAAAATCTATTTAAATCTTCTAAGATCATCAGGGAGGTCGGAAGAATTGAAAAACATACTCTTCAGAAGCAATTTCACACTGTAATGAGGAATTGTTGGACTATTTCTTGTGGGGTGAAAATATTTTTCTGACATAAGACCTGTCATGGGTATGGCATGTTGATTTCATTGAAAATATGAACAGGATGTTCATAAAGTCAGTTGTGGAATCATCTGCGACTGAAAGTTGGAATTTAGTTCAATGTCCAGCGTGGCTTTTGCCGGGGAAGTAGTTGTTTTCTGTTAGATATTACAAAAAAGTTACTTCAATTTTATCGTAGGGTTTTTTCCATTTCCAGAGGAGTCATGAATTGATTCAATTTTCAATTGAGAATGTTTCACTTTAAAACATGAATCCCTTCCAAGAGAGGTTATCTTGTACGATGGAAAACAGCGACTAAATTCCAACTTTCAGTCGCAGATGATTCCACAACTGACTTTATGAACATCCTGTTTATATTTTCAATGAAATCAACCAAGAAATCACCATTACTCAATCGTTGCGTCAAATTTGACAATTTGTAAATTTACTTGTCACTGTATCTGTAGATATACTGTCAGTCGGTTTGTTGAGTTATTTGTTGTGAACATTCTTACTCTGGTATCATTAGAGAAATGTCTAATAGTGAATCTGATTTAGAAGATATGTCTTGTACACCACCAAACAATTTAAAATTAGCGGCTAGCGCCGACAGAAAATCTCCTACCTAACAAGTCAAAAGGTAAATATGATGCGGTGTTTGCGCTCGATAGATCAATTTCGGAGAGAAAAATGTACGTAAAATTATGATTGAAAAATATTCAGAATCAGTGAGCCCGACCTTCGAGAGACATCAAAACGACTTACCAATTCTGGTTGAAACACCCGAAACGTCCAGATGATGTTTCTCTTCTTAAAAGGGCCCTTTTTGATGGAAATCTGGAATTCGTAGGTGGAAATCCGGTATGCAGGTGAAGCTCCGCAGGAACTAATCCAATGATCAATGTCACACACACAACCGATATAAGTATCAAATAACACAATGCGGGTAATTCTAATTAATGAGAATAGCGGAAAATAAAATGGTTTTCGTAGGAAAAGCCGGTAGCGGGAGTACACTTTTACGATGTATATCGTTTAAGTTTTTAAGTGATACTGTCGTCTGTGCCAAATGCGACACAAAAAAAAGGTTCAAGGTCGCACTTCGAAGTCAGACGTTTTGATGCTCTATTTCACGATAATAATAATGATGTATGATTTTAATAATTGAAGCGAGACGCAACATTTCTGCCCGGCCAAAATGCATCAATTGCATTTTAAGGAAGAAAGAAAGAACGAAAAGAAAAAAAATAAATCAATGCAAAAATATTTTTCTTACAACACACACAAATAAAATGCAAATATGAATGAACTATTCTAGTGGGAGGGGGCACAGTTTAACCAGAGGGCGTTTCAATGTACCACTTGCCGTCTTGACAGTTGCAACCCTGGCTATTTTATCATCTCCCACGTGCAAAGTTAGGATACGTCCGAGTAACCATCGACACGGAGGGAGGTTATCGACTTTTATTAAAACAAGGGTACCGATTTCCGGGTTAGTACCAGTTTTCAATCACTTTCCTCGTTGTTGCAAAGAATGGAGATATTCTCGTTGCCAGCGTTTCCAAAAGTCTTGATTTATCCGTTGGATCAACTGCCAGCGTGACAAACGGTTGATAAAGAGTTCAGTGTAATCAGGAAGTGGTAAGGCGGTGACTGGCTCCAAATTTAGAAAATGGCTCGGCGTGAGCGCATGTATGTCCTGCACCAAGGGGGTCAAAGAGCGAGAATTCAATATTGCTTCGATCAGGGTCAGAGTGGTGTAGAACTCCTCGTCAGTAAGGATCTGTTGTCCCACTACCCGGGCCAAGTGTGATTTTACCGATTTAACTCCGGCTTCACATAAGTCATTAAAATGTGGGGCACTTGCTGGACTAGGGTGCCAAGTTGTTTCCTCATGATCAGCTGCATCTTTCATTAATTCATTCAGTTCACGATTAGACCCAAGAAAGTTCGTAGCGCAGTCACTGTGTATATGAGATACGTGGCCACGACGTGCAATAAGCCTTTGCAAGGCTGCCAAGAAGACTTCTGTTGAAAGATCACTTGCAAGCTCCAAGTGAACTGCCTTAGTCGCGAAGCAAACAAAAATACACAAGTAAGCTTTAGTTGTTCTGACTCCACGTTGGCGGCTAAAAGAAATTGAAAAGGGTCCACCAAAGTCCACGCCACAGCGGGAAAATGATTTAACCTGTGCGAGACGACATTCTGGTAAATTACCCATAAGTGGTTGGTAATTCGATCCGGGTTTCGTTCTCCAGCAACGAATACACTTGGAAATAACAGAATGAATTGCTCGTTTGGAAGATAAAATCCAAAACTGTTGCGACAGCAAAAAATGGGTAGTTCGAAAACCGGCATGAAAGATTTTTTCATGAAAATACTTTATCAAAAGTACAGTCAGTCGACTCTGGCGGGGTAAAAGAATAGGAAATTTTGCAGAGTACGAAATTGAAGCATGTTTGAGTCGACCACCAACTCGTAATATTTTTTCTTCGTCAAGAAAAATTTGTAACTTTCTCAATGGCTTGGAGAATCCTTTGTTTTCGAGCTCTTCTTCGAAGTGCAATTGCTGAGTTCGTTTGACAAGTATTAGAAGAGCGTAATGGAGTTCTGACTTCAGTAGCGGACCAGATCTTTTCTGGGAAGGATTTCGCAAATTGAAGCTGAACCGGAACAAGTAACATATAACGTTTTGTATGGTCCTAAATGAAGAATAATTTTCAAGGATAGTATCCAAGAAATTTTCTTGAGTTTGGGTGGTTAATAAAACAGTATTTACCTCCTCCTCCTCCTTAGGAAGGTTAATTGTCTCCAACGTGGGCAGGGAGGTATGCGAAATATCATCCATTTCTCGCAGAAATGGGGGGCCTTTGAACCAAAGAGAGTGACAAATGAGCTTCGAAGGAACCACACCTCTCGAAGCAATGTCTGCCGGGTTTTTCGCTGTCTCAATATAATACCATGAAGTCTGGTGAAGCTGATCCTGTATAAAAATCACGCGATTGGCGACAATTTTTTTCCATCTTTGTGGGGAACCTTTAATCCAGCACAGTACAATCTGAGAATCCGACCACGAGCAGATTCGTGAAAAGGTAATTTTTTTATCAAAAATATCAATAACATATTTCATTAACTTCGCAAGCAGAACCGCTGCACATAACTCTAAGCGAGGAATTGTAATTTTTTTCACTGGTGCAACTTTCGATTTAGAACAAATTAGGTTTGTTACAATGTTATCTGTTCCATCCAGAATTCTGAAATAAATTACACAAGCGTAACCTCTTTCACTGGCGTCACAGAAGCCATGCATTTCAAATTTTAATAAATTTGAATGAATATTTAGTGCTGTTGTGATATTGCGGGGAATCTTCAAATTGCATAAGAGTGGTAAATCAGTTTGATATTTTGACCAGATGCGAATTATTTCATCACAAGGTAGATCATCCCATCCTATGCCTGATATCCAAAGCCTCTGTATCAAATTCTTGCAGAAAAATGTCACAGGTGCTATGAAACCAAGGGGGTCGTAGATGCGAGCTAATTCCGAAAGTAAAGTGCGTTTTGTGCAAACCCTGTTCAAAGACGGGTTGACAGAAAATGAAAAACAGTCATGTAGCGGGTTCCACAATAAAACTAAAATCTTCAAGGCATTATCGGGAGAGTCTTGTGAAAAAGACAGGGGATTTTTTGATAAATGACTTACGGGTAAGTCGGCGAGCAGGGTAGGATCATTACTTGACCATTTACGCAGTTCAAACCCACCTTTTTTCAAGAGAGTGATGAGTTCATTTCTGGTGAGCTCAGCTTCTCTTCGAGAAGGTAGGGATATAACAAAATCATCGATGTAACACAAGGTTTTTATGGCGTTGGCAGCAAGAGGGAAATCATTACCTTCAGTATCAGCCAAATGCCGTAGCGTGCGAAGGGCTAAAAATGGGGAACAGTTTATTCCGAAGCAAATTCTGGTTTGGCGATAATCTTGAATAGGCGAATTCGCAGAAAATCTCCAGATTATCCTCTGATAATCTCGGTGAGATGGTTCAATAGAAATCATTCTAAACATTTGTTTTACGTCACAGCATAGGACATAGGCGTGCAGGCGGAAATTCAATAAAATTTCAACAATATCTTGTTGTAATTTTTCTCCAATGTAGAGATGATCATTCAGACTGGTCTGATTTGGAAGCTTGGCGGAGGCATTGAAAACGCATCGTAGTTTTGTAGTCAAACTATCAGGTTTGATCACACAGTGATGCGGTAGATAGTATGACTTGAGTGGTACAGCCTTTTCTGTAATCAATTCCATATGATGCAGTTGTAAGTACTCTTTCATAAAATCAGAGTACAGCGAGTATAACGCGGGATTCTTCAGAAGACGACGTTCTAATGAATAGAAGCGATGCAAAGCGAGATCTCGAATTCCCGGAAATTCCGGTAATTCACCCTTGAAGGGCAGTGAAACTGTATAATGTCCACTTATATCACGCTGAACAGTCTCTAAAAATACTTTTTCACAAGTTTCATTTTCAGGGGAAACCGGAAATTTATCTGGAACACTCTCTATTTCCCAAAAGTTTTTGAGTGTGTCCTCCATAAAGAGAGGATCGTAGGAACTACAAAAATGAGCACGTGTCTCATTCGACGAGAGATTGGAGGTTTTACCCATTAAAATGTACCCGAAAATCGTATTGATCGCGTCGGGTTCGTTCTCTTTCCCAGAGATACGACCATTTAATAAAATCTTGGAAAATATTTCCGCCCCCAACAAAACGTCAACATTTCCTGGCCTATGAAAATCGGGGTCTGCCAGTTGAAGGTTAGCGATATGATTCCAGGTACCATAATGAATATTAGAATCTGGCAATTTATTGCAAATATTATTCAAAACAATAGCGTCGGTATGATATACCGGGGATTTCCGATAAGCAGCTTGAAATGAAAGTGTAACTCGTCCACTACTAACAGAAGATTCCATTGAATCCAGACCCTTGATTTCAATGGAGCATCTAGTCTTAGGTAAACCAAGTTTAGTGACCGCTCTATGTGTTAAGAATGAGCTCATGCTTCCACTGTCTAGTAAGCATCGTAAAGGTTGATAGTTTCCGAAACTGTCAAGAACGTTTATGTAAGCGGTGGCAAGTAGGACACTTGTCTGATGTGAAAGTATTCCAGAACCTACAACGATTGAATCTGTTCGGTTTTGGACGTAATTAACCGAAGTGGAGGCGACTGAACCCGATGTAGGTTCGACGGTTTCCGAAGATACCGTTGTAACAGGAGTTGAAATCTTATCCTGGTAAAGTAACGTGTGATGGCTTTTCGAGGAACATTTCCTACAGCCATTTGAGGAACGGCAAGCTCTGAGGTCATGTGATGAACTCAGGCAGTTCAGACAGAGGCGTTTACCTTTACAAAAGTCATATCTCTCTTTGGGTGATTTACTGGTGAACGACTGACAGTAATATAGCGAATGATTTTGTTGGCAAAAAATACAACAGGAAGCGGGCGATTTGTTCATGAACATCGAAGTAATGCGATTTTGCGTAGCTGGGGGCTGTCTGAAGGAAGAGGAATCTGAACTTGCGGTTTTTTTACTCCCTTGAGAAGATATTTTAAGTGTATCCAAAATGACACATTGATTATTCAAAAACTCTGTTAATTTATCGTAGCTCGGTATTTGAGACGATTTATGATCCATTTCAAATCGAGTAAGCATTGTACCATCTAATCTTTTCATCAACATCATCACTAGAACAAAGCTCCACTGATCGGTGGGCAAACTCAATGATTTCAACGCGGCAAGATTTTCTGAAAATGTGTCCAATAACTTACGCAGCGTTACCGGGTTTTCAGAGTCTATTTTAGAGGTACCATCAAGTTCCGCCCAGTGAGCTTGAGCTACTAATCTAGTGTTCGAATATCGATCAACTAAGGTTTTATATGCAATGTCATAATTATCTGAGGTCAAAGGCAGTGTCCGAACTATCGATAAGGGTTGACGATGAAATCAAGTAGTTGAATTTTTCAATTGCAGTAAGGGAATTATTATTATGAATAAGCGACTTGAAATGATCAATAAATGACGTAAACGCTTTATAATCTCCACTGAAACGTTTCAACTCAATTTTTGGCAAACGAACGTTAGGCTGAACATTACCTACGCCCGTCATAGTTGAGTTATGAATTAAAGATCCCTGTGGACCCACATCTGACTCAAACAAGTCAGCATAAATTGATTTTACGTCAAAAAACTCTGACAAAAATCCTTCCCTGACAATATCCTCCGGCCCTGTTTCTGCATCTGGGGCAGAAAGCAAAGCAGAAACTAGACTAGTTTGATTTTTCAGAAACTCTTCCCTGATGCTCTGCAATTCCGCGAATCGTACTCTGAATAAAGAGCGCACAGATTTATCAGTCTTAGCTTTTTCAGCGAGATTTTTCAAAATAGTAATATCGCTAATAGCGGTGTTGCGGTAGGCTTTATATTTCTTTATCTTTTCCATGTTCAAAGGAATATTTAAAACAAAAAGACGCGAAGAAACTTCGGGATTGGTGAAAGCAGTGAAAAAAAAACACCAAATTTACAATGTTTACGTTCGGAAATAGGAAGCGGAGAATCACGGCGCCAGCGATCAGGTGTTTACAATTTACCTTTCGCGGGCAGATAACGAATTGAACTCAGGCAAATGGTACAATGAAAGCGAATGAGCGTGTGAAGAGAAGAATTGATAGCAAGCAATACGCATGTACTAAACACTTGCAATCTGTTCATGCGCCTCAAAGAAGGAAGCGAATGTTTCTTGACAAATATGGCTGTGTTGAAGTATTCGATAATTTAATTATTATTGAATGAAATATTTGAATATGAATTGGAGTATAATTTCACACTAACATGAAAATGGTTACCATGATATCATTGAATAAAGTGTGAAAAGTACGAATTTTACGAAAATTAAGTTCAATTTGCAAATTTTATCGTATTTGAAAGATTATAAAAAAAAAAAAATCCTGAAAATGCAATTTCCACTCAGTAATCTGATCTGATTCAGCGGCTCGAAGGACCAAAATGTTTGCGCTCGATAGATCAATTTCGGAGAGAAAAATGTACGTAAAATTATGATTGAAAAATATTCAGAATCAGTGAGCCCGACCTTCGAGAGACATCAAAACGACTTACCAATTCTGGTTGAAACACCCGAAACGTCCAGATGATGTTTCTCTTCTTAAAAGGGCCCTTTTTGATGGAAATCTGGAATTCGTAGGTGGAAATCCGGTATGCAGGTGAAGCTCCGCAGGAACTAATCCAATGATCAATGTCACACACACAACCGATATAAGTATCAAATAACACAATGCGGGTAATTCTAATTAATGAGAATAGCGGAAAATAAAATGGTTTTCGTAGGAAAAGCCGGTAGCGGGAGTACACTTTTACGATGTATATCGTTTAAGTTTTTGAGTGATACTGTCGTCTGTGCCAAATGCGACACAAAAAAAAGGTTCAAGGTCGCACTTCGAAGTCAGACGTTTTGATGCTCTATTTCACGATAATAATAATGATGTATGATTTTAATAATTGAAGCGAGACGCAACATGCGGTGTACAAAAGTTTTATGGATTGGCAACTGGCACTAAAAACATCGTCTTTTTCTGAAAATGTTATCCTAGTGTATTTTGTTAAACTTGCTAAAAAATACAAGTCATCATCATTGTGGGCATATTATACTATGCTGAAGAGTACATTGAATATTCACCATAGTATCCACCTAGAGACTTACATGAAGTTGCAGGCATTTTGATAACGTCAGTCTGAGGGCCATCAACTGAAAAAATCTAAAACCTTCACTCCCGAAGGAGTCAGAAAATTTATAAAAGAAGCGCCAGATCATACCTATCTAATGACAAAGGTATTGTCGTATATAGTTGTGGATAAAGTATAGTATTCAACACGCGTATAATGGCAATTACACACTCAGATGTTACAACACTCGCCTCCGGCTCGTGTTGCAATTTCATCTACGTGGGTAATAGCCATCATTATACGCTTGTTGAATATATTACCTACGGCCACTATATAAAATAGGCGAAAACACACGACGCGCAGCCTCAGTAAATAGCTCGTTACGCACGGTAAACAAATCGCACAGTTTCCGTAATCAAAATGCACAGTTTGAAAAATAATTCTGGAAGTAGGTCATGATGGCACAATCACTCATCAACACCGTACTCATAACAACTGTCAAAATGAAAATTTATGAAAGACAACAAAGTTTTTTGGTTTTAATATTTATAAGATACATATTATCCAAAAAAGAATATGTCAAGTGATAGTGAAAACGAAAATTTAACTCCTCCCAACGTCATGGCAATGGCAGATATGGCAACTAATTATTTACTGCCAAGTAAATCGCGCGAACGCTATGAAAATTGTTATAGTATAAATGTAGAAGCCTATTCCATATTAATAGCGCTATTAAAAAGGAAATCGGATGGCTTTAGAAGCAAAAAGTCTAAAATTTTGACTGCCAAAAATATTCAAGATTTCCTCGAAACGGCTCCTGACAATCAGTACTTGTTTATGAAGGTAAAATATGTCTACTAATACTATTTTCCACACTTCAGTAATTTTTATTTTTAGACTGTTCTTATAATTGGCGTAAGTGGTGCATGCCGAAAACAGGAACAGAGAAATATGAAAGTTGAAGCTGTTGATGACACAGAAAAATCCTTTATTATTAAAATTCTAAATACAGAAACCAAAATTCAACGTTCTTTTGATAATTTTGTGAAATTTTTCGAAATAAAATTATGAAAAAAATCTAAAGATGCAATAAAATACAGAGTATCCCATTTGAAAAAATCCAGACTTTTTTGGCCGTAGGTAAAGTATAGTACGTAATGCGTGTTGTAAAGCAATTACGCACTCATGGAATTACGCACTAGCCGCTTCGCGGCTTCGTGCGTAATTTTTCCCTTCGTGCGTAATATGCTTTTTACAACACTTGTTACGTAATATACTATTGTGTGAGAAAATCGTGAGTTCAAAGTACAAACAAATGATATTACATCAATGATGTTATGAGATGTTGAATTGGATGAATATATGGAAAGCTTCGACGTACCTACTTGTCAAAATAAAGTTTAACTTAAAGCATCTAGAAAGAAGGTTGTTGCAATGACACCATTATGAAAAAAAATTACAAATCACGATCTACGATACTTCAATTAAAATTTCTTGTAATGGACCAGTTTAGTGGTGTTGAAAACAATATATTTGACGCGATGGAATCAAAATATAGATCAGAACTAGTAAATCACCGTTTTTTTTTTCATTTTAATCCATCAATAAATGACTGAGATATCGATTATTTAAATAAACGTATTTTAGCGCGGAACGTCTTTGGTCTCCGACTCATTTGTGACGTCACGTCACATGTCTGAGATCGCCACACCACGAATAATTACGTATTAGATCGTTAGCCGCGCCAAGGCATACATATGTAGTACTTTCAGGTCCAAATAAGTCACGCCTCATTTGTTTACATCACTTCTTTCTTTTATACATGTCATTTGGTACATGAAAAAACAATTTATTGGGGTTTTCAATTGTCGTACTTTTACATATAGGCACAAAACAATATTTGTAGGATATTTTTTAATTTCAGCCATCGTGTAATGAACAATACACGACACGAACGGCGCAAGTTATTGTACATCGATAAATTTGTAAGCACTCTGCGAATACCAGTCGCCTCGTTCATGTGGAGTGACGTAACACACAAGGGGGCTGCGTACTATGAATTCTTCCAAGCGCAACTCCAAAGTCCCATAACTTTTTCAATTCTAGAGATATTTCAATTATTCTTTCACATTTTTGTTTCATTTTACTTAAATTTTTAGAATTATTCCATAATAAGAAAATGACAACTAGTCCATTGAGTAAACTTGTTTCAGTTTGCAACAACTCTTTACTGTCAGAAGTTTTTGGACTCATCGACAAAACTTTTCCTCTATAAATAAAAATGTAAATTGAAATTTTTAATTCATTATGAACTAATATAATGGTGAAGGCTTCCTCATCTGAACTGATGAAAGAGATACCACCACCATATGCAGTGTTACGGATTCATTTTGCACTATGAAAACCCATTTTATTTCAATATGATAACTTCATAAATTATGTGTGATTTAGATAAACTGTCCACTCTTTACGCCACTGTTTCTGAATGATTCGCTGCATGACAGCCTCATTTGGTAAACATGGTGTTTGTCACAACTTCATTGCTCTGTGGCTAGAACACAGAACCGTAACATTTCCTCCCGGTTATTATGTAAACCAGATCAATTTTCCAGTCGTTATACTTGATCTTGTGTTTGGTACAAATAATAAACAAAGATGAAACGCTTCCGTCTCGGTTCAATTGGCAATAATGAATCTCTGGGTGTTTTGTTCGTCCGATGCGCCTTCCAATTGTCCCAATAAGTAGCTCCGAAAAACTAGGGGTAGTTCCTGGAGTGATATTACAGACCATGAACAATCAGCGTCAACAAATTTTCAATGAGAAAGCGCATCTGGGCGACTTTGACGTTTGTCTAAGTGACAGTTTCCGGTTTGACTCTTATTGCGAAGGGAGATTTTGGCCTTTGAATTTTCTCTGTTCGTTCATCATCGGTGGATCTTGGGAAAATTCATATCTAGAAATTTCCTTTTGTTGTTTGCGATTATTGACGCTGTATATTTTGAAAAAATGTCTCCTTGTTGTAACAGCATTTTTTGGGGTTCAGGACTTGAAGTGCTATTATTTGTGAGTGAAACCACTGGAACGAGGAAGTAGCTAGCAGACAGCGAACAAACCATCAAGGCTGTCACAAGAACCCTTTCACTTAATACAGGGTGTTGAGTGTTCCTCCTAAATTCTTCCTCCTTTTTTTTCGTTTAATTTGGTTGGATCTCTGCATTTTTCCACATCCACAACTTGCTGTTATTGGTATTTGTTATGTAGGCACATTTAGTGTGAAATGAAGCTCTACAATTCAGAAGTATTTGTTTATTTTCACTGGTGTCTGGATATCAACTGCTCGATCCCAGCTGCCACATATCAGCAAGAGCCGAGCGAATGTATACAAAAAAGTAAGAATAACTTCTACAGAGTGGAGCTTTTTAATTCTGATCGAGATATCTAACATCTCTTCCCTATAAAAATTTATTGAACATAGTACAAAAAATAAATAATTTCTAATAGAGATATCTACATCTCCCCCCTATAACAATGTATTTCCCATACTTCAAAGAAAAGAATACATAATAAGTTTGGGAAAATTATACCGTATACATAATCAGTCATAGTTTAATTTATCTGGGGGACGAATCTGACTACGGCCGGCGCCTCAAGACCCTGTCACTGTCACTATCACTATTCACGATTACAGACGTTTCTTGAGATACATTTGGTGCGTCAGTAGCCCTCACTGCATTAGACAATTGATAATTTTTTTCTACAATAACGGTAGTACGAGGTAAGATGGAAACAACCTGACTATTTGAATTAGTTTCAGATCTTTCATTCGATTTAAGCTTGTATTTATGTCTTTTCCATTTCAGACCTCCTTCTACCTCAACAAAATAAGTTCTACTACCAATTGTCTTGATGATAACCCCTTCACACCACGGGGGCATCCATGGTCTGAAGTCGCGGACCCAGACTTTTTCTGATTCATGAAATATCACATGATTTTTGTGTGTATAATATTTCTTTTGGTAATCGAGTTTTTTGTTAACTTTCCTCCTCAACTGACGGTAACATCAAATCAAATCGTGTCCGCGGTTTCCAACCGATATGTTATTTTGATGGTTTTTCACCTGTTGTAGTGTGTCTTCTATATTGAAATAAAAAACAGTCAATAATATAACTGATATCCCTCGAACTATCTTCCTCTTTGCCTTTCAAAATGGCTTTTTTCATAATTTTAACTGCTGATTCTGATAACCCATTCGTGGCAGGGAGATATGGGGCTCCCGTACTCTTCCTTCCTTTCTCTTTAAAAAAAGTTTGGAATTCCTCTGACATAAATGTTTGGGCGTTATCGGAACATAGTTCCCTAGGTGAGCCAAACCTTGCGAAAATATTGCAGAGAATGTTTATGGTGGCTGTAGCTGACAAATTATTAATATGGAAACATTCTATCCACTTGGATGTGGCATCTTCTACCACAAAAAAATATTTATTGAAAAGCGGACCAAATAAATCAGCACTTTTTTATGCCAATCCTACGGTTTTAGAGACATTTTTGGAGGATTATTTGAAAATTTTGCACAAATTTTACAGTTCTGAGCTACTTCCTCAATATTTGCATCAATTGAAGGCCACATACATAAGACCGAGCAATGGCTTTCATTTTTACTATTCTTATATGACCAATATGGAGTTCGTTCAAAATGTCCGCTTTGAATTTCTTTGGTACCACTATCCGATAACCCCACATGACGCAATCTTGTTCTATTGTCAATTCTTTACTTCTGACAAAGAAGGGACGAGGTTCATTCAAAACTTCTTTTGGCCACCCATTTTCTATATAAAATATCACCTTGCTCAAAATCGGATCTACTCTAGATTCTTGTTTGATTTGAGAAAAATGTATCGGAAAGTTTTCATTTTGTAAAAAAGCAAGTATGATAAACCATCAAGGTCTTCATTATAGTGAATACTTTTATTTTGACAACAGTTTCTGGAATCTGTGATTCGTATCCGTGAAAGGTAATCGGCAGTGTTTTTATTTGATGGAAGGTATCTAATTTCATAATCAAATGCCGATAGTATGTGGGCCCAACGCTGCAGTCGGTTTGCTGCGAAAACGGGCAAACTTTTATTTTCCCCAAAAATCGTCAATAACGGTTTATGGTCAGAATAAAGGAGAAATTTTCTGCCATATAAATATTGAAAAAATGTTTGACTCCAAATATGATGACTAATCCCACTTTTTCTATTTGAGAATATTTTACCTCCGCCGACGATAGCATTCGGGAAGCAAATGCTATAGGACGTTCTGTGTTTCCCTGATAAATATGACTAATCACAGCACCAATGGCAAAATTCGAAGCGCCCACTGTTAATTTCAATGGGACATTTGGATCATAGTGTGCCAAAATTGTGGGTGACAAGCATTTTTTTATAGTCTCAAAGCAGTTTAGGCATTCTGTGGTCCAATGCCCCTCCATCCCCTTTTTCAACAAATTATATAAAGGCTGCAAAATCATAGAAGCGTTCTGCACAAAGGACCCCGCACAAAAGCATAGGAAAATGGCCCACAGTGGGATTTGCCTGAAATTCTCATATGTTATTGGTATTGAGTTTCTGATTAAATGTTCTCATGACCACTGATTTAGCTCTCAGGGCCGTATTTAGTATAGGTGCCAAATAAACAATAACACTTTTCTCAAGTCCATGATTTTTGTATTTCCTATTAGAATTAAATTAAATAAGAAATATTGCAAAATCTCAGAACTTGTCTTTTAGCACCAGTCCTCTGTGAAACATGTTTTGCCCTACTTATTTAGTAAAACTGTATGTGTCAAGTGATCCACAGAAAACTGACTTAAAATGGTTTTGTTGTAACTTTCTTATTTCTTGATATTTGTCAGTGGTTGATGGTTCGTTTGATAGATGAATGTAGCTTTTTTGTGTACATGACAAAAGTGGTCGCTATCCAAGATGGTCGGCCAAACCTATAAACCATATAGATTTGTAGCATTTTGAGAAAGATGATAACAGGAAAAAATAAGAACTACAACGTTTTGATAGTTGAAATCAGTCATTTACTTTTTGAATTATGTAATTCTTTAATATTAATATATCTGTACTATCTTATCAAAACTATATCTAATTCATAACAAACAACGTTAAAATCGATATTTCCAGAGTGATGAAAGAGAACAAAAAATCAAAATCAACGAAATAATACTTGAACAATTACAGATGCGGGAGTATTGCATCTTGCACTGGACCATTTGCGGTATCTTTAAAATGCTGTAACACAGAAGTAGATGGATAATTCACATTTTGATTATGGCGTACAAATCTCATATACGACAATATGCTACAAATATGAGCACATGTTACTGGTGTCCTTGCCACTGATTGCACTGCAGTAGTATCCTATTATCAATACATCTTCTTCATTATTCTCGACAGGCTGGTTTTCATGCATAGTTTATTGAATACATACTTGATATTTTTCTCTTCTCCTGAATCGTGAATACACTCAATGTCTAACAAATCCAGGTTCATTCATTTTTTAAATGTATTGAACCTTATGAAATTATTACTCTAAGATCAGATAGTAGAGTTATATTTATATTATAGAGTTAGATAATTCAAAGAGTAAATGACCAATTTAAACAATTTAAACAATGTAGTTCTTATTTTTTCTTGTTACTTTCTTTCTTAAAGGCTACAAGATAAGTCCTACATAAAGTTTATTGGTTAAGGCGGCCATCTTGGATATTAAGATGGCGACCACTTTTGTTATGTACACAAATAAGGCTACATTCATCTATCAAATGAGCCATCAACCACTGGCATAAATCAAGGAATGAGAAAGTTATAATAAAATCAATTTTATTCAGTTTTTTGTGGATTACTTGAAAAATACAGTTTTTACTAAATACGGTCCTGTAGGGCAAAACAATATTTCTCATTGTATTAGAATTTAATAGGAAATAAAAAATTATGGTCTTGAGAAAAAAGTGTCATGGTTTACCTACCACCTATACTAAATACGGCCCTGAGAGCTAAATCATTGGTCTTAGAGGTTTGGCCCCATGAGAACAATTGATCAGAAAATCAATACCAATAACATATGTAAATTCCAGGCAAATCCCACTGTGGGCCAATTTCCTATGCTATTGTGCGGGGTCCTTTGCCATAATAATTTGCCATTCCGAGGAATGATTTCGATTCATTTACGTTACTGGGCATAGGACATTGTTTTATTGCGTTGACCCTCTCTTTCGATTTATGTAGACCGGTTTTGTCAATTTTGTATAACACCGAGTCTTAAAAAAAGCACATTTTTCTTTTCGAACCCTCAGTCCACAATCTTGAAGACGTTTCAAGACCTCATTTATCCTCTGATTATGTTCTTCATTGTTTCTACCCGTGATGAGTAAATCATCTTAAAAACACACCACCCCCGAAATGGTGGAACAACTGTCCATCAGATTTTGAAAAATGAATGGAGCACAATGAACTCCATATGGTAGGCGTTTGAAGGAAAATAGTCCCTTATAAGTGGATATTGTCACTAATTTTCGACTTTCTTCCGACAACAATACTTGTTTGAAAATTTTTCGCCACTTTGCAATTGGTTGAATAAATAAATATTCAATTCGCGGAAGGGGGTACCTTTGTACCTCTAGTTGAAGGTTCAAGGTTATTTTAAAATCTCCACATAGTCGAACTGCAGCGTTTTGTTTTAATATCGGAACAATGGATGTTGTCCATTCGGTAAGTTCCACTGGTTCTAAAATATCATTATCGACTAACCTTTTCAGTTCAGACTCTATCTTCGGTTTCAAACTAAACGGGACAGATCGTGCTTTAAAAAATTTTGGGGTAGCTCCAGGTTTCAATTTCAATGAAACCGTACATTTATTAAATGTGCCAAACGATTTTTGGAAGACGGTCCTGTATTTTATCATTAAATCATCCGAATTGACAGCCGAACTTATATTGTTCAAATTATTTTCAACTTTATTTCTTCTGCCTATCCCCAAATTCAACATGGCTAACCCGTTTCGGCCTATCAAGGGTGGACCACCGTTTTTTAAATATAAATTTTCTACAAATGCGTTCCATTTTCATACAAAATTTTTACTTCTATAAATCCCAATGGTTCGAATAAAATACCAACACAGTCTTTCAGCAACTAATCATTTTTGTGGAGAACTTTGTTTTTGAAATGTTTTTGACACAACCTTTCAAATATTGCGTCAAATGCAAAACCGGAGTCTGCTTCAAAATAAAATGGATTATTGTCAATAATTAATTTAATATAAGTAGGTTTGACATTTCCTTTGTCATCGATTTTAATTCTTTGCAAATTGAACATGTAGTCCTCCGCAATTTCTTCGGATTCGGTGGTTTCCACCATAAAATTTTGGTTTACATTAGAACGATTACACATCGATCCTAAATGACCTTTGTTACCACATCTATGACAATTATTGTTTCTGAACATACACTCAGCACTCCTATGATTTTGTCGACCGCATACAAAGCACTTACTTGTGTTCCTTGACGCGCTTCCCGAGGAAGGCGCCCTTCGCTGATGTCCATACCATGGCCTACATGTTGCAGGGTTCGGACGTCCCGTACTACTTCCAGGAGACCGACTGAAATGAACATCCTCCTCAATATTGACATGAGCCCTAGCTGCCTCCGCCGCCGTCGCTTGCACTTCCCCTTGTTCTTTTATCGCGGATTCCTTTGCTAGTGCAAGTTCAACCATTGTCGCCAACGTCACTGCATCGCTCGAAGCATCTTCTTCGAAAAGGCGAGACATAATTTTTTCGTTGCTTATTCCAATGACGAAAACATCTCGCAATACCACTTTCAGCTGCACATCACTAAATTTGCAATTCGTAGCAAGGCTCTTCACTTTTGTCTCCAACACCGCAACACTTTCGTTCGGACTTTTCTTCGCGTTATAAAACTTTACGCGTTCCGAAAAATATGATTTAACAGGACTGTTAAAATGTCAATAATATCTTTGTTATTTTTTTGTTCTGGCAAGTCTGGCACGCACAAATTTCGTAGTAGAACGTAGCACTCTTCGTTCAATGTATTCAACAAAATTGCTTTCTTTCGGGCCTCCTCTGATATTTCATTTGCGATAAAAAATTGGTTCAACTGCTTCTTGAATACGGACAAATCAGTGTTTTTCGGATTGTAACTAGATAGTGTGCCTAAGAATCCCGTTGCCATATTGTTAAATATTTTCTCACTTTGGCGATCACTGTGGATTCACCATTTATCTTATCCTCGTAGTCAGTTGTTATGTAGGCACATTTAGTATGAAATGAAGCTCTACAATTCAGAAGTATTTGTTTATTTTCACTGGTGTCCGGATATCAACTGCTCGATACCGGCTGCCACATATCAGCAAGTGTGTAAGAACAACTTCTACAGAGTGGAGCTTTTTAATTCTGATCTAGATGTCTATCAGTATTTATCCCAGTTTCCCACGTTCTCTGCTTTATTTGATTGGGTCATGTCCACTGTGCACACCCATGCTCACCAAGGGCTATGGCAATGGATTGAGATACGGCAACTGGCATTATTTGTGAAGATCCACTCACTTTCAACTCAGATAACTCTTGCTCAAGTTTGAGACTGTCCCTGAGATATATTTAAACACAGGTAACTTAGTGCATAATTGTAGCTATCTCCGTGACATCACAAGCATGGCCTCACTGAATTATATTCACAAATATTTACTTTTCATAGAACGATTCACCACTCTTAATTTTAGCGTACATTTTACAATTGGTGGTGCCATATTGAGATTCTTCAGGTACAATAATCATTGTGCGCCCGAACTGTGATCATACAGTGTGTAACATAATTCAATATATTTTATTAGTAAGGGACATGACTATTTCTTTATTCTGGTCCAAGTAATCCGTGTTCAGAATCGAAAACAGAACCCCTACATATTTATATATTATTTTTATACCATTCTATGGTTTATTATTTCAGTAATGTTAGTGCAGTGGGTCGTCCCTTTTCCTCAGGGTGGTTTAAGATTTATCTCTGGCGATAAATCCGTGGCGCTCCGAAAAATTAAACCCCACATTTCAATACTGTCAAAATCTATTTTTATTGTCGAGTCCACGTCAAACTCAGCTATCGGGTGAGTTAAGATATGCTTCAACTGCAGGAAACACTCGAAAAAATATGCAGTTCCACCAGAGAAGTCATTGAGGCGAAAATGAGCTCATGCAACTTGACTAGAATAAAAATACAACTAACCAATGACCCCTTGATTTCTACCATCTTCTGCCAATCCAGCTGCAACACTTGGTGAAAACCTTTCCGTCATTGAAAAAATATAACTCAAAAAGTGATTCAGATGGAAACATTGAAAGATGTTTGAATTCAACTGTTCTATTCATGCTTGAATTAAGAGTTTTTGTTTCCAGGAATTGCTTGCGTTCAACTCGAATGATTGCCCTGATTCCTAGAGTTCTCAAAATGAAATCATCATTGATATCATACAGATAACAGAAGAGAGCATTCGTTACCTCTGAGCCTGAAAATTCAGAAAGAAAAATGTTCGCGCCATTACTGGATATTTATAAACCAGGCGGTAAAAAATATGAAAAATAATGATAACTAACGTGAGTGCAATCTACTGAATGAATAATGAAAAATCGGATGCGAAAATGTTTCCAACGAACAAATATTTGAAACACAATCTCTTTCGAGTTCGTTCTATTCAGATACTCAGTTTGATTTATATTTGTTTTTTGGTGGTTTTGAATATACTTGTTTGAAAACGTAATTTAAATTTTGTCGCTATCAAAAACTATTATTTGATTATAGTCCTTATGGTACTGAATAGTTCATTATATGAGCTCTCAGAATATAAAGCTCTACACAGAGGGTGTTCCGTTTGTGAAAATTGAGTCTCAGACATTTGAAAATGGAGAAATTCGATAGTTGTTTCAGAACACCCTGTAACTGAGAGTGCTGAAACCATTCTGGAAGCTCGCTCGGATGGAAGCGTGGTCATGTTCGGGCCCAAGCATCATCATGACAATATTGGACAAGGAATTGCGATAGGGAAGAACCAATAAGGGTCATGAATGTCGATTATCATTCGGTGGCCTTGAAGAATGGAACAATTTTGGGACACTGTTAGTCAATTTTCTTGATGATGCGTAGTGTATGTAGTACTGTAAGCTAAGCCAACAACCTGCCGCATAATTAGAAATCTGGTTGTTAGAGGAAGCCGAGAAGATCAAGATATCTTCGATACGGAATAAAGGGGAGGGGGGTTGAATGAATGTTGTTCTTCACAAAATTGATATTAGCAATGACCGACCGATTCGACAATCAGCTAAAAGACTTCCTGTTGCCAAGAGGAAAGATGTTAACAAAATAGCGATATGAGAATAAAGAAGTTATCGAACCAGGACAGATCGACACCATCATCAACAGAACAACGTGACAAAGAATGACAGTTACTTTCTCCCTAAAAAAAGAGTACACCCCAGATACGTAAGCCGGTACTAGACTCTAGACTTGAAGAGTGGGTTAGGTTTTGAACGTGAGTGGGCCCGTATCAGGCCCTCCACTGCGGCCAATGGCCTATTGTGGCTCTGAAGAGTGGGTATTGGCAGGTAGAACTAGCTTCAGCCGATCGAGAAAAAGCCACCATCGGCTCAGGATTGTGGCAGTTCACCGTTATATCATTGAAGCTCTGTGATGCTCCCATCACATTTGAAAGATTAACAGAGACGATTCTGAAGGGACTCTCATGGAAGTCATGTCTAGTATATCTCAATGACAACATTTTAGTTGGAAAAATGTTTAAAACTCACGTGAAAAATGTGTAGGTAGTATTCCTGCTACTGAGAAACTCCGCATTGGAGCTGAGCCCCAAGAAATGCCACCTGTTCCAAAAAGAAGAAGTGGAAGGAGTATCAGTAAATGAGCAGAATGTCAAGGCAGTAAAGAAGTGGCCTGTTCCAACAGATACAGATCAGCTTCGGAGTTTTCTTGGTCTGTTTCCTACTATGACACCAATTTCTTAATTACGGAGACCAGCACCGATCGGACTATGACTACTGCTGAAGAGGTATAATACACTCGATGCATATTACGCTCAGAATTTTGTTTATTAATTTTAATGAGGGAAAGACAGTATCTATTATATTCCGTCGAGGGTATAATCAGACTTCAAAACGGCATTAAGATCTTGGAAGTTACCTTTGATCAAAAGTTAAACTGGGAAACTCACAAGCATAATCTCTGCGGCAAATTGAGATCAGCCTGCTATGCCTTGAGGTCATTAAAGGATCACTGCAGACAAAAAATACTCCTTACTCTGTATTACGCAAATTTTCACTCTCAAATTCGATATGGTATAATGAATTGGGGAGCTGGTACTGACTACTCAAGAATGTTAATTTTACAAAAATCCGCATTAAGAATCATCTTCAATCTTCCATGGGGACACACATGCAGGGAGTCTATGTTCATAAGAATCTTTCATTGTTTAGCATCAACAGATCGAAGCATAATTACTCTACCAGATTCAAAAAAAAATTACTTCCGACAAAGCACTCGTCCAAGTTTTACCAAAGAAACTTGTATTACAATGGCTGTAGAATAACTTACCAGCAGAAGTGCAAAGTGCCCAAAATATTTTCATATTCAAAAATAGGCTCAAAGACTTCTTGACCCAAAAGAACTTTTACATACTTGAATTCGAATTCTTTTCTTAAGATGATGTTGGGACCAATGTGTGTCTTGTTGTATGTAAATGTTTATTTCCTTCATCAAGATTTCTCTACAATAATACATGTGATCAATATTAAAATGGACACATTGAGAAATAGATACTTACTAACATTAATTTATTAAAAAAATTATCACCAAGAGGAACATAAAGAGTTTTCTTTTTGAAAAAGATATAAAACACAGTGACAGTTGACTTTTCGACAGAATGTAAATACATATACAGGTGGGATAAAATTAATATGTTCCTCTTGGTAATGATTTTTTAATAATTTGATGTTAGTAAGTATCTATCTATGTATTGAATCATTGTGATTACTATCTAACGGCTGATCCGAAACTCTGTGTATTTGGAATAAAATAGGCTGTGTTTCAGACATCCAGTTTACCTCAATTTTTTAATTGAAAATTTTGCGGATGTTCAATTCCAATGAAGTTCAAGTTAATATTCTATGATGCGGTAAAATTCTTGCCAATTTCAAGTTTTTTTATTTATTGGCATCATTTTGTTCTCTATTTTATTTCGATTTGTATTTATGTAGTTGTTAAATAAGGCTGTTACCGTTATTATATTATATAATATCTAGCTAGTATTTGGGCTGAAAAGCTAAGAAAAATATTTTGGACATTTTGTGATATACACTTTAATTGTTTAGTTTAATTATCGAAATATCAGAAGTTCGGGATTTTTCGAAAAAACATTTTCACGTATTTTAAATTATTTTTCTCCGGAGAGCATTTCACGACTGAATAGTACAATGTGATTTATTGAATTTCATCAAACAGCATTGGTAGGTATAAGGAAAAATGGCCATCATTTTATACTGATCAATAATTTATTTATTATTATATTTATTATGAGGCCAGTACTGACTATATTATTTCCTGATATTAAATAGTTCAATGAAGAAGCCTTAGTTTCAACAGAAGAGTTTCTATATGAAATCTAAATTTTTACTAAGTGTAAAAATCAAATTAGTTCAACAAAATCAGAACCCCTGGTGTGTTTCCAGTGAGTTATTCTGACAGATTCAATTTTTTTAGATCTCAACATTACTGAAAAATCTTCAAATAGCTTTAATTTCCAAATATAATTAGAATAAAGTTACAAAATGCATATCGTTAATGTTGAGTAATTTGAAACAAATAAAAAAGAATCCACCCATAGAGAGAATTTATGAACATATGCCATAGTAAGTGTCTATTTTAATATTGATCACATATTTTATTGTAGAGAAGTCTTGAAAGCTCGACTGAAGAAACGAAGAATATTCATTGAATTGGTCATCCCTGACTGCTTCCCAAATAATACTCTTCAACTAATTATTTCACAGTCAAAATATATTCAAACCTTTATCTATATTATTTATGGGTCGTCTGTATTCGTGTTTTAATCATAATTTATTTTACATTATTTGTTTTGTATGTTTACTGTTAGAGGTCCAAATTTATCTGTACATTTATTTATTTCTTGTGAATCAAAATTACTATGAGCGATTCATTTGCAGTAATCGGCGCCTGCGCTGCTAGATTTGGAATGTGTGTGCACTGATAGCATAGATACATTTACGTCTCTGATAAGTGTGAACACCCGCTATTCCCGCATATACAGGGTTATTCACGTTATTCGACACGAAGCATTATGGCTAAATCATTTGATTTTTTGAAAGTTTTTTCTTTACGATTTATAGGGACCTATTGGCCCTACATTTTAAAAATATTTTCATGTTGTACAGGGTGTGCCAAAAACACGAAAAATATCAAAGTTTTTATTTTTTAAATGGAATACCCTGTATATTACTTCATTTTCGGATTTTACGATCGAAATAAAGGTAAGTTTCATTAAGGTTTAATTCACCTAAACCTTATGGTTTTTGAAATATCTCCTATTTTGTGAAAATGCAGCATCAGCTTTAATGCTTAAATTCTCAACCAGTGTTGTCTTGTTTTCAACCAAATTAATGCTAGATGCTACTAACAGAATAACTTTCATATAGCAGCTGTGAAATATTTACTAACTTATAAAAGGTGTGTAAAAATTAAGGCAAAATAATCACAATCTTTGAACGGTAATAACTTGTTTAATTTAAATGGAACGCCCTGTATTTTATGTCAAGAGCAGATGTCAAATTTAATTGTCTATCAAATACTAGTATACATTCCTATAGCTAACTCTTCACGTTTTCAAGTAAAACGCATATTTCCACTTTGCAAACTGATTTTGAGAAATTTATTATTCATCAAGTCGCCTATGGCGTTTTGACAAATCAGAATTGATTTTGATTGAAATAAACACCGAGATTTAATAACAAATGAGTTTATTTTTCAATATTTTAAATAATCGGTAGGTACTAGTTTAAATTATGAAGAAAAGATGGTGGATATAAAACAAGAAATATTTCATATCAATCAAGTGTTCAAAATGGCGACCATCAGACTCTAAACACAAACGTATCCTCTTTCTAAAACCTTCAGCAACATTTGCTAACATATGAGGGCTAACATTCAGAAAAGCTTCTCTGATACGCTGTTTCATATTGTCGGGTGTTGTTGGAGGTGTATTATAAACGATTCCTTTAATGTATCCCCACAAGAAGAAATCAGGTGACGTCAGGTCGGGTGACCTTGGGGGCCAATTTTGGAATCCTTTCCTTCGAATCCATCTATTTCGGAAATGAACATTTGAATATTCACGAACCTGACGATGGAAATGTGCGGGAGCTCCATCCATTTGAAGCCACATCGTTCTTCTTAAGTCCAAGGGAATGTCTTGTAATAGGACCGGAAAATGATTTTTTAAAAATTCTAAAAACAACATTCCATTTAAATGTTCTTCGAAAAAATAAGGACCAATTGAATTTTGACCCATTATTCCACCCCACACATTCACTGACCATCTGTGTTGATTATGTTTAATTCTAAATTGATGTGGATTGGAATCAGCATAATAGTGGAAGTTATGTCTATTAACAATCCCATTGTTATGAAAGGTGCACTCATCACTAAATATTACAGAATTGAAAAAGTTTTCATCATCTGCAACTTTATCTAATGCCCACATACAAAATTCAACTCGTTTCCCATAATCGCTTTCGGAAAGCTCTTGGTGAAGCTGGATTTTATAAGGATGGTAACTATATTTTTTCAGAATTCTTGATACGCTTGCTTGACTAAAGCCAATATTTTCCGCCATTAGGTTTTGACTTGTATGGGGATTTTCAATTACAGAGGCAATCACCGCGAATTCATTTTCTTCGTTTTCTGTAACAGGTTTCTTTTTAATGGGTTTTTCATACTGAAAACTCCCAGTTCGTCTAAATAGATGATTTCTGTTAGGGAATCTTTCAGCGTAAATTCGTGATGCTAGAAAACAGTTTTGAAGACATTCTCCAAGTATAAAAATCATGTCGATTATTTCTTCTTTTGGATAAACTAGCATTTTTATAACAAAATGATGATAACAAGATCACAAACTACCGCTATCACTAACAGGATGATTTGGATTTAAACACTTATAAATAACTGACAACCATAAGTAAATAATAATGCAACTTGTCAAAACGCCATAGGCGACTTGATGAATAATAAATTTCTCAAAATCAGTTTGCAAAATGGAAATATGCGTTTTACTTGAAAACGTGAAGAGTTAGCTATAGGAATGTGTACTAGTATTTGATAGACAATTAAATTTGACATCTATTTTTGACATAAAATACAGGGCGTTCCATTCAAATTAAACAAGTTATTACCGTTCAAAGATTGTGATTATTTTGCCTTAATTTTTACACACCTTGTATAAGTTAGTAAACATTTCACAACTGCTATATGAAAGTTATTCTGTTAGTAGCATCTAGCATTAATTTGGTTGAAAACAAGACAACACTGGTTGAGAATTTAAGCATTAAAGCTGATGCTGCATTTTCACAAAATAGGAGATATTTCACCCTGTACAACGTGAAACTATTTTTAAAATGTAGGGCCAATAGGTCCCTATAAATCGTTAAGAAAAAACTTTCAAAAAATCAAATGGTTTAGCCATAATGCTTCGTGTCGAATAACGTGAATAACCCTGTATAAACTGTCTAGTGTTTGTTACAATTTTTGATGTTTGTGTCGGTTTGCCACAACGTGCCATTTGCAGCGTCTCGTCATCACCCCTTGTCACAGGAAAGAAAACTCCATATCGAGGTAGGCCGTTTAGTGCCGTCGTTTCTTCTATTATTTCTCAAATTTACGTTTTTCTCGTTCAACTAATATACAGTCCATTTTCCATACCAAAATTCAAAAACTACCGGAGCCTTAACATACTGTGTATACTTTCATTTTCTGATGCTCTCGGCAATATGTTATGGAAATCATAGTAATGGTTTTGACAACTCATTGTTGATTAAATAAAATAATTTTAGAAAGAATATTGATTTTAATAAGAATATTATCGTCGATATATGCTGATGTTTGCTAAAATCGCTAAAGCAGACTCACGAAAAGGGAAACACAGTTCTCTAGCTCACACAAGTCTTTCGAAGACTTCCGAGGGTTGCGCGTAGGGGTGCAATCGGTTGACGGAAATAACAACAACAACAACAACAACAGTAGTCCGAGTGATGCTAGACTTGTTCAGAAAGCTGAAAGAAGCTTTGATCAACTTACCTGTTATAGGCTATCCCATTCCGAATGGGATATTTATTTTGAGCAAGCGGAACTTAGTGCTTTTCTGTCTCAGATCCAGGAGAGACAGGAGAAAGTCATTGGTTATTTCAGCAAGACCTTCAGCAAACCAAAGTGCAAATACTGTGTCACCAGGCGGGAGCTGTTGACTGTTGTCAAAGAAGCAGAGCACACAACTAGAAAATTCCTGTTGAGAACTGACCTTACAGCTTTCAAATTGTTTTTACAGTTTAAGAATCAAGTAGCTCATTGGATCGGTAGACTACAAGAATTTGACTTCGAGATCGAACAGTGAGTGGGGACTAGCAATAAGAATGTCACGGAAACTAAGTCCAGATGACTGCCCGCATGGCCGAAAAGCAGACAACAAGGAAGCAGCAATTTGTAGAACCACGGCAATAGACAATAACTGGAATGACTACAAGATCCAGAAAGACCAAGAAAAGAACAAACGATAATCACCATGGCAGGATATCACAGGTCATTCGTCAGCGGTTAAATCCTACTGGGCCCACTGGAATTCGCTTACTCTGGAGAATGGATTCCTGAAGCGTGTGTTGGAGTTCGAGGGTGGTGATAAAAATGTCAGACAGTGGTAACCAAGAACAGAAGAAAGGAAAGTGCTCCAAGAAATGCATAATGGGGTCACCGGAGGACATCTGGGAGTGACGAAGACCAACCAGAAAGTGAGGCAACGGTTTTACTGGGCCATTGTCGGGATGACGTCAAGGACATGCACAGAAAGTATGATGTATGCGCTACCAGCAATGGACCTCGGATACGACCTAAGGGACCGATGCGTCTGTACAATGTGGACAGTCCATTTGAGAGAATCCCCATTCTTATCGCTGGTCCGTTTCCCGAATCCGACCACGAGAATATATACACATTTGTGGCATTGAAATACTTCAGTAAGTGGATATGAGCCCATGCATTTCCCAGCCAGAAAGCCTTCATCGACGCCGATGTTTTGGTGTTGGTGGATTTGGTTTTCCGTTAGAGCTATATTTGGAATAATTCAAAAATTTCGAGTTCAACCTGTTCAAGAAAATGTGTGAAATACTGAACATCTGGAAGAAGATAACCACAGCCCTACATCATCTACAGTTGGATGGAAAGGTGTACCGCATGAAAATGCTCAGTATCTTACCACCAAAGAAAATGGGACCAGTGCCTCCATTTGTTCTTGATGACCTGTCGTTGAACAGTGCATGAGTCAACCAGCAAAATCCCCACTAGTATTTTAATAGGCGGCTTCCTTGTGACCTGAAGTTAACGACGTCACCAGCACAAGACACTGCTGGAGAGGACTACGTCTGCAAACTTTGGCAGAGAATGAAAGATATCAAAGAAAGAGTCCACTTGAACACCCAAGAAGCCAGCGATATAATGAAAGAGACCGATGATATCGAACCCAGTGCAGGAGGATTTCAAACTGGTGACCTAGTTTAGCTGTACATCTCGGAGCGTCACCGTGGTATCACCAAAGTTGCGGAATCCCTGGGAAAGTCTTTTCAAGATCATCAAGAGTATAAATAAACTCGACTACAGAATCCACAAGCCTCATGGGAAACTCATGGGAAACTCGCTGGGAATCACAAACAGGTTCGAATCCTCAGAAAAATGGACGGTGAGATGACGTTCCAGAAGTTTATTTTCTTGTACACAAATGGATAGGAAGTGCTACACGGGGTAACTCGAGTATAGCCACAAGACCTTTTCAAGGTGATGGCTATTCATGCGCTACCTCCGCTATGTCGGAGGATTTTTGAATATCCAGGGGCATCGCTGTGTTATTCATCGATAGACCGCAACGCCGTTCTGTGGGCCGGAGTCTGTACTATGCATCACAAGAAGCTAAACCTCTTCAGCCCTTGACAAGTGGGCGGAAGAAGAGCTTACTGAACTTTGTTGAAAGATTTTGTGGCTGGCTCCAGTAAGCCAAAGACGGCATGGCTCTTAAGCTGAAACCGTCAAGCACTTCGCCTTCTTATAGAAATACTAACAGTGCATAAATAGTTAGGCAGAGACCTATTACTAATAGGTATAGAAGTCGGCCCCACTTGCCGCGAATGTGAAGAAGACGAAGAAACTTCATCTCAATTCCTCGGCGAGTATAGGAGGCCAAGACTTGAAGTCTTCGGAATTAAGAAACTCCAACAAGATGTACTAACTGACTTGAAGTGGACGGACATACTGACTTTCATTAGGAGGTCACGAAGGTTCGAAAGGGAGGATTAGGAGGAGGAATTTAGATTCAGAAGTGGAACACAGGGGATTGCAAAAGGCTCCATGAGGGCTTACTTGCCTTGCTGCGACAGCGGCCTCTTCAATTACTACTACTACTGAAATTTAGTCCACTACAGATACTACACGAACAGAATTCAGAAGTTGGAGGCGTGCTGCAGTTGAAGAAGGACAAGAGAAATATTTAATATCCAATAACCAAGGAGAATTCCAAAGGTAAAATATCCTCACTGAACTAAGAAATACGATGGTGAACCACGCTCGACTGGAGAGTAATAAGGAGTGAGTCAGTAGCGTATTCGAATCTAGCAATGTCGACAGTTTCGTGTGTTGTTACCATCTTCCACGACCGAACATGAGAATTGTAGAGTGTAATTTCCATCAACCTTCATGGTGCAGATATTGAGAATTATGCAATTACCGACACACTCCAAGGATAAAATTACGGGACGAATTGTCTTCAAGAAGGGGGCAATGTAACGAGCGGGAGCCAGACCTGTCGACTACACCACTGCAATCACTCGTAGAAAATTATGATGTCACCACTCAGGTCTATCGAAATGCCCAGAGCCTAGAACTGAGTAGAGACTCGCGAAGGATCAAGAAAACGGAATTTACATGGATATAAATAGGGAGCCGTGACCAAAGAGGAAGATATAGTTACATTCGAATACAGACAGTCTCTGTTTAAATACAGAGAGTTGTGTGACTAGATGTGACAAATCGATCAATTCAAAATGTTAAGACGATTTTTATCACAATATGTTACCAGAACATATGACAGATGGTGGTAAATAATGTTTACTATTCAATCGTCAATTATATGATTTTGAATCACTTGGAAATTACCAGTAATAGATATGGATTTCTATAGTGTTTCATAGAAAATCGCTTTAATATTCAGCTACAATAAATATGTTTGAAATTGATAAAATTAATCGGATCCATTAGCCGGAAAAATATATTCAGCAATATCCGCTCTCAAACGAGTTTTAATTTTGATGAACACATTCAAAACATAACGCTGTCATAGGTATCAATTGAATGATAACTTTGAATTAATTGCTACTGATTTTCAGTGAACTTTACTGAAATACGGGTTGAACGGGTGGATCCCGACATTTTTTTTATACAATTCGAAAATCAATCGTTTTCGAATAGCAGATAGACTGTCAATACAGTTTACTACTTTCACACAATAATAATAATAATAGACCGGGAGGCCACAACGTATTTTTTTGTGTCTCATTTGTTCGCAGTAGTATCAGAACCCCCTTCACCAATTACACCTTCCACTTCACAGATATGAGCTCGACGAATAAAAATTGTTGACCAAAAGGTGGGGGCCGTCATGGGGACGACATGGTTCTTAGGCAGAAATCGCCAAGCACTACGCCTCCTTATAGGAATACTAACAGGACATAACAAGTTAGGCAGACACCTATCACTTATAAGTATAAAAGACAGTCCCACTTGCCGAAAATGCGATGAATACGAAGAAAGCGAGTGTGAGGCATACGGGAGGCTAAGATTTGGAGCCTTCGGAGTTGACAAACTCCAACAAGAGGAACTAATCAACTTGAAGTGGTCGGACATACTGACCTTCACTAGGAGGTCACATAGGTTCGAAATCGAAAACTAGGAGGATGAATGTAGATAAGTGGAGAACAGGGGATGGCAAAAAGGGTCCATGAGGGCCTACTTGCCTGGCTGTGGTTGTGGCCTCCCCAAAGAACTACTACTACTACTACTACTACTACTACTACTACTACTACTACTACTACTACTACTGTAATTGGAAAAAAAAGTTTGAGGGACGGCATTGCCGAACGTGTATGGTGGGTACGACGCGCAGTGAAGCTAATTATTGTTGTCAAAAATTTTTTATAAAAAATAGTCATTTGTAAATTATTATTATTTATTTATTATTTATTATTTATTATTTATTATTTATTATTTATTATTTATTATTTATTATTTATTATTTATTATTTATTATTTATTATTTATTATTTATTATTTATTATTTATTATTTATTATTTATTATTTATTATTTATTATTTATTATTTATTATTTATTATTTATTATTTATTATTTATTATTTATTATTTATTATTTATTATTTATTATTTATTATTTATTATTTATTATTTATTATTTATTATTTATTATTTATTATTTATTATTTATTATTTATTATTTATTATTTATTATTTATTATTTATTATTTATTATTTATTATTTATTATTTATTATTTATTATTTATTATTTATTATTTATTATTTATTATTTATTATTTATTATTTATTATTTATTATTTATTATTTATTATTTATTATTTATTATTTATTATTTATTATTTATTATTTATTATTTATTATTTATTATTTATTATTTATTATTTATTATTTATTATTTATTATTTATTATTTATTATTTATTATTTATTATTTATTATTTATTATTTATTATTTATTATTTATTATTTATTATTTATTATTTATTATTTATTATTTATTATTTATTATTTATTATTTATTATTTATTATTTATTATTTATTATTTATTATTTATTATTTATTATTTATTATTTATTATTTATTATTTATTATTTATTATTTATTATTTATTATTTATTATTTATTATTTATTATTTATTATTTATTATTTATTATTTATTATTTATTATTTATTATTTATTATTTATTATTTATTATTTATTATTTATTATTTATTATTTATTATTTATTATTTATTATTTATTATTTATTATTTATTATTTATTATTTATTATTTATTATTTATTATTTATTATTTATTATTTATTATTTATTATTTATTATTTATTATTTATTATTTATTATTTATTATTTATTATTTATTATTTATTATTTATTATTTATTATTTATTATTTATTATTTATTATTTATTATTTATTATTTATTATTTATTATTTATTATTTATTATTTATTATTTATTATTTATTATTTATTATTTATTATTTATTATTTATTATTTATTATTTATTATTTATTATTTATTATTTATTATTTATTATTTATTATTTATTATTTATTATTTATTATTTATTATTTATTATTTATTATTTATTATTTATTATTTATTATTTATTATTTATTATTTATTATTTATTATTTATTATTTATTATTTATTATTTATTATTTATTATTTATTATTTATTATTTATTATTTATTATTTATTATTTATTATTTATTATTTATTATTTATTATTTATTATTTATTATTTATTATTTATTATTTATTATTTATTATTTATTATTTATTATTTATTATTTATTATTTATTATTTATTATTTATTATTTATTATTTATTATTTATTATTTATTATTTATTATTTATTATTTATTATTTATTATTTATTATTTATTATTTATTATTTATTATTTATTATTTATTATTTATTATTTATTATTTATTATTTATTATTTATTATTTATTATTTATTATTTATTATTTATTATTTATTATTTATTATTCATTATTTATTATTTATTATTTATTATTTATTATTTATTATTCATTATTTATTATTTATTATTTATTATTTATTATTTATTATTTATTATTCATTATTTATTATTTATTATTTATTATTTATTATTTATTATTTATTATTTATTATTTATTATTTATTATTTATTATTTATTATTTATTATTTATTATTTATTATTTATTATTTATTATTTATTATTTATTATTCATTATTTATTATTTATTATTTATTATTTATTATTTATTATTTATTATTTATTATTCATTATTTATTATTTATTATTTATTATTTATTATTTATTATTTATTATTCATTATTTATTATTTATTATTTATTATTCATTATTTATTATTCATTATTCATTATTTATTATTTATTATTTATTATTTATTATTCATTATTTATTATTCATTATTTATTATTTATTATTTATTATTTATTATTTATTATTTATTATTTATTATTTATTATTTATTATTTATTATTTATTATTTATTATTTATTATTTATTATTTATTATTTATTATTTATTATTTATTATTTATTATTTATTATTTATTATTTATTATTTATTATTTATTATTTATTATTTATTATTTATTATTTATTATTTATTATTTATTATTTATTATTTATTATTTATTATTTATTATTTATTATTTATTATTTATTATTTATTATTTATTATTTATTATTTATTATTTATTATTTATTATTTATTATTTATTATTTATTATTTATTATTTATTATTTATTATTTATTATTTATTATTTATTATTTATTATTTATTATTTATTATTTATTATTTATTATTTATTATTTATTATTTATTATTTATTATTTATTATTTATTATTTATTATTTATTATTTATTATTTATTATTTATTATTTATTATTTATTATTTATTATTTATTATTTATTATTTATTATTTATTATTTATTATTTATTATTTATTATTTATTATTTATTATTTATTATTTATTATTTATTATTTATTATTTATTATTTATTATTTATTATTTATTATTTATTATTTATTATTTATTATTTATTATTTATTATTTATTATTTATTATTTATTATTTATTATTTATTATTTATTATTTATTATTTATTATTTATTATTTATTATTTATTATTTATTATTTATTATTTATTATTTATTATTTATTATTTATTATTTATTATTTATTATTTATTATTTATTATTTATTATTTATTATTTATTATTTATTATTTATTATTTATTATTTATTATTTATTATTTATTATTTATTATTTATTATTTATTATTTATTATTTATTATTTATTATTTATTATTTATTATTTATTATTTATTATTTATTATTTATTATTTATTATTTATTATTTATTATTTATTATTTATTATTTATTATTTATTATTTATTATTTATTATTTATTATTTATTATTTATTATTTATTATTTATTATTTATTATTTATTATTTATTATTTATTATTTATTATTTATTATTTATTATTTATTATTTATTATTTATTATTTATTATTTATTATTTATTATTTATTATTTATTATTTATTATTTATTATTTATTATTTATTATTTATTATTTATTATTTATTATTTATTATTTATTATTTATTATTTATTATTTATTATTTATTATTTATTATTTATTATTTATTATTTATTATTTATTATTTATTATTTATTATTTATTATTTATTATTTATTATTTATTATTTATTATTTATTATTTATTATTTATTATTTATTATTTATTATTTATTATTTATTATTTATTATTTATTATTTATTATTTATTATTTATTATTTATTATTTATTATTTATTATTTATTATTTATTATTTATTATTTATTATTTATTATTTATTATTTATTATTTATTATTTATTATTTATTATTTATTATTTATCATTTATTATTTATTATTTATTATTTATTATTTATTATTTATTATTCATTATTTATCATTTATCATTTATTATTTATCATTTATCATTTATCATTTATCATTTATTATTTATTATTTATTATTTATTATTTATTATTTATTATTTATTATTTATTATTTATTATTTATTATTTATCATTTATCATTTATTATTTATTATTTATTATTTATTATTTATTATTTATTATTTATTATTTATTATTTATTATTTATTATTTATTATTTATTATTTATTATTTATTATTTATTATTTATTATTTATTATTTATTATTTATTATTTATTATTTATTATTTATTATTTATTATTTATTATTTATTATTTATTATTTATTATTTATTATTTATTATTTATTATTTATTATTTATTAATTTATTATTTATTATTTATTATTTATTATTTATTATTTATTATTTATTATTTATTACTTTATTATTTATTATTTATTATTTATTATTTATTATTTATTATTTATTATTTATTATTTATTATTTATTATTTATTATTTATTATTTATTATTTATTATTTATTATTTATTATTTATTATTTATTATTTATTATTTATTATTTATTATTTATTATTTATTATTTATTATTTATTATTTATTATTTATTATTTATTATTTATTATTTATTATTTATTATTTATTATTTATCATTTATTATTTATTATTTATTATTTATTATTTATTATTTATTATTTATTATTTATTATTTATTATTTATTATTTATTATTTATTATTTATTATTTATTATTTATTATTTATTATTTATTATTTATTATTTATTATTTATTATTTATTATTTATTATTTATTATTTATTATTTATTATTTATTATTTATTATTTATTATTTATTATTTATTATTTATTATTTCATTATTTATTATTTATTATTCATTATTTATTATTTATTATTTATTATTTATTATTTATTATTTATTATTTATTATTTATTATTTATTATTTATTATTTATTATTTATTATTTATTATTTATTATTTATTATTTATTATTTATTATTTATTATTTATTATTTATTATTTATTATTTATTATTTATTATTTATTATTTATTATTTATTATTTATTATTTATTATTTATTATTATTTATTATTTATTATTTATTATTTATTATTTATTATTTATTATTTATTATTTATTATTTATTATTTATTATTTATTATTTATTATTTATTATTTATTATTTATTATTCATTATTTATTATTTATTATTTATTATTTATTATTTATTATTTATTATTTATTATTTATTATTTATTATTAATTATTTATTATTCATTATTTATTATTTATTATTTATTATTTATTATTTATTATTCATTATTTATTATTTATTATTTATTATTTATTATTCATTATTTATTATTTATTATTTATTATTTATTATTCATTATTTATTATTTATTATTTATTATTTATTACTTATTATTTATTATTTATTATTTATTATTCATTATTTATTATTTATTATTTATTATTTATTATTTATTATTTATTATTTATTATTCATTATTTATTATTTATTATTTATTATTTATTATTTATTATTTATTATTTATTATTTATTATTTATTATTTATTATTTATTATTTATTATTCATTATTTATTATTTATTATTTATTATTTATTATTTATTATTTATTATTTATTATTTATTATTTATTATTTATTATTTATTATTTATTATTTATTATTTATTATTTATTATTTATTATTTATTATTTATTATTTATTATTTATTATTTATTATTTATTATTTATTATTTATTATTTATTATTTATTATTTATTATTTATTATTTATTATTTATTATTTATTATTTATTATTTATTATTTATTATTTATTATTTATTATTTATTATTTATTATTTATTATTATTATTTATTATTTATTATTTATTATTTATTATTTATTATTTATTATTTATTATTTATTATTTATTATTTATTATTTATTATTTATTATTTATTATTTATTATTTATTATTTATTATTTATTATTTATTATTTATTATTTATTATTTATTATTTATTATTTATTATTTATTATTTATTATTTTATTATTTATTATTTATTATTTATTATTTATTATTTATTATTTATTATTTATTATTTATTATTTATTATTTATTATTTATTATTTATTATTTATTATTTATTATTTATTATTTATTATTTATTATTTATTATTTATTATTTATTATTTATTATTTATTATTTATTATTTATTATTTATTATTTATTATTTATTATTTTATTATTTATTATTTATTATTTATTATTTATTATTTATTATTTATTATTTATTATTTATTATTTATTATTTATTATTTATTATTTATTATTTATTATTTATTATTTATTATTTATTATTTATTATTTATTATTTATTATTTATTATTTATTATTTATTATTTATTATTTATTATTTATTATTTATTATTTATTATTATTATTTATTATTTATTATTTATTATTTATTATTTATTATTTATTATTTATTATTTATTATTTATTATTTATTATTTATTATTTATTATTTATTATTTATTATTTATTATTTATTATTTATTATTTATTATTTATTATTTATTATTTATTATTTATTATTTATTATTTATTATTTATTATTTATTATTTATTATTTATTATTTATTATTTATTATTTATTATTTATTATTTATTATTTATTATTTATTATTTATTATTTATTATTTATTATTTATTATTTATTATTTATTATTTATTATTTATTATTTATTATTTATTATTTATTATTTATTATTTATTATTTATTATTTATTATTTATTATTTATTATTTATTATTTATTATTTATTATTTATTATTTATTATTTATTATTTATTATTTATTATTTATTATTTATTATTTATTATTTATTATTTATTATTTATTATTTATTATTTATTATTTATTATTTATTATTTATTATTTATTATTTATTATTTATTATTTATTATTTATTATTTATTATTTATTATTTATTATTTATTATTTATTATTTATTATTTATTATTTATTATTTATTATTTATTATTTATTATTTATTATTTATTATTTATTATTTATTATTATTATTATTTATTATTTATTATTTATTATTTATTATTTATTATTTATTATTTATTATTTATTATTTATTATTTATTATTTATTATTTATTATTTATTATTTATTATTTATTATTTATTATTTATTATTTATTATTTATTATTTATTATTTATTATTTATTATTTATTATTTATTATTTATTATTTATTATTTATTATTTATTATTTATTATTTATTATTTATTATTTATTATTTATTATTTATTATTTATTATTTATTATTTATTATTTATTATTTATTATTTATTATTTATTATTTATTATTTATTATTTATTATTTATTATTCATTATTTATTATTTATTATTTATTATTTATTATTTATCATTTATCATTTATCATTTATCATTTATTATTTATCATTTATCATTTATCATTTATCATTTATCATTTATCATTTATCATTTATCATTTATCATTTATCATTTATTATTTATTATTTATTATTTATTATTTATCATTTATCATTTATCATTTATCATTTATCATTTATCATTTATCATTTATCATTTATCATTTATCATTTATCATTTATCATTTATCATTTATCATTTATCATTTATCATTTATCATTTATTATTTATTATTTATTATTTATTATTTATTATTTATTATTTATTATTTATTATTTATTATTTATTATTTATTATTTATTATTTATTATTTATTATTTATTATTTATTATTTATTATTTATTATTTATTATTTATTATTTATTATTTATTATTTATTATTTATTATTTATTATTTATTATTTATTATTTATTATTTATTATTTATTATTTATTATTTATTATTTATTATTTATTATTTATTATTTATTATTTATTATTTATTATTTATTATTTATTATTTATTATTTATTATTTATTATTTATTATTTATTATTTATTATTTATTATTTATTATTTATTATTTATTATTTATTATTTATTATTTATTATTTATTATTCATTATTTATTATTTATTATTTATTATTTATTATTTATTATTCATTATTTATTATTTATTATTTATTATTTATTATTTATTATTTATTATTTATTATTCATTATTTATTATTTATTATTTATTATTTATTATTTATTATTTATTATTCATTATTTATTATTTATTATTTATTATTTATTATTTATTATTTATTATTTATTATTTATTATTTATTATTTATTATTTATTATTTATTATTTATTATTTATTATTTATTATTTATTATTTATTATTTATTATTTATTATTTATTATTTATTATTTATTATTTATTATTTATTATTTATTATTTATTATTTATTATTTATTATTTATTATTTATTATTTATTATTTATTATTTATTATTTATTATTTATTATTTATTATTTATTATTTATTATTTATTATTTATTATTTATTATTTATTATTTATTATTTATTATTTATTATTTATTATTTATTATTTATTATTTATTATTTATTATTTATTATTTATTATTTATTATTTATTATTTATTATTTATTATTTATTATTTATTATTTATTATTTATTATTTATTATTTATTATTTATTATTTATTATTTATTATTTATTATTTATTATTTATTATTTATTATTTATTATTTATTATTTATTATTTATTATTTATTATTTATTATTTATTATTTATTATTTATTATTTATTATTTATTATTTATTATTTATTATTTATTATTTATTATTTATTATTTATTATTTATTATTTATTATTTATTATTTATTATTTATTATTTATTATTTATTATTTATTATTTATTATTTATTATTTATTATTTATTATTTATTATTTATTATTTATTATTTATTATCTATTATTCATTATTTATTATTTATTATTTATTATTTATTATTTATTATTTATTATTTATTATTTATTATTTATTATTTATTATTTATTATTTATTATTTATTATTTATTATTTATTATTTATTATTTATTATCTATTATTCATTATTTATTATCTATTATTCATTATTCATTATTCATTATTTATTATTTATTATCTATTATTTATTATTCATTATTTATTATTTATTATTTATTATTTATTATTTATTATTTATTATTTATTATTTATTATTTATTATTTATTATTTATTATTTATTATTTATTATTTATTATTTATTATTTATTATTTATTATTTATTATTTATTATTTATTATTTATTATTTATTATTTATTATTTATTATTTATTATTTATTATTTATTATTTATTATTTATTATTTATTATTTATTATTTATTATTTATTATTTATTATTTATTATTTATTATTTATTATTTATTATTTATTATTTATTATTTATTATTTATTATTTATTATTTATTATTTATTATTTATTATTTATTATTTATTATTTATTATTTATTATTTATTATTTATTATTTATTATTTATTATTTATTATTTATTATTTATTATTTATTATTTATTATTTATTATTTATTTATTTATTGAACTTAAATACATTAATATATGAAAATTTAAAATTAATGGTCAAGAAAATCAATATATGATTACATAGGTTATGATACCTGTGTGTAATCATAAATATATTATTATATAATATTTATAAATAAATATAAAAAATGTGAAAAATAACAATAACAAAATATCTTTCCAAAAAAGATAAAATAACAAATATTAACAAATGAGTAAAATATCACAATTCATTTAAAAGCTACATGTTTTTCTAGATTTTCAATATTCTCAAGAATCCAATCTTTTATACGTTTGGCGAAAGTTTTTTTACACAGTTTCTTTATGTTCACTGGAACCAAATTCAATACTCTGCATCCTATATTTATGGCATGTTGTTGTAATATAGTGTGTGAAAATGTTTGTGACTGGAGATTTTTGTTAGATTTTGATCTAGTATTATGGTAATGGGTTGATGTTGTTAATATTGAACTATGATTTTTGAGGAAAGTACAGGATTTTTCATAAAATAGTTCTCTTATAGTTAGAATTTTGTACTGGTGAAACAACAATTTCGACGGGAAATCAAATGGTTTATTGAACATAATTTTTAGAACATATTTTTGAAGACTAGTTACCGATTTCAGAGTATTTGTGTAAGTCCCTCCCCATGCAATCACTCCGTATGACATAATGGATTCAAACAAAGAATAATAAAACATAATCAAAAGTTTTCGACTAACTATGTTTTTGAGTAATCGAAATTTACATAGTGTCTGTCTCAATTTTTTGGTTAGTATTGATATGTGAGTATTCCATTTCAGATTTTTGTTTATATATATTCCAAGATATTTTGTGTATTCAATTTTTTCTGTTCCTTCTTGACACTTACATTTAAATTTATCACAATGTTCAAGTTTCTCTAGTATGCATTTGGATTTATGAATTACAATTTTATTCATATTTTTAGGCTGATTCATCTCATTGCAGGAAAATGTAATAAAATTAGTTTTCTTCAAATTTAGTGTTAAAAGATCATAATCAAAGTTATTTTTCAAAATAGAAATATCAATCTCAGCATTCGTTACTGTTTTTTCCATGAGTTACCACTGACAATTAAAACTGTATCATCAGCATAGGAAATTATTGTACTCGAAATATTTGTTTTTAAAATTTCGTTAACATATATAAGAAAGAGTAATGGTCCGAGTACTGTTCCTTGAGGAATTCCGCAAGTCATGTTTCTGATGTGGCTGGTAGTAGTACCTACTTTAACAATTTGTTGTCTGTCTGTTAAATAATTTTTGAAGAGATCAAGGCATACTCCTCTGATGCCATAATGAGATAGCTTTGTTAACAATTTATTATGTGAAACAGTATCGAATGCTTTCTTTAGATCCAAAAATATACCAATAGTGTTTTTATTGTCATCTAAATTTTTACTTATTCGGTGAGTAACTTGAAATATTGCATGATCAGTACTCATATTTTCTCGAAACCCATACTGTGATGAAAAAAGAATTTTATTTTCTTCTAAGAAATCATAAATGCGTGTTTTAAGGCATTTTTGGAGAAGCTTACCGATTGTATTGATCAAAGATATGGGCCTATAGTTATCACAATTTCTTTTATCATCTCCTTTATGAATTGGAACAATGGTAGATTTTTTCAAAATTTTAGGAAAAACACCAGATTTAATACTCAAATTGAATAAAAATTTTCGGCATTTTGTTAGTTCAACTATTTATTCACTAAAATTCAAGATCATATGATTGCCGAACATTTGGATTGGATCGAAAGTAATGGTTCAAGTAAACCACCTTGTTGTGCCAAACACAATCCGAATACTTGGATCAGAGATAATCTCATATCGCTGACTAGATTTGGCGTAATGTTGGAACAATGTTGGATAATTTTGCCCCTTAATTCATCGAGATTTGTTGCTCTCTGAAACTCATGTCGATACGCGGATTCATTCAGATATCCACGAAGAAATAAATCATTCGGATGTTAACCTGCTGATCACGGAGGCCACATGATCCTGCTACGTGTAGATATTAATCGAAGTAGGAAATGTATTTCGAGAAATTGTATCACTGGTCGTGCATTGTGACTGGACAACCATCCGGTTGAAATCAAATGTCCCCAAATTAATAGGAAATGGAGAAACTATCTGAATGATTTGATTTTGCAGAAGCTGTAGATATTTGACAGCGTTTATGTTACCATCGATAAAAGAGGTACCTATGACATAATGTCTAATATTACTGTACAAACATTGATTTTCAGTAGATATTAAGAACGCCCAGGAATATTTAGATGCTGATTTTCTCCAGACCAATATCGTACAACTGATGGATTGTGGTTCCTACGTAAATGAAATGACGACTCGTCTGTTAAAATGTCTTGTAAAAACACATCATTTTCATTTTGTTTGTTCATCATGGTTTCACAAAATTGCAATCATCGATTGTGGTCCTCGAGAAAAATGTCTAAGTTTTTTGCACTTTGTAAACATGAAATCCATTCCTTTTCAAAATATTACGAACTGTTCTGTCATTCATCAATTTGAATAGGAATTTGTTTGTTCGTATAAATTATACTGGCTTCAACAGCGACTCGAACACTTATTTCTCTATTTTGACGCCTTTATTCATTGGCTTTATACGTGGTTTATCGATATTTTGACATTTCTAGTAATTCTGAACACATACACATTTCTCAAATTTTCAATCATTCGAAAAATGATGGACTGTGACGGAATTGGCCTATTTTCAAACGCAACAAACACAATTTTTTTTTGTATCTTGAATCGGGTGACCCTCTGAATACCACCTTGAAATTTGTATCTTATCTTCCTTTGTCAACATGAGCATTTCATGATTCGGAAGAACGTCTGTCATTTTCATTATGGGCTTACCAATGGCACGACTGCATTCCAAATACGTACGATATATACAATGATCAGCATGCTTGCCGCGTGTCTACCTCGTGATCACCAATTCTCGCAATGCTATTGGTCGTTAGAACATCAACCTGACCAGACAGTCCAGACTTTGCAGAGTTGTATTTAGGTTGGTTGCATTTTCTTTTGTTTTCAATTACATTATTGATTATTTACTTCAAATACTTGTTTAGTATAAAGTTTTGTGTTGGTTTCGGGTGACGTTAAACATTCGTTGGTTTTATTTCACAAAGTACCATCGTGTTGTGAGCATAATACGCCTCTGTTCTAGTTTGACATCGTCCGTATTTGCAATGTGAATACACCATAGTCGTAAGGAAATAGGCAAATTGCAACACATATCCAATGGTCGAATGGGTTTGGATTCTTTAAAATCAAGCATACGACACGATTGTGTCGAATCGTGACTTCTGAATCCCACGGCTGTAGTAACGAATATTTGATTTTCTCTTCTTAAATTTTAGACTTTAGCCATAGATGTTAGTTAGAGAAATAAACGACTTTCTTCTTTCACACACTTCCTTCTCCACTGAACAAGTGTCTGTTGCGGTACTCGTTTTGCTAATCAACTCTTCTTCCTTCTGTTAATCAAAATTCGAGTGAAAAGGGGAATTAACAGCATTCGATACACCTCTTTCAAAAGTATCTGTCATACAGCGTCAGCGTGCACCATAAATATGTCATTTGAAAAACTCTCTATATAGCTATTTATGATACAAATTCGTAAAGTGGGACTTTTTGTATGAGCGTGAAGTTTGTTGAATGAGGCGAAGCCGAGTTCAACAATCACGAGAGTACAAAAAAACCAGTTACGAAAGTGTTTCATACAAAGTTTTTTCTTCGACAGTTATTATATTGCCAAATTGTAGCAATTATATCATTAATTTGAAAGTTTAATGATATGAATTGTCGTCGTATTATCAAATAAAGACTTCCGAGTAATATTTGACAAAAAATACTGTATTTTTCAAGAATGCGTAAATGTATGAACAGTATGTAAAAAATTACTTTACGCAAAGTTGATGATTTTACGCACAGGTGATTTTTTTCACTTAACGCACTGTGAACGGTACGTAAAACCTTAATTTACGCACTGTCATAGAAAAACTTGTTTTGTTACATTCCTTGGCTGGTTGCAAAGTATTGTAATTGAAATTCTGATACCATCTTCATGGACTACATGGAATCGGGAAGCATTAATTCTCCTATCTTCAAGATTCACATGCGAAAAATAATCAACAATAAAAAAGGTGTAAAATGAAATTGAAAATATAACAAGGTGCTACATTCAAAAATCTGAAACTAGGACCATTGCCAGTGAAACGGGAAGTTCAACAGAATTGCTCTTATCTTAAAGAATTACAAATCAACTTCTCCAATTACCGTCTAATCGTGCTTAGAATCGGAATATTCTTCTCAAAAATATTGATGCGTCATATCTCAGACTTACTCGATAAAATTGGATAAACTGGATATTAGTTAATTATTGTATGAATATCTTATCAACCATATGAAACACAAAAAAGCGTTTTCATTTTCAACCAACAATATCATTCCTTTCGTTATAGTCCAAGATCCCAGGGCCGTCAGACGTTACTTATTTTCAAACGAACGAAATGTGTACGATTGAGTAGTGTTAGTATGTACTATGTTCGCATGCCTACCTGCTAGCTTGACCAGATGACCATTCTTCAGATATTGGGGAATCAAGGTACGTAAAAACACTCCTCACTCAGTCTACAGATATTTTTCTGTAACCCACGCGTGGGTTAGTGGACAGAGTCACTAGCTACCACTCCGTAGCTCCGAGTTCAAATCTCGTCTCCAACAGTTTTTTTTTAACCCAGTAGACGCATCACACTAGGATCAGACATCTCGGTTGGAAACGGCTTCGACGCTGAGAGGAATTTTGTTCAAAAAGAAATTTAAAAGAAAACAGAATTTTGGTAAATAAAAGATTTTGTTAAGATTTCCTTATAAGTAAAATCCCAGGGCCTTCAGACATAAAGTACTTTTGAAAAGATGAAGACTTAGGTTCTGAGTGGTTTTAGTAAAGCTAATAAAAAAGTATCATCTGCATCTAGTTGACCCTTTATGACACATTTTAAATTTAATATTAAATAAGAGAACAGTTCCATCTGCTTTCAAAGCATCCGTAACCACCCCTATATTCAAATCTGGGAACACAAAATTATCGAACAACTACAGACCAATAACTGTGAGAAACAACTTTACAAAAATCTTTGAGAAATGTTTAAAAATTAAATAATGAATTACTGTGAAAATCACGATATCCTATCAACATCTCAATTTGGATTCAGAGAGAACTGTTCCACGGAAAGAGAAGTCTTTGAATTAACGAAAACACTCCTCAACTGCTTTGAAAATAAACAGAAATGCATAACGGTATTTTTGGACTTGGCTAAGGCGTTCGACTCTATAAACCATATCATTCTGTTCCAGAGACTGGAAAGCTCTGGCATAAGAGGCCTTCCTCTGGATATGATTAAAAATTATTTAACAGACCGAACACAAATGACTAAAATCAATAATTCGTCTTCCGGTATCTATGGGCATGCCACATTTATATTTATAGGGGATGATTATCGGGGATGATTGGGACGAAACATACAGAAAGGCTGAACATGGACTCAAAAAAACATACAGCTGGCTTAGTGAAAGTATGCTCAGCGTGAATATCGAAAAAACTGAATTCATCACCTTTTCATCTACAATAAGAGATCAACCCATAAATGGAAATATTCGACTTCATGGAGCCTTCTGTACAGATGACTCCAACTGCGCCTGTTCAACCATAAAAAGAATCAAAAATATAAAGTACCTACGTGTGATCATTGACCAACACATGTGTTGGAATGAACACATAATTCATACTACAATAAGACTCCGCAAATTAATATTTAAATTTTACCAGTTAAAAAATAAACTGAACAAAAAAAAAATGATGTACGATGCCTTGGCTGAGTCCATCATTCGTTACTGCATTGTTGTCTGGGGTGGGACTTTCTGAACCTCCCTTCACTGCTTAGAAGTAACACAAAATACCCTACTGAAAATATTGTTTAATAAGAACAGGAGGTATGGAACTGAGCGACTCTATAATGAAATAGGAGTTTTAGATCTTAAACAGTTATATTGCTATCAACGCCTTATCTGGATAAAAAACAGTACACCCCTCCCTGAAATACATTATCATCATACCCGAAGAACGGCAAGGCAGGAAATTCCTATCCCCTTGTATAGAACCACAATCACATCAGAAATTTGTAACCTACTATAGCCCTAAACTTTTCAATCTACTACCCTCTGACAATAGAAATGTACAAAATAGAAATAAATTTAAAAAACACGCCAAAATGTCTGTACTATTACATTATAAGGATGTCCTTAAACCAATTCTCGAATAATTATATACATTACTCTGCAATCACTAAGTTCTTTTCACTCTTCTGTTTTCCCCTCCTCATAATACCAATTTAGATAATATGAATTCAGATTATAGTTTCTCTTACTCTGTTGGTATTCAACATAAAAATGTACGATGAGAGAATGACCCACAATACAAGCTAAGCTTAGGTGGCCTCTCTTATCGAAAAAAAAACAAATTTTAAAGATCTAACTGACTAAAACTTACTAAACTTACTTACTAACACTACTCAATCGTACACATTTCGTTCGTTTAAAAATAAGTAACGTCTGACGGCCCAGGGATCTTGCTCTATTACGATTTAATCATATACCCTCTGGACCTCCACTTCAAAACCATCCCTGTTCGAGCTGCTGCTCTAGCCAAAATCACCGAGTGAATTACATGATATTTACTACCATTGGCCGGCTCAATTACCGTTGATTTATATTCTTGTTTTATAGACCAAACATTAGCAACAAGAGCTTGTCTGCGAGTTATATCCCATTATTACACAAAACACATAATATATCAAATGAAAGGTCACGAACAATGTTGTCTGCCGTATTATATGTTTTAACGGAAGTTGGTTATTCATGTTGCTGAACTGAAGACACATCAATTAGTCGCTGTTCGTCAATAATTCAAAAGCGTTTGTGAAGAAAGGATATGTTTTATGAAAGCAATGGACAGTGTGGAATTGGGTTTCCTTGATATAGGCTAGTGCAAAAACTAATTCTTAACGCATAAAACTAAAAAAAACAGGCAAAGACCAGGAGGAGAATGTTGTTGAGATTCCAACTTTGAGCAAAAACTGAAATCAAACACGAAAATACACAAAATGATAAAAAGGGGATGCAGTATAGGGGTTGAAAACGGTCTTTTGAGATTTGCGGCGAAACGAGACCTCTTAGCGGAGAATATTCAATAGAAAAGTTGTAGATAAGGTAATCAAAAACTTTTTCATCGACCACTTTTCGACATAGCGTCAATTATCTGTTAAAATTGCAAAAACCGATTTCTCTTTATTTAATTTTTTTTCTCTCGGATAAATTATTCAATTTACCTAACAATATCCCTCATATTATATAAACCAACCAAATGCCATCATTTTTTGATTTCAAACCAATGAGAAAAGGACTTTTCGAAAACATTGTCTCCAGCCCGTGGTATTTTCAAATCGGTGTTTCGCTTCTTCCTTATTTATACGTTTCCATAGTTACAACAATTTCTGTGAATAGAGAAACGTCAGTTTGACGGTTCAACTCTTCAACTGACATTAATGACACATGATGAACCGTTCCTACTATACGCATTTAGTCCATAATAATTTAATGTATTTGTGAAATTGTCTGATCGAATATCCCTTCAAAATGTAGAATTTTCAAAATACTTTCACCTTGCCAGTCGCTCAAATTGTGTTGCTATACAAAACACCACTCGAGCAAGCTCTCGTGGTGTTTCTAAGCAACACAGTTTTCGTGACAGCAAGGTGAAAGTATTTTTTGAAAATTCAGCATTTTGTCGGGATATTACTACTGATTATTTCTTTCGTCTATTAAATATCAGTCATCAACCAATCATACGTTTGTTTCCTGTTTGACAGGACCAATCAACACGCTCTATTAACGACTACTTACATGATGCACAATAGTCACCGACTATTCAGCATGATACTCATATCAAGGAGCCTGAGCATCTGACAGTACTCTAAATAAATACATATTAAACGTCAAATAAAATCAATCGTGTTGAAGCTGTATAAGAGAATGAATGTGGACCTTCTACGGTTAATACTGCAAGTTCTTCAAAAGCTGAACAAATGTCACAAATTACGCATGGTGGAAATGTCGCATACAATAATTGTGTTTTTAATTTCAATTGATAAATTATAAATATGGTGCTGTTTTTGTTTAGATTTTGTGCTTTGTTCTTGATATTTTCACAAATATAACACGACCTTGATTAATTGTCGACTATTTTATTGCTGCTAAATTTCTCTTGTATTTATTAATTTTACTCGACATTATTTTGGCATTAATAATCAGAGATGAAAGCCCTCGAGCTTCGCTCTCGGGCTCTCATCAGATTATTAATGCCAAAATAATGTCTCGTTAAATTATTATAAAATACAGTCGAAATTTAGATGCAATAAAAATAGTCGACTATTTATCAAGGTCTTGTTATATTACCCTTGATAATTTCACTCGCCGGCGCCGTATGAAACCCCCCTTTCCTGCAATATTAGGACCAATAAGGGACGTATGCCTCGATAATATGCTGTTCCTAGCTTTCGAACCGGTAATACCACTTTGTCATGGCAACCACGTATCCAAACAACAACGGAGAACTTATCATCTTGCTACTAATATGAATGTCAGTCTGACAGATTTCAGGTCTATCAGGTATTATCTATAAATATTGAAGAATTACCGACAATGGAACTTTTTTTACTCTGTTGGTTCGTGAAATTATCTCAATAAATACTACTCGAGTTCACAATTTATGCTATCGGTAATTCTGTCAGAAATCTTAAACTCGATCAAATTGCTTTGAGGTAACACCTCTCGTCCTAAAGGACTCGTGGTGTTGAATTACAGTAGGGTGACAGAATTACTATCGATAGTATTGCGAGCACTCGTGGTATTACCCCATCTCCCGGTCTATAAACTACTACTCAAGATAAGATATTATATAATTGGTTGCACTGCATTACTTTATCATCAGACGATATTTCTGCCATAAGTGCACTCTTACGTGGTAGTTGCGGACCTGATGTATATTTCAGTGTATAATCTAGTAATTGCTCGACCTTTACGCTATGGCATTCATCATGCAAAGTTCATTATGCACATTCTCCATACCAAATGTGGTTCCAGAATTCCTCAGAAATGCATTAACACCGCCCACAAATTCTTCTTCCATCCTAGGCCAAGGACGTGAGGACATCCACAGACTAATTAGAGATTTCAGGTGACTTGACCGACAAACACATCGAGGTCAGCGTAGTGCGAATCGTGGAGAATGGGAAAATATGCCAGGACGCATTCTCAGAGGATTAATTTGGTTTATAGTCGGGTCATGGACTGATACGGAAACGTGAACTGTTGAATACTTTGATAGTTCTGATGAGAGTCTAACCCTCACGCTTCGTACACTCACAGTTGTGAGGGTCGTATTTATAGATGAAATTTGGATCAAAATTCCATTTCAATGAAATTGCTACGGCATCACACGATTGTGAGTACTCAGATCTACCACATTGTCGTCAAGGTTGAGCTCAAATACAGTTAAAAATATATTTTTTACGACAACCTCGATAAATGTTCATTTTATAACCGTAACTTCAATCATAAACAAGCACATTTTGTACAGAATTTCATTTTTGCATCGGTTGCTAGGCAAGTTGCTAAGCAACAAATGCGAAATGGAATATTTCGTGTTAGGTCTAGGGTCTAGGTTCACTCTAAAATCACGACGACTACGGCTTGTCAAATCATGACGTCCAGCGATAAATTGATGAAATGTCAGCAGATCGTTTCTGTCAAAGTTTTAGTAGGCAACGAGTAATTTCATAGTTGTTTTCTATAAAAACTATCGATTAAAATGGAAACTGATAGTGATATCGACTTAGATTTGACACCTCCGAACATAATAGAAGCAGCGAAGGTAACAACACTAGTAATTAAATATCATCAGTTTATTTCTTTCAAAGTTTTTGCAATGTATGCATGTATTAAACGTGAACGATATGTTGTCATAGAAAAAGTATAGTATGCATCTCGCAAAAAAATGGCCATTTTGCACGAGTATGAAATTTGCAGCACAAGCCGAAGGCGAGTGCAATCATTTTGTGCTCATTGCATAATATACTATTTGTTGTTGTGCTCTCAATTTTCTGCCATGTGTTTCAGTATGATTTCGAGACTTAAGTATATATGTTTATATTTTTATACAGTTTATTTGACATACAATAATTCTAAATAGCGTATATTTGCATGTTCAGACACAATCAGCCCTCACAGATGTACAAACGTGGTGAATGAGGTGAACCCTGAATAAAACACGATTGTCCCTTTCACCACAAAGAGAGACCTAGAGACCAACAGAGCTCTTCAAATCTTTGGTGAAAGCCTCCATATGTCAGGGCAGATGAAATACCTGGGAACAAACATCTGGAAAAAGTACAAACAATGGCAAGGACATCAGTGATGATGGCCAAGTGCACCTTTGGCGAATCTTGGGGACTGGCAATGCTCGTGATCACTGGTGCTCTGTCCAGCACATCAAAGATTAGCCTGGAGGTGATACTGAACCTCACTCCTCTTCATTTGCATATTTCAGCTGAGGCAGGGATAGAAGCCTCAAGACTATAGAGCCTGGGCAAATGGAGTGGCAATAACCAAGGCCACTCCAACATAATGGAAGTCATAAGAATGTTCACATCGAGATTCCGTCAGACAAAATGATTTCAACCTACTCCTTTGATGGAACATACACCACCATCTTACAAAATTAGAAAGTCACATCAAATGCCATACCAATGTTGTCGAGAGGGTAAACGGATACCTCTAAGATGATCAATGGAGTAGAGGCTAGTATACACTGGGAGAGACCATGGCAAGACATTAGTTTAAGGCTCGGTACTCATGCCTCTATATACAAAGCTGAAGTAATACCGTTTCCGTTTCCAAGAAGGTTCCCTAGAAATCAACCTATAGTGATTTTTCCGACCGTTTGGTGGCAATAAAGGCCCTGCAATTGTGCAGGTCTTCTTCCAAACTAGCTTGGGAGACTCACAAAAACCTAAGTGACCTTGAAGTTCAGAAAACAAGGAGAGACTTGTTTGAGAACCAAATCACAGGGGCATTCAGGGTATTGAGAGCGCAGATGCCGCTGGCAAGAGCGGGAGCAGCATCAAGTCTCATCGGACCAGAGCAAATTTTTAAACCAATGATAGAAAAAATTTCTTATCACCGATTATGATCAAAGCGGATTTATTCATTGATTATAAAATATCAAAACAATGTAGGTACTTACATGGTGATTCTTCGGGTTGTAAGGCCGACGTATTTTTTCAGAAGTTCTCGACGTTTCGCCAACACGAGTGGTTAGCATTTTCAAGAGATATTTTACAAATTTCTGCTTTCTTAAGTCGCTGTCAAATGCTTGACATTTGTAATACGTTGTCTCAATAAATACCTGTGATTTGACGTTCTTACATCTGATTGGTCCATAGCGTTAGCTGACATCATAGAATCGTTCGTACCGTTATTTTGTGGGTAGGGAGCTAATTGAGAATTTTTGAGAACTGGAAGCCAAACCTTGTTCAATTGTAGTCCTTCTTCGGTTCTGTTAATGTTGCTGTGGTGTTTCTGAATTTCAATTGCTTCCCGGAAGAGTCTTGGGTAATAGGCAGATGTTGAAGAGATAACTTGGGTTTCTTGACATTTGACTGCGACTTAAGAAAGCAGAAATTTGTAAAATATGTCTTGTAAATGCTAACCACTCTTGTTGGCGAAACGTGGAGAACTTCTGTAAACATACGTCGGCCTTACAACCCGAAGAACCACCTTGTAAGTGTTGATGGCCGCGAAAGCCTTTCATAATGTAGGTACTTTTATTTACCCTTCGTTGAGCGTCCCAGTGCAGAGTTCACTAGCATTTTACTACTGTTCCCGCATTATGGTTCTGTGTTTAAAGAAGCAGTTAAATGAGATCCAAATTTTGATCCTTCATAAATTCTACAAATATAAATATGTGAACTACGATTTGTCATCTGTCAAATTTTAATGCAACTTTTACCTGCAAAGGTAATTCTGGAAAGGACTATTGAGAGAACTAGTCAAGGGAACCAAATAAACCGTTCTAATAATGAGGCTATCGTGTGACATATTTTTGAGTCATACTCATCTGCCTCAAGAAAATTATGTTTGGCAATTAATCGTCCTAAAACTCGACATACAAATTGAATTTCTCTCGTACGCAATACAAACACCAAAATGTTTCCCATCCATTGTTCTCGTTCATAATGCTTTATATTTTTGCGGGTCGTATATAATTATAATTGAGTCTGCTTTGCTGCCTGCTGTTGCAGCAATCCACTTCTATGCGCCTTCACATTTTCGGTCATAATGGATTCAACGGGGGCTCATTATTTTTCTGTTAAGTAAATTAGTTGATAAATCACTATTACTTCTCTTGAATGTACACGAAATCTGGTTGGTATTTTAATGAAGCCCTTTACAGCAGATGGGAAAAACGGCTCTGACTGCAGACGAATGGCCGTTTATTATGTTGGATCGTCGTGTGTGGTGACATTTTTTGTGTGCATGGTAGATGAAAGTGAATTCAGCTTTAAATGAAACCCAATGGGAATGTTGAATGTTTCCAAAACGAATGCGTTTTCCATCGACAGAGAGAATGAGTCTTTTCAAGTGAAAAGCAGTTATGTCATTCTTTTTTTCATTTCATTCCGGTTTTTAGTATCAGCACGCGTGGCACTGGAAGTACATTAATAACACGGATAGGGATTCCTTCAATGAATACACGTTCAGATATTGGTGGTTCATGGAAAAATGGATTTCTTGAAATCCTGAGGTTAGAACTTCCTCACCATTCTACAACATTACACGTTTGAATTTTCTGGATCCTGCATTGTTTTCGATAGCAAATACATTGTTTTACAAATGTGCTCATATAGGAACAAGTGCGGTGTTTGGAATCACAGTATAGGAGGGGGTAAAGGACTATTACTTGGAAGAGTTGATTGTTAAACAGAGATTGATTCTTAAAATATTATAAGGAAAAGTCTCAACACATCCAAATGAAAGTCTATTGAAACTGTAACCATTCACAATTTTGAAAGTGCAAATTTGGTGAATCTTATTCAAAATTATGAAACTTGGCTGCTCAGATTGATTCGTTTAGGGTGTGAGTTTGAGTAATGATTGATCCACAGTTAGATATAATTTGATTTGTGTTTAGCTCGAGTAGGAAGGCAAAATAAATATTCAGGAACAATTCAAAACTCTATTTTGTTTGAATTCAAATATGAGGCTGAAGGCCAAAAAATTGCTGAAGGCTACAAATTAAACCAATTGCTGAAGGCTTCAATTTTGAAGAAAAATAGCTGAAGACAACAATAATTGAAAATTTAGAAAATCAGTTGAAGTCTCTAAAGCTTAAAACATTGATTCAACTGAAGATGGTCCTGATGGGTCTATACCTAGGGTGGCTGGTTAATTCGTTGCTGGTCTCTAGGAAGCATTGTGGTTGGATCGTGACTGGCTTTGTCAGGGACTTGTGATCACCTGACGGAGGTATGGCTCACTTGTTAGTTGCTGATCTCTACGAAGCGTAACAGTTGAATGGCAATTGGCTGTGCTGGAGATTCGTGACTTCTTGTTCAGATAGATTTGAAAGAAAATTCCGAAAATTGTATAGGGTCCTTTTACAATATCTATCAGATGTAGTTCAATGTTCAGTGTAGCTGTCATATATATGAATCTCCAATGAAAACTGGATATTTGAAAAATTATCACTTATCTGATTGAAAATGCAAATTTTCAATTTCAGATTTTTTCTTTCAAGTTAGGTTTTTTTACAATATCTATCAGGTATACTTCAATGTCCAGCGTAGCTCTAGCCAGGGAAGTCGTTGTTTCCTATTAGATAATACACTTCCTTTCATTTCAATTATTTGGATAAAAATCCAAATTTCACTTTCGGATTTTTCTTTCAAGTTATATAGGGTCCTTTCACAAAATCCATCATTTGTAGTTCAATGTCCAGCCTGGCTTAAGCCAGGGAAGTAGTTGTTTTCTGTTAGATATAACAAAAAATTACCCCCCTTTTTATCGTAGGTTTTTTCCATTTTCAGATGAGTCATGTTTGGTTCAATTTTCAATTGAGTATATTTTCCTTTTTAACCTCAATCCCTTCCAAAGAGGATAGGGATATAGAAAATAGCGACAAAAGTTTGTCTTTCAGTCGCAAATGATTCCACATCTGATTTTATGAACATTCTGTTTATATTTTCAATAAAATCAACATTCCTGGTGGTAATCATATAACCACTGCTACAGGTAGGTAGAAAGTAGTGGACAGGAATAAATTACTGATTATCTGGTACCTCCAATGTTACAGAGCGTAGATAATGATTTCCGCACAATCGAATAACAGCCAAAATTATGTTATTGAGAATTAAACTCGAAAAATCTTGATCAGCTAGATAGCTCTAAGATTCGACGGTGACTAATTAGATACCAAAATGAGGAAAGTTGAACATTCTAACCTCCAAGCGCATTCAATATACTAATTAAAATATCACTCAAATAAGGTATAATCAGAAAAAATGTTACTGTATAACATAACATAACAATATTCAGAAATTAGCAAAAGATATACTCAATGCAATATCTTGGTTGTATACACCATATATTTTCGATAGAAGGAATGATGATGTCGCTATTTTGATTCACGATATGAATCTTTGTAATCGATTGAAGTTTTTTTGGAGATTTTGTATGATCAGAACATCAACTACGAAATGCTGGAGATCTTCAGCCGAGAAAGAAAGCAATACTCCATTAAAAAAGGTGGCAGATTCAGGCTTGTATGTACGATACGCTGGATACTAGAGTCGAATATTGGTCACCTGAAATCTACTTTCAAATTCCTTAGGGGGATAATTCTAATCCAACATTGAGGAAATATTGAGGATTGCTTGTGTAACTCTGAATAACTACCATTGACCCATTTAGCAGCCTTAGGTTGTACTCAAGACAAGTTTGCTAGGAAAGAAAACGAATATGTATTCGAAAATCACCCAACCGAAAATGCAAACCATAGTCATTGATTTCAATGAAATGGAAAATTACTCAGTTCGATCCCTGGAGAAAACCGTACAAGAAACTAATTTCATATGCAAGACAGGAAAATATCTTCTAAAATAGCTTCAGTTCGTTCAATATTATAATTGATATCATTTGTGTACAACAATCCTCTGATCATCAAGAGTTTTTCAAGAGCTACTCTTTCAGAAAATTCGGAGTATGCTTCATTATAATTGGAATGTATTTGAGGTTCTGATTTGGATACCTTTTCATTGAGAGCTTTGTTCTGAGTCTGGAATGAGGAAATATTATATTCACAATTAAAAATACTCGAAGCATGAACCGAGACTATGGCATGTAAATTTTCAATCTGTTTATCACAAAATTTTATGTCTAGATTCAGATTTGCAAGTTGCACCATAATCTGATCAAAATGCCCAACGGTTAGTGGTAAATCAGTTGAAGAATTGCATTTCAGGCAACGATGTCCCTTAGCAGGAGAGCACTAAGGGTGGATTTAGTCAACTTTAGCACAATCATTATCATAAGTATAACGGTAACATCAAAGTTTTTAGCTCAAACTTAACATAGTTGTATAAATGGCGCCATTTGATATAACTAAGATTCAACTTTCGCTTTTAACGTATATTCAAGCACAATTTTGAAATGATGTTGACTAAATGCACCTATAGTTTCGAAAGTGTTAAGATGAGGAAGATCAGCTGGCACACCATGCTCACAGTGCGCAGTCTTGCCACACACTGAACAACTGAAGTCTGAAGTGGAAATCGATATCTATATCGATTGGCTTGGCGCATCCGCAGCATCGAGAAAGACGGGTCATCTTATCACTTGCTCAGTTGTATTAAGGTCAATTCGTTATGACAAAATTGCTATAAAGTTTGTTTTATTTTTGTTAAAATGAGAATAGACTTACAAACATGCTTGCCCTCACACTTTCCGTGATACCCAACTTTAGATCTTTATCACGATCGTTAATAAAATAGGTGTTCACTCGTTCGAATTCACACCCAAACACATTGAACTATTTTTGTATTGATTTTTGTATGGTGACTAATATAGCCAGATTCTCAATAGTAGGCGATACGACAGTAAGGCCAGAAAACCTGGTAAATTGTTCTCCCAATGAATTCCTCAATTTCGTCAAGAGATTGGATATACTGGGAGAAATATAACCATAGGGTGAGCCACAATAGGCCATTGGCCGCAGTGGAGGGCCTGATACGGGCCCACTCACGTTCAAACCTAACCTAACCTAATATAGCCGATCCGGGGTGATTCGAACCCACGATCACTGGATCAACAGTCCAGAGCTTAAGAAATTAGTATTACCATTGTTAATATAGAAGTAAGATAGTTAGCCAACCTTATGGGATTTAGATGGCGACAGTGATCTCGCATCCAAGTCATGTCATAACTTCAGTGATCTGGCCTCCAAGTCATGTCGTTGAAAAATTGGGACAGCATTAACAGGGTTTTTTGAAGAAACCTGCATCAAAATGACGTCAAATATTCATGTTTGTAGCTAATCACGCTAGATGACACTCGCGTTTGGGTCCAATACATTTTCCACAGGCATTGACTATCTTACTTTTATATCAACAATGGTATTACCGAGGTTCTTGCAAATAAAGTAATACAGCAATTTGGGTTCCTAACTACTTCCATTCTGTTAAGTGAAATTTTGAGAAATTATTATATACTTACCTTTGTCGCAAGATAATGATATTAATAATAAGAAACGCCTTTATTAATCCCAAAATGAAATAAATCATCATTTTTTATTTATTACACCAGGAAATAAATGGCGAAGTTCATCTTGACCTTAGTTTAAAGAAACAGGAGATAGAACATGATCAACTACGCAGCCTGCCGATTTCCCCTCATATCCCTACTCCTGGGGAAAGCCAATCGAATCGATCAACCCCTCTAACGTACCTGCTTCGAATTATGTGATTACCGGTCAAAGTTTGACTTTTTGAGGTGAGGTGAAGTGAAATTTTGTTCATCAATAAGTTTTATATTGTGTTCATCATGAACTATTTTAATAAATAAATATCTCGGTGGGTTTGGAATCAATGCAAATACTCCTGTAGTGCAGTTTACAAGATGGATATGAAATCCGTTCATCTATTCCCGTAAGTTTGTTATGGATTTAGGGGAACTAGTCAGGGTGCTAGGGGAGTGGTCAAGGTACCAGGGCCGTATTTCTCTCTCTGTCAAAGTAATCAATTCATTTTACGTACCCCTACGTACCATAATAAATGAGACCCAACTGGATACACCGCGGTGATATTTTCGTTTCGACCTTTAGGGGAAATTGTATTCCATTAAAGACTTTTTCAATTATGACACCTAGTGAGATAATACATAATCATGTGCAGTGAAAGGATAACGGAGGAAGATGGTGACATAGAAAAAACAGATATTTTCCATGACAATGTATTCGGTACCAATTTGACAGAGTACAAAAAAGAAGGAGTCCACGGAAAGTGGCTCGCTCCTATGACTTTTTTGTTTTTGAAGATAATGAAATGAAAGTTGAAGGATCTGTATAAGACAATGAACAGCATCTTTTGACAGGCAACTCAACTTTAGATTTTCAACTGAGGCGCCAGATATATTTTTATTTCTATTGTCTCCATTTGATATTCTGGATTCAACCATGTGTTACTTGTCACTATTTGTAACCGAATTATATTTTTATTTCCAAATTTATTTTTTACTCCACAGGGCAATGGATATCTTTAATTTACTAATTTCATTTCTAAAATTTTGATGATAATACAACTTTACTCTTTTTAATCAAAAAGAGGTGAAAATATACTGAGTGTCCCATTTAATAATCGAAAGTTTGAGTCACTTCTGGTGAAACCGGTAGTTGTATGAACTTGTATCATTTGTTAAATAACGCAATTTTATGTCATATATAGAGCTTTCAAATTTCATTCCATTATCTTCAAAAACAAAAAAGTTATAGGGGTAGCCATCTCCCGCGGACATCCGGTATAAGTCTGGATATGTTATTCATAAAATTACAAAAATTTCAAATTGTGGAGACTGTATTGGGGGTCTCATAGGAGATAGAACAGACTTTTTGTTGTCGTTCATCAACCAAAAAGATAAATGTGCCTCGTTGGTATATCCCTCAGAAGATGTGATTACCATATTCACAACTGCAGAAAAGGTTTTGCAGAGTAATTTTAATGAAAATAATCTCGCATGCTTTGTGAATTTCCCTGTCATAAAAGTATTGAATATGTTGTTTATATAGTCAGGAATACTTCAGGAAACACACTTTTTTCTCTTCCCATTTCAGCAACTTGATGAAACTCTAATGCTCAATATACACAAACACTAGGGTGCACCATTGCAAATAGTAATTTACGTAACAAGTCCAGAAAATACTGTTTCTTTGGACGAGTAGACCAAATTCTAGGACGAATTCTAGGACGAGTCCAAAAAAACTGTTTTCGGACGTGTTGCGTACACTATTTTTTTTTTGGCAATCATGTAGAATAACAAATCAATGAGACGCATTTAGTGTAAGAGACGAAGAGAGGTCGACTTTCACCCATCTGTTAACCGGATGAAACGATTCCAAATTTGAATATTTCGAACATTTCAGTTCTTATTTGTATTATATATTGAAATTCGAACAGAAGATAGGTACCAACAGAAACATTCTAATTCTTATTTATATTAATATTTGTATTAAAATTCAAGCAGTTCCCGGCCTAGTCCGGGAAGTACGTACTACCCGGACTAGGCCGAGAAGTGCTACTTTCCCAAAGAAAAAGTGTCCGGGTAGTGAACACGGATAGTTGCCAAAAAAAGTTTTTTTTTTGATTTGTCATCAACTGCTATGGTCATTGGCCATGTGTTTTGGGTAGGCCTTGTTACTAACTCCATACGTCACCTCAGGAGCAGCACAGTTAATCATAAACGCCACAGTCAATCAAGTAGGAATATTCCCAGCCGGCTTAAAAGTCCGCACCGGCTAGGAACCGAGCATGGGACCTCTCGGTCACCAAATCCAATTTTTTTTCAAATTGAAATAGATTTATTTTATATAACTATAAATACATATTATCCTACTTCTCATATAAACATAATTTTCCTTCTTCTGTCTTTTTCCTTCCGTTCGGCGAAGAGAGAGGATCTCGGTCACCAGGCAGGCGCTTCACCAGTGCGCTAATTCCCGCCAAAAATTTATTTGATGAATATAAAAGTGTCGGATCATGTTTTATTAAAATTAAAGTATTTAAAGACCAATAGCACTTAAGTTTCATTTTATTAGCATGCTCGAATAAATGAATCATTGGTGAGAATACAAATCAGAAGAAGTTTTTGGTAAAGGTGGTTATATGAAATCATATTCCTTATGGAAATGCACTCTCACCCATCTCAATTGAAGATAGAACTTTGTGAAATAATAACCGACATTTTCCCTAAATACGAATCTGTTCCGCTTCCCACTCCTCAGGAATATTTAGCAGGCTACGCATACGCTAATTTGTATAGCCGTGTTCTATCTCCGGTTTCTTCAATCTGAGATCTTGACAAAGATACAGGTATCTCATCAATATGATCTTTCACTAACCCATAAACATATATCGTCAGGAGCGTTACATATGAAAATTGAGGTTTTTTGTCTAAAGATAATGTTTGAGCCTTTCTCGGTGTAGGATCATTGGATTTTCGTTTCAAAAACGCACGTAATTTTAAATAACGTTATATGTTAACATGGTGGTTGGTCTTAACATTGAATATTGTGTCTAAGGGTACGTCCAGAGTGCACGCGAGAAAGCGACATCGCGAGTCGGCTTCTCGCTTACGAAAAACTCGCACTTGCAAGTTTGCTGGCGTGAACGCGAGGTGTGGTCATAGTACAGGCAGGTTGCTCTACCCAGGTGACAGTTTAGAAAAGTAGAGCTGGATCAGCCATGATCATGAAGTTATTTCAGGAAGCCAGAGCAGGAGTTTACTTGGAAAACTGAAAGAAAAGAGCCTATGTGCTAGGTTCTCTGACAACAGTTTTCCAAGCAGAGGTGTATGCCATCCTGTAGGCAACCAGACTGGAAGAGATGAGGTCCAGTCCAGAAAGACATGTATATGTCTGCTCGGACAGTCAGATCGCCATCAAAGCTCTGAATGCAACCAGAACCAGATCAAAACTGATTCAGGAGTGCCAAGATGCCATGAAGAGTCTTGCGCGTGAAAAAGAAATAACGCTGATGTGGGTCTCAGGCCAAGCAGGGATTGAAGGCAACGAGCAGGCCGACCAGCTAGCCAAACAAGGAACAGGGCAACCCTACTACGGGCCCGAACCCGCACTCGGCATAACAATGAGACAATCAATAGCCGCACTGGGTGAGTGGGCCGTTGATACATCAGGAAAAGAACGGAGAGGGATAGACGGCTGCAGGCAGTCGAAGCAGATGATATCGAGGCCCGACAGGGCAAGGTTGGCCGAAATACTGCAGCTCTTGGTGGGAGTTCTAACCGGCCACTGCAGCCTCAGGAGGTATCTGACTCTCATCAGAGTTGAGGAAGACCGACTATGCTCGTAATGTGGCAATGAGGAGGACTCCTTCCACTTTCTGTGCGAATGTGGTATTTATGGCAGGCTCAGACAAAACTTCTTCGGAGCTGCCACTATTAAGGAGGAGCAATTGCACTCATCGCAATGGAAGGATATTTCGACTCTCTTAAGAAGGTCGAAGAGGTTCGAGCAGGTATCCGCCATGGGATGAGTGAAGATGCCGGGCATTGCGAAAAGGGCCCACATGGGCCTAGACGCTGACACTTGCGTCTCCCACCCAGTACCATTACCATTATCTCAGGAAGATATTTTTTTTTAAACTCTAGCTGCTGAAAATAACGTACATTCGAAACTTCTTACTGAGAGAATTGCAGCTCACGAAATTAGTGTTACGTGCCATACGTAAGGTGAATATTATCACCTGTTTTCCAATTTAAAAAGTCACCCAAAACATTTTCAAGAATGGAACTTTTCATTACATTTTGAAAAAAAATTTAAATTCGCTTGATGAAGAATTGGTGTAAACTTTATCAAAAGAATATCTTCCAAGACGAATGACTTGTGATTACTTCTAAATAAGAATTTTTATTTTCCTATTAGTCAACGTGTTTTACGGATAGAATAAAAAATTTAACCGATTGTACCCAGCAGAGCAGTAAAATTCATTGTAATTACTCTTATAAACAGGAACCTTCTGGCCGACGCGACGCGAGAAATGGATCTGAATCGGAAACCAGAAACAATAATTTATTCCGGTAAGCTGTCGGACTCCGATGCGCGAGACTCTGCGCGAGATGAGCGTTGTCACTTTGAACGCTTCCATTGGTTATCAATTGCTCGCGCTGACTCCCGGCAAACGAGAAGCCGACTCGTGATATTGCTTTCCCGCGTGCACTCTGGACGTACCCTAAAGCTATTACGATTTTTGGTTTTCCTATAATTCGGAAAAATATGCTAGAAGTACTTCTTTCGAAAACGAATTCACATTATTTTTCTTTCGCCAATCCAAGAAAATAGCTCAAATCGTCTACTATTCATTTTTGTATTTATTTGGTAACAGATTTGAAGATATTGTATTCGCCGCACTACAAATTTCTGGTGTGGTGTGGTACACTCGTTTTCACTTTCCGAATCTATGTTTTTCTTCTTGCTTTTCGTTAGAAACTACAATATTTTACAAAATGAACTGTCGATTTAATGATTATGACGTTCGAGAACAAGTTTGAAGTTGCTATATTCCCAGGCATACTTGCAAATGGAAACAATTCAACTACAACTGCACAGCTTTGAATATACTCATTTGTGTTCAAGTGTTGAGTAATGAATCTGGTTCGACTGTGATTGGTTCGAACCTGCTGATTTGATTGACACTTTTTCCAATAGAAACAATAATTTTGGTTGGAAATATTATCATCCAACTAAAATTGAAAGATCTAACACCATGGTCCATGTTGAAGTAAGTATTCACTGCAATATGGTATCCAATATAAAAGAATGTTTTTAGCATGTTTATTATTTTATGATGTTGAAGAATTATTTCACTGTTGAGAACATAGGATTAAGCTTCTTCTCGACTAAATAAAGTGCTGATATTGATCAATAATTTTACTGAGAAAATATTTGCTCTACAGTGAGTCTCAAGTTGATCAGCGAGAAGATAATTTGACAGTAGATTTCATGCAATTTCGGAAAGTTTTTGCAATTACTTAAAGCTAAGCTAGTTTTGAAGCTCATCTCATTTTCTCAAATTCCCATTGACTATATTCACACAAATTAAATATATCGCAAAAAATATTCAATAAAGTTTGTATTCATTAATATAGACTGAAGCTCTTTTCGTACGAATATGAGTCTTCAAAATTTTAATAAATACATTCCTGAAAAATTCCAAGGGTAATGCTAGCAAAATGCTGCATGAATTGAATAATCTGGTAATGTAACGAATAGTTGCAAAATTAGAAAGATATTTCTTTCTACTCGTAAGGTCAAGGCATGATAAATGCTTCGGGAAATAAAAGCATCACAATTCGATGATTGAAATCAATTATTTCGAAAGAATTTGATCCACATTCTATGGGCCCTTCAAGCATTTCTTCAGGTTCCTTATGAGAAATAATGATCTGCATCGATTATAACTTAACGATACCATCAAGTCATGCTGAAAACAAGACAGTATTCCCATTAAGTGTTTGTTACACTATTAAAAATGATTGAATTGGGAAATAATGATCTTCTCTGAGGGTCATAATAGCTTTTCAATGCATCCGGAAAAAAGTTCTTTCGCGCTTATCATCCGGCTTAAGCTGTCAAAGTCAAAATAGTCAGAAAGTCTGATCATAAATTATACAATGATAGCAATTACTTTATTTTACTAGCCGCAACATATTCACACTATACGCATGTTCCATTCATCACACCGTAGGCATGTATTGTTCCGTTCAATTTTTGCATTGGAAAACTATGCATGTGTACCTTCGTCAACCCATTATATAATCGATATTTCCATTCTATGTTACGAAATGTTCAAATGTTTTATTTTTATATTTTAACTCTAATAATGCATTTTTGTCAACAGGAATGTGAGGACGCTTGGTCATTTGAAGAACGGAAGAACATGAAAGACTGCAGCAGAAATGGAACTATCATAGGTGAATGAGGTCACTGGTGAGCAGAGGTCAATGAAGTGAAAGAGGTAGTAATTTCGTTTGGATGCCATTCTGTGAGCTAGAATTTCATCCAATGTCCCTTTCCAGAACTCGACAAACGTTCGTTCAATCTTCATCAGCTGAGTTGTTAATATCGTTTAGTATAATGTTATAACATGAGGATGAGAACAAAGCTGGTGTTCATAAGACAGAGCTTTTTTTCAGTATTTTGTGAATAAAACCATTTACGAATCACTGAAAAAACCTGCGGTATACTGGGTTTGTTTCCCTCTACTTTTTGTGGACTGTATGTTGAAGCTACAGATGGTAGCACTATCTAGAATTGTTTACTTTTTAGCATTAAAATTTGATCAATTATCTCAAAAACTGCGCCAGGTTCATAAAGGTTAGTAAGATAGTGTCATGCGTATGTTTGTTACCCCTTGCCATCCTGCTTCCCAGCACAAACCACACCTTTCTGGAAACATACGGATCAGGCTACGAATATTATTCGACGTTCCGATGTTTTTCAATAATTTTACGAATTTTTTAAATTTTTTTTAGTAAATTTCCGCCACTTTTTCCCAGAAGAAGGGCCCGAGCCCTCGACCGACCTGTTTATTTCGCCGTAATTTTTCACGTCAGAAACCATTAGAAAATTTTCCGAATTCTTTGTTTATCTTTTGGAAAACTGGCAGGGGCGGGTGGGGATTTCACGAAATCATTATATTGTCATACGATCTTAATACATGTGTAAACTTTCAGTTAGTGGTATGCGTATGTTCTTACTTCTTGCCATCCAGCTTCTAGTCAGGTACCTCTATGGAGTTAAGAATATTATTCTACGATCCGGATTTTTGCAATTTCGTTTTCACTACTACTTTGAGAAGGAGAGGAGTCCGTTTTCCACTACCGACATTTTCTTATCGTCGTAATTTTCCACGTCCGAAACTGTCGAAAAAATTTCCGAATACCTTCACGTTCTCTATCTAACCTCAAAGTGGGGCAGGGAGTAACATTTAATCTTTTAAATTAAAATATCGATCCGATGGTTCCACTATTTTTAGAGATACATTTGTAACATTTTTCAAATACTATATCACTACTTGTTATAATTATTATGGAAGGATCAAATGTTTCAACATCATGCAATTTGACCAGCCTTGTATAAATGTTTCGAATCAATCAATCGTTGCATTAATTTCATGTAGATACATCCAACACCATCTAGTTGGTATTAGATTAACCTTTCGCCTAATTTTTCAAACACATCAAAATCATACATGATTCTTGCATTCATAAGGGATCATCCTTTTCGAAATTGACTTTCCTTCTATGAGAGGTCACCCGTCGTATATCATAGCGATTGAGATTCGATAGTATGGAAGGGAGATCGAGACCGGTGCGAAAGGAGACAGTCAAGTCAATCAACTTCTACACTAGGAAATCAGATATAAAATTAAGTGGCGCTCAAGGGCAGCATTTTACCACTTTTTGAGTTTCTCTAATATTTTGCTCTCTGACAAACAGCACCGTGCTTTCTGTGACATTTGTATCTGTCTGCCAATTATAAATTTAATTGGATAAAAATTGGTAGAGGTAGATAAAAAATACACATTTTTTTCGTGAGTATCCAAACCGTCTGACCGTTATTTTTTATGTCGTAATTTTCCAAGCCCGAAACCATTAACAAAAATTTCAAATTCCAATGCGATCTCTATGTAGCATCTGGAGACAGGGTACGATGTTTTTCAGCATTTTTACGGATTTTTCGAATTAATTTTCGCGAGTTTTTTTCGAGATGGAGGGGTCCGAGCCCCTCACCGAATATTTTTTCAAGTAGTTTTTTCGATTTTAATTTCGCAAGTTTTCCCAACTTTCTTTGGTGAGGAGTGGGTCCGAGACCCCTGACCAATATTTTTTTTCTGCCGTAAGTTTCGACTTCCGAAACCGTCGGAATGTTTTCCCAATTCCTACACGTTCTCTATCTAACCTTCAGGGAGTCAGCGAATATTTTTTTCATATTAAATTATTCGATGATCCGACGTGTGTCACTATTTTTCACATTTTTTTTTAAAAGGGTCCGAGATCCACAAATTTTTTTAAATTTTTCCGAATTTCTACACTTTCTCCATTCAGCCATCAGGGGGGCTGGAGGAGGGTAATATTTTTTTTAATTTTAATCATTCCTTGGTCAGATATGTTTCACTATTTTTACTGATTTTTCCGATTTTATATATTTCGTGAGTTTTCACACTATTTTTTTACGTCGTGATTTTCCTCATCCAAAACCGTCGGAAATGTTTCTAAATTCCCACGCACAATTGAAGACCAGCAGGGGTTTGCAAAGTGGATTGCCAGTTTTCAACCGAATAAACAGACAGAATAGACAGAGAGATAGACAAACGATCAAATCAAGTAAAAAATATATTGAATTTTGTTTTTAATCCGAAAATCTTATCTTTGATAAAAGCAAGTTGAAATTGAAAGTATGATCATTGAAACTGAAAATACTTAATTAAAAAAAACTGGCCAGGCCGTTTGCTCTGTTCGAAATGAGCTTGATATTTCAAATAGTTATTTTCCTTACAAGTGCGCAATGAGTTACTTTTCCTTAAACAAATACAGTTGGGCGAACAATGAGTTTTTGTTCGCGGAAAAGACGCTTTGCGCACGTGGTAGGAACAAAATTTTTCTTACGAGATTCAATATCAAATAACAACGAAAATAAAATAAAAAATTAATTCATTGAATAATTTTTAGTTAAACTTGATAGCAAAAACTATATACAACAAACAATTACAAAACAATATAAAATTAAATTATTTGTTCATAATATTTATAATGAGACAAAAATCATTGACATTTTGCAACTTGCAGATCCGGTCAGTTCATTTAATGGTACGGCTTGATGAACACTTACTTAGCGCAGAAGGGCAGACAATAATATGGCTTGATGAAGGTTGATTTAACTCATGACAGTTTTGTTCAAATGGATCGATGAAGGTTGGAGATTTTTGAGTAGTTTTACTTTCCCGCACTCAGTGCGGAAATAGCTATTTGTGTATTTAGAGCGCAAAAGAGTTACCGCGCGACGCGAAGTAAATTTTTTTATAAAATGATGACTTCCGAGTACAATTTGTTGCAAAATATTGTCTTTTCGAAAAATGGTTGAACAGTGGGGTCTACGTCAATTGGTCGAAAGTTAATTTATCGAAAGTCAATTGGTCGAAGTCAATTGGTCGAAAGTCATTTGGTCGAATACGTCAATTGGCCGAATACGTCAATTTGACTAAATTGGCCGAATACGTCAATTGGACTAAATTGACCGATATTTATTTTTGGCAATCTATAGTTTATACTTTATACAATCGGTTAGGATATTTGATCTGACTTTCTTTCCTTCTCCTCACTGACCCCATCACTAACCTCTTTTGAAACAAATTCTTAAATAAGATGAGCAATTATTCTAAATAAATTATAGATTTATTTTATTACAACTTCTTTTTATTCTTTCAACAATCAATTACAGTTCATATATTTTATATCAAATCAAATATTATAATTATTATTTAAGATTATGTGCTATACTTCGCAAGTAATCAATTGGTTCGGTCACTTCAAATTCTTGGACAACAGATTTTATTCTATTGTCTAGATCGACATATGTTTTTAATCTTTTTGCTTCATTTCCAGCCAACGCCTGTTCAATTTTCCTTTCAAAATATTGCTGTTCCTTCCTTATGTTTTTTAATATATACCATATAGAAGGTTGACTACAAGAAATCAAACTATCAAATCTTCTATGCCATGCTTCTAAAGCATTATTTGATCTAGGTAAATCATTCTTGACTCTATCATAAACATTCCACACATCGATAGCAAAATCTGGTTTTCCACGTCTTTTTCTTCGTAAGCGACCTATATATGTATCTTCGAAGTAGTCTAAAACAACACATGCTTCTGGAGGAAAAACTTCGGAGAGAAATTCGAAATATTTTACAACCTGGTCACATGGAACAAATGCCAGAGAGGACAGCATTTTAACCTTTATTGCGAACTGCACGTCAGTAGCATAGATACCCTGCAATCCATTTTTCTGTATGTTCTTATAAACATTCTGACTAAGGTGGAATAAACAACCTCGAATATTGATATTTGTAAACGATTCATGGAAAGCATTCATTGCTCCAATTTCAAAATCACATATGACAGTATCTAGATTAGAAAAATCAGTTTGCTTTTTTAAAATGTCTATCATACTCTTGTAAGTCTGTTTCTTCTTATTGGATAATAATGTGTATATCAATGGAACAAACAATCCCTTAACATAGGCATGAATGGTATAGAGCTGTTTGAACATTTTCGGTGCTACCTTAAAAGTTCCGTCTACAAACCATTCTTGTGTTTTTTGAAGCAATTTCAAATTTTTGCGCGTTGAAAAAACCAACATTCTCTCATTATTTTCTCTAAAATCCTGTAATAGGAAATTATCACCGCTTAGAGTGGTTTTGTATTCATCAGGTAAAAGGAAATCATTCGATCTTGGGAGAGGCAAATTGTTTCTACTTCCCTCTCTTAAAACCGTTCTTCTCATTAACGAAGTAGATGGTAATATCGCAGCCGTCTCCAAAGTCACAGAATTCATAACATCCCGCAGAATATTGCTTGTTGAATTCAATGTTTCTCTTGCATTCTTCCTTAGGAGGTTTGCTGTTACTATAACTTCTTTTCTTCGAGCATCTGGTTGGTGTGAATGTTCACCCCTCACACATACCTCATCTCCATCCTCCGCAGATATCACTGTATGTGCTCTTCCTTTACAAGTTTTTCTCAACTCGCATCTCCAATAGATTTTTCCATTTCTTTCCAAATCTCGTACATAGACAAAACCTTCGAAGTATAGATTCCTTTTGAGTTTTTCTGTTTGCATGAATAATGCCATTTTGCATTCAAAATCAAATGTTCGACAACAAGGTGACATGACAACAAGGTAATACATTTACTATATCTCTGACAAAGTAACATATGAAATTCGACGAATTGACGTAATTTAGTCAAATTGACGTATTCGGCCAATTGACGTATTCGATCAAATGACTTTCGACCAATTGACTTCGACCAATTGACTTTCGATAAATTAACTTTCGAGTCTATGTGATATAGATTCATTGAATGCAAGAGATATATTATGCATATTTACAAAAGCTAGCTTGCTCAGGTTAGGTTTGTGTGTAATTTTTCCGTATTAAGGTTCTTTTGCAAAAATTATCTCTGTGGATGTACAAAAATATTACATTTCGTTCTACCATGGAATGTACTGTAGTTTCAACAAATGCTTACAGGGTACTTTTCGAAAGATCGCGCTGTCCATGTACGAGGATGTATTGATATCTAGTTAGCCCAGACCAGTTCCCTGCATAAACAAAATATTGCGTTACCATATCAACGAACAATAACTTATTAGAAGTGTCAGAGTAAAGTTTGACGTCAAAAAAGTAAACCAGAGTTACGCAATAAATTAAAAGAAAAAATTAGTCCACAGAAATTGTGAAAATCGAAAAGTTGAACAATCGATGGAATGGTGACACTCCGGTTCTCCAAGACCTCAGAAGTTTCGTGTCCAAAAATCTGCTGTAAAGTTCTTGCTTCAGTTTTTTGGGATTGCCATGGAGTAATCATTATTGATTTTTTTGATAAGGGTAGAACAATAACTGGAGATTACTATTCGACATTACTGACCACTTTACGGAAAAAATTTGAAGAGAAAAGACGCAGAAAGCTATCCAAAGGTATTTTGTTTTTGCAGGACAACTCCCCTGCACACAAATCTCATGTTGCCATGCAACAAATTCGTGATTTAGGGTTTGAATTACTAGAACACCCCCCTCATCCACCAGATTTGGCTTCGTCCGATTATCATCTCTTTCCTCAAATGAAAAAAAGATTAAAAGGTCGTAAATTTTCTTCCAACGAGGAGGTAATAAAAGCTGTGGAGGTCTGGTTTGCAGAGCAAGAAGAAACATTTTTTTTGATAGGTCTAGAAACGTTGCAGGTTCATTGTAATAAATGTATCCAATTAAGAGGAGAATATGTTGAGTAATAAAATATTTTGACATTGAAATTTTGTTTGGTTCTATAGTAGGCTAAAGAATTTTTCAATACATCCTCGTATTACTCAGTAATCGTGGGCAACTTCCATTAAAAAGGCAAGTTCAAGAAAATATAATTTTGGTTACACAAGATTACAACACATACAACAGAATACAAAGAACTCTACACGAGTTGTATCATACAGTCCATATAAGTAATTGGAATTCATAGATTTTTTAAACAATTCCTAACAGGTAGACGCGAGTAACCGCGTAAGCGAAGTAGGTATCGTAAATATGCACACTGTTTACCCTTTATTCAAAATTAAAAAAAGATTTTTCCAATTTAAAGACGTGAATGAATCATTCAGCCGTAGATTCAAAAGTGTTAACGTAGCGAATTTGCCGCAATGCAAATCGGAACGGCTTCAACAATTGCGTTGAGCAAACCACATCAGCAGTATATGGGAGAACGCTAACCTCAAACACAATTAATCCACTTGATTATGCCTCGACAGAAAGCGAACATGGATTCGAATCACTTTGGTTTGAGGGTGACCAATCGCCAACCTACGTAAATGATTTCGTCATTCAACCCGTACACCTAGTGGACGAAAAAGTATATTTCTTTTGTTGATTTATCACCAATGAGGTAATCACAAAATTTGATAACGTCAGTTTTAGAGGCGCAGAGTAGTGAATCCTTATTTACTACACAAAATCCATACAGGGAGACTCGTTAAAATTTTGATGTGGAACGTTCATAAAAACAGCACACAGCGGATTTCTTAATTCGCTTGGTAGTGTCACCCGGCAGCATTTAAACAATCCGCTGTAGGATTCGGCACCCGTCTCTTTTCGAATTGGTTGATTTGAATAATATCGCGGTTCGCTGCCGAAATACATAGCGGAATGTTTGAATAGTGCTCGAATCTTGAGCGGATTGTTACGGCTATTTTTAATGCATGAATCATATAGTTATAATTGTCATTTCCGTCAACCGATTGCACCCATACGCGCAACCCTCGGAAGTCTTCGAGAGACTTGTGTGAGCTAGGGAAGATATAGTAGAATGATTCAGCGGTGCCGAAGTGCAGGGTGGAATTTGACTAATTATTAAATGCAGAAAGAAATGCCAATAGGTATTTGGGTTGCGTATAGACCATTCCAGAATGACGTCACTGACATTTGCTGGAGGTCATGCATTCTATTCAGTTTCCATTGTTTAATGGTAAACAGCTGTCAATAGTTAGACTTTAATTATATAATTAGTTCTTAAATGTATTAATATGCCATCGTTTTGTAGTGTTGTTAAGTGTGGAATGCGGGGGGAAGATTCAAACGAAAATAAGCCTCCACCGAAACTGACACATGTAAATAAGCCCAAGGGTAGACCAAAACGTGCTGTAATTAATCCCTAACGTTTTGAGGAATATGTATGTATGTAATATATGTAAATTATGAAATGTATGTAGATTAGGAATGTACATGATTAAACAAAAAAGGGTTTTGTTACAAAAGAAGGGAGGTGTAGTGTGATCAAGATCGTAGCCTTAAAGTGGCAATACTGCTTAGAAAGTGACAATGGTGTTCGGACTGTTCCGTGTGGGATGACAATTGACAGACGAGACTTTGCTACGCACCGGCTACAAATGAAAGTCCAGCGTGTTCTGACTATTAATTAAGATTTTGGAAAGTTATGAGAGATTTGTACATAGTGTAAATAAAAGCAAATAAAAAGAACTCAAGAGTTTAAATAAAACACAACAGAATCTTTTTCCATATCTGGCAGTTTTAACGAAGCATGGTGACTATTTAAATGATTCATTTGCACAACGCTGCGATGCTTGGATTCATGCTTTAGAACGGGGCCCCCTCAGTAAGTCACAACTTAAAACTTGGCGTCTGTGTTCTCGACATTTTATAGAAGTTTAGTCAGTGTATATCGGTTAATTTTTGTACATAAATGAGTTTCAAAAATCATTTTAGGAAAACCCAGTGCCTTGAAGGAAAACATGCATCCTGATAGGATTCCTACCCAAAATATGGGCTACATCACAAGAGGGGAAACCAGATGAGTCTGCAGCTTCTTGTTCTCGACATTTTATAGAAAGTTAGTGTCTATATCAGTTAATTTTTGTACGGATCGCGATATTGTCTATAATACGAATTTTTTCATCGTACCGACACTTGATATTACCACTAAGGGATAAATAATAAGTACTTAGAGGCATAATTGTTACAATTTTATGAAAATAACACCAGAAAAAAACCACCAAACTAAATGCACAAGGTTAAACGCCAACTACTCGATATGTGTGCCCTCCAGCAAATATGGCCGACCTGTCAAAGTCACGTGTTCTGGAATGGTCTACGAGTTTTAGGTTATGACTTGTTTTGATGTTTACATTGATGTGAATCGATTCATTTCTGCTTATTAATCACAATGGACAAGCTCATGCCAATAGGCAAATGTATTTATCGGGCCAAATTTGAAAAAGAAGAAGAGGTCATTGCATGGCTTCATTCCTATGGAGAGTGCCACTTCTTGACGGATTAAATCTGCATTAATAAGCAGTATTCGATTTTTGTACAAGTAAGTTCAGTTTATATCAGGGTTTTTGCATGTATAAACAGAATATATATTTTTGTTACAAAAAATAAAATATTCAATTCACAGCATGAATGTTATTTAATTTTTTAGAAAAACCTTCCTTTGTCATCATGGTGGTTCTCAACGCATAAAAAAAAGCAAACAAAAAAACACGCAATGCCCTGCAGAGTTAACCATCACAATGAAGAAAATCACAAAAGACGCACGAAAGAAAGATGCATATGTCAAAGTAGGTATAGCATGTAGGCAATTTTCAGGTAAATGTTGGAGCATGTCAAATTTATTATGTGATGCATCGTTTTTAGAACTTTTGAAGTTTTTTTCATAAGTGGTGATTTCAAAGAAGATTTCACTTAATTTTGATCTTTAAATGAGAAGTCCTATTTTTCATTGAATTTTCATATCCTCATCTTACTTTATAACCACCAATATCTTTTTTTTTGATCCAATTCTGCAATAATCCAAAGAAGGCATAGAAAAAACTGATTTGACGCCTGATCCAACGTTCAGTGCTTCAAATGAACGGGAAAATTCTGCGGCGTCAAATATTCTCAAAAAAATTGATCACTTCGACGGAAAATCTGAGGATTTAAAAGACATTTTTTTGCTTATGAAACAACATCATAATAATTTTGGAACTTTCGCGCAACTAAGAAAAAATATTACAAAGAGTCTCTATTGGTCGACCTCCTAAGAAAATGTATCAAAATTGTCCAAATGCAAAAGGCCATCAAAAATGTAGCGTTGAGCATTTTTTAATAAACATGTATTAGTTCGTTTAGTGTATTTAAATTTCAATAATAATATTTTAGAAAATAAGAGGCACATTTTCGTCCATTGTTGTTATATATCTCTCTATTTTGAATTTAAAAACAGATTAGATTTCCAAAAGGATGACATCAGTGCTTAAATAGTTTAGACTAACATTCCACTGTGCATTTCGGCACCGCTTGATCATTCTACTATATGATTCGGTACCGCATGCATCAAATATACGAGGATATATTGAAAAATTCTTAGCCTACTATATAACCAAACAAAATATCAATGTCAAAATATATTATTACTCAACATATTTTCCTCTTAATTGGATACATTTATTACAGCGAACCTGCAACGTCTCTAGACCTTTCAAAAAAAAAGTTTCTTCTTGCTCTGCAACCCAGACCTCCACAGCTTTTATTACCTCCTCGTTGGAAGAAAATTTACGACCTTTTAAACTTTTTTTCAGTTGAGAGAAGAGATGATAGTCGGACGGAGCCAAATCTGGTAAATAAGGAGGGTGTTCTAGTAATTCAAACCCTAAATCACGAATTTTTTGCATGGCAACATGAGATTTGTGTTCAGCGGCGTTGTCCTGCAATAACAAAACACCTTTGGATAGCTTTCCGCGTCATTTCTCTTTAATTTTTTACCGTAGAGTGGTCAGTAATGTGGAATAGTAATCTCCAGTTATTGTTCTACCCTTATCCAAAAAAACAATTATAATTACTCCATGGCAATCACAAAAAACTGAAGCAAGAACTTTTCCAGCAGATATTTGGACACGAAACTTCTTAGGTCTTGGAGAACCGGAATGTCGCCATTCTATCGATTGTTGCTTTGTTTCTGGATCGTAGAAATGTACCCAAGTCTAATCCATAGCAACAATTCGGTTTAAGAAGTCTACATCGTTATCAAATCGAGCACATATCTAACGCGATTCTACCATCCTTGCACGCTTTTGGTCAACATTCAAATATTTGGGGATCCATTTTCCATCATTTTTTCTCATGTCCAAATTGACGTGAACTATATGATGAACGCGTTCGTATGAAATATTCAGTGCTTCAGATATCCGTTTTAGCCCAATTCGATGGTCTGTTAAAATCATGTTGAACTGCATCGATATTTTCGGGGACTGACACAGAAACTGGCCTTCCCGATCGGTCATCATCTTCAATGGAAAATTTACCTCTTTTGAAGCTTGCAGTCCAATTTTTCACGGTCGCATACGAAGGACATTGATCACCAAGGGTATTAAGCATATCTTCGTAAATCTGCTTACCTCTTAACCCATGTAAATACAGGTACTTGATGATGGCTCGATACTCCAATTTTTCAATTTTCACAATTTCGGTGGACATATTTTTTCTTTTAATTTATTGCGTAACTCTGGTTCACCTTTTTGACGTCAAACTTTACACTGACACTTCTAATAAGATATTGTTCGTTGCTATGGTAACGAAATATTTTGTTTATGCGGGGAACTGGTCTAGGCTAACTAGATATCAATACATCCTCGTAGACGTAACAATCCGCTCATGATTCGAGCACTTTTCAAACATTCCGCTATGTATTTTGGCACCGAACCACGATATCATTCAAATCAACCAATCAGAAATTAGACGGGTGCCGAATCCTATAGCGGAGTGTTTAAGTGCCACCCGGTACAATATCTATTAGTTAGATTATCATTTGTCATTGTTGAGGGATTCAAAATGCTGTCCAGCCACCTTTCAATAGTGTATCTTGGGGCATAATTTCTGTTTAAAAATATATTGGTAAATATCCTATGAAAATCTTAAGTTTTACGTCAAACATTGCTATAGAATATTTTTTCTTAACAATTAATTCATAATAAATTTGAAAAAAAAAAATCAAAATGTGTATTTTCAGCGATTTCAGTACTTTAGAAATTAAAAACGTGAAATGCAGCGGTCGTTAGTTATATAAAAATAACCAAGAAATAATGGAATCAAAGAAGAATGATGTAGCTGACTTAAATCATAACAAAAAATGATTTGAATGAAGTCACAACCAATTGAAGTTATTTTTAATTTATGAAAAATAACAACAATAAGTAGGTTTTTACCTACATTATTAATTACAATAACTATATTATATCAGAGTCGGAAGAAGACAAATCGTCTTTATCAAGATCAATAACCATTGTATCAATCAAGTCTTCAAAAATATTCAATTTTCCACATTGCATGTTCTACGGTGATAACATGTTGAATGCATCTTCTCCAATGAGGAATCGGAATCCAAAAAAAAAAAAATTCATAATTTCACAGTGGATAGAGCTCAACGCCCTGGTTCTGAATATATATAACACTTATATATCTTTTTGAATCAGAGCCGTAAAAAAAATAAAATCTGATTTTGCGCGGGAAACACAGTTCATTCATAAAAATGGCAAAGTGAATATAGCTACGCCATCTCCAACTTTTTAAAGGTTGGCAACAAAATTCCTTGAATAAATGGATTGTTGACATGTACAGAATGTTTTTCGATTTTTGACAGTTTCAAAATGTTTGGATTATTTATTAATTGAAAATGATGTGTATTTCGTGGAATTTGACTTGAAAACCGTGTTGAACGTTCAGATGAATATTGTTTCGATTATTTCGAGAGAAATCATGAAGTATTCAGAAGTTTGTGTGTGTGTAAATAATACGTGCAGGGGCATTTCAAATAAAAACTCATAATCTATATGCAGTGATCATTTCATGTAAGTATTTCAATTGAATTAACAATATTACTTCATGTAGCTTGTTAGTCAAGCGGATTATTACATTTCTTTGTCATCCCTGATTTGAATGCAGCATATAAAAAAGCAAGGTTAAACTTAACATCCCGATAGATCATTTTGCAAATTGATTCATAAATAAAATGCTTTTCTTTACATAATTATTAGGTAACATGAAGATGAAACTATATTAAAGCCATTAGATTAAAATTGGAGGGAAGAAACAGTTTGAAAAACATCATTCAGAATGCTTCGAATATTTTACTTAGCATAGTTTCTTATTAGGTACAATGGAAAATTAGGATAAAAACCATTTAGAATAGTTTTAAGAATGTTCAAGCCCATTACTGCTTTTAAGATTTAATGAAATTATACTGGTAGTGGACATAACCTCTTGTTTTAGTTCGAAATTATACAGTTCGATAACTTAATCAATTTTGTGACCTTAAACAGTTTCTGTAATTTTCGGCTGTTATGAGTGTTAAGATAACTATATATTCATTGTATAATTTAATACAAAACATAAATTTAGATTTTTGAGACCATTACTTACCGATTCACAGAGGGTAAATTATTATTTCACGAAGAATAGTCAATAATTTACACTGTCACATTCACATTAATATGCATTGCAAAACTCAAGAGAATAAAATCTGGGAGATGGTGGATAGACCCTGGATGCACAAAAAACAAACAAAAAGGAAGCTTATCATTAGTTCATGAAACCCCAGTACAATTCAAACAATATTTCAGAATGTATTATTGTATTTGATAAGATATTGCATAGTTCTGGTCATTTCACATATCATTATGTTGGTATTTATTTCTGAGAAAAACCAACACCAGTTTTATTGGGACAATGAATTGCCATGTGTACCTAAATACAACCAATATTGGTCAATTTTATTGTTTATTTACTAATAGATTTTACTGGACCTTCTGTTTCAATAAAATGATTTTTCATTTCAGTCAAAAGTTGGGTAAAATCTATGAGAAGTCGAAATGATGAATATTTGTTCAGGTTCTGATCAGGATAGAAAAAAGGAAACTGGAATAGTGCGAAACTGTTGCTGATGTAAGTTGCATTCCAAATTAACACTACCTAACAAATATAGAAAAATTACTGAGAACAGGAAAGCAAGGCTATTTGTGTTCTATCTCAAATTTGCCATTAGTTTAAATATATGATTGGGAGCTATAGTTCTCTTTTGTCGAGTTTTGAGACATTTGTATGTTCGAATTTCTTCATAACGTTTCACCAGTCAAATAAATAGCAATTAGTAGGTAAATGTACCAGATTTCCTTTCAAAATCTTTGAGCAGTGATATAATTAAAATACAAACATGGAATGTTCAATTTTAAATAAATGTTTCACTCGTTAAACTTGTTATATTCCTTTTAAAATATTAAAACTGACAAGAAATACTCAAGATTCTTCAAAAATTGTATCTAGCTCCCAAAGCATTTTGCATATTTTTCAATTTTTATTTCCCAAAATGAATAGATGTTCTGTTTCAGGTTGATGAGAATTTCCACGGATTGGCAAATTATTATTATATGAAAAAGTGTCACCACTTCACAAAAGGGTTTTTTTCTTCAAATCTACTGTAAGAAAGAAATCAAATATTATAGAAAATGTATAAAAACTGAAATAAAAAATATTTTTCTGAGTTTGTGTACATTTTACTTATTCAAAATGCTTTCAAACATGGCTGGGAGATTTCTGAGAGGTTTGTAGTTTCAAGAGGCAGAGGTTAAGTTTTTTAGATAAATTTTAACTAAGCTCAATGTTTGGAATCACTATTTTTCATTTTACATTGGAATAGAATAATTATTTTCTAAAAAGAATGTCAATTGTTTAGAAATGATTTAATAATCAAATCTTTTGACAAAATATATATATATATATATATATATATATATATTCCAATTTAAGAGGGATATTCTGATTTTGTGAGAAGCTTGAATGAACAGCAATTACATGAGAAGACATTTTCAACATCCTATTTTTAGGATTATAAGCTTCCTGTCTTAAGATGAAAAAAAAGGAAATTAAAAAAAAAAAAAACTATTATAGAATAGAAGGGAAAATGAAGAATAAGATATGCAAACTCAGAGTATGATAATTTATTGACAAAACTAAATAATTTCTTCGAAACAAGTCCTATAAATGCTGTAACTTATCAAGACTAATTGATATGCCTCCACTTGTATAGATTTTCTTAATCTTACATTTATTCATTTTCGAAATTTATCAAGAAAAGAATTCCTCCACAAAATAAAACTCTCAGTCAATAATTTTTTTTAGGTTCTACAACCCATTTTCGTGAATTGTAGGGAAAGACAATTATGAAATTGTTTACAAATAAGAGACAAATTTTCACGATTTGAATGTTTTCAAAAAATTATCAAAATGCTATTTTCACTTGAACAATAGAATAAATGGAAATTAATCTGACAAGAATCCTATCAAGAAATTTACCAGTATCAATACCAATCTGAACTTTTTAAAATATTAACATTTTAGGATCAAAAGCAAATCTCGATAATACAAAAACACTTGCATTACATTTTGCGGTTTTAATCTCAACTCTGAAGTAAATATAAGTACTTATTGAGATCAATGAATACCTCCATTCAATCATTCCAAATAAAAACCCCAACATGAATAAATCTGATTTATCTTGTAAAAAAATGGTTCACAAATAGAAATCATCTTACAACAATAAATTGAATATAAACACTAGAGTACATTTTTTATAAAGTACGAGTCAAATGTCCAAGTGAATATTATTCAACATTTAGACATAACGTTCAAGTTCCATTACCAACCTGTTGAAAGTTTCCATGCATTTTGATTCTTTATACAATACTAGCTTTTATTTTGAGTTTGTCCAGTGTTTAACATCACAGAGATTACAAATTTATATTCTGCATCACAAGGTTGCTAGACCAATGAATAATTTGTAAACAGTTCCATAAAACCCAGTTTTCTGAATGGACAGAGAGTTGAAATAAAGAAACATTTATCGAAAGCAATACGAGCACATTTTACTCTCCATTAAAAAAACAGGTCTTTATGTAAAAAAAAAGATCAAGGTTTCTCTGTGTACTTTGAAATCCAGGAAACAATAATTGAAAACCAATCATCCACTTCAAAGAGCCCACCTATGTGGTCTATGTATTATGTATACCTACGTATTTATTACAAAATTCTACAGAAAGGCACTAGGCCACTGACTACATTTACAGTACAAATTAAAATCAATATTTACCTAAGATCATATTTGTGGTTACAGTCTTTTATAGCAATTATAAATTGTGTGGAGATTACTCAATTCAAAATGTACTTATGGTCTGAGAAAATAACTTGTTGACAAAGTCATTTCAAGGTGCAATATCAATATAAACGCAAATGTTGAATATATTACATTCATACAAAAATCAAAACATTTCAATAATCTTAATGTAAAATACATACAATATACACAATATTCAATAAAAAAAAATCAGAAAATTATACTACAATGGAAAACAAAACTTTTACTCCTTCGAGATAATTATATTAGATAGACTTCGGAAGAATTCCAAGAAAACATCTAGAATCTCTCAAATTGTCTAGGTTGTAGTAGGGCTATATTTTCCTGATATATCGCAATTCAAATATGAGATTTGACAGTAGTTGATTGATAAAAGTATTGAGATATTTGAGTGTCAGTGTCAAATGGAGTTGAGCTAATAAAAACAGTACAATAATAGCATATTTCTTATTTAGAACTCAAAATTTTACAGCTAGATCCAAAAAAAAACAGAATAACTTTTTCAATTATGCAAACTCTTTTTTATGACAAACAAATGTTGCCGAACTGGTCTAGATAAAGTCATAATTTACAAAAATTCAGCAACTTTTCTGCTGCAAATTTAATTTGTCCATAATTTATTAAATAAAGACCCAGGAGGGCCTGTTTTTTTTCTGCAGCGTGATGGATTAGTAATCATTAGCAATGTTATCTTGACGACTTTGGATTGCCAGTTTTTATTTGTCTAAAAAACCTCAAATCTTTTTATATATTTTAAATTATGTTCTGATTGTGAAAACGTTTTTGAAATATTTTTTTCCTAATGAAAACTAATGCTCCTACTTTACTCTTGGTGCACTTATTCATCTCCCTCATATACCAAATGATACTGAGATTTCTTTGGTTGCATTTTCTGTTTTATGGTGGATTTATGCAGCAGTTTTAAGTCATATGAATGTTCGTCAATGATCGGTTGAAATAAACGGTTCAGCCAATCACTGACAAATATTCTTCCTTGTAACTTGAAGCTTATGACTTATGACTGCTGCATAAATCCACAATAAGAGGATGAAGCAAAGAGGAAAATTAAAATATCTCTGATGAGATAACTTTTCAGAATATGATATCGTATTTCATTTCCTTCTGACAAAATTGAAAACTTTCTTTTGACTCCTCTACTATCCAACAATTGTTTTTGCTTTATTGAGCAGAGAACTTCGAAATTGTTTCAAAGAAAAGTATTGAATCTGCTTAGACTGAACTTCTTATATGATTAGCCTGAAGAAATTCCAAGAATGAACCTGGTGCAAGATAGTCCTTCCAGTGTGTCTTCTTGATGTTAACAGAAGATCATCTCTGCGGCAAAAAATCCAAGCCTCTTATCATTGAAAGTTTGCACCCCCCTCTGTAATTAAAAATCATAAATCAGCTACATTAAAATATAAATAGTGAAATAAATATAAATGAAGGGGTAATAAATATTTTATAAAACCTGGAAATTCTATTTTCTTATACTCAAATGAGAAATATGGATTCTTATTACACAAGTCTCTCGAGGGTTGCGCGTAGGGGTGCAATCGGTTGACGGAAATAACAATTTTAACAATTTATTGTGCTTGGATTAATTAGAATATTAATATTGTTTTGACTAACTGAACTGATAGGGTACGCTGTGCAATCAATTTTGTATATATGTATACTCCTCATAAGTGAATAAAGTGCTATTCTATTCTTGATAAAAGTAGCTAGATGACTGTGAAGCCACCTGAAAAGTTATATGTTAAATGTTGAGCAAAGCTGACTCTCTTATAGGTCGAAGTGCTTGTGAGGCTGCACAGCCTGTACGACCCCCCTACAATCTGACTCTCTTAGATGGGTGACTAATGTACATCTAAAAAAAATCAATTGGTTCTCAACTTTGTCTTGGATCACAAGTTGAAAAACAGGTCCCCGTCTTTCCTAGGTCTTGTCTTTCCAAGATACTATAAGCTAAGTAGCCATCGCGCTACAGTGATGCCCTTTCACCCAGACGACCTACGATCAAAACAGCATCTGCCACCAAGCTAAGAGTGGTTCGGAATCTACTCTCAAAAAAGCAGTAGGTTCTGAATGTCCCCCGTTTGCACAAGATGTCGTATGAGTTTCCAATGAACATAAATTAAATGAGTTTATTTTTTTTAGTTGCTTGTAAGGGCTCAGATGGTTAACAAAAAAGGTCAAATTAAGAGCAACACTGCATTTTTTTGTATCACTTCATTTCATGAGTAAGCACACTATTAGTGTCATATGTGAATTATGTTAATATCCCCCTTGAAACTAAGATAGGTATCCCTCAGGGAACAGTGCTTGGTCCACTTCTTTTCATCACTTACATCAACTCTAACCTAAACATAAGTGGCATCTCTATCTCTTATGCAGATGACACAGTCCTACTTTTTATAGAAGAAACCTGAGAAAATGTTAAAAATAAGGTGTCTCATGGATTAGATTTGGTAAAATGTTGGCTCGACAAAAATAAACTAACTTTAAATTCTAATAGAACATTTATTGCCTTTTCAATGACAGATTCAAAGAGATCACAATTTAATTCTATCATAATGAATGATCTCATAATAAAATAAACTAATTCCATAAAATATCTAGGTATCACTCTAGAATGGACAACTCATATTAAAGACTTAACTGACAAAATTAGAATATTGATTCATAAATTTTATATAATATGCAAAATTTTAACAAAAAAACTTCTTTTGCAAATCTACAAGTCCCTAGTCGAATCACTCCTAAATTATGGAATCATAGTATGGGGGGTGGCTCTATGACAATGCAGTAACTCAACTAAATGTAGTACAAAACTACATACTAAGAATAATATTGTTCAAAAATAGACTATATTTTACAAGTAGTTTCTAAATGTCCGATGTCTATACTATCTTAGTAACTGCATCTTCTGTTTTAAATCTACAAATAAACATTTTGTGAACCATTGCTACCAAACTAGACAGTACACAAACAAACATATCGTAATACCATTTAGAAAATATGATGGAAACCAAAAGTTTGTACGAACTATTGCACCAAAAATTTATAACATCGTACCAAATGAAATTGAAGTAATAACTAAATACAAGCACTTACTACTACAAGATTATTTTGTATTATTGCACACACAGGTGTTAATTCACCTAGGTGCATAACTGTAAAAATGTACTGGCGAACTTGTTAACACATGAATGTATAACATTTGTTATTTTTGAATAGAGAATTGAAAGAATTGAATTGAATCTTGTGAACCTCAGAACAGAACAATCATTTGAAAACTCGTAGGTAATTCAAATATGAAAGTGTGAAAAATGTTCAGCGTATATTTGATCATATCGTATTTTCATATTAGTTTATAGTAGTTTATACTAATTTCACACATTAAGTTCTAATCTGTGCTAATTTCATGAATTCAATAAAACACATGATAATAGTTAAAAATCACTAAAAGTTTTAACTCAAAGAGAGAAAGGCATGTCTCTGAAACAAATTGAAAATATATCTGAATTAAAAATGTTTTGCCCTACTAAGTTTTCTACAAAATCTTTCAGCGCATTATACTGGAATTAAAAATAAATAATTAAAATATTGAACTAAATCAAAAATAATATTGTAGATACTGTAAGGTGAATTGATTGAAAAGTTCAAATTGTGATTTTCACGAAACTTATCTGGAAGTATTTTGAAAAAGAATTCACCTGAAAAACACTGGCAATTGGAGATTATGGAATAAACCATAATCAGTTTGAAGAGATGTTATTGTTATTTCCGTTAACCTGTTGCATCCCTACATGCAACCCTTATCCATGCACAAGACGGGTGACCATGGGATTCGAACCCACGATCCTACGCTTCTCGAATTTCGAATTTCCACTCGTTATTGCGTTTCGGCGTCATTTTCTAGGGAGGGAGCAGTGAAGCACAACGTGCTTTCATTGTACAGAAGAGAGCGCTCCGAATTTTGTTGGGAAACAGTTATAGACAGTCATGCAGAGGAAAATTCAGAGAAATGAATATATTAACTGTACCAGGTATTTATATAATTGAGTGTCTGATATTTCTGTTCAAAAACCGAGAAAAATTCGAAATGTTTGAGTCACAGCATGGTTATGGGACAAGAACAGTGAATTTAAATATACCAGCCCATAGATTAAGTTTGACAGAAAAAACCACATTATATTCAGCTATAAAATTTTATAATAGACTAACGACAGAATTGAAAATTGAGCACTGCCTCAAAAAATTCAAACAATCAGTACAAAAGTTATTGATTAACATAGAACCATACACTGTAGACGAATTTCTTGATTCCCACTCATTTTGAGACATTGTCAAACAAACTTTCTCTTTTATGTAATTTTTACTTAATTTACTTTCCTTAATAAGTTTTCAATTACTAAAGTGTCTATTTACAATTTTTAAAGTGTCCACTTGAAATAGTGTTAGTATATATTAAGTATTTCTAAAATGTTAGTGCTTTGTTCACTGAACATATAATTTTTGACGCCGGTTCACCCAATTGAATTTGTGCATTGTAACATATGTATAAATACAATTTTTTGAATAAAGCTACCTATCCATCTATCTATCTACGCTGGAGAGGCAAACGGCTCTACCAGCTGACCACCACGGTCCATAACAGAAAAATCTTTGTGGCTTACAAGTCGAAATTAAAATAATATTCAGTTCATTTTTGCAATAGGTTATTTGAGTTGTTATGCAATGAGATTCATCACCCTCTATTAACCATTATAGGAAATAGGAACTCAAAAAATCATTTTCCACCAAAAAGGAGAAAAAACCAGAATTTTATACTTACGTAATATTTCTCTGTTCTGGATGAATATTTTATATGTGGCTGGACCAACAACCCCCATCACGTTTCTTTGATATCCCATAGCATATACGTCTTCATAAGTTTTCTGCCTTGAGCTGGAAAATAAATTAAATGATGTTTGAATCAAGAGATGAAAGGAAATTTGTAGCACACTCGCCCACATATATCATTTGAACTGATAGAAAGATATAGACATTTGAATTAATTTGGTAAAATTGGTTTGTGTGATATTTCTGAGTGAATCTGTTTGTGTTTGATGGCTTAGGTACAGAATTTTATAGGAATTTCATAGGTTTTTTATTTAGGGTATTCAATAGAAACAAACGATTTTCCTACAAAATAAATTGAAAGCAATTGATAGCCTCCATATTTTTCTGACCAGTTACCACCAAGAATATTCCATATTATCTGCACAAAAAAATATTCTTTTTCACATAATTATGAGCGTAATTTGATTATTAAGAATGAGGGATTGTAATGCACAAAAGATCAAAATTTGGAATTAACTTTTCTGAAAATTCACCTAGATAAACTAAATTTAAAAAAAAGCTGACTTGAGAGTACCCAGTTATGTCTGTCCCAGTAACATTAAAGTTTTGATGCTCAGTATTACTATCAACAATACTCTAAAAACTAACCACCAAGAGTACATTGTCAAAAGAGCCACTTAGAAACTGTTTTCTGTTTTGTGCCAAGAGATATAGATTTATAATCTATATGCTACAGATCCGACTTGATATAGGTAGGTATTCACATATTTAGAGTTCAGCTCCTGTGCTAGATTGAATGCCATTGAGAAAATAGCAAAGCATCTCATCGGTAATACCTCACTCACAATCACGCTTACTTTCCTAGAACACTGCAGACAAGTTGAGACTCTTTCATTTTCTTATGGCCTGGAGACTTGTTGAACATTTCTTTTCTAGGACTAGTTATTTCAAGAAGGACAAAGCTTAGGAACTTATTATCTTGGCATGTATTCCACAAAGGTTGCAATTCAAAACATATAAATTAGTCCAATCCTTTCCAACAATTCTTGGTTCACACAATACCTACCTATTTCTGAATTTTAATTAAATTTTTTAGTGAGAAAAATGGTAGGAAACTCAAATATTTTGAAATGCTAGGACGTTTAAAAAGCATTTTTGATTTGCCTTTTGTGTTAACTAATTTCAAAATGCCTCAGAGAACAACAAATTTGATAAAGTTCTAATATTAACACAGGTGTTTTAGGTTATGGATTGTTGAAATTGAGTTATTCAACAGGTGCCTCTAACTGTTAGGAATGGGAATAATATTTGTTATTCCCCGCTTATATTGGAAACTGGTGAAAAACGCCTTTTGATTCTACTTACATGGTTTGATATCTTGAACAAGGCGAACACGAATTTAATCACATTCGGCTCTCAGCTCTAGAAACGTCCACTCACAAAAAATAGGTATCTGGTGATTGACTTTCACAATCTGCATATCCTCAACCACTTGTATTGTACTTTCACAGCATCAAAAATGTCTATTCGAAAATTAGGACTTTAAATAAAAACGTTGTGCTTGATCACAGCCTCAAACACATCAATAACAATAACAATACGCCATTTTGTCATTTCTAGACTTCTCTTCTAGTGCACCGAGGCCACCGGCGCCACTCATGTCGGAAGTCGTAGGTATTTTAATTTCAAATTTGAAGCGGGTAAATCTTCAATGCAAAAAAAATATTTTAGATTCTGGATGTTGCATATCATTGTTTGATACGAGGGATCGGGGGTATGCATTAAGTTTTGATTAAGGAAGAGAAATCCTAACTTGTTTTAGTAGTTACAAAAGTTATTGAAATATCATTCTCTATCGTTTTTATTTGCAAAGTCTGAACTCTACGTATTCGTACCTATTTAGGACGTACGTAAAACAATGTCATTGAAGGAAAATATTTTACTTTTAATAAACAGCTACGTATTTCTCTATCAATAAGTTGAAATCATCTTTCTGTCATACGTACCTAGTGCCTAAATCTTGAGGCGGGATTTATAGATAAATTGGCATTGGATTATTTATTATTTATATAATGCTCAGCTAAGCTGAATTTGAAATTAAACAACAGATATATAGAGAAACTTACCTGATGAGTATTTTTTTGTGTCCTTAATAATAGTTCAGAGTGTTTTTGAAGTACAAGTCTATTTTGGAAGTATCCGATTGATCTTGTGCGAATTTGTCATCTATTACTTCAATCATCATAAAGACACTAAGAACTGATGAATTGATTTGTTTCACAATATTCACTATCACACACAAAAACTATTATGAAAATATGAAATAAACCAATTAATTTTAAGTTAATCAATTCCCGTTGAAAAAGCATTTCCTCTTTGACACTTTTGACAGCAGTAAAACTTTGCAATTGACATGAAGTTCTGCACGACCAGTGCAACCAACTTGAATTTCCCGCGAAAAAAAATATGAATTTTTATGAATGGCAACTTGTGACGTCACAAGTTGTGCGTAAATGAACTATAGTACAGCTTTTCTCCGGGAAAACGTCGTTTTTCGAAAAAACGCTTTTACAGGTCGATTCAGCGTGTTGGAAAGTACAATTCAACAAATTTTGAAGAAATTTAATTTTTCATTCCGATTCCTCATTGTCGCTGGTCACTTCAATAACCGCACATTCGAACAATAACTGAATATCTTTCATTTTGATGATCGTATTTTTCGAGCTACATTCTTTTTCACTCGAGACTATATAGCTCTATGGGATTCAGGTCGCCGTGAAACGGAGGAAGTCTAAGTACTGATATTCCACATGAAGCGGCTAGTTGGTCGAAGATGTATTTTTTATACTAGTTTTTGTGGACCAGTGGAAAAAACAATGTTTCTCGAGCTGAGCCACTCCAATAGTTTGCCTTTAGTCCAATTGCTTGTAGGTAAATGTTCTTGTAATCTACAATGGCAAGTTGCGTTGTCCATAACAATTGTTCAAACCATTCTTCAAAAACGTCATCATCTATATTTTCGTGATAGTTATCGGTTCGTTTCGATACAAAATTCGAAACTTCCCTATCCACAAACACTTCTGAACAACCTGAATGAACGATTAATAATATTTTACCCTTGCCTGATGGTGGATTCAAACCCGTTGACAATCCTTTGATGAAGTCTTGCCTTCTGCTCTCAATATTGCTGTCCTGCCAATACTGAGAAACAGAATTTCTTTCGTTTATCCACGTTTCGTTCAGGTAATAAATTCTCCGATCTTCGTTTCGGGATCGTTTGATATTGCGTAAATAGTATCTTATCCACATCGCAATATCTGCTTTATCTATCAGTACAGATTGTCTCTTATGTTTGAAGTAGATGAAACCGATTTGTTTTGAAATTTTCAATGATGTCATTTTAAAGGAAGTTGGTTAATCCGAGTCAGCTTGAACTGCAGTCATAATTTTATCCAGTATGGGAATTTCACTTTCAAGGTAAAATGCATGGATTTACGCCTCAACCTCTGGTTTAACGATTAGTCTATCGTGATCTGTGGTCGATCCGGAGATGTTGTTGGTGGTTTAAGAGCTCCACTTTTTTTTTCTCTCGTTGATTTATAGATGGTGGATTTCGCTATGCACCACATAGATGATGCTTTTGTAACAAACACTTTTGTTGCTATTTTACAACGTACTTAAATAGTTTGAAATCAATGTTTTTTCATTTGAAGATAGTGGTCCCAATTTTGGCTGTTTAGAAGATCCTTATTCAGCAACCATACTTGAATCTCATTCTATAAACACAAGCTAAACACAGAAGCACACTATATACCAGCGACACCGATTACCTAGTACTACAATTCTTGCTTGTAACCATTTCTTATAATTTCATTACCTATACTTATAAAAAGGGCTGTTCTTTGAAAGATTATGGGTTTCGTACTTATACCTGCCCGGATCGAGAAATTACGGTTAGTCTATGGAATCGATGCATCCGAGCAGTTAAGTTACTCCATGTCTTTATTTTGCGGACTATAGAAGGGGACGAATACGAATAAATAAGTGTGGCAGCATTGTTGTGTGGGGTATACTCTATAAGATATGAAATAGAAAATCTGCTAGTAAAAATAAATGTCTTCGAAGAAGAAAACGAAAAACTCAAAGATTCAGATGAAGAAAACGGAGAAAAGAGATAGAAGATATAAAATAAGGATATAAAGACTAGAGGAAAGTGAAGGAAAGACGCAACAAGAACTCACAGAACAGTGCGTCAAGTTTATTACTGATACATTCGAAGAAACAATCGAAATTGGAGATATCAAAAATGATTTCAGATTAGAGAATAAAATAAAATAATATCGAACTTAAAAAAAACAAAAACTTTCGAAAAATAGCTATAAACTAAAAGTGAACAAAAGATCTCAGAATGAGAGTATTAGTGAAGACAATTTAATAATTAGAAGAGGAAGCATATACTGCAACAGAAGTACAAAACAGGATCACATTTACCTCTGACGAATATTGCATCCGCCGACCACCTCGAGTCGAACTTCGAACCAACAACTCTCTCACCTGGAGATTATAAGGAGAAAGAACATGAAATAGTGAAACATATACAATTGAACAGTGATAATCTTACCACTCATCGCAAAAAACACAACATGAACGTAAAAAAAGGAATAACCCGAAAATATTCAAACAAACAACAAAAATCACCTTCCAGCCAAACTCTAAAGAAAGCAGCCCCGTCATTCAGATAAACCCGAGGAACTCTGAGAGAATGAAATGAAACAGGTTATTTCATTTTACGTCATTTTTGTATGATCCTATACCCACATGCCATAATGAAAGAGACATAATATATGTGCACTGTATTATAGTTTCTAAAATTATAAACATTCATTTGTAGTGCTCGTGTGAAAAATGGATCCATTTATCCGTGATTATGGAAGCTTTCCTATAAATACCCTGATAACTGATGTGACTGGTTATATTAATCCAGGTAAACTGCGGATGGGCTCACCAGTGATATTCATTGAATGTTGTAAGGATTCACATCCTTACCATTAGTAAGTCGATCCGGAGTTTGAACTGAACTTATACAACCGGCCCTTATACAGTCATATTGAGAGAAATACTGATTAATTATTATTCTACATACAAACATAATATACCGGGATCCCAGGCCTATTTTCAAAAGTGATTAATAACAGGCTGAATCTTCATGAGTAGCTTCATTTTGCCGAGACGCCCAACTTTTTCCTCTACGAAAATTCTCGATAGTGGTAGCTAATAAAATGCGCAGGCGTCAAACATGTCGATTTGGTGAGTGCAAAAAATTCATTAATAACAGTTAGTTATTCATTTGAACCTCGAGATGATTCGATGAAGTACTCGAAATAACTTTTGTCCTACAAAATGGATGGTAGGACTGAAGAGTCCCCCACTCCCAACATGTACCAATGACGTGGTCATAAAAATTCCTTAATAACCAGCGGATTTTTTTACCGTTGCTTGGTGAATATTTGTGTAATTGAATGGTCATATTGTCCTACAAACTGAATGGTAGGTGTTCCCAGTCCTACGCTCCGAAATTGTCAATTCCATGGTAAAAAAAAATTCATTAATAACAGGCTGAATCTTCCTGAGTAGCTTCATTTTGCCGAGACGCCCAACTTTTTCCTCTACGAAAATTCTCGATAGTGGTAGCTAATAAAATGCGCAGGCGTCAATCATGTCGATTTGGTGAGTGCAAAAAATTCATTTATAACAGTTAGTATTCCATCTTCAAGTGTTTTTCACACTATTACGGAAACACAATGTAGATTAATAAGTTTGTGAAAATTGAAAAGAAAAAAACTTGACATAAAGGGTTTGAAAATACATAGTTTGATAAAATGTAATGGGTATTATACAATTTGAAAAAAAAAACAGAAAAAAAAGTTATTCGGGTACTTATCACATGAAACATTAAAAAAAATTTCAGTCTATGATATTGATACCATTTACTTTTACGATTTATGATGTACCACATTTTTACTTTTTAAATGATCTTGTTATATATTCGAAAGTTATATTATATTGTGTATTATGTGTAATGATAACTTGTCTTTCAACTTTCAGATTACGAGAATTATCGAAGAGAGGAGCCAGTATGTTGATATTTCATACTATAATAAATAGCTATTTTTATTACAGGGTATTGATTTTTTTCAACAATTATATATTTATATATATAATCAGAATAATTTTCAAGGTATTAAATCCTTTGTATTCACGTGATTTTATGGTCAATAACTTGCGTGATATTGATTGATACAGAACAAAAAATTGACAAAGTGAATGTTAATATTGCTCAAAAAGAACAAAAAATTATGAATGAAAATGTTTCTTCCTATAATCCATAATAATAGAACGGCATACAACGTTGGTAATAAAAAATATTTGTTACAACTTTGACATTTTTTTACGCTCCTTGAACGCCACCAGGAGCAAATTTTCCGCAAATCAAAATGCCTGGCAATATTAAATTCGAATTGAAAATTTCAAAAATGGATTCGTGGTTGCGCTAGGGATATAGTCAACCATTGCTGATCAGTTCGAGTAATTTGAAAACCATCATCGAATGTTTGAAAATTAACTTCGGGAGACCAGATATCGATGTCGATAGAAGAGGCAAGAAGGGTCGTATAGCCTGCAAAAGCCAGAGCAGATTACCTGATTCACTTTTCTAATACAGTATTCAACTTAACATCTACAATTGAAGGTCTCAATAGAAAGTCCCATGTGAATAACATGAAGCTGTTAGAGGAATTGTCCAGAAATCTTCCACATTCTCTACTGCTCGATTGAGAATAACATTCCTTGAAAAATACGCATAACAAGAACTTGAAGATATTTTCCTAATGGCTTAAAGAAAAAGCAAAAATTTCGTGTTGCATTGTCAGTCCGTTGGTGAGGACAGAAAATTCAACAAGATGTCCTTCAAGTTATCCAGAATGAGATACCGTTTTATCGATTTCCAAATCGATAAAAAAAGTGATGATAAGAACTGCCTATAATTTATATGTTTCAGATTCGACCGATTTGATGTTCACTCTATATTCATTCATGCTTTGCATATTTGTTCTTCTCTTTCAGCACAATCAAAATACGTACTGTATACCGTGTTTACTTCGAGAAAAAAACAACGGAATATCTGTATGAATTACTCTAATGCCTCCGGTATAAAATGGGTGCAGGTGGATCAACACCTAAACAACGTTCAGATTTACCAAAAGGATTAAAACGGTTTACGAAACAGGCACGATGTGTGGTGAAAACGTTCCACTTTTGCTCAGTTTAATCTATCTTGGCTGTGAAATTGTTAAACCTACCTCGGAAAATGTTAGCTGCAACCCTCAATTGAAACTGGCGGTTCGTGTTGTTTTGTTTGCAAACAGGTCTATTTGATGGCAAACAAGTTGATATTTCCTATAAAGATGTCCACTCAATCTTTTATAAAGAGATGTTAGAACTAATAGGATATCCATAATGACTAACGTAGAACTGTTAGTGTTTCTACTACATTTTGAACAACATATTCAGAATATAGAAAGATTTTTCATTATAAACAGTCCATGCAGAGACAAAAATATGTTGAAATTTTCCATTATTGACTTATGTACTTCCCTGGATTGAAACACTTTTGAGTGAGAGTTTTAATTTGTAGATTTCCTAATTGCGGTACGTTAACTAGCCCCAATTCATAATGTAGCCTCCATTCGACAAAAATTGCTCAGGCGGCATATTATTGAATTTTGAGTGACATTTGTCGTATTCGACATTTGTCCATAGAAATGGACCTTTACATTTACGAAAAATAAATTGCAAAACTCGATTAAACCGACAGTTTCTAGTCTGAAACGTCCATTTAACAAAGAGTTTCGCTATATTTTTTTCATTTTAAAAAAATATCTCATTTGAAAGTGTGCCGCTGACGTTACGTTCATCGGAAACACCTCCCGCCATAATCCACATTCCAAAACAAGCAATGCCGTTTTCCTCAAAAATATAACGTCTAGCTTGACATAAGCCATTGAGAAATAATTAAAACTTTGTCACTCAGAGAAGAAAATTCCACATATCACCTATTTTTATTGTATTTATAGTTTTCAAATTTTCTGAACGGACCTTCCTTTTGATGAAAAACGAGCATTGGCAATACCACAAATCGTAATAACGTGCTCATTATTAATTGGGTGAAATCAAATCAGAAAAAGCAATGTCTAGGATTTCATTGTGACTTTCATCTCTTTGAATTTGGTTTTCAAGTATATTTTTCTGAATCTTTACTAGTACCTAAAAATTTTTGATAGCTCAAGGTCTTTTTTGCAATGACTAATATTTTGAATCTTTCTTTGAACTCTGCTTTGAATGCAATAATAACATAACGTAAAGTACTCACTTGGAAATTTTCTTCACAATAACATATATTTCCGCTTTTTACATTGGGTTTATTCACTGCTTCGAAACACATTTTATGACGCTCTTCATCTTTAGGTGCGTAAAAAAAATGTTAATTAGAATTTTCTCTGGTGTTCAGACAACCGGGTACAAAGCATTTTTTCGACATGTTCACAATTATTGCAGGGATAGCGATAAAGGAATAAAAAAAAAATTTAGAATACAAACAACAAAACTTTGAAAACCGCATTAACCTCAAATAAGAAATCACGTAGGGTCTGTTCGTGCGCACCATAAATATTCTCTCCAATTTTAATGTAAGCTAACGAGTTAAACAGAGACAAGCGATTCTTATTGGTTTGCTCCGTGAAACAGACGAACGAACCAGTCTGGTAATGACAACTGTCATACGATATATTATATTTCACAACTTTAACAACGTTGCCAAGTCTAGTTTTGATGAACGTTCGTCACGAATCACTTTTCTTCTGATTATAGAGAAACTAGCGATCAGAAAAAAAAATCCTTAGTGATATTTGGCGAATATACTTTCTCATTACAATCTTTTCTCATATATCGTGGAAAGGTCCATTGTCGCACAACATTGGCACATGGCATTTTCAGATGGGTTCGACAACTAAGTCGCAAATTTTATCGAATCTTGACTTGTAAAATGTAAAAAGGCACGATATTTTCTTTTGGAAGAAGAAAGCAATTACCTCAGAACAAGTAGAAATATGGAAGGAGAAGCCAAAAAGAAACTATTGCTTGAAAGACCAAAACCGAACATTGATAAATTTAATACAAGAAAAAGAGCCTCTTTTATAGCGAAAATAGTCCTTAACTTTTACATTTCAAATTGCATGGACTGAGTGGCAGAATATCGCCTCCATTCTAAATTCAGCCCCTAGAGCCGCAAAAGACCGGAAGAAGTGGAAAAATGCAATATAGATGATGCATAAAAATGTTTAACCACGTCATTACAGAGGCCGCTGATAAATTTTTTGATTTTCAAAATTTTCGATAGCTATTACTCAAGCTGCCATTCTCTTTTCAACTATATCTCTGGAAATATCAAAGAATGTTTTGACATTAACTAAACTATGGACCCAACTGATGAAATTCTCGCATTAGACGTAAATTGTCGACTGCCTTTGTCCTATCAATAATTTGCGAATGCGACATTTGAGAATAGGAATATTCAGATTCCGTTCGACAAAGAGGATATTTCGCATTCTACAAAATATGTCAGGGTTTGAGAATAGAGTCCCAGAAACTTTTGTTTGCACTTTTCAGTTTGTTACTTTCCTAAGCGGAATTTAAATATTTGGCGAATGCACTTTCAAATTGCCGAAGGTACCGTGAGATCGTTGTAACTTGAAACCACTACTCTTTTTTTTGTTCCCAAAGGATTGATTATTCAATGGAAACTCAGGCATTTATTTCAAATGCCTTCTCGATCAGGATTTAAATAGTAGAGTCAATGAAGGATTAAGCTTCGAAAAAATTCATGAAGTCTCTGAACCTTCTGAATGGTGATCTTTGATGTGAACTATCTATCAACGTTCGGAAGGATGTATTTACCTGCTACTTTTTTTATTTATCAGATAATATTCGAAAGACGGGTTTTTCGTGAATAACTTTTTATGAGGGTCCTGTTTCGCAAATTAGACTATACCAATCGAAAGAGGATGAAGTTTTACAAAAGAAACAGTATTGAGAATGTCTTAATATTATATAGGGTGTCCAGTAAACCTTGTACAATATTGAAACTGGTGATAGGCCAGGTCATGACTGTTCAGAATATCGGAATTTCACCTTAGTAAAAATCTCACCGTTTTCGAGATAATGAGCATTTTTTTAATTTCTGAAAAATTACTACCTCATCTTGGATTTTTGAGTGCCATGTCTACAAATTGGGACCAATTCAAATATTTTTGCTGCTGAAGATTACTGATGAGTGATGCTTTCAGATGTACGGAACAGTTTTTCAGAAAACGATACAATTTTTCAAGAACTGAGGGTGAAATGCCAGATTTGAGTTTCACCAATTTTTTTAACAACAGACATTATTGTTTGAAAAAAACATAACCAAGTGGAAGTGGATATTCATTTTAAAAGAATGCCCATTTTATCCAGACTCTACCATGGTATAAATAAAACATACCATAATTATTTTTGGAAGGAGTAGAATTTCGAATATATTAGAGTGTGAGCTAAAATCAACTCCATTAGCCTTTGTCAGTAATGTCTTTTATTTTCATCCCAACATGATGAAATGATTAAATAATTATGAGTAATAACGAATCAATTGGTAAGAAGCATTCAATGAGATGTGAAGAAGTAAATACTAATTCAACGTGATTTTGAATCAACATACACCATAAACCACAATAACGATCATTCAACATCGCACTGAATAATATTACAAAAATATTATTTTCCTTCCACTCGTACGCAGAGATGACATGTATTCAAGAAGAACCTTTTCAAAGGCGTTATAGGTTATAGCCCACAAATCAGCGATTCTCTGAGCGGCATTGTGCAATCGGATATCGTTCTGCATAAAGCGCTGCTTCAGCAGTAGCACTACCTCCACATTCACCATAAATGTAGTGCATATGCGCATATTCTCGTGGAGTAAAACGTGTGTACGGCATGAGAAAGAAATAAATACCACTGAATGAAACAAGCGGAATAATTTCAAAAAACTACGACAGAAGTCACAAGTTGTTCAAACAAAATGTGACAGCCACCTATTAGATTTTTTCAATTCTATTTACAGAAGATCCGTTCATGCACAATGCTGAATTTTATTATTTCATTAGGAAACTATTGCTTCTACGAACACAACACAGGAGTTAAAAAAGTTTTTAATTTTCGACAAGGATTCACCTCCTAAAAAATGTTGCACTTATTTGGTTACACACTGTATATCTGTTGGTATCTAAACTTCGTTGGAATCTGTACAAGAATGGACTATTGCGATATATTTATCACAAGAATTCGTATTAATCGTTGCCATTTCGGAAATTCGACATTTCATTTCGATAATTTTATTAGGCTGAATTACATGAGAAGTTAATTTTATTGACCTACTATTTAATGCTACCAAGCAGTCTATTATTCAGTATTAATAATCATTGCCACATTGTATCTTGATAAAATCGAAACAAAATAATTTTTGGGCGTAAGTATAAAAGATGATGGAAGCATAGAATAAAACCACGCCTAATTCAATGGAAATCACTTCCTCCAAAAATAATTATAGTTTGTTTTATACCATGGTAGAGTCTGGAAAAAATGAGCATTCTTTTGAAAAGAATGACCACTTCCAATTGGTTATGCTTCTTTCAGACAATAATGTCAAATTAAAAAAAAACTGATGAAACTCAAATCTGTCATTTTACCCTCATTTCTTGAAAAATGTTTTCACTTTCTGAAAAACTGTTCTGTACATCCTAAAGCATCACTCATCAGTGATCTTCAGCAGCAAAGATATTCGAATTCGTCTCAATTTGTATACATGGCACTCAAAAATCCAAGGTTAGGTAGCGATTTTCCAGAAATTCTGAAAATTATCTCGAAAACGGTGATATTTTTACTGAGGTGAAATTACGATATTCTGAACAGTCATAACCTGGTGTATACCCAGTTTCAATATTAAACAAGGTTCACCGGACACCCTGTATATTATTCCTTTATTTAGTCTAAGACTAATGTACATGTATAAATAAATACAATAAAATATAAGTCACTTAATTAGATAAAAATAAAATAAAAATAGATTCAGAATAGGTACATCGATAACAAACAGACAGCAAGAAACATATCAGTCAAAAAATAAAATAAAAGAACGATAAATAAATATCAAAGTCAATGCTTGCACTCATTCAGCATGATGTTCTTTAATTTTACTTTAAATATAGGTAGCGACCGTGCGGTTTTCAGGTCATCCGGGAGGTCATTAAAATTACTCAATCCTTTGAAAAAAACTGAATTTTGTGATTTCATTGTTTAACAGGCTGAATGAATATAATCGATCGGGTGTTATAATCATGTTGTTCAGAAACAAAAGATATTTTTACCCTCAGATAAGTTGGGGCATCACCTGTTCTTATTTTGAATATAAAAATCGTGGTTTGATAAAATAACATTTTATCTACTGGTAGCCACTACAGTAAACTCAACATGTCATTAATAGGTTTAACTTATGAGATAAATTCAATCACGAGTGGAATTTTATTAGACTATTTCACGAAGCATTAAAATTATTATTATAAACATGAACAATCAATTCATTATAACCATAATCAATCAACTATAAGCACAAAAAATGTATTATAACTATCAATAATTTATTGTATAGTTACGATGCGACTCATTTTGACGTTTTCGCCTACAATTATGATCTGTCAAAATGTCAAACTTTGCTTCATCATCTATGGTTTCATCGTTGAAAACACCAACGCTGACAGACCAATCAGAATTGAGAAACAGCTGGTGTTTTCGCGATAATACAAGTTGTCTTTGATTTGTGATTGGTCAGATTACGTGAATATCTTGAGAAGAGTGGAATAGTCAGTGCCAGTGCACTTTATGGTTTGTTCTTTCGATGCAGTGATTATCATCGAAAATTGCTGACACAGTAAGTATTTTCATTTCTTTTCAATTAAGAAATTGAGGTAAATTTTTTTTTCTTAAAATATAACAGTTCGTGTATTCTGAACTCATTACATCTCACAGTGAGTGTCAAGAGTTCAGAATGCATAAACGAACTGTGTGCAAGAATGCATAGGAGATAGAAGGAAATGAGAGTAAGTGAATGAAGAATAGAGAAAGATAAAGATAGAGTATATTTTGAATGAAAAACTCGACGTCAATAATGAAGTAGAATTAGCATTTGCAATTTTGTATACTAATTGAAAAATTTTTGAATGATTAAATCGTTTGAAAGAAACAGACATATACCGTACATAAATTCATCATCAATAATGTAGAATATGACTTTCATATTGACTAATAATATTTTAGTGAATATTTGTTAGCGGGTTTGAATCTAAAGATTATAATTTTGATTTCCATCAACTTCGATTTATAATGTTTATTCTGGACGTTATCCTTTGTTATACAGGTAGACGATGGAGCCTTTAGATTTGTCAATGCAGACATGCTTCAACCAATTCCATTCAAATCATACGAAAAAATTTGTCAATATTTTTTTAACCGCGAAACCAGTGCTTTGCACCTACCGCTCTCTATTTATTCTCTGATCCAGAGTCTATGTTTTATATATTTGTATTTTCTATATTGAATATATATTATTATTATATGTTTACCATGTAAAGTGTTCAAAATCCTTATATGCGTCTCCTAGCCCTAGTCAAAAAGCCGGTCATCCTTTGGATAGAAATGTATACCTAGCAAAGAAATAAATATTATATACTTACTCTAGAATGCTAATCCCCATATCAAAAGTATTGTTGAAAGTTCAGGATATTCCGCAATGCTCATGCGCGTCATCGGTGATTTTTGTAACAGGCCCGGTTTTAATAAAATATTATGGTACTTGTGAAGATTAACAAACGTTAATTCTGAATCTTGGATAATAAGGTTGGAAACCTCATTGTACTTATTCCTGTTATTTGTATTTAGCCGATTTGAATACATATTTTCACATATTTATGATCCCAAATATTCAGCAAAAGCCATCAGAAAGTAGAGTAATAATAATAATAATAATAATAATAATAATAATAATAATAAATTTTATTCATTAGGATCATCAAAGATGATATTGAGCAAGTCAATTATACAATAAAAAAAAACATGCAATATAAAGTATAAAGAATAATATAAGAACAATGGAAAAACATTACAATATATGGAGCACTGTCAATAGAAAAATAAAAATTGTTTACGATATATACCTACAAAGACACATATACAGCATATACATATACACACATATACATATATATATATATATATATATATAAACATATATACACACATACATATACACATACATACATACACACACACACATACATACATATATATTCCAATATATCTAATAATATAATATCACAGATTGTCATTTAAATATTCATTCAGCGTATAGTATGATTTATCCAAGAGCAACTCCTTGACTCTGTGCTTGTAGAGTTGTAAAGGCAGATTCTTTATTGCATTTGGTAATTTATTGTAGACTTTAATAGCTATAAGTCGAGGGCATGTTTCAGTTACTGTCAGTCTATGTGATGGCACTTCCAGCTGTCGTGAATTCCTAGTGATATAATTTGTATTTCTGTTAAGACTTTGAAAACTAGCAATATCTACTCTAACATATTGCAATAACTCATAAATATATGTGCATACGAGTGTTAGGATTCTAAGAGTTTGAAAAATGGTTCTACGGTTCTACGGTTATTATTATTATTTATCGCTCTGAAGTGACTGATTTTTGGTATAATATTCACTTTTCAGCTGTAGTTAACCAACGAAAACCTACGGAACCATCCCAAATCGTCGGTGCGAATTTCAAGGAATCACTGGATTGGAAAATAAATTGAAAGTACAAAAAACTATGAAAATTTATTTCAGCTGATAACATGAATAATTTCAACTCAAATTGGATTTATTAAACTGGATGCTCGGAATCTCGAGGTTTTTTTCTAGTCAAAATATGCAACTGCATTTAATTTAAATCATTTGAAGAGATTAACATGCTATTTCTACGAGTATTTTTGGTTGTATTACCTTAGTGCAATTTCCACAATGGGGTGTATGAAAAAGTGAGGCCAGAAGCATTTTCCTTCCAATAAAATAAAAACACTTCCATATTGACATTAATTTTCTGAGGCGATTCTATATATGTTTAGTACTTTTTGTAGGAATCTAGAACTCATAATATAAGCGGTGTGGCAGAAAGTTGTATCACTCGCCAAGCATGCTTACTCAGACACAGTATTGGTACTGCACTTGGTTTCAAATTATTCTATTGTCGTTTTCACATGAATCTTCATGAGGAAAATGTCTGCCACGAATTGCAATTTTCTCACTCAAATGTTCTGCTGGTGTCTCTTCTTAAGAACAATAACTAAAAATCATGCCTTTTTTGTCAAGCTAAAATAATATTTAAGCTATTTTGAGCAAAGCATATAGGTACATAAAAAATTTCATTATCTACCAAAAATTATTTATTTCAGGTATTTTTCCTTTGCACAACACTAAACAGTTCATTGTTTATTTGTAGGAAGAAACGGCTTTAATAGAAATTGTCTTTAATAATGCAAATTCCCGAATGATGAAAGAATAACCAACGACAACAAACACCACACAAAACGACAATAGAAGATCTGAAATTCTAAAAACCGTCTCTGATCTCTGACAAGAGTGACATATATAGTGACAAGTCTTCCTGTTGATGAAAAAGCACTGTTGCAATGTCATTATAATTACAGTAGCATAGGGTACATTACTGTTTTGAATAAGTTTCTTTTGCGTCTAAAATTCGGAGTAATTCATCTCAAAAGTTTCTTTTCGGTTTTAAAAAGTCCTAAATGCGCTGTCAAATTTCTCTCTTTCAAATGACATGTATTTTATTGCCTCATAACAAAAAACTCTGAATTGGAACACCAAATTATTTTCAAACTTGGCAACGATCTACCCAAACTATAACTGATGTTTTTGAAACACTGAAAGAAGCACATGCAAATGTTACAAGATGGTTCAATATTAATCAACTAAGCTTGAACGAGGAAAAAACTGAACAAATGTATTTCACTCTATCGAAATATGGAGATAATACCACTCAATCTGTAAAATTTCTAGGTGTATCAATAGACCATCATCTTATGTGGCACCATCACACTGTTGCAATTGGTAAGAAAATTGCATCTTCCATATATCTTTTGGGAAATCTCAAAATGATCGCTTCCATGAGAGTACTGCTCAACGCATACTTCTCTCTTATACAGTGTCACATAAACTATCATAAGTTGGGGACACTCGACTGCTGCAGACAGAATTTTCTGCCTTCAGCATAAAGCAATTAGAATAATTGGAAATCTTAAATATGATGAAGATTGTAAATCAACATTCATTGAACTAAATATTTTGACGTTACCTTCTTTATACATTTATCAATGTCTGGTATATGTGAAAAACAACATATCAAACTATACTACCCACAAAGAAACTCATAATTATGACACAAGAAATTGTAACGGAATAAAGACACAAGAAATTGTAACGGAATAAAGACACAATTCAACAGACTAAAAAAAACCCAAACTGGACCTTTATACTTGGCACCAAAAATGTTCAATAAAATTCCCTCCACCGTGAAGAGTTTGGAGATAAAAAGTTTTAAACAAATAATAAACAAGTTTTTAATAAAGAAATGTTTTTACAGCATTGACGAATTCATGAACACTAATATTATAGTATAGTATTATTGTTAGTTTTTACACAATGCAAACAGGTGTATGTGTGTATATGTATTTGTATTTTTTATAAATAGGTATACTGTATACCCTCTTTTAAGTCATGTTTTGTTATATTTTTTATATTTATATTTAAAATAGTTAATTATTGACGAGTGTAAACTTTTGTAATGACACAATAAAGAAATGAAATGAAAACTACACTGATGACGTGCATGCGCACATCGTAAACTGGTCGCTTACGCGGCATGCTTTTCGCCGTGAAAATTGGTGGGATTAACATTCTAGAGTAAGTATATAATCTTTATTTATTTGATACCTAGCCATGAGTTGCATTTTCAAATACATCGAAGAAAGTGACGACTGTCAATTCCGACTTTCTGTCGAGGCGAGTGGTAACGAAGAAATTTTCGTTATTTTATTCATTCTTAGATTAATATTGTGAACAGTAGATTATAAACAATATGCATGTAATAAAAATCCATCATTTCAAATGAGTGTTACTCTTATTCACACCTAAACATTTATGGGATGACATGCATGGAAAAATTTTCCAAAATGTAGACTAATTTTTCACATGAATTTTCAGATGAAGTCCCTAATTTTTATTTCATACTGATTATAGATATAGAAAATTTATATTTTATGCCCGACAAACTCAGAATAATGGAAGAATTGTAAATTAAACATGACAGACGGTCAATTCCGTTGTTAAACTTGCTTTTAGACAGCCGCCATTTTGTTTTTTACAAATTCGAATGTAGAATCGTACTCGCGGTGACCCCAAACTCCTCTAAACTATCAATTTCGTTGAAGTATATAAAATTTTCGTTAGTCAAACACATCCTATACGATTATTTTGGAAAAAATACGTTATATTTGTAATTTTTTTTGAAAAACCAAACCGCTGGAAAATGTCACCTGCAGACTTTTTTATTCATACTATTAGTGAGTTGATTCCACACTCATTACTTGAATTCATAACTTCTTGAATTATTCCGAAGTAAAGGCCATTTTTTGAATATCAGAACCCTATATCAGCTGTCCCAGATCTTTTTAGGCCAGTCGACATCTCACGTATTTGCAGAAAAAAACATCCTACGAGACCCTGAATTCTTCCATAAAGCATAGTAATATCAACCCCCAGGCAAACCAACCCCTGATAAATCACCCCTAACTTGTTTTTTTTCTTTCAGAGTGTTCCCAATTGTTTTTAAGTATGAGTATATGTAATTGTGAAGACAGTGACTCGCGGTAATTGAATTTATTAGTGAGTACTATTTATTGGACTGAATTAATTGAACTTGCAGATAGAGTGGGATGCAACTTTTTTTTTCATTTCGTAGATGGAGTTAGTAGTGAGTGTGAAAATCCGTTTCTGGGACGTTAATGGTTGTGGTACAGCCGTCATCTTGAAATTAACGATGTAGTGAGCTTTCTCAATTTATTTTTTCTAACCGATAACATGACCAAATCGGCCATTCATTCTGTTGTGTAGATTTTTTTTGCTGATTTTTTCTTTGGCTAGTTATATAAAACAGTTCCAATCATTTCGTTCGGGAGTTACATAATGACGTCTTTTATAATATTATCAATCATAAAAAATCATCCCCGAACGGTAGCAAATGATATTGTTAAAGTATATTCTCTCTCGCTCTGGGAGGTTGATCTGCAAGCATATGTTGACGATCTCGTCCTGGTAATAAACGATAAATCCGTAGAGACGATCTCCTTGGTCCTTCAGGACTTATTGGATACCATATGTAAATGGTGTGAGAGGGAGGAAATGTCCATTAACCCCCACAAGATGGTTCACCGGAAAAAGGAAGCTGGAACATTAAATACTTCCTTCCATCAATAGTGTTACAATTCCTTTCGCGAGTGAAGCCAAGTATCTGGGAATAACCCTAGATAAAAAGCTTAACTGGAACTCGCACTTGGAAAAAACTATCCGAAAGGCTAGCCTATCATTATGGACATGCCGCAGAATATGTGGAAATACATGGGGCATGTCAGCAAAACACGTATATTGGCTGTACGTGACCGTCATACGACCAATGATCACGTATGGCTCTGTAGTCTGGTGGAGCAAGGGCCATCAAAAAATGGCCCTTGCTAAACTCAACGGACTATAGAGACAAGCGTGCCTGGCAATCACTGGAAGCATTCGCTCCACGCCAACGGCAGCAATGGAAGCCTCCCTTGGATTACTTCCTCTCCACATAGTGATGGATCGGCAACATACAGACTCTACCAAGCGGCCATTAGTCTACCGCAGGCATGTGTCATGAGAAGCAGCAGCATGCTGGAAGGCATAATAGCCCACAATATTTTGGAAATGCCCTCAGACATCGTGCCTGAAACTAGCAACCTTTACACGTCCTACACTGTGGTCTTTCCCGACGGAGAAGACTGGGTCCAGAATGAAACGGTCCTATGTGGGGCAAATGAACGTTGGTTTACCGATGGTTTCAAAACTTTGGAAGGCGTCGAAGCCGGAATATATGGGATGAACCCAGTAATGAGACGCTCATTCAGTATGGGTAAACTAGCCACAATATTTAAGGCAGAGGTATATACCATTGAAATGTGTGCAAGGATGCTGAAAAATCGACACCACACACGAAAAACAATGAAAATATTTTCAGCACTGAAAGCACTTGAATCCAATTGCTTTAAATCTGGAGCAGTATGGAACACCTTGATCGTACTAGTGCAACGCAACAATGTTGCCCTAGTCTGGATACTAGGTCACACATGCCCAGAAAGAAACGAAATAGTGGACGCCCTAGCAAAAGGGGAGGTCAAAACAATGTTCTCTGGACCAGAACGGGTGATCGGTTCAGCATATAGCACTGCCAAGAATCTCATTACAGCTTGGATAATAAAAGATTCGAGTACTAGCGTAGTCTACCGAGCCTAGCCCATTCCAAGCATTTACTGCTTATACAAGGAAAAAACTGGACTCTGACAAACTGCTAGAACTCAGAGTTATAGTAGATTTGCTCACTGGCCACTCCAACCTCAAACATCACATGCCTAAAATCGGACTTGCACAAGATGCAGAGTGTCGGCTATGCATGGAGGATGATGAAACGGCTGAACACATTCAGTGTACATGCCCTGCAGCAGCCAGAACAAGATTTTCCATATTTGGTGATATGACAGTAAGACCAGAAAACCTGGTAAATTGTTCTCCCAATACATTCCTCAATTCCGTTAAGAGATTGGATATACTGGGAGAAATGTTACCATAGGGTTAGCCACAATAGATCACTGGCCGCAGTGGAGGGTCTGATACGGGCCCACTCACGTCCAAACCTTCAGGTCAAATGTACGTGGGTTGGTTGGCACCTGATCCAACCAAAATTCGGAAATCATATCATCTTGAGCTTTAATGAATGATTAGTTGACTTAACAAACTGCTGAAAATCAACAAATGTTGAATTTTTTATTAAATTTTTTTTATCACAATGATCAGCGCTACTGCCGGTCGTATCCACCATATACGTTCGGCGATGCCGTCCACCCATACTTTTTCTCCATAACAGTAACTTGCAACATACGCCGAACAGTAAGTAATAATTCCCCCGGGTATTTTCTACTGAATTTATTTGGCTTTAGTCGAAGTCGACACCATAGTCGGAGTGCTCTTCGAATCTGGGAGTCAAGATGTTTTTCGATTGCGTTGGGTGAGCTGCCCTGCGCTGATGATTGGCAAAGAACAATGAAACCGGTCCGTAGGTGTTCCCCCATGTGGATTGAGACATGTGTTGGCGTTGAGATTGAGAGAACATTGCAAAGTCATTCTTGTAGAATACATTGCCAATAATCTAACAGATATTATTAATTGGTCGTAGGGGGCAGTAGTTGTTCTCTTTTGGAGTCTTGCCGACGATTATACCTAATGTATAGGTTAAATGCAGAAGTCTGGATTGTTTAATCCATTTTTATTACTCATTTAATGGGCCACTGCCAAATACTTTCTTCTGAAAAATATTGTTTTTGTTAAATTTTAATCCATTTACTTAATATAGCAAATATATTAACTTTCAATGAATGAATAAAACACATTCAATAATACTATGTTTTTTTGTGTATCAATGATATTTTACGACGCTATAGTAATAATGTACGTTGATAACATGAATAGTATTCTAGGGTTAATGGATGTCTGAATCAATTCTTTGGAGGAAAATTCAAATAATGTTGTATGAAATATTATCAGAAATTTGTTTTGTGGATTCAAATAAATTCCTTTGCTTCTCAAATCAATTAGTCACTTATGAATTTATGAATATTCTGCATGGAAATAATCAGTTTACAAAGAACACTGTTCATTTACATACATTGTCGAATTATCAAACTATTGGTAGAATATACGCATATCATCTGTTTGGTCCCCAATGTGTTAGTTACCAAAACATACAATGGAGCAACTAAACATGCAACAAAGCCAGTTCTAGCCTGGGATTAATGCATCATCAAATTACTCCTTAATGGGACTGGGTTCAGAACAACCAGATAATATTTCTATTGAGATACAATATGGAATGCACCTTCTGGGAATTGATTCGAGCAAATAATCCATTTAAATAAATTAAAAATGAACATGTTTTTTACGGCATCAACTATTAGTTTATTAGCTGAGAAAATGATGATAACAGGTGAAGTTAATTCCTATTGAGTAACCTAACTGTCTTGCTAATGAACTATTGCTCGAACTGTTTTCAAGATAAAATAGTGTAAGCCCGTTCAAAATTCAGTCGGCACTATTGTTCCGTTATTATTGACGTTTCAAATTCAATGGGCAAACTAGTAGCATTTTTTACAGCCATCTCCATGCTGAAGAGAGAAGAAAAATTGACACCCGCGTTCTCAACATTTTTCATATAATGATATTTTTTTAAATGGAGCAATTTGCAGTTTCAATTCATGATTACATTCTCAACGAAAAGGTGTTTTCTTCCTAAGTTGAAAATAATAACGATGAAAATGATAATAAATAATATTTCATCCTTCACCATGAAATAGGTACAAAAATAAAATGAAGATTAATGTAATAATCCTGCCCAGAAAGATATAAACGAAGGATAATTTAGCGAGAGGTTCTATAAACACTTTTTTCTTATTTGAAAGAGGTAACCCTTTATGGGCACCTTATCCGTCCTGTTTTACACATCCCATGAAGTAGTGTCCGGGTCTCCTGAGTCCGAATTGAATTCCCCTCAGGTATACCCACTATTTTTTTTGTAAGGGCGGAAACCCTCAATGGGCACCGAACGTTTAGCTGTTAATCGCGTTCGGTAGTGCCGGACTCTTACTGTTTAAACCCCCCAGGTTTCTCGCAATCAGCCCGGGACCACCTTCGGAGGTATAAACTTCAGGCTGATTACGGTTCTATTACGCAGCATCCATATCTCGTTCTTCTTCCTCCTTCTTCCGCAGCACATCCCTCACAAACTGACTCCCCACCTTCCATTCGCTTCAGGTTCTCAACATTTGCTCTGCCAAATCCTCGACTCTATCCATCCCGCCATTCAGCCTCCCATTCAGAATCATCCTTTCCACAACCCATTGAGGGCACTCTAACAACGTGTGCGTCACAGTGTCCGTGTCTCTGCAAATTGAGCAGGAATCCTCCTCTATGTTTTTGAACCTCTTCAGGTAGGCACGGAAACATCCATGACCCGTGAGCACCTGCGTAAGGAAATAATCCACCCGCCTGTGCCCACAGGCCATCCACCTCCTGATGTTGGGATTAGCGCTTTCGTCCACTGCGACGTAGACATCAGTGCCCCCAATCATTCTGCCAGTCCGATAACGTCCTGGCCCTTTCTTCTTTCTTCGCTATCTCGTTTTCATCTTCTTGCTCATACAACCTTCTTTGCTCTTCCGTTAACAGGTATGTTATACCACACCGGCACACCGTACAGCATGATTGATTGTACAACACCATTCAGGACCCTTCTCCTCTCGGAAGTGGGTCCGCCAATGTTGGGCATCCGCCTCGCTACCTCGCCGCTCTTTCCGCGGCCCTAAGTGTCACCCCCAACATATGCTTCCTATAGCTCCCTGATTCATGCAAGGTTATGCCCAGATCCTTGACGTGTTTCTTGGACACTTTGCTTTTTCCCTCACACTCAATCCTTACATTATCTCTCCCCTTCATGATGAGGACCTCTGTCTTCTCCGTTGCCAGTCGTAGACCGTGGTCCCTCACCCACTCAGACACTGTCGCAGGAAATCATTGCCCGGTATCGGAGCTCCTCGAGCCTCGCAGCTGCTATTGCGACGATGAGATCATCCGCGAACGCAAAGGGCTGCAACCCTCCGGGTACTCGCAGCAAAGTACACCATCGTAAGCCAGAATCCACAACGTAGGACCCAGGAGAAATCCGTGGTACACCTGCGGTCACATATACCTCTACTCCTTTCTCCACAACCAGTCTTATTTCTCTCAGGTAGTTCCCCACTACATTCAGGAGGTAGTCGGTGCTACGCCTTTCCTCGAAGGACCCCATTATTTCCCTCCAATTCAGGGAGTTGAACGCGTTTCGTAAATCGAACAGCAGCAGTACAAACTCATCGGCTACCCTGCCCCTGCTACGATGCACGAATCACTCCTTCCACGGTATCTACCGTAAACTTTCCTCGTGTAAATCCGTACCGATAAATCCCCATTCTCTTCGATCACTTGCTGTATTCTCGTTCGTACCATTCTGTCATACAGCTCAAAGCTGGACGTTAGAAGGCACACACACCATGCGCCATTTGTTGGACGATTTCAGCCCTTTCGAAATGAAAGCCAACTAGGCGGTCTTCCATTTCTCTGAGAAGATCTGGGCTATATCTGCGTTCAGCTGCTTCAGATCATATGGCCTGATCGTTTGACATCTTTGTGAGCTTGTTTGTCACTTCTTTTCCATCAAATAGTTGATTCAAAAAGTGTGGATTGCTTTGTTTAAACTAATTAAATGTACACACAATAAAAAGCGCTCCATGCTTTTTGAAATAGGTTAGGTTTAGGTTTGAACGTGAGTGGGCCCGTATCAGGCCCTCCACTGCGGCCAATGGCCTATTGTGGCTCACCCTATGGTTATATTTCTCCCAGTATATCCAATCTCTTAACGAAATTGAGGAATGTATTGAGAGAACAATTTACCAGGTTTTCTGGCCTACTGTCGTATCGCCAAATATCGAAAATCTGGTTCTGACCCCTGCAGGGCATGTTCACAGAATGTGTTCAGCCGTTTTTAAAGTAACCATTAGATATACAAAATTACACGCTTACCAATATTTACCGAAGGTATCTACCACCAACCATTTATTGCTTAAAAAAATATATGTTTTCGTTTTCTCTGCAAACAAGGTAAAATACATAGGTACTTATTATGTCGTACGTACTACAGTTCAATTTAATCATTTTATAATTTTCAATGCGTAATAAACGCAAGTTTTTTTTATTTTTTCAAACTATCTATTTTTATTTTTTTTATTTTTCTCGGTCTCACACAGTTGATTGTTTCTGCTTCGTGCTTTGGGTTTTCCTTCTCCAGTTGTCGTTTTCTTTGTGTTGTTGTTTCTGGTCGTTTCAGTTTACTAGTACTGTTTACCTTCATTTTGTTCCCACGAGTAGCAGACAATTCGAAAAGGCAAGGCAAAGGCAAAAAGGTTTATTCGTCATTAAATTTACAAAAAAAATGTATAAAACTGCACGACAAAGAAATACATAAATGTAAATTCAAAACTCAGTAAAACTATCACTTTGCTACAGGGTCGAAAGGAGGGAATGATGCTGCGTTTTGTAGTGAGGTTTATACCTGCCTGCTGTGGCCTTCAAAGGGCGAGGCAAACCCCGCTCATTCCTGCAATAACGCAGGCCTCGTCTTGTTGTTAGGAGCTGGATTTTTTCTTAGTTTTTGAGTGAAACATCATACAATCAGACAATGGGATTCTATTGTAATGGGGGGAGGGGTTTCAGTTGGTTGCTTTCCGGAAAAATGGTTAAAACATGTAAATATTCATATACGAGTCTTGGCTCGTCTTTTAATTTATGGCGGAGGTAGTGGTCACTCGCCCTCTAAGCGCTCATGGAAAATATCCAGTGCCCTGTAAATCGGCCCAACATGCCTTCTTGGCCTGTTATGTTGGGCTCGGACTGCTGTTATATCTTTTGCCAATGGACTTGTCAAGGATGAAAAAGCTGTAGAACTTATCAGAGACTTGCTTGATGTGTTCCTCGATTGATTGAAAATCGGCTAGCTCTCGCAATGATACTAATCGAATGTACCTGTTACTGTTAATGACGATACGGAGAACTTTGATTTGCATTTTCTTCAGTTTTACCATCAGGTAGTTGGGAAGAACTGGACAAGCATAAGTCATCGCTGGCCTGATGACCTGTTTATAGATGAGAACTTTGCTGTCCATCGCCAACCCGGAGTTCATCGCAATCAGTAGGTAGGTCCCTCCCATTGCTGCGCTTGCTCTTTAGATCACCAGGTTGACGTGTTTCTTGGCAGTGAGTTTCTTGTCTAGCTGTACACCCAGGTACCGCACTGACTCCGCCTCGTCAATCTCAATCCCCAGAACTCTGGATCCCCAGGGATAGCCACGCTTGCGTTTCCTTGTGAAATTTATGAGTTCTTTTTTATCAGAATTTATCTCTATTTTGTTTCTTGCTAGATACGGCACGACAGATTCCTTGACGTGATTCGCTACCCAAGAGCTGAAATACGATTGGGCTTATCGTTCGCATACACAACCGTGTTTGTGGATTCATTCGTCGGAAAGTCGTGCGTACATAGCGAGTACAAAAGTGGGGACAAGCTCGACCCCTGCGGCACTCCTGCTCCGGCTCGCAGACAATCCAATAGTCAACCTCCCCACTGGCCCGTGTAGGAAGGAAAGGCTTACTACAACAGGATTTCGCCCGATCCCCGAGGTGTCGCTTGCGACATTTTCAACCAACCTCATACCATTCAGCCCTCGGCACGTTTCTCACCTTGTCTTGAGTGGAATATTTCAAGCTCCGCAGCACCAAATCTCAAACTTGTACGGTAGTCACTAGAGAGTTCCACTATACTTATCCTGGCTCCATCACCAGATCCTCAATAGCAAGACCAATTTATTGAAATCGTCAAAACGAATCATATTATCCTATACTTGACGTGCTTACAAATAACCACCTCCTGGCTTCATCACAAGACCCTCATGTCTCAGCCCAATCTATTGGACTCGTCCTTTTGCTTATTATGTATCAAAACATTATTATTATTGTCATCTAATTCTAACCTGTATTTAAATAATCGATTGCAAAATTTTTACCAAACAGACAAACAACTCTATTATCATTGTTTATATAGAAGATAGTTAGTCAACCTTATGGGATTATAATTGGATCAAAATGGATGCGACATGTAGATGGCGATAGTGAGCTCGCATCCAAGTCATGTCGTAACTTCAGTGATCATGTCGTAACTTGATTGAAACAATGGGACAGCATTAAAATCAGGGTTTTTTGAAGGAACCTGCATTAAAATGACGTCAAATATTCATGTTTGTAACCAATCACGCTAGATGACACTCGCGTTTGCGTCCAACACCAATTACACAGGCATTGACTAACTATCTTACTTCTATATAAGCAATGCTATTATCATTATCATATAAGTAACATATCATACAATAACATTGCGTGGGGTGCTTTTCACTTACATTTTCATAATTACAGTATTTACCATAGTCGTCATAATTTTTCCATCATTAAAATTCTCATCATTATTAACATTACATTAATATCATGAAAAATTCTTGTACTGTCGTCGGTCCTTGATATGTGCGCCGAATTTTAGATTATTCGGAAGATTGGAAGTGGGTGGAAATTGAATTTACAAATTCACACTATTACCATCCGTAGCGAATGTGCCAATCAGACTCTGTCTCCGGATCTCCGACACCTCCGGAAGGCGCGCTGGTGTCGTTCACCCCAATAACCACTCCTCACGTCCGTAGGGTGAGTGGCTATTGGGTGCAAGATTCATGTGCTATGAGCAGACGAAGTGAACCAAGGATGTCGGCCTTATGCATTTGTGCAGCTAAGATTTCTGCCATATTACGGCAGGTCATTATTATTTTCAAGTTCGAAAGCAGTGTGTCCATCATTCCACCAAAGACTCATATGATCTGAACAACCAACAGAATGGTTTGGGTAAAGCCTGCGGAGTTCAGCGAGTAGATCTCGATATCAAGTCCGTTTTTCCTCCTCTTTTCGGGTGATATTCGTTTCGACTGACGCGCAAATCTACATGACGGAAATCGTCCCATTTTGGTAGCCAAGGAGGACAATATCAGGCTTATTGGCTTGTATTTGCCTGAGGGTGGGGAATGAGAAGTTATTCTCCACAACGGACTCAATATTCACCAGAAGATAAGGCAACACCGATGTCTCGTCTATACCGTGAGAGTGGCGTATATCGTAGTACAACACCGCATGAGCTGGGCATGCTGACATCAAATACATATGGTCTCAGCTGCCTCACGACACGCCCTGCATCTGATGTCAGGCAGCTCTAAACCCATCACGCAACTATGGTAGACTAGGGTGTTAAAGACACCATCCTGGTAGGCCATTATGAATTCCTTCAGCTCACTTGATCTGAGTAAGGCAAAGGTCAAACTTTTGGATGACTCAAGGTCTTCATAGTTATTGAAGAAGACGCCATGCATTGACTTATCCTTATGTTGGTGCAAAAGTACCTGAGCCTACACAGCTTTGATGTGAGCTTTTCGCTGAACGGGTTCCAACTCAATGACAAAGTTTGGGTCAGCCCGTTCAGTGTCGAATACGAAACCAAGTTCATCGGCTGTACGGGCTGCTGCTTTAAAAATAAATACTCCATTCTCTGATTTTTCATGGTCGCAGACCATGCAGAGAAGGGAATCTGAACAACTGAAGACTTTACAGGCTCCATCCAGTACCATTCTGTTATACAGACACTCCAAACTCAAAATTCCACAGACTGCCGTTGCCTGGGGTAATATAACCGTGGAATGGATGATTTATGATGCAAGCTTCTTTGAGTATGCATCATTTTGCTAGTTTCAAAGTCAAGTTGTCGCAGCTCTTCCTGATTCCATTTCATCACTACAAATGAGTCGAGTAGAACCAGAAGAACGACAAGCATATTAGTTGCAGCAACTTTATTTTTCGCCGACAGTTCTGGTGACCAGATCTGTCAAATTTTACGCTGTTTCTTTCCGCATAGAGAGTTTATAACTGTGATTACTTATTGGGAGCGTCGTTGCTCCACTCCTCTAGGTAATTATGCGTCTCTCCGGAATTTTTATTATTATTATTATTAATTCATTCTCATCATGATATTATTGTATTGTCATCGGTCCTTGATATGTTAGCCAAAGTTCAGAAGTAGGTGGGTGTGTGATTGAAAACTAACTTCCAAAATTGTATTACATTATTTATTAGTTAGTTTGTTAGTTACTAGTGAACCTAATAAATGCGCGTTCATAATAAAAACTTGCAAAACTCATTTACCGGCATTGTGAAATTTCACTTTCAAACAAATCACCTGAATCCCCACACGTACTTTAGCGTTTGATGATTAACCCAACCTAATTAAAGGTTCGATGAATATTCAGAGTTAGAAAATACTAGGAGATACGGTGGGTACGCCAATGATATGTAATAATCTGATCACGTAGAGCTGGAGCAGATTAGGCGCTGACCATGTACTGCATTCAAACGACCACTAATTAATAGGGATCGAACAGAAGCCTTGAGAATTGGGTTGTCATACGTCGTTGTACTCAGTACATAGTGGGTTTTATTATCAGTGCATCGAATGCAGAATATTCTACGTTCTCGAGAGGAAGGTATTTTATATAATGAGGACAGAATTTCATGAAAAATATTGTTAAGAGCCTGTTATTCAATAGAAATGTTATGAATGAATCTGTAGAGGTCATCAAACATTCACAAAACTTCACAGAACTTTACAGAAGCACCTTAAAAATCTCGTGTCTGTTCTACTTCTTAATCTTGAATATTCATATTTTGGTCAGGCATTTCCTGATTGTTCTGAAAGCAAAATTTTCCTATATGAGCGATCCAAATATGAGATTGGAGAATATAGTAGAAGTATGTCTATAATAGTTGAAGTCGTATATCAAGCTTGTGTATTACTTGTTGAGAACCCAAAAATTAAACATTTGATGACAGCGGTGGGATAAGTGCTTGGTACTGAAGGTTCGAAAGAAAAAAGAGTGAAGCAGAATTCCGGTATTTGATGGTGAAAACTCGAGCCAAACATAAAGACAAGATTGCGATTTGAAGAACAAGAGGCCAAAAGAACAATTGTTAACAAAAAAAGAGAAGCTAGCGGAACGGTGAGGCCAGTAATTATAACAACATGGTTATCTTTTCAAAAGTTAACAAAGCCTCCAGAATGATATCGCTGAAATAGTGCAGGAAGTCAAAGGAGAAGTTCAGGAGGTCAGAGCTGAAGTCCAAGAAGTCAGAGGCGGAGTCCAGAAATCAGCAAAAGGGTTTAAGTAATTGAAAATGAACTGTCCAAGATAGATTAATAGGTGGCAAGAAAGGTGGACAAGATCATCGAAGAAGAAGTATAAGATTATGGAGAAGCTGAAAATAATGCTCTTTCCATTATAGCGTTCCTCCTTTAGGGAAATCTTCCCTATCAGTGAAAAGTCATTTTCACTAACATAACCAAGGCCTGCACAAGTGATAACATTGAAGTTTCCAATTTGTTTTTATGGGTAGTCGTCGTGGGCTATGAATCGACAGCGAACGCAAATTGATGGTCTATGAAGCAAATGGCAACTTCTCTATCCTATGTTTACGAGTCGAATCCCTGCAGAACATCCCCAACAGTAAACAGAGGAAATACTCTAGAATCGTTTAAGCTTAGGAAATAACAACTGAAGAGTCGGTACCAAAAACCCAACTGAACCCTGCAAGACTATGGAAAACGCGTTGAGAAAGAACAAAATGATTCCAAAAAATTATGGCAAACAGTAAATGAAATCCTCAAAACCACAGAAAAAAAGAAATATGTAGTATTAAAAAACAAAATGGTGATTTGACAAGCAATCCTAAAGAAATTGCAGAAATGTTTAACTCCTTTTTCGTTAATATTGGGAAAGACTTGGCACGAAAAATAAACAGGAAACCAAATTATAATCATAAAACAAATAAAACCGTAAATTCGTTATTTCTTGCACCAACAAATAAACGGGAAGTTATTAATACTATTCTTCAATTAAAAAATAAAAAGACTCCTGGATATGATGGTTTAAAAGCAGAAATTCTGAAGAAAATATCGATTCATATTAGTATGCCTCTAACATATATTATTAATCAATCTTTTGAGCTAGGAGTTTTTCCCTCTGTATTCAAGTTATCGATAGTCTCCCCTATTTACAAGAGCGGGGATAAAAATAATGTTGGTAACTATAGACCAATCTCTCTCATCACTTCTCTGAGTAAAGTATTCTAAAAAATCATCAAAATAAGGTTAAATAATTTTTTAAATAAATATAGCATATTGTCAAAATCACAGTACGGTTTCCAAGAAGGAAAATCCAGTCAAGACGCAATACATGTATTAACTAACATCAGATATGAAAGTATTGATAAAAGTGTTCCATCAATAGGAGTTTTTTTAGACCTGTCAAAAGCTTTTGACACAGTTGATCATTCTATACTTCTTGATAACACTAGACGACATTGGAATTAGAGGTGTAGCCCACAATCTATTCAAACATTATTTAACCGAAAGGAAACAAATAGTGAGAATATCAAATGAAATGAGTTCAGAAGAAACTGTTAAATGCGGGGTACCCCAAGGCACAGTATTAGGGCCTGTTTTATTTACTATTTACTTAAATAATTTATTCGAACAACAAAGGGATGGTGAAATCATCAGTTTCGCTGATGATACGGTCATAGTATACAAAGATGAAAATTGGTACGATCTTAAAATAAAAGCTGAAAACGATCTGGCCCACATCAAAGACTGGTTTGATAGTAGATTATTATCAATCAATTTTAGTAAAACCCACTATCTGCCATTCAGTAGCTTTAAGAACTCCCTTCCAAATTATAACCTGTCAATTGAAAACAACTTTTTTATAAAGCCTGTAGAAAAAATGAAATATCTAGGAATTATTTTGGATCCTCATCTCCGATGGAACCATCATGTTGATTATTTGGTGAAAAAGTTACGATGTATCTTGTATAGGTTCAAGCAAGTAATTGGGCATCTTGATTTCAAACAAAAAGTGATGGTTTACCAGAGTTTAGTGGAGTCGCACTTGTCATATGGAATCATTGGATGGGGAGGAGTTTCACGAACCTACCTCAACACCCTTGAAATCTCCCAAAGGAGATTTCTCAGGCTGATACTTCAAAAAGATGCTAGATATTCAAGTGACTTACTTTACACTGAAACCAACACCCAAGATATTAGACAATTATATATTATACAAATAGCCACTAGGCAATATTCAAGCAAAACAGATCTAAGAACATTAACACATTCATATAGCACAAGAAGAAAACATGATTTTGTTACACCTTTAATGAATAAGGCAATAGGACAAAGATGTTATAATTATTTATCACCCAAAGTATACAACTTTCTTCCTCACGATTTGAGTGCCCAATCTTCCATTTTTATATTCAAAAAACAATTGAAAAATTTTATACGAGCTACACCAAGGAAAGATCTCCATAAGATTATTGAAGCATAGCATAAAAATTTTAATTTCTATATATTTATGTTAGCAAGTGTGATATGTCTCTTGTGTGATTTCGATCCTTAAAGTTAATTGAAAAAAAAAATTAAATCAAAGGAAACTTTAATTCACATGTATCCTTACTAGTATTTGAGATTTATATCTTTATACATGTTTTATCTGTGTACACAATAATTTTAACTTTAAATTTATTTATACATATAGTGACTTGTTTATTTTACCACACACGGGGTTTTACCCTCAGTGGAACTATGATTTATTCATCAGATTCTATTTTTTATATATAATTATAGACACTTTGTGTTTTGTGATTAAGATGTACTGTTTGTTGGCGATGAATAAATATTATTATTATTATTATTATTAATGTAGAGCTGATAATTGTCCTACCCACACTCATCTAAGGAGTTTATACAGCAAATTGGAGTGCAGAACCCCGTATGTGGTTTGAGAGATACTGATGTGCAATAAGCCCTTTGACTGGGACGTCACAAGCGCAGCGCTGATAACATCATTGGAGTTCGAAGCAGCGAGAAATGCATAGGTAAATACGAGGCTTATGTTACGGGAAGTTGAGTGAGATCGAGATTCAGAAATCGAAGGAGAAAAAGGTCATAGTCCACGACGAAGCAAGATCAAATTATCCGGGAGAGAACAACATGGTCGCGTCATCAGAAGAAAACTTAAAAAATTCGTTCATGCCAGGAGGGAGACGGACACCTGAAACAAATCTTTCCCCCCAAGATACTCAACCTGACTTGAAGAGAAATGGAAAAAGTTCGAAGATCGAAAATGCACTTTCACCATAGATACAGGAGCTTCAAGATACCTCGTTCACTTAGACCTTGTACTAAAATCTTCTAAACCGATAAGAAGGAATGTGGTTACAGAAAGGGATACGAGGCAAACTGCACCAATTATAAGAAAAACGCTGGTACACTTTCAAAGGGATCCTGTTACTATGGAACACACTGTATAATGGATGAATCTGTTTTGGTCCTGGATATCACAGAGAGGAACGATTTCGTCCTATAAAATAGAAATAATTTGTGAATCTCCAATGAATAAATCTTCCAGAGCAAATACTGAGAAAATCAGGATGATGCTAGACGATGAAGATCTATGTTGAGGAAAACATCCAAATCCCGAAAAACTCTGGAACCATAAATATGGCCCATCTGGAGGATGAGCCTGGAGTTATGAGCACTGTAGTTATTGAAAACGAAGAAGTCAACATTACAATGACGTGCATTGCAAGCTACCACTGTAATAGTTGAACCAGAAGAATCTGATTTATGAAGTATGAAAGACTTAAGGAAGAGTTAGAAGAATGATGACAATATAAATGGCCACACAGGCCTTTATTGGTATCATGTGGTGACAAATAACCTCCCCATTTCAATTAAATTTTTTCATATACATTTTTTCTCCTCCATAATTTCTTAATTAGCTGATGAACCTATATAGGTTTGAAACATGTTTTACCCACTGAAACGGTTTAACTGATTGATAGACTTTGCCGTTCTACCATTGCACAACACTAGATGGTGATATTAAATTGTGGAAATGATTTTGAGTTTTTCTGCATCGTACATCGTATATGGACTTCTACCGCAGGTGAATATGAATGTGCTTAAATAACTCATGATAGTCGTGTAGGTAGTCGAGAGGGCAATGTACGATTCTACTTGGTAAATTACCGTCGAGATATTGACGGGACTCAAAACAAAGAGTAGAAGAAAAACCCCCCAATGTTTTTCTGATCAACTTTTTGGAATGACACCCAGAAATGCAAAGGATGAAAGTCTATCAGAATACGTCAAAGAATTGCGAGAAAGACTGGACAAATTCCATGAGTTCTGCAGGTATCGTTTTCAAGTAATCTCAAGTGACAAAATGAAACAGAGATTTGACAGGAACACCTGAGGGGCTATGTTCAATCCAGGATTTGCTGTTTGGCTATATCAGAGAGAAAAAAAGATGAGTTCTCAATCTACAGAGAAATTGGATTGGTCCCTAGTGCATGCAGCTTACCACAAGAAGAAAACCTAACGTTGTTTATAGACCACAGTCTCCTTAATTGGTCCAAGAAGGACAGAAGGACAACCAAAATGGTGCTAGTGCAATCCGAGACGAAATCACCTAGAGTGGGTGGCTGAGTAACAAACCTGGTATTCAATAATTAGAAGCATTAGAAACATCGTGAATCAAGCTGCTTCCACAGAAGCATCTTGGAGCACTGGTTCTGGTTTTAGTTTTTCATTTCAGTTATTCTAATCGTTGTCTGGAAATTCCTTGATGTCTGGATAGGTCAATTTTCCTATGTAAGAGATCCGATTTTGATATTTCGGATTGAAGAAGAAGTTTGTTTATAACAGATGTGGTGTGTTTTAAACTTTCTAAGAAAGCTTATTTTTGGCCGGAAGTAATAAAGGTCTATGACGAAACATATCAGGCAATCAATCATTCACCATGAGCCAAACTACTTTTTCACTTACCAATACCATCCATTCACCTTCTCTCTCTCTTGGCCTCTAATTATAAGATGTCGACAAGTAGTCGAATTGGGTATTTTTAAAATGGATATTGGAAATAAGTACACGAGATGTTTTTGTAACATTTTTTACTTCAATGTTTTTGCTTTCTCTATCAAGTTTACTGAGAAATTCACTCTTTTGAATCAGCTCTGGCAAGCTGAACTTGGTAGAATCGTAGACTGTTAACGCAAATGGTTAATGTTTCTTAGTTATTGGTTGGTCTCTCTATATTTATTTACTTCAAGAATGAACGCCTACGAAAAGTGAGTTTAAATTTAGTAATATAAGAAGGTTAATTTTATTTGTAAAATGTTTGGTTATGACTTCTGATTTTCAAAATTCAAAGGGTCATATCTCGAAAAGTATTAGAGACCCCCTCAAAATTCTTTCGGATTCGTGTTCAGGAGATAAAACTACATAAGTAACATCACTTTTCTTTTTGTTTCGAGAAAAAGTCTGATAAACTTTCCTTTACCATTATTATTATTTTGAATAAACATAGTCATGACCACATTTTTACAGGCAAGCCTTTCCAGAGGTATTCGTCTATTCATGAAACTTTATAAAAAAATTGTTTCATCCAGTTATCAGATGGGTGAAGGTCAACCTCTCTCCGGCTCTTAGACTATAAATTTTCAAGTCTTAATAAGTTCCAAGAAAATCAAAATTATTTGTTTTTTCTCACCAGTTCACCCTTTTCAAATTGTAGAGAAATATTGCTGTGAGGACTTTTAATTTGTTTCTTGTTCACTACCCACTTTTGGATACCTCCTTATTTCAATCAAAACGATTTGTGATAAAGGAGAAATTCATCATTTGTTCTCATCTGATCAACGATCCCATTTTTCTAGCAATCGAATGAAGGCCCTTGAGAATTATTGTATCTCTCAGAAACAATTAAATTTTCATCGTGGAATTAGCCGGAAAATTTCAACTTTTTTCATTTCTGCGGTTTATACAGTGTGTTTCCGAAATAGGGTTATGATTCTACATGGAAAAATATGGAATATAGACCGATGTTTGAATATTTCAGGAATCCATCAAGATATAGGTACCAATGAAAGTCGGTACACGATTCACACGGTGTCATTTCCTGAAAACAGCCTAAACCAATTCTAACCATAGGCGTGCGAAACCTGAAGGGGACTACATTTTCTTCCCGTATTTTGAATGATAAGCATTTAGAACATTTTATTGCAAATTGTATGTATGTTTCTATGACAAATTTTTTCGAAAATTCGATTACTAATAACGAATTATCAATCGACAGTACTTGTATAAGATCATTTTCACTAATTGCTGAGGAATCAACCGTTAACGAGATATAAATAATGAAAATCTCAAATTAGGTAGAAAGGTTGCTAAGATAATGAATGGACTTTTCTGCATAAAGTCTAAAACGATAGAAAATAATCTGATAATCGCAGAAATTAACATTTTGCAAGTAAATGTTCAAATTCTCATCATTCAAATTTTGTCTCTTTCAGGTTTCGCACGTCTATGGTTAGCAATGGTTTGACTGATTTTATGAGGAAATGATATCCCTCACTGATATATTCAATCGTGTACCGACTTTCATTGGTGCATATTTCAACGGGTTGCATTGAAGGTAGTAGTACTTCCGTAATCATCGTAATCAAAAATTTTAAACTGATCCGCACGAACTGCAATATAGCAATAAATCTGACTAGAATATACCACGAGAGTAGTTTGAGTGACAATGAATTTTAATGTTTATACACATATTATAAATGCTTAATGAATGATAAAATGGCCTAGATCGATATTACTCCACTTGTAAATCTGGTACTCGGAAGTGTCGATACTGTTATGATTCACTATACCACTAAATAAAATTATCAATAAAAATTGAAACTATTCACATTTATCGGTAAACGAAATTCTACTTAGGCCAACCCTGTCAGGTAAACAACCTTCACTCTGCGAATTGTGACGTCATACATGGCAAAAAGGTGTGAAATTTATTAATTAATTTAAAGAATATTGATAATCGGAATAGGAATTTGAATGTCAGGAAGAAGTACAAAAATATTCAAAGAATCTAACCAGCACAATCATTAATATAAAAGGGTCATGAATCACGAATTAACAATAAGAATTGCCAAGAGTAAAATTAGTCACGTACGTCATTATTCCCATAACACTAGTGGAAATTCTATGAAATTGAAAATGTTAGAGTAATTATAGAAAAATCATATGTTAGTATGCCTAATTTAGAATAATAAGAGTTTAACTTAGTATAGAAATCAGATTTCATAAAGTAGTATTTAGTTTATAATTAATTGGTAAAGTTTAAATAAGATAGAAATTGATACCGTTGCTAAGGCAATTCGTATTTCAATTGGAGTCAACAAACCAAAGGAGGTTGAAAAATGTCGTTAAAAAAAGGAGACACGTATAAAATGTGGTCCCAAAATAACTAACAATTTATAAAAAAAAATATTGAAAAATTTCTATAATTCCTATGTTAAATTAATCCAGAAGTGCGTATATATATATAAACTCTCCAACTTACCAAGAGCTGACTGTTCCCATTCTGGAGAAATTCCACTCAGAAGCCGAGGAAGTCGGTATCCAGACCCAAGCTTCTAGAAAACCGATGGAAGCTTTCGAGGAAAGGAAATCGAAGTAGATCCCAGGTATTTATATGCATATAAAACCGGTTTGCAAACCAATTTTTTTTTCGAATAAAACCCCTATATTCGAATAACATCCATTTGACTGCAGTATTCCGGACAATTTCATGAACTTTTCACTATTTCACCAACTCTCGAATCAATAGACTTTCCCGTGGAAAGACACAGAAGTGATTTCTTGCGAGTGTGGTTTCATAAATTTAATTCTCCCGAACATTACGTTATTTTCATTGCCCAAAACTATTTAGTGTTTAAATTTAATTCAAATGAACGATCACATTGTTGTGAAAATATCATAGGTTAAAATTTTTAGGTTAAGATTGAAATGCGAATCTGCGCAAAAATTCTATAAAGTTGAAATAGTTTGCACGAGGGGGCGAAAGGCTACGCTCTGAAGTCATCATACAGCTGATTGACCGTGCAGATAAAATTTCAAAGGGGTACAGAATGAAATTTCATAGAATACTAAGTGTTGGGAAATCATTGAATTGATGATAATTTATTTTCTTATCCACAGTTTATTGTTTTTGTATGTGTTGATTCATTTACAATTTTTTTATTAAAACTTCATTTATAACTTACTCTGGCGTTCACATTTCTCTTTCTTGAAATTTAATATATGATCATAAAAACATTTTCATTCTAACATCTAGCTGCCAAGTTCCAGAAGGACCCACCTGAGAGCAGAGAAATGCACTAAAGGTTTTAAAAAAGGTAGTGTATAAACTTTGCATAAGAGTCTTTTATGAGCAAAAGAAAGGTAAATATACTACAGTGATATTACTAAAACCCTGAGAGAATTTATTCTATTAAAATCCTGAGATAAATTATTATGATCCTATCAATCATAAATCATAAATCAAAGAAAAATCATAATTTAAATAAAAATAAAAATCTTATAACCTTCAGATTATAATAATACCTTCCACTTAACGATAATTTCGTAAGCTTTTTGTGGTATGTGTTATATATTAATAAACTTCTATTCAGAATATATGTTTATTATATTGAATTGTTTATAAAAAATTACTTGACAACGTACAATTCTTAAGATGTCATATCCACACTAGATTTAATATTAAGAATATACCGAATGTAACTATAATATCCTGACATCTCCCTTCCAACAACAAATACTATTTCCTAATAATGAAATCTATCAGGATGTTTCACAATGCGACCTCTTTTAGTAATGTAAGCTGAAGCAGACTGAATAGACCCACTCCTATCAGCAGGTGAGTCATATGAACTGGAAGAACTAGAATGATCAGTTGAGATGAATTCCTTTCCAGGACTACATTCTTTTTCTAAACCATAATTTTCCTTACTAGATTTATTTATATCTGTATTCACTAACGAATCATCTGTTAAGATATGATGACTCCTAACACCTTCTCTCTTTTCCGAATTTAGTGAATTATTAGAAGCACCATGGTTTTCAATTGACCAATTATTACGATCGATCTTAATAAATTTTCGGTTTCGATAATATTCTGAACCATTGTGCAACTTTACAATATAGGTCCTATTTCTTACTTGCCTAATCACTATTGCTGGTATCCAGTTATTTATTTTAGGGTTCAATTGAACATAAACCTTGCAACCAGTGTTCAATTGGTGTAGACGTTGAACCCCTTTTTGATTGTAGTATTTCTCTTGATTGTGTTGATTATTTTCAAGAACTTTATGAAATTGCTCCCTATTAGCTACTTTCGGTATCAAACTTGTACTAGTACACGGTAGTAATGTTCTCAATTTACGAGACATCAGTATTTGAGCTGGTGAGAAATTCTCCTCTATTGGCATATTGCGATATATCATCAGCGCTGAATATATATCTCTATTGTCCGTAATCACTTTTCTGAAAATATTCTTAGCTGTTTGCACATTACGTTCAGCCATGCCATTTGACTGAGAATGTGTTGGAGAACTCAAAATATGGTCAAACTCCCATTCATCGCTAAATTTCCGGAATGCTTCAGAAGAATATTGGGGACCTCCGTCTGAAACGAATGTCAGAGGAATTCCATGCCTAGCAAATATGGATTTTAATGCTTCTATAACCGATTTACTCGTTGTATCCTTAGTAAGCTTTTCAATTTCGACATATTTTGAGTAATAATCTATTACCAGTAGATAATTTGAACCATTGAATTCAAAAAGATCACACCCCACTTTGTTCCAAGGAAGAAATGGAATCATATGTGACTGGAGTGGTTCCGAAATTTGAGACTTTGCATACTTCTGACAAGTATAACAACTCATTATAGTTTGCCTAATGTCATTATTCATATTTGGCCAAAAAATTGACTCTGTCGCTAATTTCAAACACTTATTTATTCCTAAATGATTATAATGAACTCTCTGTAACATCTCACTTCTCAAAGCAGAAGGGATGACTAAACATTGACCTTTGTAAATCAGATCATCAACCATAATTAATTCATCGCGATATTTAAAATACGGCTGGATTTCATATTTTAACTTTTTAAGTGATTTTGGCCAACCATTCAAAATGATTTGTTTTAATTCGATCAATGTAGAATCCTTAGAGGTTTGATATTTGATTTCGTTTAATTTTTTTTCTGTGACATTGATTTGAGAGGTTACTAAACAAACTTGAGCATTTATTTCTTTATCAAAACTATCCTGTAATTTCTCATCTACATAGGCTCTAGACAACGTATCTGCTATAATTAAATGCCTTCCTGGTTTGTATATCAATTCAAAATCGTATTTCATAATTTGAAGCAACATTCTCTGTAAACGACCTGGACACTTATTTAAAGGCTTTTTTATTATCGATATCAATGGTTGATGATCAGTTTCTACTAAAACTTTTGTTCCAAATATATATTCGTGGAATCGTTCCAATCCAAAACAAATTGCCAATAACTCTTTTTCAATTTGTGCATATCTAAGTTGAGTATCCGTCAAAGCTTTAGATGCATAAGCACAAGGAAGATTATTTTGAAGTCATACTGCACCCATTCCAGATTTGGAACTATCTACTGAAATAACTGACTTTTTGTTTACATCAAAGAACTGTAATACTGGCTCAGAGACTAAAATTTGCTTTATTTTATCAAATTCGTCCTCTTGACTTTTACTTCATTCAAATAATACGTCTTTTTTCAACAACTCTCTGAGGGATTGTGTTTTACTCGAGAAATTGAGAATGAATTTACTGACGTAAGTTAACATACCGAGAAGTCTTTGCACTTCTTCTTTAGATGATGGTCTGGGCATATTGGTTATGGCACTTATCTTTGCTTTGTCTGGTGATAGCCCAGATGAAGATATAATATGTCCCATATATTTGACCACAGTTTCATCAAAATGACATTTATCTATATTGAATTTCACATTATTTTCTTTAGCAGTTTGTAAAACTTTTCTTAACCTTTCATCATGTTCTTCTTTATTTTTTCCCCAGATTATTATATCATCGATATAAATACCACATCCTGCACAAGAATTAAAAATAGCTCGGAACCTATCTTGGAAAACTTCTGGGGCCGATTTAATTCCAAAAGGCATTCTTAAAAACTTATAACGGCCAAAAGGCGTACCAAAGGTACATAAATTTGAACTGTATTCATCTAAAATGATTTGATAAAATCCATTGGCAGCGTCAAGAGTGCTAAAATACGTAGCCCCAGACATTTCACTAACTATTTCTTCTAAAGTTGGAATTTGACAATATTCTCTTTTAATATTTGTATTAAGGTCTTTTGGATCCAAACATATTCTCAATGAACCATTTGGTTTCCTTACCAATACCAAAGGATTCACCCAATCAGAAGCTCCTTCTACTTTGACGATAATTTTTTGTTTCACCAAATTATCTAGAGATTCCTTCAATTTAGGCAATAAAGGCATAGCCACTCTTCGTGTTGGGTGAACTGTAGGTTTAGCATTGTCTACTAAAGTGATATGATATGGTTTATCAATACAACCAATGCCAGAGAAAATGTCACCAAACTCTGTAACTAAATTGTTATAACTTTTTCCCTCAATGCATACTGAATTAATTTTAGCTATGAGATTGAGTTGCTTACAAGATGGCAATCCTAAAATAGCTTGAGTCTTTGAATTGACTATATAAAAATCAAGATTATAAATTTTTTCATTGCATATACATTTGAGATTACACATTCCTACTAAATTCAAAGTATCTCCTGTATATGATTTTAATGTTTTGTTTGGTTTGTTCAAAATGAAATCAGAAAACCCAATTTCTTTCAGATGGAATATTGAGAGAACATTACACATAGCACCAGAATCTATTTTGAATTTCAAACGCTTTTTTCCCATCAATAAATATGTATACCAGCAATTGTCTTTATTTTCATCTGCTTCTAAAGAACCTATGAACAGTATATCATCATTTTCAATATTATCCCTAACCTGGTCATTGCTTTTGATAGTTTCTATATCTAGCTCATTTACATGTACATCATTTACTTTTGGATTTTTACAACAACGAGAGAAGTGATTCTTCATTTGACAATTTGAACAAAATTTTCCAAAAGCTGGACAGTTATTAAATTCATGATTCGAACCGCAGCGATAACAAACCTTTCTTACTTCATTCCCTTTTTGTTGTAAATTACCAAATCTATAATTTTTCTTGTAAACACTTGAACCATTATCTCTTCTTGTGAAATTTCTTGATTTACTGAAGTTTCTTGATTCTATTGTTCCAACCAACGTATCATCCATAGTCTTTCCCGAACCTTCCATTACCATACACTGTTCTTTTGAGTTCTCCATAATTTTGCACAAATTTATTGCTTGCTCCAGTGAAATACCATCTTTTTGTAATAAGACTTCCCTCATATCTTTGCTTTTGACACCGCATGTTATCATGCATTTGATCAATCCATCTGTCAAATGTTCAAATTTACACTTTTGTGCCTGTTTTTTCAGCTCGATAACAAATAATTCCAACGTCTGATTCATCTGTTAGCGACAAGTTAAAAATTTGTACCTTTCAAAAGACAAGTTTTCTTTTGGCAGTAAATGTTCCTCGAATTTCCTGAACAATACATTGAGTTTATCCTTTTCATCATCTTTGAATACAAATGTTGTATATATTCGAAAACCCTCTTCACCAATGCAGTGGAGTAATTGGGCACATTGCGTAGATTCATCCTTTTTGTTTATTTCAGAAGCTTTCATGTAGTTTTCGAAGCGGCTTCTCCAAATTTTCCAATTTTCGGATATAGATCCTTCCATCGTTAACGGGCTGATGAATTTTTCAGCCATTTTACTTTTCTAACTATTATTTCAATTAGACTGCGCCATGTTATATATTAATAAACTTCTATTCAGAATATATGTTTATTATATTGAATTGTTTATAAAAAATTACTTGACAACGTACAATTCTTAAGATGTCATATCCACACTAGATTTAATATTAAGAATATACCGAATGTAACTATAATATCCTGACAGTATGCATCAACATTTTTAATGCAGTAGTGTCTCATGTGAAAGCGAAAGCTGCATCATCATGCCGTTGACCAGGATCCGTATAAGATACAACAAATAGACATAAATGTTGACCATTTTTATTTAATTTTCTATTTTATAATTAATTTGTACACACGTTCCTAAAAAAATTTAAAAAATACATCTAGAAAGGAAAATTTTGGGTGACCCTTTATAATAGTAATCTCAGATCACCCTATATCAAAATCAAATGATTTTTACTTATTTTGCAAGTCTACGAGCTTTTGCGTTTGACTGATTTTGTTAAAAAAATTACACAAACATTATGTAATTATTCATAAACCTGTATACGGAGTCTTAGAACTTTTCACTATAACTTGTGTCGACAATATTAAGATTGCAATAATTATCCTAAACTGTTTGTCACAAAATAATCGCCACATTATTGATTTTCTAAAGGTAAGTAAGTAACAACCCTCTCTCTGCATGTTTGACACCCTGTATCTCAAAAACTGTCCATTAGATTTCGTTGTGCCTATGGAGACATTTGATCAGGACATCATAAACTACATTATACTAAATTTTCAGCCAATTCGACTGGGAACCATTTTCCATAAGAACCGTGCGGGGTCCTTTGCCGAATAATGTTCCGGAAATATTCATATATTATATTATAGAGATACGACTCTTTACGCTGGAAACCGATGAGAATGTGACAGAATTTTCGAACATCAAAAAGATGGATTTGATTTACGGGCGCACGAAACCAGCGCCAACTTCCCTTTTATGCAGGCGCTTATCTAAATGTACAGAAAATTTCTACATGTACCCTGAAAGGTATGCTCATAAGACTTACTATAGGTTCGATAGGTACGACTCACGTATATTCAAAATAGTTCAATTAAAGCAGTATTTTGAGCCTTCAAAGTTGCCTATAAAAATTCTCTAGTAGCATAATTTAGGAACGTTTTAACCGACGAACATGTGGTTGAAGTCATATACATATAATTATTTTAGGTGAACTACGCATTATTTTTAGTGCTCTACATTTCTGAATAAATTTTGAGACTGTGGTAACGGATGTTTTTTATATTATTCAATACTCTGTTCCTTGCATTTAAAATATAATTTTTCATTTGTTCTTTAAATTTTTCAAAAATGTAATGCAGTGAAAGATTTGTTTTCACAGTGAACAAAAGAAAACGTTTGCGCATTAATAGAGATTGAAAAATGTCAAATTTTATTGAAAGAAAATCGAAAAGTAATAGTTGTATGGTTAGGAACATGTCTCTATTCAGCAACCCTTCTATTTTACACTTCCTCACTTGTATGAAATTTTTCATATATTTTTCTATCTGAGGTGTAACTATCATGATCTTTGATAATTTTTATTTCAACAAATAATGCTTTTCCGAAGAAATACGAAACACCAGCGTTTTCAATGTGTATGAAAAGTGAGTTTTCGTGGCAATTGAATACACTCGCTATGCTCGTAAATCAAGATATTTCCACTCAACGGCAAACTATCACTATTCTTCACTTGTAGAATAATATATATTACCTTATGTTAGTCCTGTAAGTTTTCTATGTGAATGAATTTATGAATCAATAAATGAACTTTACTGAAAATAAGTGGCAAAATGCAGGTAATTAAACGGTCTTTTCAGCAAGACTTGACCCACTTTTTCTTTCAATATTTTTATCGAAATGGAACGAAAGAGAGAAATATGCATAAATTCAAGACTATTGAAAGTGTCAACTGTCAGCATAACGATATCAACGTACAAATTATTTCAACACAGTCATTTTCACCGCTAGAATTTGTATAGACTGGTGCCTATAATTTTTGTGAAAAAGAAAAAAGTAACAGACAAAGACCAGGTGTGAAATGTTTTTGAGGTTCAAACTTTGAGGAAAAAAAATATTTATACTCGAAAACACTCAAAATGGTGATGCAATTTAGGGGTTAAAAATGGTTTTTGAGATTTTTGAAAAAACGTGACCTCCTAGCGGAACTATTACCTATTCTATAAAAAAGTTGTAGATGATAAAAAAATCAAAATCTTTTGTATTCAACACTTTTCGACATAACCTCAAATTAACCGTCAATGGTGAAAAACCGATTTTCCAGTATTTAAATCTTTTCCCGCGTATAAATGACTTAATTCAGATGAAAATTTGTAGAATTATTCCTGTTTTAGTGTCTAATAACTTGATTTTTTTCGCAATTCAGATGACTAGTTTTCGAGTTGGGTACATACCCTTATCTTCCACGAACAATTCTCTTGATGTTTTTTTTTGGATTTCGAAGGTATATAAGTAATTATTCCAATTATTGAAATGTCTACCTCAATATGGTCAATGTAGCTTGGTGGTTTATTGACCATTAAACTGCTTAAAATTCAGAGAAACCGACAAGTCTCTCTGATCATGATTTTCTCAATATTCACAATGATTTTCAATAGTTGTAAAAAAGAATAAAAATTATATTGATACATTTATTTTGCAGTATAATTATGTATCCAAATATTTTATCATAAATAGTTCAATATGAACTACTTTTTGTTATAAAAGTAACGAAGAAAAATAATGTTAATGAATAATGAAAATCATTGAAAATATTGAGATAATCATGATTCAGAGAGACTATTTTTCTCAATTTTAAGGGGTTTGACGATCAATAAACCACCAAGTTACATAGACCATTCCAAAGAAGACCTTTCAACAATTAAAATAATCACTTGAAGACCTTCAAAATACAAAAAACACCAAGACAATTGTTGGAAGAAAAGGGTATTTTTTTCGAAAAATGTACCTAACTCGAAAACTAGTCGACTTCTGAATTGCGAAAAAAGCATGCTCATTTGACACCAAAAAAGACAAATTTCTACAAATGTTCCTGTGGAATGATTCATGTTGCAAATTACCGTGGAATATGTATGCTTAGTTCTTTGTCCAAAATCATGGAAAAAATTGTTTATGACAGGACAATCAAATATTTAGAAGTCAATAAAGTAATATCCCCATCACAACATGGATTTAGAATGATTTTTCAATCGAAACAGCATCCACGGAGGTCGTTCAATACATATATGACAATATTGACCAAAGTAAACATGTATTAGGAATATTCTTTGACTTAACTCGAGCATTCGAAACAATAAATACAATATTTCTTGGTGATAAAATATCAAAAATGGGCATTCGGGGATCCATAAATCGATGGATACTGAGTTATGTAAGGCATCGCAACATGATTGTGAAAGTGAATGATGAATTCTCTGAAAACTTCGAAGTTGATCTGGTACACCCCAGGGCGGAGTTCTGGGACCATCACTGTTCCTACTGTACGTGAACGACCTCCCTCTTCATATAAGTGAAGGGACGGTGTTCATGTACGCAGATGACACAACCATAATTGTTACATCCGAAACTCTCGAAAACCTGAAAGAAAAAGCATTAACGGTCATGAACCAATTTAGTCATTGGTGTGAATCCAACCATCTAATAAATAATACAAACAAAACTGTTTTCATTGAATTCACAAGTAAATATCGAACAGCTAATCAATTGAGTATCAATCTGAATACCAATTTGATAACAACAACGAATTGCACAAAATTTCTAGGAATTCAACTCGATGAAAAACTTTCTTTCAACGGTCACATAGAACAGTTATGCTCTGCCCTAAAAAAACTATACTTCGCGTTCAACACACTTAAATCAAACTTTGACAGAAAATATTTATTAGACCTTTATTACGCTTTCATATATTCCAAAATATGTTCAAATATAACAACATGGGGACAAGCTACCGAGGTTTCCAGAGTATTCATTATTCAAAAGAGAGTGATAAGACTCATATTTGGTCTCAAATTCAATGAATCCGGCAGGGACACTTTCAAAAATAACAAAATCCTCACTGACACAAGTATATATTTATTCAAATTACTCTGTTATGTACATAAGAACTTGAATTCATTTGAAAAAAAATCATGATTATCATAACTACTCAACAAGAAGGAGAAATGATATCCATATTCAAAACACTTACAACTTACAACAATATAAAAAGTCTCCCTTTTACGCTGGGGCAGATCACTTCAACAAACTACCAGAACAAATCAAACATTGTCCTTGTGAAAAAGCCTTCAAAACATCTCTTAAAGAATATCTATCGGTAAATTGTTTTTATTCGTTAAGCGAATTTACAAACTAAGAATAAATGTCTTAATCGTGAAAAATTCTCATTGTCAATTAGGCCACTACACCTATATTTTAATTTGAATTTTAATTAAATTTATTTATTTATTTTTATCCATGTATCTGATATGACTTGTCATGTACTTCTATGTGAAAAGCGATGATCAATAAAAACTGTAACTGTACGCGAGAAAATACTGAAAAATCGGTTTTTTGTCATTCTGACGGTTAATTTGAGGTTATGTCAAAAAGTGTTGATTACAAAAGTTTTCGATTTTTTATCTACAACTTTTCCATTGAACATTTTCCGCCAAGAGGTCACGTTTTGCTGCAAATCGTGAAATCCCGTTTCAAACCCCTAAATTACATCTCCATTTTAGAATTTGAGTGTTTTCGTGTTTAAATTTTTTTTCCCAACATTCTCCACCTGGTCCTTGACTGTTACTTTTTATTATTTTGGGCGTTCAAACTTCGTTTTGGCATCCGGTTAAAATTGGGAAATATAATTTGTTCTCATGTCAGATTAAATATTGAACTAGTGGCTGGTTTCTTACTTTCCGTTTTTAATCCTTGAAAAACTGGATTCTGCTGTTATCTTTAATGCATCTACGGATAAGGGTGACACTACAGTCCTTGAAATTGAGAGGTGACACTGATAATAGTCCTTGTAGGATTTTTTCCTGTTTTGTGACAATATACCATTTTTTTCATCAACAGTTTTCTCCTAATAAGCCAGGTAAAAGCAATTGAAACGTCGTCATGAAAAACATCAACTCATTAAAACTATGGGGTTTCTAAATAAAACTAAACAATTTACCACTTCGTCTACAACTTTCCAACATTGTATTTTCTGTTAGACTCTGAAATGTGTTTTATATTCAATTACGTTATAACTCCAACAACTTGTGGAATCGCCTCTCAAGAGAAAACCGCTTTGTCTTCCACCTTTATTTACGCTATTTACATTTGGTTGCAGATACGGCAGATGGGTGACTAGACGAATAGCTCTGGCGACGATCGCCACAATCTGGCTGTTGGCCGCCCTCATAAGCTTCGTTCCGATCTCGTTGGGGCTCCACAGGCCGCCCCAACCGTTAATCTACAACGCCGGCGGACAGAATTATCCGACGTGTGCCCTCGATCTCACCCCCACGTACGCCGTCGTCTCGAGCTGCATCTCTTTCTACGTACCTTGTCTGGTAATGATAGGTAAGAATAAACTGCACTGGTTTAAATGTTGAAAATTGATTACTTTCATTTTGAGCTTCTATTGTCTGAATTGTTACACATTTAAATCTTTATGGCATCCCCGACCGTTATTAAGTGTATACTGACCTGAATAGAGTTTATAAGAAATTTGTATAGTTCTTGAGTGGTAATTAATAATAATAATAATAAACGTCGTTATTGCTTCCATATATAAATTGAAAGCAATACACATAATGTGAAATTGACGCAAAGCAATAGGCGAAGTTCAGCTTATAAGATGATACGAAATCAGCTCATAAACTATTCTTCCACTTAACATTTAGTATATCGATGGGTACGTTGTACTTAATAAATAGAAAAGAAAAGAATGAAAGTTAAACAATCACAGCAAAAATTTTGTCGTACGTATATCAGGATTGCATTGAAAACAAATGTTTCTTATATGCCTTCTTGAATCTTTCAAACTGTAGGATTTGAAAATGGTAGGGACCTGATTATAAATTGAACATATTTGATAATTGTAACTATGCCTAAAGATTTCAAGTTTGAAAATTGGCAGAGAAAGGGTTCCTTTATATCGGATATTTTGGTTATGAATATCGGATTGATAGGTGACTTTTCTGTGCAAATATGAAGGTGTTTTATCCAAAATATTAAAAAAAAAACAGCAGCATGTAATATTCTTCTATTGCTCATATTTAGCCAACCATTATCTTTCAATTTGGGTGAGATATGTTCTCTTCTGCGGATACCAAATATTAATCGTAATCATGAATTATGTAATTTTTTTTTCTTTGGTATTTGCTGGATAAGAATGGACCATAGAGTACATCTGCATAATTAAATACGGATAGTACTAATGACTCACACAAATTTGATTTTACATGAATAGGGAAGAAATATCTTTTACCAGAAATAGTTTTAAGAGAGAAGTATGCACGTAGAATAAGCTGACTTATGTATATTTCAAATTTTAAATTGGAATCCAATATTATACCTTAATTTTCTGCTTCACTTACGTTTTGAAAAACTTAATTTTTTATTACGATACTTACATTACTTACGCGATCATGAATCTCATCTCGTTTGTATTTGTTGCCAAAGAGAATAACATTACATTTACTACAATTAATGCTCTAACAGTGATCCTCTGCACCTTCAATGAACCTATTAAGTTCCTCTTTTTTAAGGTCACATGACTCCACTACCGTACTGATGTGAAAATTATAATGAATTTAAGTATCATCCGCATAGAGGTGCACATTACAAATCTGAAGAGTTTTCACTAGACAGTATTTGTAGCAAAAAGCAAAAGCCCCAAAAGGGAACCCTGAGGGACTCCACACTTCAAATCCATATAATTGGAGGATTGCCCATCAACTGAAACCATTTGTTTACGACCTAATGTAGAATCAATTTCTATCAATAGATAGTGCTAAAATCCAGCAAGACCAAAACAGTAACCTTTGTCTAAAGCTCGAACAACATCATCAATAATATGGAGAAGTGCCGTTGTACAACTATAGTTTTTTCAAAATGCAGATTACGTTATGTGTAATAATGAATAAGTACTGATCAATACGTTTTTTTTATTTGCACTTCTATAGCCCTCTCGAGTACCTTTGATGAAGTTGGCAGTATGCTTATTGGATGCTAATCTTTGAGTTCAAGAGGAATTGACTTCATGAACAAAATTTTCACAACAGCTATTTTCCAAAGTTCAGGAAAAACATTATGATTCAATCAAAAATGTGTAATGTGTGTGATGTAAGGGATTGTAGCATAATTTTAATAGCTTTAAATTTAATCCATCTTCACCGGCAGCATTTGTGTTTACAGCATTTATTGTTTGATAAACAAATAAATCATTCGCTTCTTTAAATTCAAAATCTGATTCCACTATTTTTCTGTATTTGAAATTCTTCAGGAGGTTCTCTTGTAACACATGAATTGATAAAAAATCCATTTATTTCAGCAGGATTTTTCAAATTGTGCTTGATTTGCTAAGTATAACTTCATAAGCTTTCAAAGTTTTCCAAAGTCTTTCAGACTTTTTATTACTAAAGCGGCGCTCAGACTGGCAAAAATTCCACACAAAATTTTGAAGATGTCGGTTTTGTGCAAAAATATTGAGAGTGTAAGGATAAATATTGTGCAAAAAATAGGGTATTCAATATTTTTTGGGGCTTTCAAAACTTTTCTGAAAGTTTAGAAAATTTTTGCGGACCTGTCAATATTTTGTATAGTATGAGAGCGCAGTGTTAGGGGGCTGAAAAATATTGTGTAATAGTTCATCAGTTCTGGAGCTGCAGGTTCTGTAGAGTAATGAAATGTATGACTGATGATCAGCTGATTGGTCAAAGAATGATTGATTTACAGGATAAATACTTGAAGTTTTGTATAAGGACTGCAAACATTTTTTCCGGTTGAAGTGTTGCTACATACACTTTTAGTGTTGCCATATCTACTTGTGACAATATCAACTAATGAATTTCAAATGGAACACCCAGATTTTTATTCCGTTTTTGCGAACATTATTTGTATTTTTCAGTCCCTTGTACAAAAGTACTTATCCTGTAAATTAATCATTCTTTGACCGCTCAGTTGATCATCAGTCATACATGTCAATACTCTACAGAACTTTCTGCGTGTTTTGTTACAAATTCTATCATATTGATCATACATTTCAATACTCTACAGAACCTTCTGCGTGTTTCTGTTACAATTATATCACATCAACTATAATGAATAAAAAACTTCTTCAAAACTTCATTTGAATAATTAGTAGTCACCAATTTGATTTTTTTTTTTCAATAAAATGTTCGATGATGAACGCGCAAACGTTTTATCATTGGTGCACTTGTCGAATTTTCATAATGACTTGTTCCATAAAATTACATAGATACCTAATACAAAATAATCCAATTTTCATAGAAACTTGCTTTTATTTTTAGGTATGATTTCATGATACATCATATGAAAGGAACGTTAATTGTATCTTAGGATATTTGATGATATACAGGGTGTTCTATTTAAAAAATGCAGTTTTTATCATTTTTATATTCATTGGTAAAATCACAAATTTTGAAATACCCAGTTTAATGGAGAACGAGTTCCCTTAGGTATAACTCATACAGTGGACGTTGGTAAACTATACCCAATATTTCAGCTTTCTACGATTCAAATACCGCGATGATGAATATTTAATTAAAGCTGTTTTGAAAAAAAATTAGAAATCAGTTGGTGATAGGTAAAGGAAAGTATTATTTAAAAGTAAATGAAAAGCAAAGGTGAAGCAAAAAATGCGAATATACAGGGTGTCTCATTTGAAGTATCAAAGTTGTTGCTGCTCTTCGATATAAGTGGCAAAGCCACAGCGATGAAAATATTTTTTCCTACGACCACATACGAAAGTAACGTATATCGCACCGTACTGACCCGCGGAAAGTGGCTCAAATCAACAAGCGTGCGAAATACTTTCCGCACGCTTGCCGAAAGTATTTCGCACTCTTGTGGATATGAGCCACTTTTACGCGGATAAGTTGTCAAATGCATAATTTCTATTAAGATTTACCGAAGTCAAGTTGTCAAATATATAATTTCAATTTAGATTTACTTATTTAATATGTAAATTTGAAGAAATCTATTTGAAAAGTTTTTTTTTTCATCCAGAAGGCCGAAACTCTACCAACTGATACTCTCTAAAAATCAGTATATATACTATCTAAAATCCTACCAACAAAATCTTGAAGCAATCTATTTGAGAAGTGTAATTTTTTTCATCTTCTTAAAAAAAAAAGTGGATAAGAGCCCTCGAAATATACTTGGAAGCTGCCTCTATAACTGATCCGAAGAAAAAGAGAGCGAATCTTTTACACCTCGGAGGACTAGGAATTCAAGAAATCTTTTACAACTTACCTAGTGCAAATGTCACAGATACTGATTGTGAGGATGGTGATTCATATACTATCGCTATTGAAAAACTTGATCAATATTTTTCCCCGGAGCAAAGTCGAATTTACGAGAGACACCAATTTCGACTTTTGAAACAAGAAACAGGAGAAAAATTTGAGAAATTTTTAGTAAGACTGAGAAACCAAGCCGAAAAGTGCCAGTTCATGAATGTAGAAGAACAAATAATTGACCAAATTACCGAGAAGTGCCTCTCCGTTGAACTTAAAAAGAAAATCTTGGCTACTGGGGATTCAATTACTTTGGGAAAAATTATCGCCGAAGCAATCTCGTCAGAAACTGTTGATAGGCAAATATCGGAGTTCACCGAGAAGCCGGGTTGTAGTTCAGCTACAACCGTCAATCTACTTCGTCAGAAGAACATACTCTCAACAGCAAAATGTATGAGATGCGGATCTGGAATAGAAAAGGGCCAAGTACACGATTGTCCAGCAGTCAATGAAGTATGTCGGAAATGTAACTTTAGAGGCCATTATGAAAAGTGTTGCCGCTCAAAAAAAATTAATAAGAACCAGAGGGGACCGCCACCAAAGAAATTCAAGCAAAGACAGCCAAGAAATGAAGAAGTGGACTACGTAGAAAACCAAGAAGATGTGGAGTGTGTATTTCACATTGACGATGACGATGTGGTAGATTGTAAGGTAGGAGGTATTGTAATTAAGATGTTGATAGATTCTGGATGTAAATCCAATATCATAAATGATTACACTTGGAGATCCCTAAAGAAATGCGGAATAGTAGTTCAAAATCAAATAAAAAAGCCTAACAAAGTATTTTTCGGTTATGGATCTAAAGATCCCCTAGAAATTTTGGGTTCATTTGAAGCAATAATCGAAATTGGACCTCAAAATTGAAGTGGCTTCTTTCTATGTCATAAAGGATGGAAAGAGGAATTTGTTATGCAAACAAACAGCAATTTCTTTAGGAGTCCTCAAGATAGGCCTGAACATTAATAACTTGAATTCTGAAATTTTCCCAAAATTCAAAGATGTTCTCATTCACATTCCCATCGATAAAACCGTTAAACCTGTGAGCCAACCTTATAGGAGGATACCCATACCGCTGGAACAAAAAATCAACCTGAAACTTGAGGAGCTTATGCAAGCTGACATAATAGAAGAGGTAAAAGGTCCATCTGAATGGGTATCACCCATGGTTCCTGTTCTCAAAGAGAACGGTGACGTCAGAATATGCATCGACATGCGCAAGGCTAATACCGCTATCTTGAGGGAAAATTATCCTCTACCCAATATGAACAGCCTTTTACCAAATTTTCGAAAAGCTAAATATTTTTCCTGACTCGGTATCAAGAATGCGTTTCATCAAATCGAAATTTCTCCGAGATCACGGTACATAACCACCTTTATTAGTAGTAAAGGTTACTTCAGGTACAAAAGGCTTATGTTTGGAATAACATCTGCCCCAGAAATCTTTCAAAAGACTCTGGAAAAAAATGCTACTACCTTGTCAAGGTACAGTTAATTTCATTGATGACATCCTAATTTATGGAACAAGTGAAGAAGAACATGATCATAGGGTTCGAAATACATTGAATATTTTGCGCAAGAACCATGTACTTCTGAATAAAAGTAAATGCATTTTCAAAATTACGGAAGTTCGATTTCTCGCCGGAGGGGGTCAGACCATTAGAAGATTACGTAAGCGTAATACAATCTTTTCGGGCTCCAAAAACAATAGAAGAAGTACATAGTTTTGGGTTTAGTCAAATTAGTCGGTAAATGGATACCAAATCTCGCTACTCTAACAGACTCATTGAGGAAATTATTGCGGATGAAATTGAGTAAGCACGCAAACATTATAAAATACTGGGGGGAAGACCAAAACAATAACTTCAAAAAAACTCAAAGAATCACTGTCACATATCAAAACCTTGGGTTACTATGACCCTAGCGATAGAACCCAAGTGGTAGCAGATGCAAGTCCAGTGGGTCTTGGAGCAGTTCTCATACAGTTTGATAAGGAAGGCCCCAGAATCATCGCGTACGGCAATAAAAGCCTCACAGATTGCGAAAAAAGGTATTGCCAGACTGAAAAAGAAGCTCTAGCTTTGGTATGGGCAGTAGAGCATTTTGGTATCTATTTATATGGAAAAGATAAATTTGAACTGGTCACAGACCACAAACCACTTGAAGTTATATTCTCACCTAGATCTCGTCCGTGCGCAAGAATAGAACGATGGGTTTTACGATTACAATCTTTCAACTTCAAAATCATTCATAAGCCGGGTAAAACAAACATCGCTGATCCTCTATCTCGATTGTGCCAAACAAATCCTAGCACATCCTTCGAGGCATACGATCAGTTAGCCAAATTGTCGAACTGGCTCGCCCCGTAGCAGTAACGATGCAGGAAATACAAGAATCGTCACAAACTGATGAAGAGATATTAGAACTCAAAGATGGCATTCAAAACAACAACTGGTCTGAGTCTGTGAAGCGGTGCCAAATCTTCCAGGAGGAATTTTGTCTGTGTGGTGATATTCTCCTGAGGGGTACAAGAATAGTGATTCCAAAGAACTTGCGACAGCGTGTACTAGACGCAGCGCATGAAGGTCATCCGGGAATAGTGGCTATGAAGGGTAGGCTCAGAACGAAAGTGTGGTGGCCAAAGATAGATGAACATGCTGAAAAGATCGTGAAAACATGTAAAGGGTGCCTGTCAGTTTCAACACCCACTATCCCCCAACCAATGAAAAGGAGGCAACTGCCAACAGGACCTTGGATAGACGTAGCCATGGACTTCATGGGCCCTTTGCCTACAGGAGAACATTTGTTTGTAATAGTTGACTATTTTAGTCGCTACAAAGAAATAAAAATAATGAGGAGCATCACCTCTATGAGCACAATAAACATCTTGAAAGATATATTTTCGAAATTGGGGTTTCCCATGACTATCACATGCGACAACGGCAAACAATTTATAAGTGAGGAAATAAAAACGTATTTTGAAGAAAACGGCATAAAAATATTCAACTCCATTCCATACTGGCCCCAGATGAATGGAGAGGTTGAAAGACAAAACCGGGATATCTTAAAGAGGCTTAAAATTAGTCAAGCACTCAAGAAAAATTGGCGACAAGAACTGGTAGATTACCAAATGATGTACAATAGTACTCTGCACTCAACAACTGGAAAAACACCAAGTGAGTTATTCTTTCGACGCCAATTCAGAGATAAGATCCCTAGTTCTGGTGATACCGAAAATAGCATATTTGAAGAACATGCCAGAGAAAAAGACCAAACACAAAAACAAATAGGAAAAGAATATGGTGATAGAAAAAGGAGGGCTGGAGAAACGGACTTGGAATCGGGCGATAAAGTCTACAAGAAAATATTGATTAGAGAAAATAAAACAATGCCAGAATTCGACCCAAGCACACACACAGTGGTCGATAAAACAGGTGGGGATGTTGTGATTCGAAATGACGACTCTGGTCAGGAATGTAGAAGAAACATCGTCCATCTGAAGAAAATAGAAGGAAAATGGAGTGTGTGTGACGATTCAAATTGTTAAAACTTTATTGTTTTCAGATTATTGTTCAGGTTACTAATATTTATTTCTTTCATTATTATTATAAGCTATTTTTATTATTGGTCTTTGATGCATACTTATATGAATTGTTATTGTTATAACTTCTTTGTCGTTACAATATTGTTCAGGTCACTATTACTTATTACTTTCATGATTATTATTATTTGCTATTTTAATTGTTGTTCTTTGATACATACTTATATGAATAGAATACTTATATATGCTTTGTATTTATATTAAGTTAGCCATGGTAATATCAGGTTGTGAAAACGTATAAAAGTTCGTGTTATTTTCACATATAAGTTACATTAGAAAAAGGAAGAGATGTAGTGTATGGCCCCGTATACTGATTACTAATAAAGAATTGGTGGTCGATTACATAAGCGATAGCTATCATCGATGACTAGGGAGTCAGTAGATGCGAGACGTTTGTGGAGTCGAGACTAAAGTATGCAGTTAAATAAAGTGTTTTATTTCTATTTCCCAACGAGCAAATAGTGAACTTTACAGAACCCGGGTGGGTACTCTTCGTCACGTCACGTCGAGTCCCGCTGCTTACCAACTGAGAAAATATATTGTATTAGAGTGTATCTTGATTAGTAATTATTATCAAAAATAAAACATGTCTAATTATGATTTTGATCTCGTCGGTATTATATCATAAAGAAAATATTTTGTATTTAAATTAATTATTAAAAATAAATGAAGTCAGAATGGTGCTCAGTCGGACTATTCATTCGATTTTCTTGGACACATGCATAGATAAATTATTATGTGGTCGTAGGAAAAATAGTGTATATTACTCGTGCGAAAGTGATTTTTCACACGAGTGGGAAATATTGTGGCACGAGGCGTAAGCCGAGTGCGGCAATCAAATATCTATAGAGTAGAACTGATTACACAAGAAAGCAAATTTTCAAAATAATCCAATTTCCCGTTTTCCAGAAACGTCTAATATGCCATCGAGTTTGAAACATCCTGTATGCCATTTCATGCTCATTGTACTATAAAGGTTTTTTACTGCTCGTGCTCTTTTCCAAAATTGGATACTTTGTAGGATATTTCGGAACTCTCTAGTAGGAACCTACAAGAAAAAGGATTATTGAAAAATTATGTCTACCATAGAAGAAATTGAAGATATTTTTTAATTCAACATACTCAATATCTTTTTCATAATATCATTCATCTATCAGAGCGAAACAGTAACGCCTCCTAATCTTGTTAAAAATACATGTAATCCTGCTCTGAGCATAACTCCTACCTTTTCGTTAGAAGGACATTTTTACGCCCTTTCAATTTTTTTACTCAGGCCAGGTGATTATAGCACGAAGTGAGATCTGGTAATTAGGAGTGATGATCGACTACTGTGAACCTCAAATTATGAACTATTTTCATGGCAAGGCGCAATTTGTGTGCAGGAGCATAGTTCTACAGAAACAAAATGCCAGCAAGCAATTCCCCGCATTTTCTTTCCCTAATATTTTCTTGTTTTGGTCAATAATAGTCAGTAGTTATTGTTCTACCCTCGTGATTACTCCATAGCAGTCCCAGGAGGCTGAAGTGGGAACTTTTTCAGATGATTATTTACGATGGAAGTTCTTAGCCCTTGGAGAGAGTGTTTCCATTCTATCGATTGTTGTTTTGCTTTCGAGTTGAAGACATGTTACCAAGTTTCATCCACAATAACAATTCGCCTGAAGAAGTTGATAATAATAATGGAATATACTCATTTTGATAATCCTTGGCAATTCCAGCTATCGAGTAACATTATGATACAGTAATTATTTTTTTCAATATCATTCGAATAATTATGTGGCTAACATAAGCAAATTTAGCACTACTGTACAAACTGCCCTTTTAGAAAATTGCTTCAAAGGACCCCGCACGGTTCTTACGGAAAATGGGTCCCTGTCGCATTGGCTGAAAATTTAGGATAATATAGTTTATAATGTCCTGATCAAATGTCTCCATGGGCACAACGAGAACTAATGGACTGCTTCTGAGATACAGGGTGTCAAACATGCAGAGGCAGAGTTGTTAATTACCTTTAGAAAATTAATAATATGGCGATTATTTTGTCACAAAAAGTTAAGGATGATGATTGCAAACTTAATATTGTCGACCAAATGAAAACTTCTAATACTCGGTATACAGGGTAATCAATAATAACATAATTTTTATGTAATTCTTTGAACAAAATCAGTCGAAGTCGTAGACTTAAGAATAAGTATAAAATTGATTTGCTTTTGATATTGGGTGATCTGATTACTATTATACAGGGTCACCCAAAATTTTCTTTCTTAGTTGTATTCATTTTAGTTTTTTTTTTGTGTACATATGATCCATATTTGGTGGCTCTTGTCTATTTGTTTCATCTTGTACGGATCCCATTCAACGGCATGATGATGCAGCTATCACATGGGAGACTACTGCAATAAAAATCTGTTCTACTGGTTCATACTTTATCTGTTAAGAAATTGTTATTACGAATATGTACGAATTCTATTGGTTTTTGGCTTGCATACCACAAAAAGTATACTACATCAGCGTAATACATTTATTTATTCATGTAATAAATAGGTTACCCAACAGGACGAGCTATGTGGAAGGTGTCGACACTTTCGAATACCAGATTTACAAGTGGAGTAATATCGATCTAGGGCATTTTCTCATTTATATATGTGTATAAACATTCAAATTCATTGTCACTCAAATTACTCTCGTGGTATATTCTCGTCAGATTTTTTGCTATATCTTTGTAAGAATGACAAGATTTCGTATCTTTTGATCCATTAATCTCATGTTATCCAATAATTGTTACCAGATGGATTGGACTAAAAAAATATATCCTTGCCTATCTAAATGATGTGCACATGATTGCAAAAAATCCGTTTTTTGATGTTTCAGGAGGTGTGGGCTACTGGTTTGGTAAGGTAACAAATAATGGTGGTATTGCCCAAAGTTTGTTTATTTCGATTTGACGATTATTTATCTGGACAGGTTTTCTTGATTTCCTACAAAAGTAAAAAAGTAAATTGCGGGCACAAACAACGAGAGTAAATATATTTCGCATTTTATTTCCCTGGGCAGATTTATTTTTGCATGGGATTCACCTGTCCAACAGGAACAATTTAAATTGATTTCACTTAAAAATTCGAACTCATGCTCTAACAAGTTTTTGCAATGTTTATCTGCCATGCACAAAAATCCAGTCGGTACCTGAGGGGTCGGTAGCGCCATCTAGCGACTTTGTATGGGATATGGATCCCGCTCAGCGACGTCGGTCGTAGTTGCCTGCTTAGCCTTGCGCGTGGTCCAGGCAACGGTCCAGGGTCTGCACCGATAGAAGGCATTTGTCAAGCTATGAGTCGCCGCAACTGCCGGGCGGGTGAGATTTATACCACGAGTGTCGCAATATTAGTCCAGCCTCAATTCAATACCATGTACTAAAAATGAAAATATGAAGAGCACAGTGTTACTACATACGATTAAATCATAGTCACCCTGTATAATAGTAACCTCAGATCACTCAATATCAGAATCAAATGATATTATATTCACTTATTCTGCAAGTCTACGAGCTTTTGCATTTGACTGATTTGCAAGAATTTGAAAGAATTATTAACCCTGTATATCGAGTCTTAGAACTTTTCACTATGACCGTGTCAACAATATTGAGATTGCAATCATTATCATTAACTATTTGTGACACAGTAATTGCCATATCATTGATTTTCTAAAGGTAATTAACAACCCTGCTCCTGCATGTTTGACACCCTGTATCTCAAATACTGTCCATTATATCTCATTATGCCCATGGAGACATTTGATCAGGACATCATCAACTACATTATACTGAATTTTGAGCCAATTCGACTGGGACCCATTTTCGCCTGAAAAACCTTAAAAGCAAACACTACCTATCCGTTTTACACCTATAGTTTTTGTTTTAGGATTTTTTTTAGCCAATTACTCAATGTTTTGTGTAAATTCTGGGACTTCAGTGATTTTTGGTTATGATAATTAAAGAATAATAATTTAAATGGCCTGATGAATTAAAGGAAGAGAGATTCTGGAATTTTTATGGGACCACCGGGCCTACACAAAAAATATCTGTTTTATGAAATCAATGGTTTTTGCAAAAAACGGATTCCACGATCGGGAAATTTATATCTAATTGGCGCTGTAATCAAGAACGGACAGGTGCTGTGTTGCCAATGTTCATCGTGTTCATTATCTTCAACCCCATTTTTGATAAGTATGCCTAAAAACCTCAGCTGGAAGGGATGAGAAAAAAAAACGACTTTTCGGTGTGACGCGCTTATGGTGGACTCAATTGTGTTGATGTTTTACAGTGAGAAAGATGTAAAGAATGAATTGCGACGATTGCTTAAAACATTTTGTGCATTTTTTTTCCTCCTAAATGGAAACGAACCAACTGAAAAACATTCATCAATCTTTCAAAATTTCAGATAGAACAACCACCCTCATGATTCAGGCAAAACGAAAATGAAATTTTTTTTCGGCAACCTTCAGAGTTTAATTTTTTACATATTTTTTGATATAGTGAATCATCAACCCAAATTAATGATAACGCCAGAATCATATGACAACTCTGGCTCATCACGTACTGATTTTTTATTTGCTGCTGAATGAGAACATTCCATTTCCCTTCATTCAACAATCAGTCAGAAAAGAGTATGCTAAAAAATCTCGTTAGCCTAACAAAAGACTGCATATTCAATGATAAGTGATTGCCAAGCATGAAACCTAGATATTCAAACTCTGGAACTAGTTCAATTTAATTATCTTTTATTCCAATGTGAATTTCATCAATATTAATTTATCTGTACATATAAGGTGTAATTATCATCCCTTTTGTTTTATCAACGTTCAGTTTTAATTTGTTCATTCTGAGGTATTCTGTTAGTTCATTTAAAGAATTATTCATCTTTTTTACGGCATCATTTAAATTTTTATTTGTTACTGATATTAAAGTGTCATCTGCAAACAGGTGTATATAATCACATTCATTATTTTTCTGATTGATTCGGCCGTTACTTGATGAAGATCCATAGTAATTGTATAAACTAAAGACGATTTGATCTTCACAAACTTTTATTTCACCACGACATGTTTCGCTATCACAGTAGCTTCTTCAAGTGATTATACAATAAGCTACGTACATCCATTTATATACCCTGAACATTAATTACAACTAAAAACACACTTAACCAGACAGTTGATAATTGATTGTTAATTAGAATTATCAACTGTCTGGTTAAGTATGTTTTTAGTTGTAATTAATGTTCAGGGTATATAAATGGATGTACGTAGCTTATTGTATAATCACTTGAAGAAGCTACTGTGATAGCGAAACATGTCGTGGTGAAATAAAAGTTTGTGAAGATCAAATCGTCTTTAGTTTATACAATCACATTCATTATATTGATTCATATCATTTATATATAGAAGTAACAATAATGGGCCCAGAATGCTACCTTGTGAGACTCCATGTTGTACATCTAATGGCACTGAGAATGAATTGTCAATTTTTGTCCGTTGTTTCCTATTTGTGGGATAGTTGCCAATCCACTTGAGTGCTCTTGCCCTTATGCCATAAAGTTCCAGTTTTTTTAGTAGCATATCATGGTTTATGGTTTCAAATGCTCGTCTCAAATCCAAAAATACAGCTACAGTATACATATTTTCACTAATGTTATTCTTCCATTCGGTAACAGTTAACTGAATAGCTGACTCACATAAATGATTGGACCTAAAACCAGATTGATTCATAAAACGTATATTTTTTTCAATGCAATATTGTAATAGCTGTTGGTTGATGGTCCGGAATTCACTGCATTTATTTGAATTAGCTACCTTCACAGTTGGAGTAACAGTACAAATCTTTAATTCTGTAGGAACCAATCACTTGAAAACTGCTTTATAATTTTACTGTTAATTCCATCAATAGGCGAACCTTTAGTAGTTCAGATATGACTTCTTTTAACTATTGTAAATTTATCAATTCAAAGACACTGAAACTATCTTGACTTTTATCAATATGGCAGGCAAACTCATACTCTTCGATACTATGGACAATATCATTGATACTATTTAGAAAGTATCTATTAAATCAATTTGCAATCTCTTTTAGCAACATCTTTTGTCCATTCTGTTCATTGAAAGAATTATCATTTATTTTTTTGGGTTCATTAAATTTTTCAAGGTTTCCCACATTAAACGAGGATTATGTACATTTCTATCGATTTGATTAAAGTAAATCTGATTCTTCTTTTCTTTAATGATATTGACAACAGCATTTCGTTTCTGCTTATAATTATTCCAATTAACATAATTTGAGTTTAGTTTGAAAGACTTATATGCCTTGTTTCTATCTCTACCTAATTTTCTAACTTTGTTATCATACTTCGTTATCATACTTCATTTTAATGATATATTATTGTTTTTAATGGAGCTACTGCATTTACAACACGGTTGAAGTATTCTTTCATATTACTGTCAATTTCGTTTACATTGGTACTATCAAGCAAAAAATTACAGCTAGTTAAGTTTCAATTAATAACATTCAGATTTTGTTCAGTTAATCTTCTTACTATTTTTGTATGTTTGTCGTTGAAATTATTTTTTTCAGAATAGAAACATTTGATTGATATTACCGAGTGATCAGTAATTTTTGGGTCATCCAGAACATTTACTTGGCTGTTTTCAAAGTTTGTTAGTACATAATCAATCAGTGATTTAATTGTATTCGTAATTCTGGTGTACGTTTTTACCTCTTGAGTTATGCCACATGTTTTAAATATATCCGTAATTTTGTTTACATAAAATTCTCCTGCCAAAAAATTTAAGTTGAAGTCTCCAACTAAAATTGTGCGGGAGTTATTACAGAATATATCTTAACATATATTTTCCAGGTGATCCAAAAAAGTGACTTTCACTTGTTGAGTGGTATAGGCAACCAATTACCAACTTTGTACCAGAATATGTGGTTTTGATAAATTTAGACCAGTAATTACGATTATCAACATATATTTTATAGACTGAATATTGAATTTCCTTTCTTACATAGATAGTCACACCTCCTATTTTGGATTACTTAAATCCCTATTAAATTTGTCGAATTCAAATTCTCCATGTCAACTTGTCAAGTCTATATATTTTTCAATTTTTACAAACACTTTTTTTTAAAACAAACGTTACCAAATACATTCAACATTCATATAAATACAGCATGTTCAAGACCTAACATTTCTTCCACTTCAAAAGTGTAAAATAGACCATTGCATTCTTCCAGTAAAGAAACTTTGCAAAGTTTTACTACTGGTCTTGGTTTTCACGTCGACTACACGTACTCGACCGTCTTTGCCTGGGTATACCGCTTCGATCTTGCCCAATGGCCAATTGATTCTTGGCAATTGATTGTCCATGATAACAACTGTTTCTCCAATTTTGAATGGAATCTTTTGTTGGAACCATTTATTCCGTTTGGTCAATGTTGGTAGGTATTCTTTTACCCTAACGGCTCCAAAAAAGATCTGCCAACTTTTGTGAATACCGCCACCTCTTCGATATATCTATTTTGTCATCATTGAAATTTCGAGGTGCTTTAGTGGCACTGGAAGAGCCTATTAAAAAGTGATTGGGAGTAATGCTTTCTGGATCTTCAGGATTTGATGAGACATAAGTGAGTGGTCTGCTATTTACGATGTTTTCCGCTTCACACATGAAAGTCGCTAGCAGAATTTTGTTGTTTCTCCTCTAAGAATGTCTCTCAGAGCTTCTTTGAAGGATCTAACCATTCTTTCCCAGGATCCACTCATATGTGGACTTGCAGGTGGGATGAACTTCCAAGTGATTTTTCGTGCAACCATCTCATCTTTCATCTTGTCTTCATCTACATTTTTCAAACTTTCCTTCAATTCTTTATCAGCTGATTTCATATTCGTACCGTTATCACTCATGATCATTTGAGGTTCTCCACGTCTGCTGATGAATCTCCTTATTGCCAAGATGCATGAATCTGTTGACAAAGATTCTGCAATTTCGATGTTTATTGCTCTTACAGATAAACATGTGAACAACACACCATAAAGTTTTTCGGTTCGTCTACCGATTGAACTAGTCATAGGCCCGAAGTAGTCCATGCCCACGAAAGTGAAGGCTCTAGCGGGTCTCGTCAGTCTATATACAGGTAGCTGTCCCATTTCTGGGGTATCAGGTTTGGCACGACGAAGACGGCAAAAATTGCAATTGTATATCACCCTGTTTACAGCTTTCCTAGCTTGCAGTATCCAAAATTTTTGACGCAATTCGTTAATCAGCATTTCCCTTCCTCTGTGACAGTTTTTCACGTGATAAAATTGGATGAGAATTTGAGTATATCGATGTTTACTGTCAAGTATGATGGGATGTTTAGTGGACTGGATGAGTTCTGGAGAATTATCGGTTCGACCTGAAACTCTGATGAGTCCGCATTCCAATCTGCACGACAAATTTGCTAACTTTCTGGATTTTGGTATTGCTTTTTTATTCTCCAATAAGTGATACTCTTCGGTAAATTGCTCCTGTTGTACTTCTTTGCACCAATGGTACCCAGCTTCCTCCATTTCCTCCACATTTATGGCCTTGCAGTCTATTTTCTGTTGACACAGCCTGATAAACTTGAAAACATAAGCTGTGGATCTAATGAGTCTCAACCATTTGGAAAATCTGGTGATGTCCGGAAGAAAATGGATTTCAGTTTTGACGATCAATAAAGAAATCTTCATTTCTGAAGAATTGTCATATGTTATTTCAAAATTTTCCTGTGGCCAGTCATTTTCATCTAAATACAGAGATTCAGGACCACGATACCATCGACTACTATTTGAAAATCCCTGTCATCACTAGTTGCGTCATCTGCTACATTTAATTTTGATGATGCCCACCGCCATTGTGATTTCAAGGAATTTCCTTGGATTTTTGATATTCTGTGGGAGACAAAACTTTTGAATTTTCCAGGTTGATTTCTTATCCAACATAAAACTGTCTTAGAGTCTGTCCAAAAGTAGGTTTTTTGCATTTCTAATATATGTTCCTCTTGGACCTTTTTGGCGATTCTGCTTGCGAAGACTGCAGCTTGTAATTCTAGTCGTGAAATACTAGTTTTTCCTTAATTGGAGCAACCTGAGTCCTGGACGTCACCAGTATAACCATTTTCTCTGCTCCTCGACTGAACCGGAAGAAACTAGCAGTTGCTAAAGCTTGCTGACTCGCGTCACAGAAGATGTGTTGTTCCAAATTGTATTCTTCTGGATTTTTCATGTAGCATCTTGGAATTTTCAATGTGTATAGTTTCTCTAAAGCATCTAACCATTTGAACCACTTCTTCAAGATATCTTCTGGTAACTGTTCATCCCATTGGATACCACTTTTCCATACTTTTTGCATCAAAATTTTGCTACGTAATGTGAAGTTTCCGAGTAGTCTCAAACGATCGATTATTCTCTTATCAATTTTACTCAAGTTTAGTGCAAATTGTATAGTGTCCTCTCCTGGTGTCCAGTTTAAACCCAATATTCTTTGTGGATTGGTCAGATTTGTACTTTCTTTCAGAGCTTCTGGAATGTTGTCTAACAATTCCTTCGAGTTACTTGTCCAACCTCGAATCTTAAACCCTCCTTATTGACGGACGTATATGACTTCATTTACTAATTTTATGGCTTCATCTTCTGTATCGACACTATCTAAGTAGTCTTCCATATAGTAAACGAAGAGGGTTTTTTTTTGTATAAAGTGTATAATTTCTAAATATTTCTCGTTTGTGTGTTTAAAGTGAGAAGGTATATTTGCAGGCATCGTGGTCCTAGCAAACTTAGGAATGACATCTCTCAGACAATTGTTCAAAAACCATATATCAATAAGTAACAAACTTCTTCTAATTGATAACTTCCTGTAAATGTCAGCTGGGGTTACCATACTGTAGTTTAGATTGGGTCGTGTGTTTTAAGTGAGAAGGTATATTTGCAGGCATCGTGGTCCCAGCAGCAGCTCCAAAAATCATTACTTGCATGGCATAAACGTGTGGTTCAGTTTTAGTGCCTTCATTTCTCCAAAGGAATCGCTGCAAATGTTGATCCTCTTCACGAATTTTGATTTGATGAAACATTTCTTCGATATCTAAGCAGAATGCCAGGTTTTTTTCTCTGAATCGCCATAATATTCCTACCAGGGCATTATAGAGATCTGGGCCCTTCATCAGGAAGTCGTTCAAACATTTTCCATCAGCTTTGGCTGCAGCATCGAAAACAAAACGGAGTTTGTTTGGCTTATTATCATTGACTACACCAAAATGAGGAATGTACCAACAATTTTCAGTAGCTGGAGAGTCGACTTCTTCTTTACTCAGTGGACGGCAATAATTCTTCCTTAAATACTCTTCTATTTTATATTTGTACTGTTCAGCAAACTTTCTATCTTTTTCCATTTTTCTTTCTACGTATTTCAGTCTTTCGATTGCAATTTTCCTACTATTATACTCGCAGATTCTATCCTGAGTATTTTTCAATAAAAGACCACATTCCCATCTATCTCCCACCTTTTTGGTTATTTCTTCAATCATTGATTCAGCATTTTTGTCCACTTCTGATATGTTTCTGTTGTCTGGTTTCATTCCAAATGTTTCCAAACTGAAATAAGCTTCTACTTGTTCATGAAGGTTTTCCAAATTCTCATCGCTATGATCTTTCAGGAATAAGACTGTCTCATCAACTCGATGTCTGTAATTTTTTTCCCATGTAGAATCCACCCCTATTTCGTTTTGGAGAGAGCTCGGGTATTTTTCGGACCCTCAATCACTTCTCTGGATACGATCAGATTCCAGTTATCTTGTCCAATGAGAAGTATTGGTTTCATCATACCTATATCTCGAATACTTACTTTATTCAAATGATGCCATTTTGATTTCAGTGATTTCAGATCGATACTTTGAGTAGGTAAGTCCAAGTCTCGCATTGTGTACACATTCTCCATCCATCTTGACCTCCTGTATATCTCGAATCTGAGTCGCATCTAACTAGTGAGTAATTTTTAATATCAAGTTATGATTATTTATTTCAACTGTAGTTCGAGATTCACTGAGCAAGATGAAAGATGGATTATATTGGTATATATCTGCTCATAGTTGAGGTTTATGAGCCAATAAACTTTCGATATTTAAGTGAATTATATCTGCATCACATTCAAGTTTTATATGAGAATTGATATCAGTAATATTTATTTACAATTTTTGGTATAACAATTATATATCTTATGCTCTTTGGAGTATCAACTGTGTTCATAATTGCATCAAGCTTTGATTTCAATTATTTGTAGTAATTTCTCTGTTTGGGCGTTTGGTCACTGAAGATTCTTACTGATGGTACCTTCTCTATTATGTTTTACTATTTCTCAATAAATTTAATACCGATTCATTCGAATCCAGTATAACTTTAATGGGTCGGCTTTTTCTTTCATCAAATTTTCCAACTCTTATACTCTGTATACTCAAGAGACAAGAATTGCTTGGTTACTAGAACTTATCAGCTGACTTCTAGGTTAGGGGTTACCAACTCACCATAAGCTAATTATTAATTTAATGCAAGCTAGTTACTAACTCACTGGGAGATAACTGCTCACTTATGTTTGGCCCCAAACTAATCATAACAATCCTTACAGGAGCCTTACAGGAAGAGCATCACCCAGAGGGTTCACGAGTCTTTAAGTTTTTAATCGTCAAAATTAAATATTCGCCTGGGCGTATTGCTTTTTTTCTACGTGTTACTTCTCTCATTCACTATTTATGTATTTGGTCCAATTATCTTTATGATTGTTACGTGCTAAAATTGTAGGCAATTTCACGGATATTCATGTACAGTGTGTCCTTACGAAAATTTCGAGACAGACATGCAATTCCAATTCGCATTCCAAACGAATAAAAAGATTCAATTTGGGAAATTCCAGGAAAAATCCTAATTTTGATATAAAATAACTTTTCAAACTTCCACTTCCTCGGCTCCCAACACCAGAATTGAAAATTTAAATGTCATTTCTAATGATGTATCACACGACACTAATTCTATTTCAAAAATGATCGCTTACGTCATCACTCCAACACCGGTGACCTAACCACTTTCACGTGCATATTGGGAAATACTTGATGAAAATTGACCTGGTTCATCTATCTGCTCACTGTATTTGAGAATTCAAGCTCGAATTCTAAATTTCTCAATACAACAATTCCAATCGTTCGATAATTGAATTAGTTTCCTTTGATCGTTCAGCTATCACTAAGTGACACAAATTGAGGGAATATTCACGCTGAATTAAAGTGAAAACTGTTTGAATTCATCACGTTCCGGTTCTGTAAACTTTTTAGACATAATGGGGGTGCGCTATATTTTTAAATTAATGAAGTGAACTTTGTTACTTCAGTATTTAGTGTCCCAAAATTACACAATCACTGAAATAAAAAGTTTAAACTTTTAGATGAATCAAAATTAGAACAATGATTGTTTCATTATACACGATGTGCCAATATTATTGTTTTTCAAATGTTGAGCTAAGATTTCTGAAATCATATAATAATAATAGGTCTTTATTTTCCAAGTACATAATATGAAGAAAAAGCCGAAGATCAGCTGGATCTGTCTTGTAACACAAACTCTGTTTTTCATCCTAATCTCTTACAACCAAAGAACTGATTATATAATTATGCTCAATAGTAATAAATATAAATAACTGATTATACAGTGTCCGCCAAAATGTTGGAACCATATGGGAAAAAGAGAAACATTCTCAATTGAAAATTGAATCAATACATGACTCCTCTGGAAATGGAAAAACCCTACAATAAAATTGAAGTTGCCTTTTTGTAATATCTAACAGAAAACAACTACTTCCCCGGCAAAAGCCACGCTGGACATTGAACTACATCTGATAGATATTGAGAAAGACCCTATATAACTTGAGAGAAAAAAATCTGAAAGTGAAAATTTGCATTTTCATTCAGGTAGTTGATTATTTATTAAATGTCCAGTTTCCATTGGAGATTCTTATCTATGAATGAGATAAGGGAGAATGTTATTCAGAAGTATCACTCACAGAAAATCGCTCATTTCATTGACGCGTGGATTGCATCACTTTCGCTAGGCCTCCAATACACTTTCAGATTTTTTCTCTCAAGTTATATAGGGTCTTTCTCAATATCTATCAGATGTAGTTCAATGTCCAGCGTGGCATTTGCCAGGGAAGTAGTTGTTTTCTGTTAGATATTACAAAAAAGCAACTTCAATTTTATTGTAGGGTTTTTTCATTTCCAGAGGAGGCATGTATTGATTCAATTTTCAATTGAGAATGTTTCTCTTTAAAACATGAATCCCTTCCAAGAGAGGTAATCTTGTACGATGGAAAACAGCGACTAAATTCCAACTTTCAGTCGCAGATGATTCCACAACTGACTTTATGAACATCCTGTTCATATTTTCAATGAAATCATATGGGAAACTTTCTTAATAATTGTTCCTCAGACAATTTCATTAATCGTAAAAGTTTGTGCATTCGTAAAGACCAAGTACGCGCATATTGGTTATTCCCTATATTCTAAATTCAATATAGAGTAAAGTGACATTAATATACAAAATATCAAAAAAAATTATTGAAAAAAATTGTTTGCAATTGAATGATATTCCCAGTTATCCAGTGTAGTCTACCAATTACTAATTTTGAATGGACTCATTCCGACCAAAAATTCGTAACGTCCAAGCGATTCAGAGACCATCAATAATAATTCAGGGGAGAAGGTTACGCAGATATTTGAATTTATAATACATACAATAATTATTAATATTTCATTTTAAAATAATGCACTTCACCTTCTAACCCAATTTTTTCATTTCGCCCTGTACGTGTGGCAATAAATTCTTGTTCTAGATCCGTTTTTGAATCGATATTACAATAGAACTTGAGAAATCGAACTTTGACGTACTATTATTGCCCCACCCTGTAAAAAAATGCTATTGTATAGATTTGTTCTGAAACTTGTTTGAGTATTTTTGAAATTGTAGGGTACGTACTGGATTGCATCCCTTTAATTTAGAAAAAAAAACATTTTTCTGTAGATGGCTTTCGAAACGATGTCAAAGTTTCGAGGGTTTTTCATTAGGGTCAACGGTACCAGGTTCAATAGGTACGTAAAATGTAACATTCAATATATTGAATTATGGCCCATTATTTTCTCCATATTAAACTTATTTACTAAATGTGCGAATGGAGGCTTGGTTGACCCGCCAGGAGTAGTTTCTCCGCCACACTTCCTGGGCGCTAATCAAATAATCAGATATAGTTACATACTCATTCGACACAACCCTATCGAAATGAAATAGACCACTTTTTGTTATATCTTCCTTGAGTTGCATCATCAACTTGGAGTATTAATTTGACCAAACTGCTGGAACATACTGTATTTTGACCACCTGTAATGACACCAATGAACAATACTTTTAATTGTATCTCAAATTAATGATTACTCAGAATAGTGAAAATTATTCAGGATAACGTTTTGAGTTGTTTAACAATGGAGAAAAAATGAGAGAGTTTTCAGAGGCCACTTAAATTATAGTGAGTAGTTCATATTAGCTGCTCTATTTGAATTTTACCAACAATATTGTTGTTTGTGCTAAAATCAAATCTGATCTAAGCAAGATCAAGAACGGACTGACTATATAACAAACCCAACGGCACTGCAACCCCGAATATCAGAAAATCAAACGAAATGAATACAATAAATAATAAAGGTGAACCGGAACAAAAGCGGCAAAACCATAGATTCCAAAGAACTCCTCCCACGGGACGGCACATGCATCATCAATAATCCAAAATCTAAGAAAAAAAATTAACCAGATTTGAAGAAAATAGTCCCCACCTTTAGAAATACTAAAAATGATTGGAAAGATAACCCCTTTCAGAACAAAAGGTAAGCCTGGATGTTCTGCAAATCGACCGAAATTTGCAGACAAGGAAAATACATCATTCTGAAAAATGTGGTGTACAACTCATTACAAAACTGAAGAATCCGCATATTTTCCGAAACTTGCAGACATGCAGCACGGGGTTTAGTTCGAAAAACATGGTCTCCACCCGATACAAATCTAAGGGAACTGCAAATTTCCTGAAATTTTCAGACAGGACACAGCAAGGAACACTGAATTCGACTAATAAAGTCTCCGAAGTCTCCACCCAACAAAAACCAGAGGCACTGCAACTCTCACCAAATTCACGAACTCAGCAGAGGCCACTGAATTCGAATAACGTGGTCACCGAGGTCTCCTCCCAACAAAATCATTGATGCACTGTGAATTTCACCAATTCACAGACAGGACTCAGCAGAGGCCACTGAATTCGAGTAACGAGGTCACCGAGGTCTCCAGCCAACAAAAAAGCGAAGATACTACAAATTCAAACAAACCCGTAGACAGGACTCAGCAGAGGTCCACAGTATTCGAAAAACGAGGTCCCCGAGGTTTCCTCCTAACAAAATTATGGAGGCACTGTGAATTCCACCAAATTCACAGACAGGACTCAACTTATCTCGAAAAATCATTTCCCCGAGGTTTCCACCCAACAAAAACTAGAGGCCCTGTTAGTTTCACTAAATTCACTGACAAGGCTCTGTAGAGGTCGCTAATCAACAGTAATGAGGCCTGCGAAGTCTACATTCACAAAAAAACAGAGATACTGCAAAACTGATATATTTTGTAGACCACTGAACAATAAGCCTATACGAAGAGCTGGAGAAGAAGAAAAGGAAAGCAAAAGAGTATTGGCCGTGAATTTGTTAAAAGGTGCAGTGCTTCCGGTTTTGGTTGGATGGAGACCTCGGGGGCCTCATTATTTGGTTTCAATGTTACTTGCTGTGTTCTGTCAACAAATCTACCCTCAGATTTTTCTTGGATGGAGACCTCATTGTTCAAACTCAACACCCCGTAGTGAGTTATATGTGCAAGTTTCAAAAAATATAATAGGAATGTTTGAACCGAAATTATTATAATAATTATTAAAAAAGGAATTGAATGTTTTCCACCATTATGAATCATGACTTTGTATGTGTCTCATCAATGTTGACGTTTTACTATAAACCTCATGTTTGATGTCTTGATAAAGAAAATTAACATTTCCGAAAGCTCGACCAAATAACTGCATCCTGCATCCTCAAGATCCATCCGCATTTTTCCTTAACTAGTCAGTCAAGACTACTCTTCGCCTTATACATATTATTCATATTCTATATCTCTAATGTAGATAATACAGTAGATGAATAATTCAATATTGAAGAGAAAGAAATCACAAAATTATCTCCACAACGAACAGGAAATGTAATGATAATTATTATTATTAGTAATCCGGCTATCCATAATATAGCTACATAATGCATTGACACAATTAATACCAGATAATAATTAATAATCCTCTGAACTATTTCGCAGTATACTCCGAATAATGTTGAGATTTGGTAACAATGCATTAGCAGTAGGGTTGACCGTTGTAGAAAACTGTAATTCATTTGAAAATATTATAAAAGATCGCTGTCATGTATGAAAAACAGTGCCATCTTACAGTTCAGAAACGCGAAATATTTGAATTATATGAACCTTAACGAAAGTGTATTCATTTCTGTACTGGTTTTTCGTAAAATTGAAAAATGGTTCAATTTTCGATTGCAGAAAAGTTACATATGATATGTATTTATGGCGAAGCAAGAAGGAACGCAAAAGAAGCTTTGAGAATATACACTATTCGATATCCCAACAGAAGATTACCGTCAGACAAAACATTCACTAGCTTAGCCAAATCTTTGGCACAAAATGGATGTTTTGATGAACGGATGCGGAAAAACAAGAAATGGCAACTGATGAGAATCATACTGTTGCAGTGCTAGGTCTAAAGGTATTGGAGCCACATAGTTCCACCAGACAAGTAGCAATGGATTGTGATATTTCGAAATCGTCAATACAACGTATTTTGTCAAAAAACGAATTCCTTCCCTACAAAATACATCTGGTTCAAGAACTACATCCAGGTAATAATCTTTTTCTACAGCCGATTATTTAAAAAACGCTCGCATCTCCAATGCTTGTGTTAAAAGTGAACCTATTTGGAAAGTATCATTGCCGCTCTCCAAACTCTCTTTGTCGAGCGGCAATCAATCACTTTGCTCTCTGAATGCACAAATAGCTATTATGTTTTATTTTTCTGATGCTGATATGAGATTGGACATCAAGCATAGTTGTCCACCCGTATTCATGATGATCAGTTTCTGAACGAAATATTATGGAGTGATAGAAAGAAAAGAAACATAATTGTCACTATTGGTCTGACGTGAACCATCATTGGATTCATGAAACGAGATGATCAGGCTGTGTGGGGTAGTTATGTTTGGTGCGGAATCATTGATGATTATTTGATTGGGCCTCATTTTATCGAAGGAATTCTCAATGGATATCAGAGATACTTGCTTTTCCTCCAACATGTATTGCCGCATCTCTTGGAGAATTTACCAATTCAAACTCGTCTGAATATGTGGTTTCAACAGTTACCCAATATTTGGATGACGCTTTTAACGAAAAATGGATTGGATGTAAGGGTCCAAAACCACGGCCAGCTCGATGTCCACACATGACTCCAGTAGATTTGTAACAGTTGACGTCTAGTGATTGATCTCTACATAAATAAAAGGACTCTTTGAAATCGAAATAATTTGATTTCACGAAATATGGATATCATCATTTCTCAGATATTTGCCCGCGGAGTTTTATATGGGACAACCTGTATAATTGAGAGTTATGATCAATTAATGAATTTTATAATGGAATAAAAATAAAATTATCATGAAAGAGTATTTATTCATCAAACTGTTCTTTCAGTGTATATCCTGTTTGTGTATGAAACATTCCAGTCGAGAAAGTAATCGTGCAATGATCAGAACTGTTTGACAGTATAAGTAATAGGTAACGGTGCGATACATTCTGTAAACTTTTTTAATCTACCATTATATTTCATCATGCCACACGGAAATCTCTGCTATGGTCAGATTTACACGATCGCACATTTTTGGGGGCAATATTTCGAAGGCATTGATTTACAGGACGTGACATATAGCTACCCCAAAAGCTACCACTGTCAATAGGGCAGCGCTGCACTTTTCCGATATATTATATTCAGCACGATTTGGCAATCTGATCAGCTTGATATTGATGGCTTTTCAATGAATTTCTAGACGAGACACCAACGCAACAGGTCTATAGGTGTTAGGTAACGTCTCTTTGATTTTCATGGATGAACTAGTTACTATCGCGGTTCTCCAAGTAGATGGAAGTACTCCCAAATTATGAGAGGTGTTGGAGAACTTGAAGAGTACTAGTGTTATAGTTGAGAGGCACATTTCTTGAGAATTGGTAATTATCATATTATTATTATGGTATCGAGCATGAAAACTGAATTCATTTCATATATGAACATTGGAATAATTATTGTTCACCAATAGTATTGTTTCATGATATGACTAGAAGTGATTTCTAATGGAAATATTCCCAAACACATATTCTGTATGACTCATTCAAAAGCTGGCACACTTTTTTCATTTGTTTACCGATTTTAATGATTTTTTTTCTAAAGAAAAGAACTTCAAAGGCTCTATCAAAACGCCATAACTTTGATATAAATTCAGACATGTCAAGAGGCCTTCTTCGATTTTTTTCAATATCTATCAGATGTAGTTCAATGTCCAGCGTGGCTTTAGCCGGGGAAGTAGTTGTTTTCTGTTAGATATTACAAAAAAGTAACTTCAATTTTATCGTAGGGTATTTCCATTTCCAGAGGAGTCATATATTGATTCAATTTTCAATTGAGAATATTTCTCTTTAAAGCATTATATAGTTTTGAAGAAAATCTGAGAGAACAAATTAAAAATGAAGTTTTTGCCAATAGAAAATGTAATATGGTAAACAAATTTCTCACAACTAAACTCATTGGTAACGCCAAGAGTAATATTTTGAGTAGTATTTTGTAAAGATTCGCAATCTATTCTTATTTTATTCGGAGAAAATTTGAAATCTGTGAATTTGCCATTTTTTCAGCTGCTTCATAAGAAGTCACTGAAATATCTTCAGGACATTGTAACCTAGATCCTGTGTATTATTGATAAAGGACCAATTGTATTTTGAATTTTTCATCAGAACAAAAAATTTATTAAATTTTTGACTTAATAAGAACTTTCAACAAATTTGTATTACCCATTACTCGACATGTATACCCTGTCGTTCAATACATGAATTTGTTCGGGATTTCATTTCTCTGGACATATTTCGCAGCATTTGTGGTGTAATATTATTAATACATTGTCGTATTATTTCTTCTAAATGGTCGATATTATGAAATGGTCGATGTTTATAAACCTCACTTTTGAGGTACCCCCATAAAAAGGAATCCAATAGCGTCCAATCTGGAGATCCTGCAGACCATAGGTTTTCTGAATACCCATCGCACTACCATATTATTTGCAGCGGTAATCCATGTGAGAAATCAAAAAACTTTTTAATTAATTAAAAACTCAACAATTTCGAGAGTTAAGGATGCCCCTGAAAAAGTGAGGCCCAACGATTTGAGAACCCAACATTAGTTTCGAAAGAAAATTGAAATTTTGCTTTTTGGGTTTTCATCACCCCATCAACTATAGTTATGGGAACTGACAGTGCCGCTTGATGTAATAGTCGACTCGTCAGTGAATAACATTTTTCTAGGAAAATTTTGACATAATTCAAAAATGTCTTGGAACCACAATGAAAAATCTAAGCGGGCATCGACATATTTATCGAGTAATGTATAGATGAATATCACCACAAAATCATTTGATAGCTCTCATTGACAGAGTAGCAATATTAGGCGATGAAACAATTGTTTCATGACCTTACTTCAACAATTTTCAAAAAATTCTTAATTTTTTGTTCTAATGAAAAATTGAAATTAAAATTATGTAGATACTCGTAAATGGTTCTTTATTATCAATAAACTTTATCAGGATTATAATGTTCTGAAAATGTTTCACTGACCTCTTATGAAGCAGCTGAACACATGGCAAATTCACAGATTTGAAATTTTCTCCGAATAGAATAGAAATCTGCGGATCTTCACAAAAAATTATTCAAAATATTAGTGTTGGCTTTACTAATGACTTTCTTTGTCAGAAATGTATTTTTCCAAATATTTTTTTTTGTGGAAAATTATCGATTTTTACTTTTTATCTCAGTTTTTTTTTAACTTGTACTCATCTATAAAATATAATTCTGAACAGCACTGTACAACGTCTTTTGGTTTTTTTTTTGGTGCAGACGCGTGCGATATTTGTCACATGTTACATGTATTTTACATGTTGAGTCGGAGAACATGTTAGTTGCAAAAATTCTCTGTGGGAGGCATTTTTTTGCAACTCCTGAAAACTTTTGGGGACGGCCGGCAACTAGAATTCCACGAAAATTTTGTCGGACAATATTACGAACTTCTTTATGAGTTTGTGGAAAAATCCTAAAATATGCTAGTTTTGAATGATAAATTTACTGAAGTAATCGGGCTTGAAGTGAATAAAAATATTATTCAAAATCCTATTTTTTTTGTTTCTCTTATATATTACGCAAAACTTCAACAAAGCATTTGAAAATAGGCTGGATAATCCATTTGAAATAAGGAAGTTACTACTTTTTTAAAGAGAAACATTCTCAATTGAAAATTGAATCAATAAATGACTCCTCTGGAAATGGAAAAACCCTGCGATAAAATTGAAATTACTTTTTTGTAATATCTAACAGAAAACAACTACTTCCCCGGCAAGAGCCACGCTGGACATTGAACTACATCTGATAGATATTGAGAAAGACCCTATATAACTTGAGAGAAAAAGTCTGAAAGTGAAAATTTGCATTTTCATTCAGATAGTTGATTATATATTAAATGTCCAGTTTCCATTGGAGATTCTTATCTGTGAATAAGATACGGGAGAATGTTATTCAAAAGTATCACTCACAGAAAATCGCTTTTGAATAACATTCTCCCGTATCTCATTCATAGATAAGAATCTCCAATGGAAACTGGACATTTAATATATAATCAACTATCTGAATGAAAATGCAAATTTTCACTTTCAGACTTTTTCTCTCAAGTTATATAGGGTCTTTCTCAATATCTATCAGATGTAGTTCAATGTCCAGCGTGGCTCAGGCCGGGGAAGTAGTTGTTTTCTGTTAGATATTACAAAAAAGTAATTTCAATTTTATCGCTGGGTTTTTTCCATTTCCAGAGGAGTCATTTATTGATTCAATTTTCAATTGAGAATGTTTCTCTTTAAAACATGAATCCCTTCCAAGAGAGGTTATCTTGTACGATGGAAAACAGCGACTAAATTCCAACTTTCAGTCGCAGATGATTCCACAACTGACTTTATGAACATCCTGTTCATATTTTCAATAAAATGAAGTTACTACTGTTATGTTCTCGCGTAAACACAAGAAAAATTATAAACTGTAATTATTTACAAATCAGAGGCTATATATGAAAATATAAAGTTATTGGGCATAACCCTCAAATTGTTGTGCAACCGTAGACACGTGTTTCAAGCTTAAGCTCTCATCAGTACGGTAAAATCAAGTGCGAAGATGTACAACACTTGGATGTAAAAATAGAAACAAAGGAAGTCAACAACAGGAAGCTAACCACACATTTGTGGCTTCGGTTAGAAGACCTTGTGCTTACAAGGCAATAACTAACGTCGCCACGGATGCAGCTATAGCTACCAGAGTGACAATTCTACCCAGGAAAATACATATCAGAATGGATTTTTCGAGGAGCTATATATGAAAATATAAAGAGAAAAGTTATTGGGTATAACCCTCAAATTATTGTGCAACCGTAGACACGTGTTTCGAGCTTAAGCTCTCATCAGTATGGTAAAATCAAGTGCGAAGATGTACAACACTTGGATGTAAAAATTGATGCAAAGGAAGTCAGCAACAGGAAGCCAACCACACATTTGTGGCTTCGGTTAGAAGACCATGTGCTTACAAGGCAACAACTAACTAGCTGCCTCCGTTAGTTGTTGCCAAACGCATAGTTGTGCCAATAGTGAAATTCAAAATGAAAATAAGAAAAAATGTAAAATGTTATAAAAAATAATTTTAAAAAAGCACTTTTCTATATACTTCATAAAAAATATGTTGTGGTAACAGAACAACTACTACTTGCGGTTTTACCACAAGTGTCATGATAACAAAAGAACATGCACCCACGCAAAATGCCCTGTATAGATTTTCAAATTATTTTATCATCAGTGAAACGTCAAAGTGACGCTTTGCGTGAATCTCCCTGCACATATTGTTCTGTTCCAAGCAACAGAGGTAGTAAAACTCTCAATCATTCACGCCTAAAGATTTATAATACATTAATCTTGTGCAGTTCAGCCTTTCCTTAAGCCGCGCTTTGTAAAATTTACTCCAGTTTTGTCCCCATTGTCTGCAGGGATTAGTAACTTCGTCTCCAACCAACTCCGAAATTCATATCTTCAGGAACAAGGGCGATAACTTATGTACTTCCATTTTAAACTTCAATTTATGGCTAATCCAGAGAATAGGAAGCCATCTAAATGAATATTTCATCCTCCGGTGAACAAGTTATAGTCACTGAGGCCGGTTGATCGGTATTATTCGGACGACTGAATTCTCACTCCGATTTTGATTTTTATGGTGCCTTTTGTTCAAATATAGTAATTGGTAGAAAACGGAAAAAATAAATCTTAAAGCTTTTCAGTTCCATAAAGGAATGATGACGTTCTTGATAGCAAATAAATCACTCGATTTGAAATGATATATGGAACTCTCTAGAAACATAGATAAATTTTGAATACATTCATACAGGTGGTTTTAGAAATGCTCGTTACAGCTAAACTAACTTCAGTGTTCTGTAACTTTCTGTTACACCGAAAATGGTCCCCAACTTCAATACTTTATATGAAATTTGTTTTGAATTTCTGGAATATATTCAAAATTCACTAACTTCACACAAATACATTTTGAAATCCAAGGAAGTCAGATCGGTGTGAACTTAGCAACGAATTCTCATTCACGAATACTGACACAAGAATCTTTGTGGGATATGGTATGTTGTAGTATAGGTTCATCACAAAGTAGATTTTTACATGAGTTGTTATAGAGTCAAGTGTATGTTCGTCAAGATTTTCTTTTCTCAGACAATTTGTAATTGGATTTGTTATCATAGCGAGATTATCTTTATATTTTCTATAGAAACCAATGAGCCCTAAAAAAACTCTGATTGTTTATGAGTTTTTGGAATTGGGAAATTGTGTGTTAGGAGGGAGAAGAAGTGGACAAATTTTGGACGAATACCGCCTTTTGAGGACAGTCCAAAGACTTTTTGGCCTGCTTCAGCAAGTCAAGGAATCTTGTAGACAGAGATCGCCAAGCATTACACCTTCTCTTACTCTTACGAATACTAACAAAGCGTACCAAATTAGGCAGATACCTATCGCTAATAGGCGCAGGTGTGAAGAAGACGAAGAAACTTCATGTGTGTTTAAAAGCTCCAGTAAAAGGAAATAATCTGCTTAGAGTGGACGGACTCACTGACCTTCATGAGAAAGGCACGAAGGTTCGAAAAAAAAAATTATGAAAAGTAACGTAAGTATGTGGCAAGCAGGGCATTATATGGAAAGCCAATTGGAGCCCACTTGCTTGGTTGCTTTCATGTTCTTTCAGCCGTATACTAATAGATCTTAGTGGTTCCGAAGTACACCTCTCCACAAGTACAAGATATACGATACACTCCGGCACCTGATAAAAGATCCCCTCATCATTGGCTCTTCTAAGACTTCATTTGCTTTAAAAAAAAATAAAAAAAATTGATTTCGTGTTTTCCTATCTCCAAAAGGATATAAGGTAAATATGCACCTGCAACCGTTTGAGGTTTATCCATACTCGACCATATCGATCTCGGATACACCGTATCCATTTGAACACAAGGTCACTTGAAAATGATCCAGTTCTTCATGTGAATGATCTGGTTCACATATTCTTTGAGCACATTCTGTTGGAATGGTGATAATTCTTCACTTCTGACCAGGATGGTATTTCGATAATGTATGCAGATACCAATCCGTGTATGTTTTAAAAACAGTTTATGGGTCACTCTGGTGCCACACCTTTCATTGAGTACATCTAAGAAAGCTAACAGTTGGCCTTCAGCTTGGGTGTTGGACATTTACGTGGTCTAGGAAATGATCCAGCCTGTGTCGTAACCATATGGTCGGTTTAAATTCAGACGTGTCAATTGCCTCCTTCTCGAAATGCTCCATGAAAAAATTGTCAATCAGTTGATTGAGTATAATTCCCATCGCCACGCCATCTATTTGTTCATAAAAGTATCCTTTCCACAGGAAGTAACTTCCGGTGAGACATGCCTTGAAAAGTCCGACGATATCACTCGGAAACATTTTGGATATCTCTCTCAAGCAATCTTCCAGTGAGACATTTGTGAAAAAGTCACAAAATCGAAGCTGATGAGAATATGACTTGATTCCACGATTAGGTTATTTGACTGTATCAATCATGACATACTACTGGAAAAGTTGAATTGGCATGGAAAATGAGGTTATCCCCTAGATTGAATTGAATAATTCGAATCATTTCTATCCTAACGATCAACAGCATGCTGAAATGGGCATTGGTGTCTCTCAGTGGTCCATAATGGAACCAATTCTGTTCCTATTCTATAAATATTATTGACTTGGACAAACTTTCTGCATCTGCATCTTTCACAATGTATGTTGACGATACATCGTTAACCGTATCAGATAATATGGACTCTTCCTTGCGTGATGAATGCACTTAGGTGTTGCCTTGCTTGAATGAATGGTTCTCAGCAAAATATTTGTTTCTCAATAATTCAAAAACTCAAGCACTGAGGTTTCACCACAACAAGAATGTAATGAATTGTCATTCAATCCATCGATCAATCGATTTCAACTTATTTCGATCACACATTTTTTTCTAGGATCACAAATAGATAAAAATCTCAACTGGAAGACTGCAATAACCTAATCTCAAAGTTGGATACGATTGCCTTTCAATTCAGAGACTTGCGACATGCGTACCTAATATTGATCAATTGATACAACTCAATTATGCACAAGTTGAGAGTAGGATACGATAAGGGGTAACTTTTTGGGGTTTATCTACCATAGCAAAAGATGTCTTTGTAGTACAAAAACGAATTTTTCGATCGATAACAGGGCTTTCGGAAAATCTTAGGTGTGTGTACGCATACATTTCGAATGTAAGCAATTTACTTTTCCATGCGGTTTATAACTGTCTTTTGGAAATAAATTCTCATAAATTTTCTTCGATGTTTTGGCATCGACCCCTATGATCATTAGCTCTGTTCTGGGTAGGCCTTGTTATTAACTCCATACGCCACCTTAGGAGCAGCACTGTTGATTATTTACACAACAGTGAATCGTGAAGGATTATTCCCAGCCTACATGAGCCCCAATCATTCAGACTTCTACATCTGAAAATGAAAAAAGAACCTCTCGGTCACCAGGCGGACGCTTAAACACTGCGGTAATCCTCCACACCACAAATATCATTATTATTAATCATTATTATTAATCATTATTATTATAAATTTCATTTTTTTCATTAGAAATGTACCTGTCAGGCCTTGTCTTCGGTGCTCTGACACTTCCAGAAACTCGCTGGTGTCGTTTACCCCAATAACCACTCCCAATTGGGTCCGAGAGCCATGTACTCTGAGCAGACGAAATGAACCAATGGTAACGGCCTTCTACATTCGTGTGGATAAGATTTCTGCCATATTACGGCAAGCTGGTATTATCTTCAAATTCAAGAGCAGTGTGTCCATCATTCCACCAAGGACTTCTATAACCATTTTAACAAAATGGTTTGGTAGAGCCTGCGGAGTTCTAAGAGAAGATCTCGATATTTGGTCCGTTTTTACTCCTGTTTTCGAACGATACTCGTTTCGCCTGGAGTGGAAAACTCCGTGACGAAAATCGTCTTACTTTGGTGGTCGAGGAGGACAACATCAGGCTCATGGCTTGAATTCTTCTGAGGGTGGGAAATGAGTAATTCCAATAGATTGGGCACTTCTGATTCTCCACTACGGTCTCAATATCTCCCGAAGCATAAGGCAAGACCGGTGTCTCGTACAAGGATATATTGAAAAATTCTTAGCCTACTATAGAACCAAACAAAATTTCAATGTCAAAATATTTTATTACTCAACATATTATCATCTTAATTGGATACATTTATTACAGCAAACCTGCATCGTCTCTAGACCTTTTAAAAAAAAATTTTCTTCTTGCTCTGCAAACCAGACCTCCACAGCTTTCATTACCTCCTCGTTGGAAGAAAATTTACGACCTTTAAAACTTTTTTTCAGTTGAGGAAAGAGATGATAGTCGGGCGGAGCCAAATCTGGTGAATTAGGGGGATGTTCTAGTAATTAAAACCCTATATCACGAATTTTTTGCATGGCAACATGAGATTTGTGTGCAGAGGCGTTGTCCTGCAAAAACAAAACACCTTTGGATAGCCTTCCGCGTCTTTTCTCTTTAATTTTTTCCCGTAGAGTAGTCAGTAATGCCAAATAGTAATCTCCAGTTATTGTTATGCCCTTATCTAAAAAATAAATCATGATTACTCCATGGCAATCCCAAAAAACTGAAGCAAGAACTTTTACAGCAGATTTTTGGACTCGAAACTTCTTAGGTCTTGGAGAACCGGAGTGTCGCCATTCCATCGATTGTTGCTTTGTTTCTGGATCGTAGAAATGTACCCAAGTCTGATCCATAGTAACAATTCGGCTTAAGAAGTCTTCATCGTTTTCAAATCGAGCACAGATCGAACGCGGTGCTACTACCCTTGCACGCTTTTGGTCAACATTCAAACATTTGGGGATCCATTTTGCAGCAATTTTTCTCATGTCCAAATTGACGTGAACTATATGTAGAACGCGTTCGTATGAAATATTCAGTGCTTCAGATATCCGTTTTAGCCCAATTCGACGGTCTGTTAAAATCATGTCATGAACTGCATCGATATTTTCGGGGACTGACACAAAAACTGGCCTTCCCGATCGGTCATCATCTTCAATGGAAAATTTACCTCTTTTGAAGCTTGCAGTCCAATTTTTCACGGTCGCAGAGGAAGGGCATTGACCACCAAGGGTATTAAGCATATCTTCGTAAATCTGCTTACCTCTTAACCCTTTTAAATACAGGTACTTGGTGATGGCTCGATACTCCAATTTTTCGATTTTCACAATTTCGGTGGACATATTTCTTCTTTTAATTTATTGCCTAACTCTGGTTAACTTTTTTGACGTAAAACTTTACACTGACACTTCCATTAAGTTATTGTTCGTTGCTATGGTAACGCAATATTTTGTTTATGCATAACTTTATTAGCATAACTAGATATCAATACATCCTCGTATATACCGTACAAGTGTCGTAGATGATAGTACAACACTCGTAGCGCCGCGTTATGCCTGTGGATATAGGCTGAGACTGCATACTTTATTATAATTATTTTTATGAACATAATTTTCCCTACAAAGTTTGTCAAATCTTTGAAGTAAAAATTGTTTTTATTCAACAAAGCCACTGTTTCTCTGATGGAAAATACCAGGTGGATGTGATGTCAAGTTTCAAGCTACCATTCGCCCTGTATGGTTATGTGTTTTGTCGAATATCGAATTATTCCAAATCAATACACGAACACGACACACATATGGTTAATGAGTCTTTACTCAATCGGAAATAGCCGCTGCATAATTCCTCGAGAGAAATTCATGCTTTATATTGGGAATTTTCAGGCAAGGTTTTGATTGATTTCAATTATTCAGTAGCTCAAATTGGTGCTTAAGTTCACCCGGATACTTTAACATTCATTTCCCGGACGGCCGATAGAAGGAATTTAAAATGTTCAAAGTAACATCTGCATTTTTTTTAATGAAAATTGTTGCAGAATTTGCATACTTTCTGACAGTATGAATTTTTGTTTGTTTTTATCTGGTGGATAGAAAGATAGCTGCCAAATGTGTGAGGAAGGAGCAACTTAATTTGGATCTTCATATTGTCGACTAGGGCAGGAATAATAAATGACAATTTTTCCATGATTGAAGTTCAATTCAATTAGAGATAACTCGCAAGATTATTTCATCATTATTATTTCGTTTAATAGATTGTCTTTCTTATAGAATACACCAACATATGTGCAGAAAGAGGCTGAAACCGCAAATAAGAATACTACACCAATCAATAAAGCATGAAATGAGTGATTTTTTCACAAAAACACTCCTAGGAAACCGACTGTGCCATAACATAAAAGACAGTCAGAAGTTATACCATTTCATCTTTTACATTTCTATAGTTATAATACCCGTATTAATTCCTCATTCGCATTCTATGAAGTGAATGCCTTTTTTGTTTATGAGACTATATGTGATATTAAGAACAATGCACAGCGATGTGATGAATTCCATTTGAGACTAATCAAATTATACTGTCCGTACCTAATCACATAAATTACGCACATGATAAATTATTGTTTATTCAACAATGTTGTAACTGATTTACGGAAAACGGCTATTGCGAAAGTTTCACTAAGGAAGCCGAATCCAAATGATTATAAAGATCTTCGTTCATACTCCCGACCCTCTCGAAAGTACTAGAAAGAGCAATTGAGTCACAACTTATGAATCATATCGCAAATCACTCACTACCGAAGTCCAGGCAGGATTTAGAAAAGAACACAGCTGTACAATTGCTTTTCTACACATTGCTAATGATATTTTTAGAGCAAGAGATCAAGGTCTCTGTACAATCATGGATTCTTTTGGATTTTAGCCGTGCTTTTGATTCCAATAACTTTGATTTGCTTCTAGCGGTCTTACATTTTTATGGCCTTTCTGACTTCGCTGTTGCAAAAAGTCCATATTGAGGATAAAGTGACTCAATATCTTGATCTTATGTCAAGTGTGCCACAGGACTCCATTATGGACTTTTTCTCTTCACAATAGATATTTACTTCTGGTCTGTTCATCTCTACGCTGACGATACCCAAATGAATTACACATTCCCTTTGGATCAAATTGGAAATGCTTGTGTAATTATCAATGTAGACATCAATGCTTTCGGTAAACTCGCATCAGATCATTGTTTATTAATCAGTGCCTCAAAATCCAATCTGATGATTCTTGCCCAAATGTCTGTAAAAATAACACACCAGATATTGAAATTTCAATAAATCAGTTGCCTCTTGAAAAAGTTGATTCAGAGAAAACTCTAGATGTTTTCATTGACACGAACTTGAGGTTTGAGAAGCATGTAAACAAGTTGCTACAATAAGCATATATTATGCTACATTGAAATTGATGAATGATAGCAGGCATCTTCTTCCTATGAACGTCAAATCTGCCTTTAGTGATACGCTGGTGTTATCAATCTTCGATTATGTTGATGCTCTATATGGCTCAAATTTAACCAATCAGTATAAGAATAAAATAAAGAAAGTTCAGAAATCTTGTTTGAGATTGATCCATGGAATACGTAGACGTCAAAGAATCACATATAAATTACGAATAGCTGGTTGGTTGAAAATGGAAAATAAACGAACGCTGCACGGTGCTTGCCTCTACCACCAACTTATTATAAGCAAAACACCCTCATACCCCCATAGGAAAATTAGATTCCGCTCAGATATCCACAATCTGAATATTAGATATGAAGGTACTTTAACATCACCCTCTTTCAGATTACATATTTTCAACGGTCATTCTCCAATCAAATATGTAACTTATATAACTCCATTCCTCAAGTAATGAAAGCAGGAACTGTGTCGAATTTCAAAAACAATTCATAAAAATGTCTTTTTCATCAACACTGTATAGAACGAATGAAAATCATTCATGTATTTCCTCTCCTCTCAATCTCTTAATTTCTCATCTCCAAATGATCTGCTGTTGATTTTGATTATAAGTAGTATATGAATTTTCGAAATGCGATAGGCTTATTTGGAATAAACTACTACATCAAAGCAAAGAGACGATCAAGATAGAGTGGAAAAACAATTTACTGGTGATTATCATCATTATATTCTGTTATGGAATGGGAAAACTAAGAAAAATTAGAAATGACAATGAATAGAGCAATAGGCTCCTAATTTTTATAAAAGTCACGGTACCACGGTCCGTAGTTTTATTCTGTTATGTTTTATCCTCACAACTGTCATTTATTAATTTGTTACAAACATTTAAATACAAAAATATATTTTTTCCGTGTTTTGCTTATGGAATGAAAACTAATAGGTATAGCAATCTAGTTGCTCCAATGATAAAAATTGCAGAAAATTTAAATGAGATATTTTTCGTCCTGATCTGATCATTACTAACGAAGATAAACTGGAAAAACCGGAAAATTTTGGGTTTTTCATTCATATCCATTTTTCAAGATGTAGGGTTGGCACTTCTTAATAGGGTATTTACGAGGATATATTGAAAAATTCTTAGCCTACTTTAGAACCAAACAAAATTTCAATGTCAAAATATTGTATTACTCAACATATTCTCCTCTTAATTGGATACATTTATTAGAGCGAACCTGCAACGTCCTAGACCTTTCAGAAAAAATGTTTCCTCTTGCTCTGCAAACCAGACCTCCACTTCTTTTATTACCTCCTCGTTGGAAGAAAATTTACGACCTTTTAAACTTTTTTTCAGTTGAGGAAAGAGATGATAGTCGGACGGAGCCAAATCTGGTGAATAAGGGGGGTTTTCTAGTAATTCAAACCCTAAATCACGATTTTTTTGCATGGAATTTGTGTGCAAGGGCGTTGTCCTGCAAAAACAAAACACATTTGGATAGATTTCCTCGTCTTTTCTCTTTAATTTTTTTTTCGTAGAGTGGTCAGTAATGTCGAATAGTAATCTCCAGTTATTGTTCTATCCTTATCTGAAAAATCATTCATGATTACTCCATGGCCATCCCAAAAAACTGAAGCAAGAACTTTTCCAGCAGATTTTTGGAAACGAAACTTCTTATGTCTTGTAGAACCGGAGTGTCGCCATTCCATCGATTGTTGCTTTGTTTCTGGATCGTAGAAATGTACCCAAGTCTCATCCATAATAACAATTCGGTTTAAGAAGTCTACATCGTTTTCAAATCGAGCACAGATCGAACGCGATGCTACTACCCTTGAACGTTTTTGGTAAACATTCAAACATTTGGGGATCCATTTTGCAGCAATTTTTCTCATGTCCAAATTGACGTGAACTATATGATGAACGCGTTCGTATGAAATATTCAGTGCTTCAGATTTCCTTTTTGGCCCAATTCGACGGTCTGTTAAAATTATGTCATGAACTGCATCGATATTTTCGGGGACTGACACAGAAACTGGCCTTCCCGATCGGTCATCATCTTCAAACTTTAACTTTACATTGACACTTCTAATAAGTTATTGTTCGTTGCTATGGTAACGCAATATTTTGTTTATGCAAGGAACTGGTCTAGGCTAACTAGATATCAATACATCCTCGTAATTACTTGTTTTATATGTGTGCACAAAACAGACTGTCGGTCCATTAGTTTTGGCACAATATCGCAATTTAAATTTTTCTTGCCCGTTTTCGCGGTCGAGAAGTCATGTTTGCAAGCATTTTTCACCCATTTTGCAGCATGGCAGCGGAAAATGAGAATGTACATTTCTTGGTCCTTTCAAAATCTGTTTGAAAAATTTAAATCGGACTATCACTAGAGCATGCAGACCCGCTGCAAGATAGTGCATAAAAATTCAAATTGCAATTGTGCCAAAACTAATGATCCGACAGCGACTGTTTTGTGCACACATGAAGTACACATGATTCGATACTTTCAAAGAAGGCCAAGCCTACAACTTGAAAAAAGGCGGAGTTCTGAATTTTGAAAAAATCGCAAATTTCTTCGGATTTTCCAATTTTTCCCCATTAGTAATATTTCTATGGGGTTGTAAGAAATCTCATTTTATTTTTATTTCAGTTATCTTAAATTTTTCTCATTGGAGCAATCAGATTGTTTTATGACTTTTCATTTTATAAGCATAACACTTCCGTATGTTTCCTGATAACAATTAAACTTCCCCTAGTTGCACACGAAACTTTATTGCAAAAATTTTCGGTTTTTCTAATTATTTTGTGATATCAGTGCCCACTGTGTGTGTTTTGAGTGATAAAGTTTCTAAAAAATTAATTTCCAAAATGGCGAAATCGGGTGGTTCATATTTCAAAACACTATTCAATCCTAACCAGAATGAGTTTACAAATATATATATATATATATATATATATATATATATATATATATATATATATATATATAGAGAAGAAAATTCGTGACTGGCTGTATATTAGTTTGTAGTATTTGTGGGGTTGCAGTCAGGGTTGCGGGCTATTTCAAAGAAAACTCTTTAATACTGTCAAGCTTTCGGTATAATTCGATACCTTCCTCAGGACAACTGAAAATACGCATTGTACAATAAATGTAGGAAATAATAAATGGAGTACTTACTAACGTGAGAATGAATAATGAAATTGGCAAAAAACGAAAATAAAATATACATGAAGTGAAATGAAATGACTGATGTAAGAATGACAGTGACTTAATTTATTTCAGTAATCAAGTTGGAAGATTCTGATTAGAGGGTGATTTTATCCTATGTTTCTCAAAATTAAGTAGATACGTATAGATTTTGCTGAGATTACTCAGGTCAGTTCTTTTGTTCATCGACTGTTCTTCATTATTAATTTGAACCATTTCCATGAAAATTCTTTTAGACAGATTAGTTTCACTATTCAAAATTTCGGTATTATTATAATCCATCCTGTGGTCTCTAGAGATAACATGTCCTGACAAAGCACATGAATCAACATTTCGTCTACAGTCGCTTTTATGTGAAATAATGCGACCATTCAGTGTTCTAGACGTCTGACCAATATATGACTTAGGACAGTCCATGCAAGGAATTTTATAAATAACATTTGATTTTTGTAATTTTGAAATGGGTGTTTTCACTTTACTATGTAATTTTGATATTGTAGTGATATTTTTCTTGGAGATTTTAATATTGTCAACTTTAAAAACGTTTATCAATTTTGGAGTCAATTCTTGTATATATGGCAGAGATCTGTAGATTGGTAGAGTATTTTCTTGTTGTTCTGAATTTTGAGATGGTGTGGTTAGAGTTGCAGTGACGATTCTTTCACAATAGAGTAAATTATTAACTAAAGATTTTGGATAAGAGTTTTCGATAAGAATAGTCCGTAAATCATACAAACTTTGTTTGAGTAAGCTTGGATGAGTGATTTTTTGTATTCTGTTTTTTAGAGACTTAATAAGATTAATTTTCATCTTTTGAGGATGGTAAGAATGAAAATTGATAAACCTGTTACTACATATAGATTTTCTGTATCATCTTGTAACAATTATGTTATGCTCATTTCTTATTAATCTCATATCTAGAAATGGAATGTTGTTATTTATTTCTTCTTCAATAGTGAATTGAATATTCGAGTCGAAGGAATTAAAAACGTTCAAAATTTCATCCTTATTTCCAGAAGGGATTGATAATATTAGGTCATCTACAAATCGTTTGATGAATGGAACATCGAAAGATAATTTCGGAACACAGTTATCAAGAAGTTCGTCTAAAACATAATTAGCTAAAATGGGTGAAATAGTCGAACCCATCGGTGTACCAAAAATCTTTTTATAAAATTTACCATCAAATATAAAACATGTTGATTCAAATATAAAATCTAAAATTTTAATGAATGTTTCTTTGTTAAAATTACAAAAATTCTCAATCATCCGGAAATAAGCGATAAGGGTAATGTAACTGTAGCTATGAACAAAAATCAATACATTGATAAAAGTCAAATATTATTAGACGATACCAAATATTATGTACAACTAAGAACGGATCCAACTTCAACACTACAACAGAAAGCCAACAAATTAGTGACGAGTCTCAAGAATTCACATAAGATTAGTTCAGCAACAGCAAAATCTCTGATGGTGTACAATTCTGTAGCACCTCGTTTTTATACACTACCCAAAGTCCACAAACCAACATTATCGATGAGACCTATTGTATCTTCTATTGATGCTCCCAACAATAAACTATCCAGATTTCTGACCGATATTTTAACAAATTCCTATGATAAAGATAATAGATACTACGTTAAAGATTCATTTTCATTCAGTGAATTCATCAACAATTTCCAGTTACCTGAAAACTATGTTATGGTGAGCCTGGATGTTGTTTCACTTTTTACTAACCTACTATTAACATTAGTAAAAAATTGTATAGAAAAAAAATGGCCAATGATTGAGAATTTTTGTAATTTTAACAAAGAAACATTCTTTAAAATTTTAGATTTTATATTTGAATCAACATGTTTTATATGTTGTTGTATATGTTTTAATGTTTTATAAACAGATTTTTGGTACACCAATGGGTTCGACTATTTCACCCATTTTAGCTAATTATGTTTTAGACGAACTTCTTGATAACTGTGTTCCGAAATTATCTTTCGTTGTTCCATTCATCAAACGATTTGTAGATGACCTAATATTATCAATCCCTTCTGGAAATAAGGATGAAATTTTGAACGTTTTTAATTCCTTCGACTCGAATATTCAATTCACTATTGAAGAAGAAATAAATAACAACATTCCATTTCTAGATATGAGATTAATAAGAAATGAGCATAACATAATTGTTACAAGATGATACAGAAAATCTATATGTAGTAACAGGTTTATCAATTTTCATTCTTACCATCCTCAAAAAATGAAAATTAATCTTATTAAGTCTCTAAAAAACAGAATACAAAAAATCACTCATCCAATCTTACTCAAACAAAGTTTGTATGATTTACGGACTATTCTTATCGAAAACTCTTATCCAAAATCTTTAGTTAATAATTTACTCTATTGTGAAAGAATCGTCACTGCAACTCTAACCACACCATCTCAAAATTCAGAACAACAAGAAAATACTCTACCAATCTACAGATCTCTGCCATATATACAAGAATTGACTCCAAAATTGATAAACGTTTTTAAAGTTGACAATATTAAAATCTCCAAGAAAAATATCACTACAATATCAAAATTACATAGTAAAGTGAAAACACCCATTTCAAAATTACAAAAATCAAATGTTATTTATAAAATTCCTTGCATGGACTGTCCTAAGTCATATATTGGTCAGACGTCTAGAACACTGAATGGTCGCATTATTTCACATAAAAGCGACTGTAGACGAAATGTTGATTCATGTGCTTTGTCAGGACATGTTATCTCTAGAGACCACAGGATGGATTATAATAATACCGAAATTTTGAATAGTGAAACTAATCTGTCTAAAAGAATTTTCATGGAAATGGTTCAAATTAATAATGAAGAACAGTCGATGAACAAAAGAACTGACCTGAGTAATCTCAGCAAAATCTATACGTGTATCTACTTAATTTTGAGAAACATAGGATAAAATCACCCTCTAATCAGAATCTTCCAACTTGATTACTGAAATAAATTAAGTCACTGTCATTCTTACATCAGTCATTTCATTTCACTTCATGTATATTTTATTTTCGTTTTTTGCCAATTTCATTATTCATTCTCACGTTAGTAAGTACTCCATTTATTATTTCCTACATTTATTGTACAATGCGTATTTTCAGTTGTCCTGAGGAAGGTATCGAATTATACCGAAAGCTTGACAGTATCAAAGAGTTTTCTTTGAAATAGCCCCCAACCCTGACTGCAACCCCACAAATACTACAAACTATATATATATATATATATATATATATATTATTTGTGGTAGTTCTGGAAGCAATTTTTGTTTTTGCCCAAACATAATGCAACGTCACGAAAATACTGCATGACCAATCAGTACGAACGGGAACCGCTTCAGTACTGCATCGAGCACATCTTCGTCGTGTCAATCTGACTGGTTGATGAGATGATGATGTAAATCTGGCATCAACCGATACCTTTAGTTTATTTATTGGTAGGGACTCTACGCCTTCTCCACGTTTGGATTTCACTTCCACAAGCCTTTCTGCTAATAAACCGTCACACACTCTTCTCCGGAAATTTTTCAGTTTCAGTTCTGGCAAGTCTTTCTTCAATTTCTCTATATATTGTTATGAAATGAAGTTTATGTGAATTGGGAAGATATAAATAACCTTATAATTGTGCCTGTTTTATTTCTTTTTCTTCTTTCTTTCTGGTTATATTACTCTTCAATTCATGATTGTATTATCTGGAGCAAAAATAACTTCTTTCCTCAGTTTGAATCCATTTATTTAATTATTAACTAAATTGGATTTTCGTGATAGTCAAAATTGTTTATTCTGAAATTAACAGACGTCCGGTATACAGTTTGAAGGAATGTTGAGAAGTGTCAAAACGAAAATCAAGTAGACAGTATTTGGAAATGAACGAATAGAATGATATAGAGAGAAAAATGATTTCAAACTGATATTTGTAAATAATAAACAGTCAGAATATGTGGTCGTATAGATATCAAGCTTGAGAAAAGTGTTAACTACATTAGAACTCTCCCATTAGTATCCACAAACTTTATTTAAACTGTGTGAACTTTCTGAAATTAATGCCATCTTACGGATAATTGCGTAAACTGAATAAACTTTTTCAATAGAATTTAATTTTGAAAAATACAGGACGCTAAAGTTGAGTTATTTGGAATAAACTTAATTTTTTTTTTCGAATTTTAGATAGATTTAAATAATAATAATAATAATTTAAAAAAATAAGAATTCAGTTTGGAAACATTTATTTGTGCGGTAATTTTTTGGATTTCAATTTCTCATACATTAAATTATATAATCAGAACTTGGTATATCATTTCTATTCAACAAAATTTCTGCATTGATGGAAATTATATACGTTCCGGAACCCAACTAAGAGTAGGAGTTTCTCTTGCGATACTGACTGAGTTGAGGAGAGCAGAGATATGGAGGAGAAGGTAAAACAGGTGAATAACAGTTTTGAAAAAATTCAAACTCATTCCATAACAATATAATAATATATAGGAATTCACAGTGCAGCAGTCAGGGAAATGGAAGAATATCCTCATAGACCATTTCCTTCTTTTTCGGTGCAGTTCATTTGATGACTTCAACTGATCGAATTTATGTACAGAATTCATATCTCTGTTGTAGTGTCCCTGAGAGCTTCTGGGCATGAAATTTCTTTTAGGGCTCCGTCTCTTTCCCTTCTTTGTACTGATACAGTGTTTACCGGATTATTAAAATTGGAAAGGATTGGCTATAACAGTTCCACATGCGTAAATGTCTCGTTCCTTCAACTTCAATAATAAATTATGAGAAGTAATTATCAAAATATAGATGATGTTGTTTTTTCTCACGCCCTTCTGTAAGTCTCAATACTGCTCTCTCTCCTAGTTCTTGTTCCACATAATCCATTAATTTTCCTTTCTATATATCAAAATCATTTCAGAATCGGGTAGTGCCCAGACTTTGTAACCACGTTTGATTGTTTTTTTCGGAATGTTCTGCTTCAATGAGCTGCAACTTTCAAATTTTATCATCGTCTCATCTTTAGCCAGGCATTGAAATAGGTGGTAATATTTCTGGAAGATTATTTTTATTTCATCTGAAGATGGTCGTACTTCATGAAGTTTATCATAAGTGGGATTGTTTTTAGCAGGCATTACTGAATTGTCAATCAGATGTAAGTGACTCAGAAGCCAACCAAACCTGTTGACGGGCATAAACTGAGATATGTACGCATATCTTCATCCTGGGACTAATATTCACGATAACTAGGGAGGTGCTGGATCCCCATGAGTAGTTTTGATGCCTATGAATGTTTTGAGTTCCGTAACTGGTATGCATTTTTTTGATGTACTTTGATATTCTTGCTGAGCATAGATATTGGCTTGAAAAAGCATATAACCATATTTTCCATTATTAAGTCACTTAATAGTAGATTGAATAGATTATAAGAAGTTGGTTTGTTCATTGGATCAACTTCTGCTGATAAACAAGAACACGACGAAAATTCTACTGTCTGGAATGTAGAAGAGGTTGACTCATATTCTGACGTTTTTTCACAAAATTTGATAATGGCAAATCTTTCTAGGAATCTTCATCATTGACATATGCATTTTGTCTATTTACTTCCTCACCCACAAAAATGCCATCATCAATGGTCAGTTCATCCAGTTCAACTTTATTTTGTGAATATTCTTCGGAATCTGGATCGCTCGGTATTGTTCAATTTCATGTAAGTCTCAAAAAATTTCTTCAAGTGTTATATCAACCAATTTGAAGTCCAGATCACGTGCCATCATTTCTGTTAAAAATTTAATAATGTCCACTCAATAAATATAATAACTTTTTCCCCTAAACTGTGATTTTCCCTTGAAAGAATATCATTGAAATATACTTATAGATATGAATGAATCTTAATTCAGAATACTAAATTGAATATTTCATTACCTTCAGTTTTTAGCGCAATTTTGTGATTCCCAATACCCCGTTTGCTGCAAAGACATAATAAATGGCAGTTGCGAGTCCAAAGCATAACAGAATATAACTACGGACTGTCTTCCATGTGATAGCACAGTCGGTTACCTACAAGTATTTTTGTTACGAAAAAATCCTCTATGGACTGGCCATTATGCAACAAATGCAAATGCCTCAGGTATATCTAGTATGCGTTCCTTAACAATGTTTCTGGTAATTCAATGAATGTAACAGGAGAATACACTACACAGTACACAACATAACAATATCAACAAAATCACACACATCAATGTTATACCTCTCCAACGTCATCTATCTTTGATAATCTACCCTACGCTCAAACTCAATTAGATTCTATAGATTTCATGTCAGCATTTAAGAATGTAATTTGCTTTCAAACCAACAGAGTTTGCATAAATAGTATGAATTATGAAGCCTCTGTATAATTATGGAACCGCTTCCTATAACTACTAATGTTTACTTCCATCATATATGGAAGGCTTTTGGATATTCCTCTATAATGTACTGACACTCAGGGAAAGTCGAGGATTAGACGGGTGTCTGCAGATGTTAGGAGAAGCGTTCAAGGTCTCAACTTCAATTAGGGCCCTAGGAAACAGAGATTTATTATGAAATTAGATGAAAAATAATGCCTCAATCTGGCACCGAGTATAGGAGGGTCTAATAGGTGAGGTGATGTTTAGATATGTCTCGCAAAGTGATCCAGACCCTCTACTTTACTGATCTCTGGTGACGGAAAACTATTACCTTCGTCTTTCAATTAGACATAAAGCATCATATTGCAACTGAAGCAGGATCTAGGTTCGAAGATTCAATATACAATATTGTTAAATAGGTGATGAAACTATTTTTTTATTAAAACTGGAATACAAATATAAATACGTAGGAGAATAAAAATATATAACCCTTCAAAGATGAAACTTAGTGCACTCCTGCTCGTAGGAGAGAACATAATATATGCGTCTTCACTCATAAGGGATTTAGATAATAATGTTATAAGAGGACCCGCTGTGATTGGATAATGCATTTGGTCTTCAGTAACAAGGAGCTACCCCGTCCATAGCATAGCAGCTCATATCCAAACCTTCCAAGGAAAAATCAACGGCGAGATCTAACTTTCCCCAGAATCTCCAGTTGACCTGATTTTGGTGATAGAGAAAGTACTAAAACGGACCAAAAGTGATTGAACAATGACCACAGTACGTTCATTTCAAGGTAGATTTTAGTTGATCAACAAAGACATCCACTTGGAGTCCACTCTGAGGATTTTGTCCATGACTCTCGATCCTTTTCACTATCACCTAAATTTACAGCAATATCTGCCAATGATATATTAGGTTCCTCCGTTATTTTGTTAACTTCATCATGTATACCTTCCAGTAAATAACGTAGGAATTCCTGAGCATCTTGTTGAAAATAGCCGATAAAACAAGGTGCAAAACTTCGAATCTGACTCTTGAATGAAATCGTATTTACCACTCTGTCTGTTCAAAAATTGTTACGAATAATATTCTTCCCAATAAAGTTAATTGATGAATTGTTATTTCCGCCAACCTGTTGCACCCCTACTTGCAACCCTCAGCAGAAGTCTTCGAGAGACTTGTGCGAGTTAGTGAAGATACAACCCTACCTTTTAACCTTTGATGCCATGCACGAGACCGGTGAATTGGTGAATCGAACCCACGGCCCTACGCTTGAGGGGCAAACGTTCTACCAGCCGACCACCACGGCCCATGGTCCATCTCATAATCTCTAGAGATGTGAGATGCAACGTTTTTCATTTCCAAATTGGAATATACAAAATCAATCCTAGATTAAATGTTTCTTTTCCAACCTTGACATGGAGTTTCCACATCGATTCAGAAAAATATTAAATCTCATCTAAGTGGTGAGAAAAAGGTAATCTACTCAAGAATTTTCCCAGGAAAGCCAGCTATTGCATGTCATGAACGCTATCATTAAATGGCAGGTGAACCCAGATTGTCTGAAAAAGGCTGTGGTTATACCTATCCTGAAACCAGCTAACAATAGCCATAAACTCGAAAGCAACAGGTCGATATCGCTCCAAAGTTTGATCGCCACAATAGTGAATAAAATCCTCTTAAAACGAATATTCAGCTTTGAGGGATATCTCAAAATAATCCCCGATGTGCAGTTCGGCTTCCGGATCGGTCATAACACGACCTTCCGGGTTGTCCGAATTGTACACGGGGTGAAAGAGTCCTTCCATCAAAGCCTCAACACACTGCTTGACATGCATGAAGCCTTCGACACCATTTTAGTAGAGGGGATTGTCGCAAACCTGCTGATGGTAGGCATGCCATCTTATGACAAGGTTAGTCAACGCTCACCTGATTGAAAGGACTTTTGTGGTGAAAGTTAACAACACAAGCTCCGTAGAATATGCAAAAGAGGCACGTGTCTCACAGAGCTCGAGTTTCTCACCACACTTGTACTCCTTACAAATACATGATTTCCTCCTGCATCAGAAAAAAAAATGTGGCCATATACGCGGATGACACCTGGCTATATACCCATCTGTTCTTGAGTAAAACAGCAGCAGTGCGGATCCATGCTACGTTAGTCATACCGTGATTATCGGAAAAAAAGATTGTGGTGAACTCTACCAAAACTCTCACGTCACTAAAAAGCGCAATTTTGTCAAGATCTACAGGAAGATAATAATGGCAGGATAAGAACTTGTGGACGTCGACTACATCCCAACATATATAAGAAAAAACTTGCATATAAATTTTACAAGTTTTTTTTGTCCAAGTGTCCCCTGATCAGATACCTTACCAGGCTCAGGGTGTACGATAATGAGTCCCGCATAAATGGAGGGTTCATTTATCAAGCGCCGAATATCTTCCTGAAGCAACAAGAAGAACTGGTTCTAAAGGTATCCTAGAAGAAATACTTAAAAGCGCACAGTTTTCCGCGACATCATCGGAAAAAATACCCACACGAACAAAGTGGATCAGTATCTACAAAGAAAGAAAGCCAGATTTCACACGTTAGCTAGTCAGGATGCGTGGATTATACCAGTCATCACCAACCATTTACTGAATATTCAACTTCCCGCCACCATTAGCGGGGGATGAAATCAGCGCAAGGGCACTAGGATCTACCTGGAACAGCTGTAGAAGCCTTCTTTCCGTCTATCACTTCTAGAAGGACAAGTGACAGACGGTATGAAGTACAAGTGAAGATGATATAAGAGCAACGTAGTATATTTTGACCTTTACAGGTTAAATCGCTGCTAATAAAAACTTTTAAAGTTGAATTTGATGAAGATAGGCTGGTGATGAGGTCCGTAGGATGATAAGCAATATTAAGTATATATAAAACTAGCAGGTGCCTACTACACACCAAAGCGAAAGCCAGGTAGGAGATCATGCAGAGTGACAGTTCAATCAAGCCCCATATCAACATTGATAACTGGACAGACGTTGGAGCGTGGCGCAGTGATGAGAACCTCCGACTCTGAGCCAAAGGTCTGGAGTTCGAGCCCTAGATGGAGCTGGGATTTTTTTAATTTAATCCAAAATCTCGTGGCTCGACTGGGGCGAGCTGCACGATTCATTGTTGCGTTCCAATTCTACAGTGCTGCTCCTAAGGAGGCGTATGGAGTAAGTCACAAGGCCTACCCAGAACACATGGCTAATGATCATAGCAGTCGATGAAAAAACACCAAATAAAAAAAAAATTAATAACTGGACAGATCTTACTTAGCTGATACTAGGCTACCTATCTCTCTATCTTATAAACTGGGTCATTAACAAATCCTTTAGGGCATGCAGTTCGGATATCAGATGATCCAGAAGGCCTTTTCGCTAACAATTAAGGCGTGCAGTTCAAGCAATTGGGTTAATCAATCGGCTCAGTACAGGGAAGCGTAGCATAAAAGAAAGCCTAAAGTAGTACTCAGAATTTACAACAGTTTCTCAGAAGTTAAGCGACATAAACATCAAATCCCTCAAGAAGAACGAAACAGCAGATGATTCAAGTGAAATATTATGAATTGATATATTTCCAAGAAAATCCGCACTGTGCGATTAAAAAGAACATGTTTTCCAAATCGGTTGTCAGAAAAAGGAAAGGTTTGAGGTCATAAACCTCAAGTCGAAAGATGTCAAAGTTGGACAGTTTAGAATATCTTCGACGATGACATCACCTCTTTCTCAGAAGTGATAACATCTGAACAACGATTAAACAAAATGGCAGAATATCAACTCCTGATGTATGTAAATATATTTTCCATCGTTAGATGGTCGTGGTCATTTAGAAAATCGAAAGTAACTGCTAACCTTACAAATCATATTGCCGATCGACAATTCCTAAGTAATCCGAATAACTCATGAGCTCGATAGTGACATCTTTTTCCAGGACCTTGAGATAACAGATGGCAATGCGATAGGTCTGTAGCTGCAAGATAGGGTCTTTTTCTCTTTTTCAGTAATTGGTAGTACTCACACAATTTTCTAGATGTATGGAAATAGGTGCCTCCAAATTATAAGAGAGGTCGAATAACTTGAAAATAGCTGGTGTTATTACAAGGACACATTTCTTGAGATCGATCGGCAGAATTCCATCGATAGTATCCTCGACGAGCATTACATTGATTGTATCAAATACTCTTACAAAGTTAGTTTTATAGAACGAGTATGCAAGCAATATGTTCTAATAGTCGACAAGATCTTAGCCAGAATACTGGTTGTACCCTTTTTAGTGGCGAAATTCAGGAAAGGAGAGTAGTGAATGTGCAATGATGTTTCACGCCACTGACAGCCGGAAGCTCAGTTGGCGTGGGTTCGACAATAAAAATTGATTTCGATAAGATTGAATATGGGGTTAATTTTCCAGAGTGCCACGGATTTATCGCCAGCAAAAAATCTGAAACCACCCTGATGAAATGAGACAACCCACTTCACTAATATTACTGAAATATCAAACAATAGATACCTACAATAGTATAAAAAATAATATATAAATATGTAGAGGTTTTGCTTGGATAGCTTGAACTTACTAATAACATATATTAATTGATGTTACACAGACTTTATGTGCACACTTCGGCATACAATACAAATTGAAATGAATCAATGTGAATATGGCACCACCAAGATGAATTAAAGAGTACGCTTTTATTGAGGATAGTGTATCATTTAAGTATATCAATATTAAACCTTCAGTGATGACTATGCCTGTGACGTCACGATGATATCTGACAATTATCAATATGCCTTAGGGGCTCCATCTTAAGCTAAACTCATCTGATAGTAAATAGATTTTCTCAATAATGCCAGTTCACCAGTTGTACTTTATGAATCCAGTGCCTTGGTGAATACGGATGTGTACAGTGGGTACGACACAATCAAACGAAGTACGTGTACAGCTGGAACGAATACCATCAACGGGGAATACTAATAATAGGGGACCAACAGAAAAGGAATACTGAACAACAGATGCACAGTGGAACAACCACAGTTGAGCAGGAGCCGTGGAACAGTCACTGTAGTGGAACAGTCATAAACGGTAGCAGAACAACGGAACAATCACAGTAGTAGAACCAGCGGTACAGTAGAAAAACAACAGTGGAGCACTAATAAACGGTAGCGAAACAACGGAACACCCTAGAATAAACAATACCAGTCTGACTTCTGATTACACTTGTAAGTTGAGCCCAAAAGCGAATACTAACCTCTATTAAGTGGGGGGGTTCTGGTAACAGCTTTGATGGTCTGTTTGCTGTCTGATAGCTAGTTTCTTGTTCCAGCGGTTTTACCTATAAAGAATAAAGGTCAATTCATAAACTTTCCGTTCAGTTCGCCATTACCTTTGCCGTCTGCGTTCGCCGTTCCGTTGCCAGTTCAGTACATTGAAATGCATAAGATCATTCATAGACTCATGCGAGCGGTGGACGGCATCGGTCAACGGAGTTTATGAATGATCTTATGCATTTCAATGTACTGAACTGGTAACGGAACGGCGAACGCAGACGGCAACGGTAACGCCGAACGGAACGGAAAGTTTATGATTCGGCCTTAACACTACAAGATCATTACCTCAAATATCCGCATGGCGAAGAGAGATTTTCTCGAAAATATACAACGTCAAATATCGCAAACAATAAGAGAAAATCTCCGGATATGAATTTTCCCAAGATCCAATAACGATGATCAAAATTTGATTTGATTTAGGAAAATTCTAAATAGGTAAGTTGTCAAGATGTCACTCTCATTAAAACGTCACTCAGATGACTCAGATGTCAAAGTCGAAAACTGTCACTATACAACAAAGGTGCTTCCTTGCTTGTTCGTGGTCTGTGAGATCAGTCCAGGAATTATCACTAGCTACTCGGAGCTACTTTTTGTGACAATTGGACAACGACTAAGGTGAACAGAAAACCTAAAGATTCAGTGTTGCCAACTGAACCAAGACAAAAACACCAGCCTTGTTCAATGTCAGAACCAACCACAAACAGGGTCAAGTATTCGAAAGTTAAGTACCTCAAAGGCACAAAATAGAAATAGAGGAGAAATAAGTTTTGTGTTCTGAACATAGAATGATAGTATAACCAAAAGTATGTTTGCAAAATAACGCTCTCATACCGCAAAATAGAACAACTGATAACTGCCATTAGCTTAAGGATAGTTCATGTCTGCTCGAACTAGTACAGCAAAGGTGAGTACCTACTAAAATACATGACAACGATTAAGTTATCATTCTGAGACAGTGGCGTACAGAGTTGAAAGTTTATATCAATGACAGATAATTTCTGATGTATTGAAACAGAAAGGGGTTTCCAGTGCAAAATAAACCTGTAACATTCTATCAGATACTTTGCAATAAAAATTTTGTCGACTGGAATATTTAGCGAAGGTCATACATTTAGGCTGGGTATCATCAAGATTTTAATGTTGGTTACGGAGGTAACCAGCAACGGTTTAATCGCAATTATTCCTTAAACTGGACATTTTTAGTCGGATAGAAATAATCTTCTTGTAATCTACGTTGAATACCCGATTTTACTGATCAATAATGGCCAGTCGAAAAATGAGCCCTATTAAAATTTTCGACATCGACATTTAAGCCTTATATTATATTACATATTGCAGGCGAGTATTGTTAGTAAGCCTCTACTTGACTAATCATGGATCTGAATTCAATCGGAAAATGTAATTTTTTTACCCAATTTTTCTTCAATTCACATAAGCTTCAATTCGGCAAAAATGATTTTTTGACTGAAACATGAATTTTTTCATTTAAAATGTGGAATAACTTCAACACTCCCTGATCATGTAGGAGTTGTATCCACTATGTAATACCACTTCGTATGTCCTCTCTGGTTCCGGATGTAAGTAAGCCTCCACTTGATTTGGTTCCAATTATGGAGCTGAAATTAATCGGAAAATGGTTTTTTTTTTTTTAAATAATTTTTGTTCAATTCACAGAAGCTTCAATTCTGAAAAAATGATTTTCATGCCTGAAACTCAATTTTTTCATCTGAAATGTGGAATAACCTCAACTTTCCTTGATTATGTAGGGGTTGCATCCACTAATACCACCTCGTATGCCCTCTCTGGTCCCGGATCTACATTTTCCGCTTTGATCTTATATTCAATTTTCCTCATTTCTTTCTCCTTCCTTTTCTTGGCGTCTCAAATAAATGTATGTATGAGTTTCCAGTTCTCTCTATTCTCGAGCTTAGGTCCATGATGTTTCCTTAATCTATTCTTGTGCATAATTCGGTTTGGAATTGTGCCGTCTCATACAGACGAGGATAGTATGTTCAGGGTCGTCCACCTCTTTTCACTATACACATGTCTCGAACGGGGTCTTTCTTATCCTGAGTGTGTGTATTTCTTGGAAGAGTCGTGGCCTGTCAGGAAGTGGTTCAGAGTACGGTGTTTGCTTTTTATCCAGGGTCTTAAATCCCCTATCTTCGTCCATTGAGCGGTCGCTGTGGTTCGTCGACCATCTTTCATGCCATTTTTCAATGGTGTCTTTCTATCAATCAATCGATGTACTTTGTTGTCCAAGAAAAAACATTTTCTTATTGTAAAAGCGTTCTATACCGGGTGTCAATGATTTCTTTAGAGAAGTCATAGTTTCCAGAGTTCCATGGCTATGCGATTTAAACTTGGCAGGTGTTCAAGGGATTCAAGAAATAGAAAATTTTCCAATATTTCACATTCTTCCATCCTGTATATTTTTACTTTTATGGATTCTAGGGACGATTCTTAGTACGATAAAAAAATTGCGTCTAGAGTGCGTTGGACGCCCTTCAACCAATGTGATGGACATGAACGAAGAGCAGAGTTCAAATTGTTGAAAAAGTCAATTTTTTCAAATGATCCCATCTTTCAGACAGGCAATATTCAAATTCTCACAACAAATCCATTTTCGATCCATTTCATATTTTCTGATCATATACTTCAATATGTTCTACAGAAGCGCATAGTTTTTGAGAATGATCGGAAAAACCTAACAGGGTTTTTCCTGCAATTTCCTGGAAGATGTCGATATGAAAAACAAAATTCAATTACGTCGACCCGTTTATTTGAACTGAATCACGACGGGTAAAGCTGGAATATACAAACAATTCCTACTGGAACAATTTTTCACTAAAATGATCGCAAATCTGAAAATTAAAATTTGCATTTTGGAAAATACGAAATGTCTCAGAAACGGTTGATATTTCTACAATTTACCAGGATGTTTTTTTTGACCGCCTTCAGAAAGTCTACAATTTTTTTTTTCAATTTTTCACGTAAAATCAATAGCACGGGTAATATTTCAAAAAAATAAAAAATCGAGATATTGACCCTACTAATGAAATACCTATAAAATTTGTACTTTCTCTCTAAAATCACGAAACCAGATCAAATAGTTTTTTACTAACAATTCCATAGTCCATTAACATGTCTACAAAAAGTTTCAATGAAGTTTCTTCATTGCTTCGAAAACAAATGAAGTAAAAGTCGCTAAACCTGATAAAATTATCAATTTATGGTAAAAATGACGAAAACCCCCAGTTTCCCTTCCATACATTTTTCCGGGTGCTTCGCGCCTGGATTTTTGATCATGTACCCCCCATTTCCACCCTCCCTCAATTTTTCCAGGCACTTCGTGCCTGGATTTTTTATTCTGTAACCGCTATTTCCCCCCTCCAGCAATTTTTCCCGGCGCTTTGCGACTGGATTCTTCATTCTGTGCTCCCACGTTCCCCCTTCCCTTTTTGCATGTACGCCTCATTCCTTCCCCCCGCCTCCAAAAGTTTTTATTATGTTTCCTCTAAATTCCCACTCCCCCAATTTTTCCTGGGGCTCCGGGTGTCGTATTTTAGATTATTCGGAGGACTGGATGTGGGTAAAAATTGAATTTCAAAATTCTTATCATCATTATCATTATTACAATAATGTAAAGAAATTATTGTACTGTCGTCGGAACTTGATATCTGTTTCGAATTTTAGATTATTCGGACGATTGGAAGTAGGTGAAAATTGAATTTACAAATTCACATCATTATTATTATTATCAAATTATTGTAGTGCTATCGGTCCTTGATATGTGAGAGAAATTTCAGATTATTCCGATGATTGGAAGAGGGTGAAAATTAACTTTCAAGATTGTATTGCATAGTTCGTTAGTTACAGGTCTATTCACTATCTTTCAACGATATTGTTAGCAATCGTTATCAAGCGATAAGCCGTTGAATAACGATAAAATCACATAATCGTATTCACTAGCTGTTTCTTCATCGTTATATAATAATAAATCGTTGGCAAAACATCGCTGAGCAGATGACATCTATCTGGCTGTCAATAATAGCTGTGTTCAGCAAAAAAAATATTCTCACTCGTCCTTTGCAAAATTTAAATAGTAATAAAAAAGAAATGGATCAGTTCCAGCAAGACATTTGGTTGTAATCCTGAAAGAACTGCGAAGAATGAATCATGTTGATTTTTTAAGGTAAATCGGATCACGTATCTGTTGTTCCGTGGAGAGTGGAATCGGAAATTCAATAGGTAGTTGAGGGATATCAGCAACCCTCTCGAGACTCTAGAAGAAAATGTCCGGAAAGATTTTAGATTAACCAGAGAACTGACTTGGAAATTACTCAACGAAATGAGCGATAACTTTGCAATGTCCCGCAGTAACACGAGGAACTCCTGTCATACAAGTAAACAAAAAATTGTAAATTTCCATTCTTTAACCAATTGCATTTTTTTAGCATTACATTTCTTTGCCCGTGGCAATTACAGCTTGGCAAGTATAGCAGCGACTCTGCGATGCGCGAACTATAAACAGAAAGGGTAAATATCCACTACCAACTTTAATCGGAAAGCACAAGAAACGACATAGGCAGTTCTCCTGCGCACCCAATATTCAGGGTAGCAGCTATAATTGCCAAGCTGTACCAGAAATCTATGGCAAAAGATAAATCGTGTGCCATGTCCCAGTCTTCTGTAAGCAGGTGTAATCACGAAGTATCAGAAATATTTGTTGATCATTTGACCCCTATATACAGTGTCTGGCATAAAGTTCGCAGCATATGGAAAACTTTTTTGAGGAGAAAATGGGAAAAAAGTAGAAAAATCAAATTGATCATAGGTGGCTATGTTTTGAATTTCTGGATTAACATTCGATTCTGAAAAATATTTTCCCCAGTCTTTTAATTCTACCGTGAAAAATAAAGTGATGGGATCAAATTTTTTTGAAAACAAGGCATGTTTTTCAATATCGCTCGTATATGGTAATATAAAATTCAATTTTGGTATTTGCAATTTAGGTTTGGGATGAAGCAGAGGTTTTCATCAAGAATAATTTTTTTGAGAAATCAATAATAATTTTTTTCCATATGCTGCGAACTTTATGCCGGACACTGTATATATTTATGTATATAAAATTCTCAAAGAAGCTGTTCAGTTCAACTGTTCCCTGGGTTACCTGGGTCATGCTTATTTATACGAAACCACTAGTTTATTTCCAATTCATCCAAATATAGAAAGAATTGTTGCCTATACCGTGTGACACAAACTCATGGTACACGTCCTTTTCTTCTTTGTTTATGTAGCTATATTTCTGAAATTTGGAACATTGAATATTCTCACTATATGGCACTTTTTGACATTTATTTGGAAAAAAATCCAACTTCTGGTTTTTCCTGAAATGACATAAACTTTCGATTTTCAAATAAGACACCCGGTATATTATTACATTTTTGAAATCTGCATAATTTTCTGAATCCAATCATACTTCATAGTTGATATTTCATTAGTCAGAACACCCATTTTATTTTTCGGTCTAGAGAGCCTGAACTCCCTAAAATTATTCCAAATAATCAAAATAATGCTACAGTAATTTCGATTTAAAAAGTATATTATACATTGAATATACCCACTTTCGAAGGATGTTATCAATACTGAAATTTTTAAGCCTAGTGACTTGAAGGCATATCAAAAATATAAATATACTGAAAATTCAACAGCTACTGATCAACTCAACAAGTCAAATGTTGACTCTTACGATCAGAGTATTGAAGATGTGACTGATACTGAAAATGAGAATGAAGAAAACGTAAACCCAAACGCGAAAACATCTTGCGAGAACCTGACAACCCATAATACCGACAAAGACAACCTTCATTCCAAAAAAGACCACAATTTGAACAATTCAATTGATGCAAATGAAAACTTATAATGAAACTCTGATGCAACAGAAACCAATTCATTTGAAAAAATTCTCCTTACTTTCATTAAAGGGGCAACATCTCAATGTCCTAAGCCAACAACATCAAGAAAAAGAATTTGCTCCAAATCTGAAATTATAACGACGAAAGATTATCTCAAGAAACGAAAAGAGGAGGAGGAAGAGAAAAGGAAGGCACTGGAAATCAAGGAAAATAAGAAAATTGCTGCTTTAAAAAGAAAAGAAGAAAAGCAACAGAAAATACAGGCCGCTAAGAAAAAGAAACCTGTAATGCTATCATCCTCGGAGAGCGAAAATGATACATCTATCCAGGAAGCAGAAAGTGACTCAGATCTAGAAGACATTAAAGAATCGTCCATAGAAGTACTCCCAGAAGACTTTGTAATAATATCTTACGATGCACAATATTATCCTGGTCAGATAATTGAGATAGATCCTGAAGATCCAGATCAAGTCATTATTAAGCATATGGAGAAAAGTGGAAAGTTTGAAGGATGGAAATGGCCAAAAGAGATGATATTCTCAAAAATCAGCTCAAAGAAATTTTGAAAGTTATTCCACCACCTACCCCCTTGAATAAAAGGGGTGTATTCAAAGTTCCTGCAATAAACACATTCCAAAGAATTGTGCTTCATTAGTTTTAAGTGTTGAAGTACTACAGTACTTAGCAAAGCACGAAAAAGTTCGAAATTAGCATAGTACTTACTTATTTTGTAACCAATTCTTTTTTGTTGATAATTTTGTTCATTTGTAAACCTAAAGTACATAAAATAGTTTCTCGAAAACCATTTAACATTTCTCCATTCTGAAAAAAAGCGTATTAAAGAGCAAGTATTAAATTATGGCCCAGTTACACGTACTTTGCCACTATGTTGATGTAACCTGAAATATGCACGTGTGACATACTTACCCCAAAATTTTGGGTAAGTCGGCCACAGCGCAAAATAAAAAAAAACTTGCCAGGAAATCTACAGAAAGACTATCACTGTTGATTATACTACATTTTGTTCCTACATAATAGATCTCTATACCATAAAATTTGCAAACTTATATCTTACCACAGTTATCTAAGTTTGTAATTCAAAAGTTGTAAATGGGAGTCCCACTTACCCAACTTCACCTTAGTTACTTTCCATCGAGACTAATATTACCCTTGGAGCATGACAGCCTGAAAACCTTGTGTAAATTCAACCATCTTTCTCCAAATCACAAGTAGTGGTAGTGGAGAAATTAGCAATATTTCGCCCACATACACATACAGTATGCTCCTGAAGCCAACCATGTTCAAACATGAAAAGGAATAAAATAAACGAATAACAAGTACATTCCATAAAGAATCTAATTAACATCTGCAGGCTACCGAATTAAAAAGTAGAAAGGTTACAAAAATATCATGAACATTTCATTACCTTTTAATAATTCTGCTTCATTAATAATTTGTTGAAAATGACAACTAGCCTCGGGTATGCAGAATTTAAGACTCTTTAGTAAATGTTCATGTACCTTTTTTTCTTTCCCTTTTATATTTCATTTATAGTAGCTGGAGAAACACATACTTTGTTCTATAACTTTAATGAAATAGAATAAATTTGATCACACCTGCGTCATAATCCTTGTAAAATGTACTGAAAAGCATGCGAAATCTATAAGATTAAAACACACCGTGCAATAGAAAGGTTGTTGCTAGGTTACCACGTCAAGTTCTCAGTTTCAACAACGCCAATTGTCTAATATTTTCGGAGTTTCCAGTTAAAAAATTTGATGAACTGTCGCCAATAATTGTGATGAAAACACACTTTGCAATAACAATAACTATCTACGAGGATGTATTGATATCTAGTTAGCCTAGACCAGTTCCCTGCATAAACAAAATATGTATTGCGTTACCATAGCAACGAACAATAACTTATTAGAAGTGTCAGTGTAAAGTTTGACGTCAAAAAAGTAAACCAGAGTTACGCAATAAATTAAAAGAAAAAATATGTCCACCGAAATTGTGAAAATCGAAAAATTGGAGTATCGAGCCATCATCAAGTACCTGTATTTAAAAGGGTTAAGAGGTAAGCAGATTTACGAAGATTTGCTTAATACCCTTGGTGATCAATGTTCTTCGTATGCGACCGTGAAAAAATGGACTGCAAGCTTCAAAGGAGGTAAATTTTCCATTGAAGATGATGACCGATCGGGAAGGCCAGTTTCTGTGTCAGTCCTCGAAAATATTGATGCAGTTCATGACATGATTTTAACAGACCGTCGAATTGAGCTAAAACGCATATTTGAAACACTGAATATTTCATACGAACGCGTTCATCATATAGTTCACGTCAATTTGGACATGAGAAAAAATGTTTGAATGTTGACCAAAAGCGTGCAAGGGTAGTAGCATCGCGTTCGATATGTGCTCGATTTGAAAACGATGTAGACTTCTTAAACCGAATTGTTACTATGGATGAGACTCGGGTACATTTCTACGATCCAGAAACAAAGAAACAATCGATGGAATGGCGACACTCCGGTTCTCCAAGACCTAAGAAGTTTCGTGTCCAAAAATCTGCTGGAAAAGTTCTGGGTTCAGTTTTTTGGGATTGCCATGGAGTAATCATGATTGATTTTTTGGATAAGGGTAGAACAATAACTGGAGATTACTAATCGACATTACTGACCACTCTACAGGAAAAAATTAAAGAGAAAAGACGCGGAAAGCTATCCAAATGTGTTTTGTTTTTGCAGGACAACGCCCCTGCACACAAATCTCATGTTGCCATGCAAAAAATTCGTGATTTAGGGTTTGAATTACTAGAACATCCCCCTTATTCACCAGATTTGGCTTTGTCCGAGACTATCATCTCTTTTCTCAACTAAAAAAAAGTTTGAAAGGTCGTAAATTTTCTTCCAACGAGGAGGTAAAAAAGCTGTGGATGTCTGGTTTGCAGAGCAAGAAGAAATTTTTTTTTGGAAAGATCTAGAGACGTTGCAGGTTCGCTGTAATAAATGTATCCAATTAAGAGGAGACTATGTTGGGTAATAAAATATTTTGACATTGAAATTTTGTTTGGCTCTATAGTAGGCTAAGAATTTTTCAATATATCCTCGTATATGGCTGGAAGATGGAAAATATCTGTTATGTTCAGAATGAGACACTTGATACTTTATTAATATGCCAGGAAAGTAAAATAAATCTGTCCAGGCTGGAGTTCGTTTCATGTTTTTTTTTGTAATTTCATCTGAAAGAGCATATTTCAATTGTTATGTTTCAATTCTTCAATTATTTTTCGGGTTCATAATAGGAAAAAATCTTGAAAACCAAATACTTATACACGGTGTTTTCGGAATATGCTAACATACTTCAAGTAATGATTTTACATGCAAAAATATGAAAAAATGTTTCATAGGTCCGTACATGCTTCCTATATAAGAGAGCTACTGATTTTCTTTCAATTTCTCAGGAACCCTTAGAGATATACCAATGGAAGTACTCGGTTCAGAGATAACAAATACGCTGAAAATCATAGAAATTGACATCTTGTAATTGAAATATGGGAACGAAATGTTGTCCCCTTCAGGTTTTTCACTCCTGTGGTTAGAATCCGTTTTGAACGATTTTAATAAATAAAAGATAACTCTAACTGATATATTGAATCGAGTACCGACTTTTATTGGTGAATATCTCAACAGGGTTCCTAAGATATTAAATGAAAAACAGTTTACAGGGGCCACTTTCGAAGGACCTTAGCCCTCCTTTGGAAGCATTTACGGACATATGGTTTAGGACCTTTTTCTTCAACTTTTTTATGTAGAATCAGATATATGTTTTTCTATTCCTTAAACACCGTGTATACTTTCTCTTTCGCCGTAGATTTGCCTTCAGATGGATCAAAATATGATCATTACACAGATGTTTAATATCAGGGATATACGGTGTAAGTAAACCACTGTTGTCCTAGAGAGAAAAACATGTATTACCTAACCGTTGAGACTTGTTATATCTATTCTTCATGTCGAGTTGGACAACATTTTCGGTAGCAAGGCGTTTTTTAGGCCTCCAGAAACTTTCCTACAGCTAGAATGCCCCAAAAATTTTGTCCGACACTGTTACCACTACATTTTCATCAAGCGATTCTAAAGTAATCAGACGTGCTGAACTACATTTTAAGATGTAATAACTTCGCCGATTTGGCCATGTTAAGGTTCTGTGAAAGAATAATATATTTATGCACGATTACGTCACACTCTTGAAATGCGAATTTTTGCTAATTTCTTCATTGAAAGTTTTAGTTTTTCATACGAAAATTTGAGTTAGGAATTTGTTTATTGAAAAATTCAAAATTGTTTATTGGCTCATATCAAAGAATGTCCACGTTTTCTACGTCTGAAAATACAAATGATTTAAGAATAATTTTGAAAAGTGTGATTATTTTCAAACTAACACGGAGTTAGTGTATGTCACCATCGTATAAGGGACTCGAGAAAATGAGTAAAAACCGGGAAACTTATTACTTTCCCGATAGAAGCGAGAAAACAAAAAATTAATCATCTTATGAATTATTCAGCAAATAATGTAACGATTCCACCCATAATAAATGTAAACTTTATTTCAAAGATCTCATCATTCCACCATCATACAATACTGTTGGACAAAGATGCCACATGTTTTTGGCTCCAAGAGTATTCAATTTCATACCCCAGAAAATAGGAACAAGCATGTTCCACTACAAATTGTAAAGTGACTGGAAGAAATTATCAGTATCTGAAGATAGAATGAGTGTTGGCAATTTTATTGACTCAAAGAGTCATTAAAGAGTCCTATCTCCAAAGAACCCCAATCATTGCCTCCATACACACAATCCAATCTATGTATCTATATTATTATTATTTACTGTTCAATGTTGCTAATATTAACTACATTGTTTAGAAGGTTAAAAAAAATTATTCACTTGCTTCGTGGTTTGAAGAATGATTTCAATAGAGGACTTTGGATAAGGATGTCATGACACCACACAACTTCTGGCTTTAAAACTACTGACAGGTTTTTCGTCAACTTTTCTTCATGTCATGGTTCCTGGCAGCCTCAGGAACCCAGTAATATAATTGAAATTGTTCATAACGACGGAAGTATTGAGATTTTCCATAAAATACAAAACACCTGGGACTTCAATTTTGTTTAGGGATTTTTCTTTCAAAATGGCGCTAAATTCAAAACTAGCTTCGCTTAGCTTAGCAAACTGCACCAGTTCATTGCCCAGACTGTCTTCTACATCGTGTAGAAAAGAGTTGACGATAATTGGAAAGATCTTTTCTATCGAAGTATTCCAAATACACTAGTCACTTGATGGTTAGCTTCCATGCATTTAGCTAATGTAGGCAAATACGACAATAAAACATGAATTTAAAAACGTTGTCCAGGTGTTTGATGTTTTACAACTTCTTCGAGTGTAGTAGAGCTGCTGCTGAAATAGTCGGACTTTGTATTTCGCTTGTGTTTTCTTAAAGTCGATTGCTGATATTCTTCACAGCCAAATAGGGCTTTGGCTCCTGCCTCTATATCTGAAAATTCGGATCGTATTGCTTTATAAAGAGCGTATCTCGTGTTAAGATCTTGATCGGACGACTGCAACGAAGCGTTAGTCGCTTGCAAGTGTTCTAGAATTTAATTCCACGCTGTAGTCATTATTCCCGTTTCTAACTTCATTCATTGTCGGTGGGTGGTATAAAAAACATATCTTACTAGATAGTTTTTTTTACTATGCGCACAGGCGCGAGGCCCTCCAGGCGCAGGGCCCGTAGCATTTGCTAACTCTGGCTAACTTGCTAACTGGTAGCTAACAGTGGCTAAACCGGCACTGAGCGTAGGGTAATTTCTTTGTCAGTGTACACTTGTTCCATGAAAAAGTTCAAATGTAGAAATGATATTCAACCATTTCAACTGTTATGATTGAAATGTATCAGGTACCAACAAAACTGATCCAAGTTCTATAATGTAACCTCAAAGTTAAGTTATTGTCGTTATTGAATGAATGAAATGCCGAAAGCATTTTAATCAAAAAGGTAATAAGGTTTGTTTATCCGTGAAAGTTACCAAGCTAAGAATATTTTCTAGATCGATAAATTATTCGGCAAATAGAAAAAGTGAAATACATATTTTTTTTTTTAATTCAGGAAAAAGATATATTTTGAAAGTACCTCCGTTTGAAAAAAAATCCGTAAAAAAAATTAAAGTCCCCAATGTCAACTCTTTCCTACATGATGTAGAAGACAGTCTGGGCAATGAACCTTGTGCCGTTTGCTAAGCTAAGCAAAGCTAGTTTTGAATTTAGCGTCATTTTCAAAAAAAAATCCTTAAACAAAATTGAAGTCCCAGGTGTTTTGTATTTTATGGAAATTTTCAATATTACCGTCGATATGAACCATTTCAATAATATTACGGGATTCCTGAGGCTGCCAGGAACCCTGACATGAAGAAAAGTTGTCGAAAAACCTGTAAGTAGTTTTAAAGCCAAATGTTGTGTGGTGGCATTACTGCATCTTTATCCGAAGTCCTCTATTCAACTCACACCACGGAGAGTTTCCAACTTTGTAGTTCCTGGTTTATCTGTTTATAATTCCGTGAAAACCATCATTTGTTGAAATATATACTTAGTTGTATATATTAGTTTATAGTTATATTAATATGTAATATCATTAAACAAATAAAATTATTATAATTATTATTGGACTGTGGATAAAAGCGGATTCAATATCATATCGGCGTTGTGTGTTATTTGATGAACTGACATAATGAAAATTTAGCAAAAAGTATCAACAACAAAGTTTTCATTTGTTTACAGGTATCTACTGTCGACTATATTGCTACGCTCAGAAACATGTCAAAAATATCAGAGCAATAACAAGACCAATAGATCTACCAGACGCCACTACTAAGAAGAAAAGCATGAAACAAAAGAACAAAGCACTCCACATACACCTGCACAACCATCACAGTAGTCCGTATCACGTGAGTGATCACAAGGCTGCGATTACTGTAGGTGAGTATCCTTCACGAAATATAACAAAATATTGAGTGGATATTTGTAATTTCTACCAACATAAATGACTTGAGAGAAAAGGTGCTATTGAGTAGCCACCGATATTACCAAACCTATTGCCAACAAATATTTTCTGTAGGGCCGCCTTGAATCATGAAAACAAACAAAGTTCGAGGTGTCACGGTTAACCCAACCCGAGAACTGCCCAAATGCCCAATCAAGTAAGTCGTGATATTTGCAGATGAACTTCTATCCCAGTGGCCATCAAGTACATTTTACTCTACAAAAGATTGGATTTTCGATATAATGTAAATATTTTATCAAAAATACAAGTTTTGGCAGACCTGTAAGCGTAAAACTCACTTCCCGGTCATTTTTTCTAATCATTCAAGTTATCGAAGTACATAGCTTCAAATCGACAAAAGTTACAGAAAACTTCCACAAAAAATACACTTAACGGGTTATTGGTTTACTTTGTAGACAAAATAAGCTAAACTTTGCAGCCATATGATTGACTTGTCAATAAAATTTACAAATAAGACCACAAGAAGAAATAAATAAACCACACCAGCCTTACAACCACCTTTCTCAACTCATGGTCATATCACGAGCCTTCCAGAACAAAGGCTTGTCAAAAGTGTCCAAACCAGATGTGAAATTGAGGGATTCGCATTTTTGTTTGGCAATCAGGAGAATTGTGAACAACACGCCAAGGGCGCCTTAGTGGTTCAAGGGCGCCTTGGTTCGCTCCTCAACCATTAAGGCTTGTGTTGAAATCCCAGCACGGTCACCGATCCCGTGTTTGGCATCACACGTTAAAAAGTAAGGGCCTCGTCTATTCTAGGTTGCTCGTAAGGATGCAGCCAGTTGACGAAAAGAAGACATTTTTAACACACAAACCAAACACACCATTTGGTGAAGCATTGTTGAATGGGAGACATACTATTTACGAAATTTCATAGTGTTTCCCAAGTGTTGCCTGCTCCATAAAGCAATTCCAACCCAGTACTGAGGGAATTTTCGCCCGCTTTCCGTGAATCCAAGAATCTCAGAGAAGATGGTAGTATTTTATCACAACATTTAAGTTGTATATCATAATCCAGTGAATAGAGGGGGGCTAACTTACAAACGGTCCGGTAGTTCTAAATGTTCTCTAGTATGATTAGTAAGTGTTTAAAATGCAAAATGCACAATTCTTTCTCCTCCGCGCCCCCGCCATTTGGAAAAAAAACAAAAAAAGTTGATAATTCCTTCAGATTTTCGCTTATATCTTCGTTTCGGTGCATTTTAGCTACAAAAGAGTTCCAGTCAATGTTGTAGGGAATTGAATATTAAAATTACGTTTCAAATATTGGTTTTAGAACTGATATGAACTTTTTTTTAATCAAAATCTCTTTTTCACGGAGATATGCACTTTTAAAAAAATTTAAAAATTGCATTTCCTGGAAATTTGTCAAACTTCTAACTTAGAACGCCCTAATTCAGTTATGGCGTATTCCAGGAACAAAATTTGTTGGGCATTCAAATACCTACACAATTCATGTACATTTTTTGTTGGTATCCCTGCATGGTGGCAGTAGAAAACAGTCGTTGAGCTTCCTTTCCAATAGCAAATTGAAGACAAGTACCACCAATCTCAATCTGGCTAAACTACCTCCGACCACTGACGCAGCACATTTTCACTTCCTGAGAATATACCTCTTGGTCATGGAGGGATGGATGGGGATTGTCAAACACCCTATCGAGTGAGGCTGATGTAGAAAAGCTGGAAGACTGGTGCCCATAAGGATAAGTAGAGCTACACCAAACCTTCTCAAGACCATCTGATGAAGATGCACAACCGGCTGTATGGGGGCGAGTAACTGAAGATCTAGTAACTTCACTATTTGACGAAAATGGATACCCCGACATCATTAACCCACCCCTTACGAAACGAGCAAAGCGCATGTGAATTTGTTTTCTTTTTAGTTCTTAGTTCAATCATTATCGATTTTCGTACTATTAAAACTGCCTTTTGTCCCTACTTTGTTCGAATAAATGAATCTTCAAAATATGTATCTGCTGTGATGGTGGGTTATTTGAAATCGAACGTCTCCTCTCACCAGCAGGTATTCAAGGAAAATAGTACTTGCCTCATAACCATTGTGCTGTATCATAAGAACCTCAAGTAGGATTGGTATTAACTTCAAATTCAAGTAATATCTGGAAAATAATTAGGTTAATTTTTTAGATACAATGTGGAGTCACAAAAGTCAAAAAATCAATATGCCATTGTTTCAACTTTTATGTTTACCCCCCACTCGGTAGGATTGGTTAGAATACTCTTACATGCATTTTGTAGGTGATTAAATTCCCTACACATTTTATCCGCTATTTGTTTTCCTAGAATAGGCCATAACTGAATTACAGCGTTCTAAAGTTAGAAGTTTGACAAATTTCCAGAAAAAAACCGATAGAGTAGGTACTTTTATTATTATTATCACTATTTGCGATTTATTTAATTTCGATAAAAAGTGCAACTAACAAAAGTGTAACTATCAGTCGTAGAAACAAACTTTTAATCGTAAACTATAGAAATTTAAATTTCTATAACATTGAGTGGAACTCTTTTGTAGCTCAAATGCGCTGAATCGAAGATATACGCGAAAATCTGAAGAAAGTGCCTTTTTTATTCGGGTTTTTCAATAAGGTGGAGTGCGTGGAGGGTGGGGGAGAATTGTGCATTTTGCATTTCGAATACCTAATAACCATACTAGATAACATATCAAAAATTATTTTCAACCTCCAGATTTCATTTTAATAAGTATAACCGTTCAAAAGATAAGACGGGGTGAAGGGACTCTTGACTAACACTGTTCTCAAAGTTACTCCAAATAAACTCAACAATTTTTCTTCCAGGAATCATAATGGGCGTCTTCCTGATCTGCTGGGTACCCTTCTTCTGCATCAACATAGTGGCGGCTTTCTGCAAAACCTGCATTCCAGACATAACCTTCAAGATCCTCACCTGGCTGGGCTACTCGAACTCCGCCTTCAACCCCATAATTTACTCCATCTTCAACACAGAGTTCAGGGAGGCATTCAAACGCATTTTGACTGCGCACTATCCCGACTGGTGCAAGTGCGGCTACCAGTCGGTCTCCCTAACCAACGACAAGTTCATCACGGATTACGGAACGAAGACGCTGGTGGTGAACGCCAGGCGGAACGGCTCCTTCGGTGAGTTTTCCAGCGAGCATCTGAGCTGCGAGTCGGTGAGGCAGACGAGAGTCAACTCGGAGAAAGACATTTTGGAGGATATCAGTGCTATTTGACAGGACTGTGAACAGTTGCAGGACACCATGGTGTAGACTTTTAGGTTTATATTGAAATTCTGACAGAGCGAGGGTCGAGTTAGAATGAGACGCCAAAGTTGGGGAATCTAGAAATGTGGTGAACTTATTGCTATAGTCGATAGTAATTGCGAGAAGGTTGGACTGGAAAAGTGTGTATCGATTCGCTAAATATCTATTTGATGGAAATAATAATAGACAGTCAGATAATGACAGATTTTGCTGACTGGTTTTCTCTTTTATTGGATTTTAGTTAACTACTGATAATTATGTCAGTGTTGAGCTCAAGAAATAAAAATTCAGCGATAGGACGTGTGCTAGGCATATGGAAGATACATTTTCCTTTTCCAAAATATATTTTTTTGAATCTTATATAGCATTTTAACACAATAACATTCCACAGTCTGAAAATGAAAAAATTATAATTCAAAAAAATCTGTTCAAGTGTAGATGGACAATTATTTGCTCCGGTAAAATGATGCGTTTAGAAGACTGTTGTCTTGAAAACAGTGATTTAATTTCGTCAGTAACGTATCGTACTCTAAATTTGCCTATATGGAGACAAAAAAAAATTAAATTGACTAAAAATCCTTCTCTAACGATTCAGAGCTATATCTGCCCTCGTTATCGGAACTAGAAGTTCAAAAAATCGCTGAAAATTCAATTTTCATCAGTTAAGAGATACAAAGATTGGCAAAGATTGACAGACGATCAAAATCTGCCAAGATAATCTATGATAACATTATTTGCTATCTCAATACATATAGGGTGTCTGGTATCAATCAGTAATTATTCTGTTATTTTTCAAGTCTTCTCTGAGAAGAGGTAACCATTTCAGACTGTGGAAAAATTCCTAAAAGGTATGTCAAGAAACAAAGCCATAAGGTTTGGACGTACTGAAAGGGTTGAAGTAAGGGCGCTATCTTGTGAAAAAATATTCAGTTGCTGATGCATTTTCTTGCTTATGGAAATCGACAAAATGACATTTGATATCCTATTGCCGGTCAGCTGTTAAGGTAGTAGTAGTAGTAGTTCTTTGGGAGGCCGCAACCGCAGCCAGGCAAGTTCATGGGCCCTTTTTGCCATCCCCTGTTCTCCACTTATCTACATTCATCCTCCTAGTTTTCCTTTCCGAACCTTTGTGACCTCCTAATGAAGGTCAGTATGTCCGACCACTCCAAGTCGATTAGTTCCTTTTGTAGATTAGTTTCTTCGTCTTCTTCGCATTTTCGGCAAGTGGGACTGTCTTCTATACCTATAAGTGATAGGTGCCTAACTTGTTATGTCCTGTTAGTATTCCTATAAGGAGGCGTAGTGCTTGGCGATTTCTGCCTAAGAGCCATGTCGTCCTTGAATTATTGGAGCCGGCCACGAAGTCTTTCGACTGCCTGCAGCCGGTGTTACCCGTCTAAAGTTTATTCAGCTCTTCTTCTGACCACTCGTGGAGGACTGAAGAGGTTTGGATTTCTAGTACAGGCTCCGGTCCACAGAACGGCGTTGCGGATCCGGATGTGGCAAGTCCGTCTGCCACCTCGTTTCCAAGCACCCCTCTGTGTCCCGGGACCCATACCAGCTGAACTCTCTTCTTTTCAGCTAGCTTCTTGAGCGCCTCTCTGCATTCCTGTACATGCGCTGAGCTTGGTTTAGGATGGCAGATGGCTCTGAGCGCTTTGCCTGACTACCCGAACAGATATAAATTCTCTGTTCGGATCCATCTTTCACCTCTTCTCTCGTAGCTACGGATAGGATAGCGAACACTTCATCTTGAAAAACTGTTGTATATCTACCCAAAGCGTAGCTCTCTCGTACTTCTCTTCCTTCCAGATAGATTCCGGCACCTGATGCCTGTTTGTCAGTCAGACGCGAACCGTCCGTATAACATATTAGGCTTCCTGTGCTAAACTCCTCCGTGTTTCCTTCCCATTGTTCTCTGCTCGGAATAGTAAGAGTAAAGTCTCTATTCCATCGCAGTCTGTCTTGTGTGCTTTTCACTCTGAGGGCAGAGATAGGGATCTCCTGTTCCGCCCACTTCGCGATTTCCGCATGACCTATCATCGCTCCTTCGTTCACCCAGACTCCCGAGTCCCACATCCTCAAATGGGCTACCATTGTCTCCTTCTTGATCCAGACTGGAAGCGGTGGCAGCCTCAGCAGTACCTCCAACACTGTGATTGGAGTCGTTCTCATTGCGCCCGTTATTACCAAGCAGGCCAACCTCTGAACCTTGCCTATTGTGTTACCCTGTGCGACTGGCCACCACACGGCTGACCCATAATGGATCTTTGGTCTTACGACTGCCGTGTACAGCAAGCGCATGATCTCTGGATTGGTGTCCCAATTGCTTCCTACAATTCTCCGCAGCTGTTAAGGTAAATTTTCGGGCCTGATAATTTTGTGAAATTTTTTTGCGTTTTCCGGCAGACTTTCTCGTTCATGGTATTCAACCCATATGATTTTGATAATGGATGAGCATCATAAAAAAATCCCGTAAGCTTGCATGTCCCTCATATTTTTTTCCATTTTTTCGTTGATGGGAATTGGCATGTAGGAAGAAAAATTTATTTCAAAACCAGAAAATCAAAGCCATAAGTCGGAAACACGATATCACGTTTTATATAAATAAATACAAACAATTATTTGAAAATGCTGCTGCAAGAATTTTTTTAAAAAATTCCACGTGTCTTCTTTTAGGAATTTTAGCATGTACATTGCAGACTTCATTCTTAGACCATATAAAAAAAGGCATAAGCCGGAAAAACGATAATAATTTTAGATGCCTACACATAATTCATTTATTTGAATAATTTAAAAAAAAATAGTTATTGGCATTATTGTGACAAACAGATAGGGGTTGTAGAGAGAATCTAACCAAGCAAGGTTGTCTCGTCTCATCAACCCTTTTCTGGAAATTAAAAATCGAGAGTAGCAAAAAGTCCACCGGTTGCTGGCTTGCTAGACCAAGCTATAGAGGTTTTTTTCCACACAAAATAAAAGACGCAAATGGCCTATACTAAATTTTATAAGATAGTTCGGTAATGAAAACCCTAGTTTTCGCCCCAGCAAAATCGCTTTGTGGAATTTTTTAAACAAGAAATAGTGAAAAAAATTACAACTTTTTTGGTTTTTTAGAAATATCTCAAAGATTATTCAAGGAATCGTTTTAAAGTCAGTGGAACTTTTGTAGAGACTTACAAAAGCTACAAAATGAATTTTCATACGACCGGATAGGTGCATTTTCCACTGAGAAAATCCGGGAAAACCTCTAAAAAGAGACCATTTTTCAAAAACTTATAATTTTTATAAATCTGAAGCTGGACAAACAATATTGCAGAAACTGATAGACATTAATATGTGGTTCAACTGTGCGCAAGATGTTTTCTGTCAGATGTGTAGTTTTTGCACAATCGCGTTATAAACAATTTAAGGGCAAATCTTTCTAAATGCGCCGATTTGAGGGAAATCATCTTATTCAAATTCTGTAAACGGCATATAGAAGTAGAGATCAATATCTACAATTTTTATATTTTGGATTTTCACCTGAGAGGTGGGAAGTGTGTTGAAAATGTTACTGAAAGTTACTCTAAATCCTTCAAAGTGCCCCCGAAGTAGCTCTCATTAACTTTATTTCGACTTTGGGTGACCTCGGATGACTTCGGACACACTTTGAAGCGTTTTGATTAACTTTCTGTGATATTTTCAACACATTTCTCGCCTCTCAGGTGCAAATTCAAAATATACAAATTGTAGATATTGACCTCTTATTCCTTATGCCGTTCACAGAATTTGAATAAGATGATTTCCCTTGAATTTAGAAAGATTTACCCTTAAATTGTTCATAACGTGATTGTGCAGAAACTACATATCGGACAGAAACCAACTTGCGCAAAGCTGAACTAACTGTTATTATCTAGTTTGCCCAGCTTCAGATTTATAAAAATTATGAATTTTTGAAAAATGGTCACTTTTTCGAGGTTTTCCCGGATTTTCTCAGTGAAAAAGGCACCGATTCGGTCGTATAAAAAACAATTTTGTAGGTTTTATAATTCTCTACAAAAGTGCTATTGACTGTAAAACGATTCCTACAATACTTTTTGAGATATTCGCAAAAAAACAAAAAAGATGTAATTTTTTTCACTATTTCTTGTTTAAAAAATGGCGCGAAAACCGGGGTTTTCATTAACGAACTATCCTATAAAAAGTAGTATAGGCCGTTTGCGTCTTTTATTTTGTGTGAAAAGAGCCTCTTATTTGTATCTACAGCTTGGCCTATGCCGTGTGATAATCGGATGATCATTCCAATTCGAGTACGGAAAATCCGATCTTTAAAATAATTTGATTATGCCCATCACTAATTTACTGTGACACGATGTGGCGAATCAAAGTTCACAAAAAAAGTAAACACAACAAGCTAGTGGGCACAGGAAAATTGCGCAGTTGTTTTTTAACTTATCCAGGCGACAGAGCAAGACAGTGAGCGAGACGAACCTGTTTAATTGAAGAGATGTAGTACGTAACGTTTATTAAACTCATAGTTAATGCTATTTTTACCAATTTATTTATATGAATACCAAGTAACGATATTCAGTACTTACTAACATTTCTTATTGTCTAAACCATCTTGGGACTTTAGATTTTCGGATACAGTGTATTCATTTATACAGTGTGTCTCACTGTTCGTGGAAACACCCCCGTAACTTTCATAACTATCACAGTGGAATGACGAAACTTTCAAAACTGATGAAAATGCCGGAAACGCACCTACCAGCTCCATGGCGTTGGACTAAGTGGTATACACTGCCCACCAGTCCCACCACTCGCGATGGAACAACCCAATCTAACGGTATATCATACTAGGGGACAGAATAGGCTGGAAATTTCTTCAGGTTTGTTATCAGGACCCTCAAAATACTACAGATGCACCTTTTTCCTAAATAAAATTCGGTCCTGAAGAATCCAAATTTGTCTCACTTTTCATGGAAACACCCCCGTATTCCGAAGTTTTCGGAGTAGAACTGTACATCATTGGTGTATCTATCGATTCTGCAAATATTATAATTCTACCTCGATAATTACGGAAGTTTCGGAGGTGTTTCCATGAAAAGTGAGACGCACTGTATAAAACGACGTTTTATTTACCTACTATGATCAGCACGGCTTTTTTCATAACAGACTTTTACATTAACAATTTTTTGCAGTTCATTTCGTTCACTAGAAAGTATGTTGGAAAACGAAAAAAAAATTCATAAAATAATTCGTCCGAAAATTTCACACCTCACTTTTAGAGAGAACCAAAACATTCGTTCTTATTTAGATGCCATGGCAACCCATAAAATTTCCGGAAATTTTTATCCTCCTGGGTACCCTGGCCGAAATAAATAAGTGGAAATTTTTCTGTCAAATATTTGACAGGTGATAGTTTATATTTTGCTTTGATGTACAAATGGAATTGTACTTTTCATTTGAAATGAGATAATATTTCATATTTATGTATTTATTAAATATTTCGAATGTGTCTGAATATTTTCTTCACGATAATCGCAGAATTTGAAAATTCTGAAATCAAATTTCAGAAACACTTCAATACACCAGTTGTCTACATGTAAATCAAAGGCCCGTGGCGAGTCGGTAAAGTGTCCGCCTCGTGTCGTGTGGTCACTAGTTCAATTCCCAGTGGAATTTAAAAAAATCAAATTGAAATTTTGTTAAGTGTGTTTTACATATCAATATTTTCATGCATCTTTTTTGTACTATGCATATAAATAGTTCAGGTGAACCATAATTAGTTATTTCTTATGAATTGTTGGATATATTTTGGTGTAAAATTTTCTTACCGAATCCCCCGCGTGCTTGAATTAATTGCAGGAAATTTATCTCGTACATGATTTTTTTAAAAAAATTTCAAAAAATTCATGTACTCGAAAAATTTCCGGCAATAATTCAAGCACTTGGGAGATTACAAGTGAAAATTTACCTAAGCAGCTGACCGGCTTATGGGATATTTTTTTTCGAGTTCCTAACGATATCAAATTTCACTCTGTCGATTGCCATAAGCGAGAAAATGCATTAGCAACCGAGTATTATTTTACAAGATCGCGCCCTTATTTCAAGCCTTCAGTAAATCCAAATCTTGTGGCTTCGTTTTTTACTAGATTGTTATAAATATTATTGTGTTAAAATGCCATAGGCGAGAGATTGAAAAAAAAAAATCTGCAAAAGGAAAATTAATCTTCCGTATGCCTTGCACACGTCCGACCGCTACATATTCATTTTTTGAGCTCAACACTGACATAATTGTCAGTGGTTAAAATACCAGAAAAGAGGAACTCAGTCAGCAAAATATGTCATTATCTGACGTCTATAAAATAAACATAAAATGAGAGTGATTTCACTCAAAAATCTAGAAGGCCTCTACCAAGTGGAAAATCTTGAGGATGGACATTGTTTCCTTTCAACAGAATCGCAGCAAAACAGTGATTGAGATAGCATGGTGATAAATCGCCTCCTGCACCACCCTATTCCTTGGAAATTTCAATTCAAAATACCGAACTTATACCAGGCTTATCAAATATATTCCCGCACCCTTGACAATTGATACATATGGAAATACTCATAAAAAGACACTTTTGAAAAATAAGTCCCACAATTCTCTTTACCGGGTCTAAAACCGCGATGAGACGCTACACGTCTTCCGTCTGGTGAAATGAAAGTCATTCCCTCGAACACATCAAATTCCAAATATGTTTTCAAATTTTTCGTATTCTCAGGACCACCCTCAACTTAGTTCATCCTGAATGCAGCGATGTATCATACTGTAACGAGTCGGAGCCGGCCCTGTTCGACATATGGCCGGCAACGACATGGACGTGTAATATCGTATAAACACAGATACACTCAGCATTGTTATACCAAAAACACTGATTGTTCCGAAGTCGCTCATTTTGTGATTGCACGGGCTGCGGGAAGAGAGAAGGTAGCGATAAACTGTGAGCTTTCCACAACCGACAGGAGCATTTGATAAAAATAGGGTTCAATCATGAATTATTAATGAAATATCTTTTATTTCTAGAAAATACCGTTATGTAACATAAGAAAAATTATGAAAAATGCTTTCTTTTTGAAGTTGTTATCAAAATAGGGTAATGCCATTCAAAAAAATTTATAATGAAATAACTCGAACAGCGATGACTTCAAAAAAAAACTGAGTAGACCAAAAAATGCGCAACTGAAAGAGAAAATCGACTGAGCTTTTTTTCCCAATGGCCATATCAAGCTTTTAACGAATTTGTTCCAACCTATACGTGCTCACTGTATATCAAGGCACATGAGCATATTTTGCTATTTCTGTTAAGAAATTTAGTTACTATGATGTAGGTATTATCCAAATTTAATAATTAAACCTCTCTGCTAATTGATGTACACCAATTCAAATGGGATTATACGGTACTTCGGTAAGCATCAGTAATCCATTTGATGACTCATTAAGTTATTCATGAGAAATTTTGGAGATAGACATGCCAAGCTGTGATTGCTAGACTTTCTGATGAATATCATGGAAAAGGATAGATATTCCCATATCGGATTATGCTGATTCAAATAAATTAATATGAATATCTCAATAATTCACTTTGACCATTTCTTAAAATGTGGAGTTGTCCGTAAATTTCGTGTTGTTTATAGCAACATCATGAGGAATCAACTGATAGTACACTATTAAACAAAACTACTTACAAACTGAGAGTGTAAGAATACATTTCCGTTTAAATACACAAAGTTGTGACTGTATGTTCACGTAAACAGTATACAATTGAACGAGAAGAAAATCAGAAATTATTTGAAGAGGTAATGTGAATGAAGAGATTTGAAATTTATGATATATTTTCCAATTTATCTGGAAAATGAAGAATTCATAATATATGAATTTTACGTTTCACTGCATCTGTATTAGAGTTGTGAAAAAATCGAGAAATAGTAATCTACGAATGAATTGTATTCAATAGTGCGTAACTAAGGTTTAACGCACTGATCAAAGGTAATACTCTTCAGCACAAGTGCGTAAAAAATCAACTGTACGTAAAGTAAAGTTTGACGCACTGTTCATACATTTCCTTATTCTTCAAAAGTCAGTATTCTGCGTCAGATTTTACCCAGGGCCTACAGACATAACTTATTTCTGAAAAGAATTAGGTTCTGAGTGGTGTCTCATGTACTTTTGATACCTGCGTGCTTGTGGAGTTCGCTCTGTGACACCTGGGCAGGTACCAGGTGAGAAAGGTAACTAAAAATAAGAGTTGGCTGGTTGGTTGGTTAAAGGCTGACGAGCGAGATACCGGGTTTACCTTGTGGTTTCCCTTAACACTGAGACCAGCTGGGGTCTATTGTATTGTTCTGTCGTCAGGGGTTCCTAGTTAAATAAGCCTCCATTCATGAATGTTTCTAGGTTGATCTGTCCGAATATTCTGTTGCGCTTGTTGAGCAGCGCGTCGCAGTAGAAGATGATGTGAGAGGCTGTTTCCTCCTCGTCACCACAGAGTCTACAGTCCACGGTTTCTCTATTTATTCTCATGGTGTGTAGGTGTTTTCTAAGGCCGCAGTGTCCGGTTAGTAAGCCGGTGATCGTGCGTATCTTAGATCTGTTAAGGATGAGTGTGTCAGCTGTTAGTGTTTGGCTCAGGTGCCTCACCATTGCTGTGCTGTGTCGATGCCCTTCGATTTGGTCCCAATACGTTTGGTGTTTTGATTTCTTCCACTCATTGATTAGGTTTCCGCATCGAGTTTTGCTAATTCCAAACGCTGGTTCTGGTCCTGTGAATGGTGATTCAGATGCTTTCTTTGCAAGTTGGTCTGCTTTTTCATTGCCTTCAATTCCCCTATGCCCGGGCACCCACACAAGTGTAACCTTGTTGCGTTTCGACAGTTCATTGAGGCTCTGAAGACATTCCCAGACTTGCTTAGACTTTATCTGTATTGAGTTCAGAGCTTTTATAGCGTTCTGGTTGTCAGATAGAATGTAGATGTGTTTTCTTTCATACTCATGGTCTAGATTCATCTGTATGCATGTCCTTATGGCATGTGTCTCTGCTTGGAATACTGTGGTGTTGTTACCAAGTGGCCTCACTGCTCCTGTTCCTTCATCCGTTTTTGAACCATCTGTGTACCAGATAATGTTTCCAGGTGGTAGTGATTCTACTCCCGAGTCCCATTCGTTCCAGTTGAGTTGCGTTTTGAATGGTTTTTCGTACGAGTATTGTGGTAGGGTAATGTTGACTTCATGGATGCTTTTGATGTGCCCGGTTTGTGGTTGTGTTATCCAATTACCTGTTTGTTTAAGTCTGTATGCACTCATCCTCGCCTCCCCCGTGACTGTAATGTCTAAAGGTGGGAGGTTTAGGATAATTTCCATAGCAGCGGTTGGAGTGCTATTCATACCACTCGTGATACACAGACAGGCGAGCCTCTGTATTTTACCAAGGTTGGTTTTCGACTATCTCTGTTTCATCTTGGGCCACCACAAAAGTGAACCATATGTAATTCTGGGTCTTATGATCGCGGTGTAAAGCCAATGCATGACTTTCGGTTTCAGTCCCCATGTTTTTCCAAAGGTTCTTCTGCACATCATGAACGTTGCTTTGCTTTTGTTGACTACATGTTGTAGATGCATGTTCCAGGTTAGTTTCTTGTCCAAGAACAGCCCTAAATATTTGACATGATCAGCAACTTGTAGTGTTGCGCCAAAAAACTTGGATGACTTCAAGTCCCCCTGAATCCTTTTGCGTGTGAAGGGAATGAGTGTGGTTTTGCTGGGGTTTGCCCTCAGTCCTTCTCTTTTGCACCATTCCTCTACGGTCCTCAGTACATTTTGCATTAGCTCAGAGGTTATTTGGGCATACTTCCCCTGTACGAGGACTACTATGTCGTCCGCATAACCTTAGAAGTAGTATCCCTGATTGTTTAAAGATTCCAGAAGTTCGTCTACTACCATGTCCCACAGTAGGGGGATAGTATCCCTCCCTGTGGGGTTCCTCTGGCAATTTCCAGCTTCGCGGAGTCTTCAAACATGTTGGTATGGGTCTGTCGATTTTGGAGCATTGACTTTATCCACCTGCAGGTGGTTTCAACAACGCTTCTCCTCCTGGCCGCTGATACCATACTTTCGAAGGATGTATTGTCAAAGGCTCCTTCGATGTCTAGAAAAGTGCATAGTGCTATTTCTCTTTTCGCCAGAGTGTCATCCAGCCTTGACACTTAAGAGTTACTTAACTTAAATTTGTGTGGCTGATTTTTATGTATATTTTGTTGAATATTACTATGAAGTAATTTGTGGAGCTTTGAAGTGTTTGGCAACAGTTCTGGTCTATGGAAAGCGTCTGACACTTTTGAAATTACTTAAGAGTGATATTCTACAGAATAAATATATATATATATATATATAAATCAGCCATACAAATTATAGTTAGGTAACTCTTATTTTTAGTTACCTTTCTCGCCTGGTACCTGCCCAGGTGTCACAGAGCGAACTCCACAAGCACGCTTGTATTAAAAGTACATGAGACACCACTCAGAACCTAAGTCTTCATCTTTTCAAAAATATGTTATGTCTCAAGGCCCTGTGATTTTACTTATAAGGAAATCTTAACAAACTTTCATTTACCAAAATTCTGTTTTTTTAAATTTATTTTTGAACAAAAATCCTCCAAGAGTCGAAGCCGTCTCCAACCGAGATAGCTAACCTAAGTGTGATGCGTCTGCTGCGTTAAAAAAAAATTGTTGGAGACGAGATTTGAACTCGGAGCTCCGGGGTGGTAGCTAGATACTCTGTCAACTAACCCACCATGGGTTATACAAATAATTCTGTATACTGGCAATTCAACTAAATGAGTAGTGTTTTTAAGTACCTTGATTCCCTAATATCTGAACAAGCTAGCAGGTATAGGCAGGTATAGCAGGTATAGGCATGCGAGCATAGTACATACTAACACTACTCAATCGTACACATTTCGTTCGTTTAAAAATAAGTAATGTCTGACGGCCCTAGGATCTTTGACTATAATTGTTGAACCAAAGATAATAATTTTTAGTTAAGTTTTATTTCAAGAAATATTATTCAGTCGTATCGTAGGTACTGCTTTTCGATTGTCATAGTCAGAAGTTTTCGTATTTTTCTCACATATCTGTTGAGTAAATGCAGCGACAAACTCTGCACCTTTTTGAGAATTTTTATTTATATACAGTGAAGTCTAGTATAAAGATGTCTACCAAGGAATATCTGAAACAGTAGTAGATGAAGTTTTGGTTAAATAAGTAAATAGTTGCGTAACAGAAGGGTCGTTTATATGGTGGTATACAATTTCCTATTTTTTTTTTGTAATTTTAAGTCATTTCGGCAAATATGAGTTTTTCCATTCATTGTTTATTTTTTCTGGTGTTATCATCAGAGCTGGAACAAAATAGGAAACACTTCTTAGCAGCAGCATTTGGTGAGCTTTCTCGTTGTGATATTAGTTTTACTGTCCGACATTTCGTTATGTGTGCTTCCATTGCGTTTAAGATGATTTTCAGCCATCATCACGAATTTTGAAAGCTATCGTTTATATGAAAACACACCCATACCGAATATATTTCAACCCATCGTTTTGTAGAAAAATTTAGAACAAACCGACGAATTTTCAGGAAACTATTAAGAAACTACTGAAACTCAATTACTGGTTATGTATTATAAACGAGATCTTTCAAGTTATTTTAGAATATTTGAATAACTACAATAAAGTTCGTTTTATTCAATAATCAGTATTGATATTGTACAGAAATGATTATAAGGTTCAAAAAATAATATTTTTTTCAACATTACCACAATATTTGCGCCCGATCTCGACTCAGGCGTCTTGTTCTAGCTCCTAACTTGTATTATCCTCTTTTCTAGAAAAATTCCAACGATATTTCTTTATTCTTGAAAAGAGTGTATCTTATCTTGTAGAGTTGGTAAAATGGCTGTGCGCTAAACGCAAACAAATAGTATATGCCAAGCTTTAGATGAAAATAAGAGGCTCTTTTCACACAAAATAAAAGACGCAAACGGCCTATACGTAAATGAAAACCCCGCTTTGTGTAATTTTTTAAACAAGAAATAGTGAAAAAAATTGCAACTTTTTTGGTTTTTTGGAAATATCTCAAAGATCATTCAAGGAGTCGTTTTAGAGTCAATGGAACTTTCGTAGAAATTTATAAAACCTACAATATGGTATTTTGTATGCCCAGATCGGTGCATTTTTCACTGAGAAAATCCGGGAAAACCTCGAAAAAGGGACCATTTTTCAAAAATTCATAATTTGTATAAATCTGATGATGAATAAATAATATTGCGGATACTGATAGATAATAACATTTTCAACACATTTCCCACCTCTCAGGTAAAAATCCAAAATATACAAATTGTAGATATTGATCTCTACTTCTATATAGGTACCGTTCACAGAATTTGAATGAGATGTTTTTCCTCCAATCGGCGCATTCAGAAAGATTTGCCCTTAAATTGTTTATAACGCGATTATGCAAAAACTACATATTGGACAGTTGAACCACATGTTTCAGTTTCCGCAATATTGTTTTTCCACCTTCAGATTTATAAAAATTATGAATTTTCTAAAATGGTCTCTTTTTCGAGGTTTTCCCGAGTTTTCTCAGTGAAAACTGCACCGATCTGGGCGTATAAAAAACCATTTTGTAGGTTTTATAAATTTCTACAAAGGTTCCATTGACTGTAAAACGATTCCTTGAATAATCTTCGAGGTATTTTCAAAAAACCAAAGAAGTTGTAAATTTTTTCATTATTTCTTGTTCAAAAAATTCCTCAAAGCGATTTTGCTGGGGCAAAAACTGATATTTTCATTAACTATCTTATAAAAATTAGAATAGGCAATTTGCGTCTTTTATTTTGTGAAGGAAAAAACCTCCACAGTTTGGTCTAGTATGCAATATGGAAACAAAGAAATTGTTATTATAAAATCGTGACCTGAATTCAGTGATTCGAATATGAAAACCGGGGGTGAAAGCAAGATTAAAAATTTGAGTGATGAATGAATCCAGGAACTATGTAGAGAATTAAATTAAAAGATAAATATGAATCTCTTAAGATTCGAAGTTCTTTATTTTTCTTTAACAATATATTTATTCATATTTCATAAATCATAACACACAAAAACCTTGACTCCCTTGACCATATACAGAGCATTCAAAATGTAAAACATAAATTATTAACAATCAGGCTATGTTTAATGAATCAATATTTTCATCAACTCTGGTATCAAAATGTCGTAAACTTATTCCTAAGGCCGGGTTTCAACCAAGACTTCAATTCCGCTTTAGGAGATAAGTGACAACTTCAATCTAGCGTATTGCTCAATGGACATCATTGGTCAGTTGAATCGGCCGTAGAACGTAGATTACGCGAACTGAAGATTCTTTCTAACTGACCAAAAACAGCAAATTGAGCAATGCGTCCGATTTGAATTGTCGATTATATCCTTAAATCGAGATTGAAATCTTGGTGAAACCCGGCCTTAGAAATTGAAAACTGAGATCGATTTGTAAACAGAAAAAAACAAAACTTTTGTGGTTGTCTCAGACTTTCAATAGATAACTTTGATCTGCCACATTCTAGTACACAGTCAAATGGAACACCCTGTATTTCATTATAGTTTTCAATTCCCCAGCAGATTTTAGACCCACTTTATGTAACAATGACTATTCCCAATTATTTTGGTTTTCGGGTTATTAATTTAATTTAATGAGGAGAATTTGACAGTTACAGCACTACACCGAAAAAGTCATAACTCAGATAGTAACAGTTGGAAATGTGAAATTCTTCAAAATCACACCTGAAGCATCAAGTCATAAACGTGTTAATCGAATTTTGAAAAATAATTTACAGGTTAGTCAACACTTCCACCTAAAACATAACATCGAGAAAACCAATGAAACACATATGTTTCAAAACGAAACCATACACTTGTATATTAATTTTGGATACTACAGAAAAAAGTATCAAAATGAAGAATACGATTTTGGGAAATATTTGAAAGGTAAATCATTTGAAGCAATACCAAACTAAGAAAGCTTTGAAAACAAATGAAGTTTGACGGTTTAACTCTTCAACTGACACAGTTTTCGTGACAGCAAGGTGAAAGTATTTTTTGAAAATTTAGCACTTTGTCGGGATATTACTACCGAAAATTGCTAGTTTCTGGTTCTTAAACAGACACATTTTGTATATCACTTCCATGATAATCGTTTGAAGCTATATTATTAAATGGACCTTTCCAAGAGATATGAGGTAACACTGAAATTAGAAAGTAAATACGCTAATATCACTCGGGATTTTTTATTTACTTTTTCTGACCGCTAGTTTATCTATAATCAGAAGAAAAGTGGTTTCGTGACGTCACGTTCATCAAAACTAAACTTGGCAACGTTGTTAAAGTTGTGCACCAAATTCTCATTCAAATATAATGTGTCGTACGACAGTTGTCATTTGATACCAGATTAAAAAACCTAAAGATGAAGCGCGTCGGAAAATGTGGTTCGAAACAGTGAATAAACCTTTTGTGAAAAGCGGAAATATATGTTTTTGAGAAGAACATTTCCAAGTGAGTACTTTACGTTATGTTATTATTGTATTCAAAGCAGAGTTCAAGGAAAGATTTAAAATATTAGTCATTGCAAAAAAGACCTTGAACTATCAAAATGAATGTTGATTGTTGAATGTAAATAAAATAAACTTCAACCTCACATCTCCATATAACTTTTGACAACTGAGAACTGTCATTACGATTTGCTGTGTTGTCTATGCTCATTCTTCATCAAAAGGATGGTCCGTTCAGAAAATTTGAAAGTTACAAATACAATAAAAAAATAGCTAATATGTGGTTTTTTATCTATGAGTTGATCAAGTGACAATGTATTGATTATTTCTCAACGGCTTATATCATGCTAGAAGTTATATTTTTAAGGAGAACGGTATTGCCTGTTTCGGAACGTGGATTATAGTGGGAGGTATTTCCGATGAACGTGACGTCAGCGGAACACTTTCAAATGTGATATTTTTTTAAAATGGAAGAAAAATAATGGAACTTTTTGTTAAATGGACTTTTCAGACTAACAACTATCCATTTAAACGAGTTTTGTAATTTATTTTCCGTAAATGTAAAGGTCCATTATTATTACACCACTGCAAGTTCTTGTTCCAAATCTACTAAAATATATTCCGAATTATTCACTATACAACACTGGACCCAGGATATTTTGGGTCCCTGTTCTCGAATCTGGGGTCTTTAGACCCCAAAATGATCCAATTTTTGATTTCATCGAAACTGAATGAAATCTTGACCCTGGGGGTTTTCAGGGTCGCTGAACACGAATCTGAAGACATCTTTTGAACCAATTTTCCAATTCTGACCCCAGATTTGAGCCTGAAATCCACCTGGTCCAAGTTTTCATCGAGTTTCGGGAATATCGAGTCGTTCGAACAATCGATGTCAATCTGAAAGCCTTTGACCTTGATTATCCCAAAAACAGTACATTTTTGGACCTTGCGCTAGTGAAAACATTTAATCAGGGCAATACTAGAGCCATTTTCAATTAGGTTTGTTGCGGGGTCCTTTGGGTATAGGCATTGGTACACAAAGCGGGCATAAAATCTGATGGGAAATGACAAAACTGTATTGAAATACGAGGTGCGCTATCTGAAATAAGGAAGTTACCCTCTACTTCCAGTATGACAAAAAGATACCGGAAGTTGAAAATATTTCAGTTGAGAAGGCCGTATTATAAAACTCACTACAACAAAGTTTTTATTTTGTATATACAGGGTGTATACTAAATTATGTCATTAATTTCAGGTGGTGACTCCTTGTCATATTTTATGAAGAAAATTTCATATAAACGTGTGTCCTAACTTGCTTCGTTTCCGAGATATGGGGTGTCGAAGTTTAATTGAAATATCGGCATTTCATCAATTACTAAAAAGTCTTTTTGGCGATTTTTATAAAACCTAGTGTGGTTATTAGCAGTAGCAAGGGGCTTCTTTCAAATTATAAGTGACAGTGGTCACCTGATTGATATTTATAGTAAAAATCATTATACGCCACTCTTTTTCCCTAAGATTTATATTTTTCAGAATAAATAATTAAAAATAGAACTTCCTTATTTTTTTTTTTTTTTTTGGAAAAGTTGAACTTTGTCATGCCAAAGTCATTGTCGTAGAAATTGTGGTTACGCACCATCAAATTTAAGAAATCTATGTGGATGATCTTTTATTCAGTAACTCCATATTTCCTTGAAATTCCATTTAATTTTATGCACAAATGCATTGTTGAGTTTAGATAGAAACAGTTGACACAACAACGAAGCAGTCCATCAACGACGAAACCAATAAAAGAGTTCAGGTAGAAATAAATTAATTAGGGAAATCTATCGATTGAAAAAATTAGCTATTTCAAATATAATTATACAGGGTGTATCTAAATAACACCGAAAAAATTAAAGGGGTGATTCTGTGATGAAAATTAATGTGAGTGTTTGGTATACAATTTTTTGAAAAAACCCTCCCCGGAAAAGTTACACCCCTTCGAAAATTAAAAAAAAAATGGTTTTTCTTTTTTATTTTCCCTGTATATCAAGCTAAAGACACGAAACTTGGTAAACATTATCTGTCAATAAGAGTACACTTTTTGAAAATTTTTCAACCCTGAAGTATGCTTAGAAGGGGTTGATTATTTCAACCCCTAAGATATTTTTTCTTACAACTTTTTTTTATATGAAAATTTTTTCTTTAAAAAAGTATGACTGAAAAGCCCAATTCATTGACTAACTTTAAAAAAAAAAAAAAATAAGCTCATGTAAAATAGCATTTTATTAAACAACAGCCAACCAAATTATGATTATGATTATGAGACTTCTACAACTAAAAACAAAAGTGAACAAACATTGAACAAGAACCTGTCGAATATCGACAATACAATTATAATAAATGTTGAAATTGACCGCTTTCAGCTTCAATACAAGCATCTACCCTTTTCCTCATAGAATTGCGTATACGATGAAATATTCCTGGAGAATTTCTTATAGTTTCACACCCTGCTACAATGCGGTTTCGCAGATCATCGATATTTTCAACTGGGTTTGTGTATATCAAAGATTTCAGATATCCCCATATGCAAAAATCCAAAGGATTAAGGTCAGGGGAGCGGGCTGGCCAGTTTACAGGTCCTCCTCGACCTATCCATTGATTGACATACACCTCATCCAGGTGAGTTCTTGCACGTATACTAAAATGAGCTGGTGCACCATCGTGCATAAACTATGAATGTTGCCTAATTTGAATGGGAACCTCTTCAAGTATAACAGGTAATTCCTCAAGGAGATGACAATATGCTTCTCCATTTAATCTTAGCGGAAGAAAATGGGGACCAATTAAATGATTATCAATAATTCCGAGCCACACGTTTAATGAAAATTGATACTGATGATTTCCTTCAAAAAAGCCATGAGGATTTTCGTCAGCCCAAAGGTGATTGTTGTGAAAATTTCTAATACGGTCTCTTGAGAAACTCGCCTCGTCAGTAAATAAAATATTACCTAAGAACTGTGGTGCTTGGCCAATCATATTAATAAGCCACTGACAAAAAATCACACGGGGTAAAAAATCTCGAATCATCAACGCCTGCACCCGTTGAAGATGATAGGGATACAACATTTGTTCTTTTAAAATTCTAAAAACAACGGAATGGCTTACATGTAGGATACGAGCTATTCTCCTGGTACTAGTTTCTGGGAATTCTTCAATTGAATTAAGTACGGCTTCTTCTACAGCTGCAGTTCTAACTTCTCTAGTACGACCAGAATAATAACTTCTTTTTTCAAAATTACCACGTTCCCGCAAGCGTCGGTGAATAGTTGGGAACGTAGTATGATGTGGTAGTCTACGCTGTGGGTACTGTTCAGCATAAAGTCTTTGCGCTTCCAATGAATTACCGTTAGCACGACCGTATGTAAAATGCATATCTGCCATTTCCAAATTCGAATATGCATTCATATTTTCAATCAACTAATATTTCCTACAATACACAATCATAAAACTTGTGAAACAATTGGGTGGTATGATTAAAAAGAGTATTTGTTTTTACTTCAAGTTAATGCTCCATGTTGTAGTTTTCACTTCAAAAAATCAAAGCATTTACTCCACTTAATTCTTGAAGTAACACTGAAGTAAGTACTAGTAGCAATTACTCTATACTTTGCTTTATTTACTTCGATATATAGAAGTTAATACTGCAGTATTTACTAATGTTGTCAAGTATTTCCTCCATTTGGGAGTGTTTGGTGTAGTTTTCAAGAAGCTACTCATAGACTAACTTCATATCTTCAACTGAAAAGGTGTTATGGCTTTTTTATGAATTATGGTAGGAAAATGAGAGAAATATGTGAACGTAGAACGTATGGGGAGGTACAATATAGAAAATTATTTCGGTACGTCAATTATTTTAGCTAGATTGCTACTATTAAGCTCTGTACTTTCAGGTTCAATAAAAACAATGCTGAATGGATAGCAAGAGAGTTCTTAGGAAATCAAATTGAAACGAGGGGAGCAGCTTTATCAAATTCAACGAAAATTGAGATATTTTTAAGAGCTCTAAGTGATCCGGGGTTTCAACAAGGAGTGGGTCTAGATGTCGGGGTACATCAAACAACCGTATCAACAGTAATCAAAGAAGTTTCACAAAAAATTGTGTACTCCCACATCTTCAGCAACCTCGGCACTTGGTTCAACACTATCATTACTCTCACTCATGATTATTAATTACCACAGAAAAAACAACAACAATCGAACCAATTTGAGGTTAATCACGTCCTAGTATTTACTAGTAGTTTATACTTCTAACCTAAGTCAACAGTTCCCATCGAAGCATTTACTTTATGTAAAACATTATACTCCACAATATACTAGGAAGTAAAAGCTCTTACTTGAAGTAAAAGCAAATACTCTTTTTAATCATACCACCCAAGATGGGTGACAGAAAATGACACTACACAATCCTAGTGTCAGTATTAATGTTTTTATGCAAAGCACAGGCCACTAGACTTGACGCAAAATACACTCGCGTTAGCTCATCTTTTTGAAAATGCATTGCATTAGATTTTTTTTCTCGTAAATGCTCAAGTTTTAGAAAAAACTTGTAGAGTTAAAAAAGTTAGTCAATGAATTGGGCTTTTCAGTCATACTTTTTTAAAGGAAAAATTTTCATCTAAAAAAAAGTTGTAAGAAAAGATATCTTAGGGGTTGAAATAATCAACCCCTTCTAAGCATACTTCAGGGTTGAAAAAATTTCAAAAAGTGTACTCTTATTGACAGATAATGTTTACCAAGTTTCGTGTCTTTAGCTTGATATACAGGGAAAATAAAAAAGAAAAACTATTTTTTTTTTATTTTCGAAGGGGTGTAACTTTTCCGGGGAGGATTTTTTCAAAAAATTTTATATCAAACACTCACATTAATTTTCATCACAGAATCACCCCTTTAATTTTTTTTGTGTTATTTAGATACACCCTGTATATTAAAACAGTGGCGTATAATGATTTTTACCATATTTATCACCCAGGTGAACTTTCGCTGCTTGTAAGTTGAGATCTAACCTCATGAAAACGAGCCCCTTGTAACTGCCAATATACTCACCAGGTTTCATGAAAATCGGCGAAAAGACTTTTGAGTAATTAATAAATAACCGATTTTTTATTAAAACTTTGACACTCCGTCACTTGAAAACAAAGCAAGTTAGGACATACGTTTATATGAACTTTTTTCATAAGATATGACAAGGAATCACCACCTTCAATTAATGAAATCATTTAGTTTACACCCTGTTTACACCTGTATACAAACTCTCATCTTGAAAAACCCTGTATAAAAACTTAGACAAATTGACATGTAACCATATTGCAAAAGAGTGCTGCTGGGCCCTTTCAAATCATCTCAGCCAAGCATTCATTTCTTTTTTTATTGCAGAATCAGAATACGGAAGTGAAGAAATTCTCCACAAATGTATTAACTTTCCTTGGCTTCACACCCTACTTCGACTTCTAAAACCGTCAACTCGAGTGTTATATCCTTCTGAATGAGTCGAATGCGTTTTCAGTCACTGTTACAATTTCTTGTACATTAAGATTTATGCATATCAGCGCGACAAGCAACGATTCGAGATTTGAAAAATATGAATGAATTCACACGCCTGTGTATTCATTGAATTTCCCTTTCAGAGAACAGCAAGTCGGGGTAAACCTGCGAAATAGACAGAACAGAAAAGGAAATGTGTCAGATTAGGAATTCGGTGATGAATAACCAGATTTATAGAGATTCATGCGAAAAATTCAAGTTGGTAATGTGAATATTTGGTTATTTCTTGAGAGTTCAAATATTTCTGTTAAAGCATTTCCAGTATTTAAAATTACTAACATAAGTTATATCTAGTTGTAGGCCAGTAAATAAAACATGATTTTTCCAAATTTTTATAGTAAATACAAAAGTTTAAAAACTTCAGTGGAATGAAGAGAACGTTCAAATGATATCAGGTCTGATTTTACAACCCTTTTTCTTGAAGATCTTGAAAACCAGGATCAATAAATTTTCGCATCAATAGTACGTAGAAAATTGCTATAGTTCTGCAAACTTTCGAAGTGTTGACAAATAGCAGTTTACTTCTTTTATATTCGCAACCATTCGAACAAACAGAAATGTTTGTTTTATTAAAACAAAAATGTTTCCAATCCAAATTTTTCGAAAAAAAGTTCCAAAAGTTTTGCAAACTCGACAAAATAACTAAAATTTGAGAAGTGATTCAATTTGCAACCTCTTGCGACAAACTGAACAAAAAGTGTCATAAAGGACCAGGCAGTCGGCTTATGGAGAAATGAGCTTCGGCGAACTTTCATGAATTGTTAGTATATTGTAGTTGACGACTTTCTGAAGAATAGTGTCCATGGGCCCAACTCAATCCTATGACTATTTTCAGAGATACAGTATGTTGAAGTTGGAAAATAGCCATTTTTTAAAAGAATGTATTTCTAATTTCCTTCAATGTATCAAGAAGTTTTTCCTGTGATAGTGTTCCAATGCCACTAAATAACAGTCCCACGTGAGAAAAAGTTTCATTTGCTACAGGGGTACTCTAAAATTTAAAAATTTAAAATTTGAAATTGAAATATAATTCAACTTTCAGGAATTTAAATATTTGGCTGAATTTGCTTCTGGTTGGTTTATAATAATAAGGTATTCGAACATTTTTTACAGGGCGAGTCACAAAGTTGATCGCCCCTGTATCCTATATTTGATAAAATTTCAAATACTTTTTACTTCATGTTAGTAGGTGACATTAACTCATTTTGAAATATATTTGATTTATATATGATATACAGAGCTATTCAGAAGATATGTATGGAAGAAAATCCGAGAATAGAGTTTTTTTTGGAAATCTCCCTGTAAATATTTCCCCGGTGAATTTCTGTGATACTCTCATATTACCTCCACCTTGAGTATGTAAGGCGGATGTACAAGTTTTGTCAACTTGCTATGACCAGTTTTTTTATCCCGATAAGATGATGGCAAACCTATCATTATTTTCTTCAAATAGGGGTGTCCCGTGAAGACCACGTCAAACTGAAGAAGAATGTAGATTAAAGGGTGTCCTACTTGCTATTAAAAAAACCCCCGGACTGTTTTCGAGACATTTAATTTTTATAAAAATTATGAATTTTTGACTCTCTCAGTAGTTTTTTTGTGCTTTTGGTACAATTTTGCACTTTTCTAATTCATTTACTCGGTAAAATATTGTTTAATAATTATTCTACCTTCTACGAAAATAACAAAATGTACTGGGCAACTGCTGCACACTACATCAATAAATTGCCTCTTTTATGGTGATTTCCAAATTGTATAACACAAGAGATCTGTAATCGTGAAAAAAAGATAATGGGCATTTAGAGTCAATTTTCAAATTCTTGAAAAATAAAATTTCGATACACCATGCTGCTAATATAAAGGAATATTATCAGATCACTGGAGTTCTAATTAATAAATTTCATTCCCCAGTAACCATGCCTGGTACATTACAAACAGCGCAGGAAATATTAGATCAATAAGAAGTAGTTAATATTCTGCAAACAAGAGAAAACAAGCTGAAAACCTACATTTAAGGAATGGTCATTGGACTTTATTGAACCACTTGTGCGCACCTGAATTTACTCATTTTGATTCACATTATTTGAAACAGCTGAAGGAAATTTATCATGTTAACTTGGCAACAAGTTATATTCACGACAAACTTCAAAGAGAAGAAACAAATATTCTTCAATTCGAACATTTTACGGGCGCGATTTTACTCCAGGTTTCGTAATTCATGTAAATATGTGTTGTGGATAGCTTTCACTGTTGAAGATGATATCGAAAATCAACCTTTGGAACTTCACTATTATTGAACTTGTAAGTCGGGAGCTAAAACTTTAGGTACATGTGCTCATGTGGCCAGTGTTTTATGGTTTTTGGAGATATGAACAGAATGTGAAATATCCATCTACTCACCTCCTAAATGAAGTAACTGATGCAACTGAAAGGATGGTACCAGAAAACATATATCATAGTCCAGATACTGTAGCTACATTCCTTCAGTTCGTTCCGACATGTTTATGTTCATTGTTTTTTCCGATATCAAGATAAACTTGAATGTATTTTATTTGTTTTTATATATATGTCGATCATGGTATAACATAAACAACATCGAGAATACCGATACATATATGAAGAAAATAATTATAGATGGATAGATATTGTCGAGATAAAAAAATAATCATAGCAAATTAACAAAACTTCTACATCCGACCAACAAACTCAAAGTTAAGGTAATATGAGAGTATCACAGAAATTCACCAAGGAAATATTCAATTACAGGGAGATTTCCAAAAAAAATCGATTCTCGGATTTTCTTCCATACATATTTTTTGAATAACCCTGTATATCATATATGAATTATATATATTTCGAAATGACTTAATGTCACCAACTAACATGCAGTACAAAGTACATACAATTTTATCAAATTATCAAATATAGGATACAGGGGCGATCAACTTTCTGACTCACCCTGTACAAAATGTTCGCATATCTTATTATTATAAACCAACCAGGAGCAAATCCAGCAAGATATTGAAATTCCTGAAAGTTAAATTACATTTCAAGTGAACGTTCCGTTTTTTTCAATTTTTGAGTACCCCTGTAGCAAATTAAACTTTTTCTCATGAGGGACTGATATTTAGTGGCATTAGAACACCATCACAGCAAAAACTTCTTGATACATTGAAGAAAATAAGAAATGCATGCTTTTAAATAATGGCTATTTTCCAACTTCAACACCCTGTAACTCTGAAACTATTCATAGGATTGAGTTGGGCCCATAGACACTATTGTTCAGAAAGTCGTCAACTACAATATGCTAACAATACATGAAATTTCACCGAAGCCCATTTATCCATAAGCCGGCTGCCTGGTCCTTTGTTTTTTATTAAAATAAGTTTCGGGATTTTTACAAATTTTTTGAATAATAGTTGAAAATCAAGATGTCATCACATGCAATGTTTTCATCCATTTGCAACACGGAAATGAGGGTAGAATCAAAAGAAAAATATATTCGTATTTGTACTTTACCAAAAAAGCACAAGTTTTGCAAACTTTCGAAGTGTTGAAAAAAAGTAGTTTAAATCTTTCGATAAATTTGCAAACAAAACGAAAATGTTTGTTTTACTTAAAAATATTTTTAATAATCCCAATTTATCGATGAAAATTCCAAAAGTTCAGCAAACTAGAAAAATAAGTGAAATAATGTTCTTGACAACCTCTTGCGTGAAACGGAAAAGGCAGTTTGTCATTGACTTTTTTTTGTATTAAAATATGTACTCGTATCGAAATTTTCACAAAAGTTTAGAATAATGGTTGCAAATTAAGATGACCTCACATACAATGTTTTCAATAATTTGCAACCGCGCCTGCAATACAGAAATGAGGGGACAATGAAGAAAATAATTTTATATTTGAACTCTACCAAATCAAGCAAAAGCTCTGCAAAGTTCTAAAAAGAAGTATTGAGAAATACCAGTTTACATCTTCTGATAAGCTTCACACAAAACGAAAATGTTTGTTTTATAAAAAAAATAATAATCCTAATTTGTAGAAGAAAATTCCAAAAGTTCTGCAATCTCGAAAATAGTATATTATAATACGAGTGCACAAGTGGGCCTTTGAAGCACATGCAACGAGTTTGAGGGCTTGGTGCGAAGCGGAGTTCCCTCAAATGTTGCGAGAGCTTTAAATACACCTGTATACGTGCAACATACGCTATTTTTCACTTTTATACCAAGTATATTATGCATTACATCAAGAATTGAATCAACCCAATTCATATCAATTTCAATAGTACATTTGGACATTTTCAGTAGCTATCAATTTTCCACTCCATTAGAGAGCTCGCGTAAAGCGACGTTGCCAATTTGAATTTGAAAATATTATACGGAAACTGTATGTAGAACCTTAAAGCGGGTGCTTTCCTATCTCTTCGTATTTCACTGCACCGATTCAGTAAATTCAAATGTCTCTCATCACATTGCTGCACTTCACCACTTGCCAAATTTTCACTGCAAACCAAACACTTGTCATCCATAGCGAAAATAGCTGAAATTATTTTTTGAAAAAAGGACAAATTAACCCTCAAGTATAATACTCCTCATGTACCTCAACAATAACAAAACACCGATCTGGAATGAATCAGTTTCAATCGGCCAGTACAAAATATAAGAGATAAATACGCAATGGATAATCGAGTATTTCACTGGACCACAATAGAATGTTCCCTTTATAGTGTTCCGTTTAGACTTTGAGCATTTTTTTACGTTTCGCCTGCTGCAGCTATGATATAAATTAATATAATCAATATTAATGAATAATGAAGGTTCCGTTTCTCTTATGAGGTTGCAAAGTTCCATATCCACTGAGACCGATATTCAATTCATTTGGAACCACGATAAAAACTTTTGTAATTATCTCATTGAGAATGATATAGTCGAGGAAAACAGTGTGATAAATATATGATGGTTTTTTTCAGACGTGGTTGTAAATTTGCATGAATATGTAAAAAAAAAATTCATTCACTTATTCAATTTGCAGAACTAATTTTTTTGAACAAATTATAATAGAGAGCTGAAACAAATGAGAAAAAACAAGGTACCGTAACATTCACTTGGTTGCAAACTTAATGCATGTTTCAGAACATTCATTAGGGTATTCCTAGTTTGCAGAACTTCTGCAATTTTCGGTGCAAAAATATAGCAACGAAACTTTTTTTGCTATTCAAACCATGTTCCGTTTATAACATACTTCTGCAAAATCTGATAATTTGTTTTCATGAATGCACTAACATACCACTGAATTTTGAAAACTTTTGGAATGAATGCGAATTGATTGTCTATAACTACTGGCCTATTGAGGATTAGAACGATTAAAGTTCAATTCTTTCCAAACCTCAATTATAATATATAGTACAGGGTACTACAATCCAAGAAATTTGCCGAAGTAACAAAATAAAGCAAATAATTTTGGAAAAGTCGAAATGCTCTTCCTATAACTATACTCTCTTGGTTGCATTATATCTGACAAATATTTGTGCAATGTTCATCGGGGCGTACACTATTTTATATGTGCTTCCAGTGTGAGAAATTATTCGATTCGAGTAATCTATGTACCTCAGCTCGAATTATCAGTGTTTCTGAAGAACCGATTTTTCAGTTTGGTTGACAATTGTCAATTGTTATTCCACATGGTACATCATCATGTTTTCACTGGAACTTTTAGTAGAATCCAAAAAACCTTCTCAAAGACCCAGGCTATAATAGAGAACCACATAGGTTCGTCATAATTTCATGAAAATGAAAGTGAGAAATTGATGAGACCGGTTAGTGTTCCAAAGTAAGATTTCATCTCTTCAATCTTTTCAATTCTGTGTATTCCAATTAATGGTGTGACTCGAAATATCAATAATTGGAATACGCAGAATTGAAAAGATTGAAGAGATGAGATATAACTTTGGAACACTATCCGGTCTCATCAATTTCTCACAATAATTTTTACTGTCATGGTCACTTATGAGAATGATTCCACGTTAGAATCAAATCACACTTGATCAGATTTTAATTTTTTTCGGAACATAATTATTTGGTATAAATATATAAGTGTTTTAAAAATATCCTTTTAGTAACGAGTGTTCAATAAACGAGTATCCAGAGGAGTTTATAAACGCGTTACAAACCATACTTCTTCATCGAACTAATATTGAAACAACAAAATTATATTTTGTCTAGTTCCTAGAAGATTTCATAATCGCGTGACACACTACATATTTTTTACAAATATTGATCTCAGATCGCCTAATTTTTATGTGTAAGTGATAGTCTAGGTATTGCTGTCAATCGAAACAAGCATCAGCTGTCAGAGTCATGGTGGACCTGATAGCGTGAAGAGAAAATGTCAATCATGTGAAGGAATAATCAGCAAATGTATATATAATGACGATACTTGGAAACAAAGGCAGCTGAAAAGAAAATGCGGGAATTGTACGTCAGCTTCTCGTAAACAAAATAATTGATGTAAAATATTTCAGGTTCAATGAAACTTCATTTCAATAGAATAATAAAAAAAATCGTCAGCTTTTCTTTCAATGACGGTAATACCGTTAGCTGAGGGTTTATAGGTAGCAGGCACGCGGTTAATCTTAGTTCAGCGCAGCCCAATATATGATTTGACTGACAATCTTTCCCCCGTTTTGCAAATAGCTGACGTGTTCATTGCATATGTACAGACAGGCCTTGACAAATTCATGCACTAACCATCAGCGCGTTTCTACATAAATTACCTGATGTGCTCCTACTCACCTAGAGGGGGGTTCTCTAGGTTATGACTCCCTTCCCCGAAATGTATCATTATCTCTTGATTTTTCACCGAAAATATCTGGTTGAGATGTATTTTGGATATTGAAAGTAAAAATAACCCCTCCGCCAAAATTCTCTGAGTACGCCCATGCTTCGAGGTACTGTTAACTGAAAAATCTGAGGAGTTCATTTGTCCACCTGTCTTGGTTTATAGACCGGCTGGTTTGTACATATTTTTTGCAACGTTTTTTTTTAATTAATGCTTTCTTCAAGTAATGATTATTATAGGTTTTTGAAGGTCCTCACCATATATTTAAGACTGCTCGCATGCAGCTACCTCAATAATCAAATTTTAAGATTGATCAAATATTTTTATTTTTCCGAACGATTTTTTAATGTATGCCAAGTTATTTTTCTGGCAGTTTTAACTAGAAAACCCACGAACAATAATAATCATACTCTTCTCTGCCTCAGCCTCAGCCTCAGCACCTATGAACACTCAGCTAACGGTCTTACTCCTATTGAAAAAATTACTGATGAATGTTTCTATTATTTTAGTAACATGAAGAGTTCACTGTATCAGTTTCATTGAACCTGATACGAACTTTTCCCAATTCATGGACTGGAACAGGAGGTCCAGTAGCATTACCTACCAGAACCCTGGATTTGAATCCGCTGGACATTTATTTGTGGAGATATCTCAAAAATAAAATTTATGATACTACGAACCCGACAATAGAGATTCTTCGCGAGAAGATTGATAATGTATTGGTTGAAAGGTATTCAGGTAGACGAAATAAGCAAATTTATAAGAAGTATGGATTCCAGAACCGCGAAGTACATTTTACAAAATGATGGATGCTTTTAATTTTCATTTATTTTCGAATAATCATTTAATTTTTCTTTCATTAAATGATAGTTTCGTTTAATTAGGATTTTCTCCTCTTGAAATATATAAATAATTATTACTTGTTTCTTGCTTTGATTCTGATACGTTCCATTCAGTTGAAGATGAGTAAGTTGATTGTCTTATCGAAATGTATTGCATGTTGTTTTAATATAATTCAATACAGATCCGACCCAAAGAAATTTTGATAAGGGTCAAAATCACCTGAAAATAAACTTTGAATGACATTAGCTATATTCGTTTTATCTTGTTGCATTCTCCCCACTGAGACCAATTGAATTTAGAAATAGGTGACACGGAACTGAGTTTTTGTGAATATAAAAGAACAAATTTTTATCTGTCAGAAAGGGAAAGGAAACCTAACCTTACTAATCAATAAAATAAAAATTGTATTGGAAATGAATGAAGATAGAAATATTATTTTAGTGAATAATATCCAATTGTAACGAGTCACCATGTACCTCTGTATGTATTTGTGAAGCTGTCAGAGGTTACCTAGCGATGGCATCAATCAATAATAAGAAGATACTTTTTAGCTGACACTGTTCTTGTAAAAAGTTTATTAAAAATTATCTTTTGCTATCAGTTAAATATTCAATTACACTCTACTCCAGTGCTTGTTGTTTTCACTGTGCGAGTGCTGCAAATACAATTGCTGATGTCACAGAAGTCTGGGTTACTCATGATCCCAATAAAATACGTTTTCCGATTAGCCTACGTATAGAAACTCAATAACCCCTACACAATTATTAATTGGTAAAAAACAACAATGACTACTTATTTTCTAGAAAATGCTTGTGATGACAGTAGTTCATGTTTCTGGTCGAGCAGTTCATCATCCGGATGTGGTGTGGAGACTGTGGAGTGGTCAAAACTCAAAACAAAACAAGTCAAAAGAAACTTTAACCTCACAATTTCCAGGACCACAGAATACTGATATCATTCATGTCTTACATTTTACTCACTACAACACTAGATGAATAGCAAGCTCAGTTGGGGTGAGGGGGGAAGAAATTGTCTTAATTAATTCTAAGACAAATCTCATCAAACTATGGTAAATGAAACATGTAGTACAACTGAGCTATTAAGCTGTGCTGAGAATCTTAGTTAATCTCAGTTAAAGTGGATAAAAAGAATATTACCATTGTATGATATTTCGTTGAATTCAGCGTTGAAGGTTATTTCGAAAAGTGTCATAAAATATGCAGATCCGTATTGAAAAAAATGAGGTTGAGGGTGGCCCAGAGAGTACGAAACGTTGGATACGAAATCTGATTCCGTCAAATTGAGGATAATTCACTGTCAAACAAAAAATTCCCATAACATTTTTTGATAATATATGAAATATAGTGGGAAAAAAATTAAAATTACAGAATTTACTTTTCTTATGATATCTCAATAACCGGCCCTGATAATGTCGATTCGTTTGAACTTCTTGACAATGCTTCTATGAATGCAACTTTTCTCCCATTTGACCGATCTTCTAACTCTTATGGTTTAAAAGTTACAAATACAATCCAATTTAAAAAAGGGGCCACTCTGTATGAAGATTTGCTGTGCAAATTTTCAATCGACAAATCATTTCAAGATTTGTTATTGTATAATTGACATGTACTCACAACCAGGTCCACCACATCTCTGGCAGCTGACGCTTGTTTCGATTGCTAGCTATATCTAGACTATCGCCTACACACAATCAAAATTCATGGATTTGAATAATTTTTAATAATACACTATGATCTTCTTCCAATTCATTTGATGACTGATGATCTTTCCCCCTTCATGCATATAGCTGGCGTACATGTTCACCTAAGATATTGTTCAAATAATGTATCCTTAAAGTTTCTTAAAACTTAAAGTCAATTCAAACTAACATTTGTGGTTTGAATTATAGTGATAATACAGATGAATACCAAAATGTTGGAGATTTAAGAAATATTTTTTGTTATTGTACCTTCGTGTTCGTTAAATTTGTACAGACCTTGACAAATTCTTAAACCAACCATCAGTGGGATTCTACATAAATTACCTGGGCCCTTTCTTAACCCAACAAGATTGCACTAAGTATATGAGTCTCTGTCTATTATAATGGCACTATATAACACAAATGAGTTTGAAAACACTATTTCAACAATAATCTCACAAAAAAGCAATGACAGAATATGTCAGAACTGTCAGAAGTTTACTTTGTGGAAAACATAAACATTGAAATTCAACAGCGTTGACAAACGATCAGACACAACATACTCTACAAAACCATTTGAAGATGCAAGTAATGAGTTTTTCTGATAGTTTAGATTTTGAAACTTATAAGTAATACAGGTTTGAGTTGCATGATAATGTCACCTTCACCCTTTTCATTCTTCGATTGTTATCGAAATGAATACGTATAGTGATACAATTTTGACTATGATCAAGACTTAGGACTTATGAGATGTGACAACGCCCAACTCAATATCACAACTACAGATTGTGACCATTCACGACTTCAAACCAGGATGTAAACAGCTGGGTCCAGTACAATTCTTTATAGGTCCATGGCTCTTACTCACGACGGTGACAGCTCGTCGGGACAAGGGCGCGCCCAAAGGGGGATTTTCGGGATTATAACTCCCCAACCCCGAAATTCATCATTATCACTTGATTCATCACTGAAAATATCTTGTTGAGATTTCGACAGTAAAAATAACCCACCCTCCAAAAAAATATACTTAGCGCCCCTGCTTCATATAAACCGGCTGGTTTTTATACATTTTTTGCAACATTTTTTAATGCATGCTTTCTTCATTTTTTACCAATAAAATTTTAAGAATTATTGATTTTTTTTGTTTCTCCGAACGAGTTTTTAATGTGTGTAAAGTGGTTTTTCTGACAGTTTGAACTGGAAACTCCAAGAACAATAAAAAGCACTCTTCTCTCGTATCGAAAATAAAAACGTACGTCAACTATTTCCAAAAATGGGGAAAGACCGTCAGTTAGAGCATACATTGGGTTAAGATAATATAAGATAATTTATTTCCGTTGACAATACATTACAGCATCGTATAGAAAATTATCATACAATTGCGCTCAACTAAGTTTAAATGCGCGCTTAGCACCTATTAACACTCAGCTAATGGTCTTACTCCTATTGAAAAATAGCTGATGAATGTTTCTATTATTTTAATAACGTGTTCACTGTTGACTGTATCAGTTTCATTAAACCTGAAATGATTTTATATTATTGATTTTGTTCACGGTTTTATATGAGCAGCTGACGTACTATCCCTCATCATCTTCTCAGCAGACTTTTTTGAGTACTGCTATGCAAATTTTCAATCAACCAAAATTCATTTCAATTTTTTTTCTGACAAAATTGACATTTTCTCACAACCAGGTCCACCCATATATCTATTAACTACAAATATTGATAACACGCCATAAGACGCAATGTAATCAAATTGAAGCCAAAAATATCTATCTTACCTTTTCTCAAACGGGGGCTGGGAAACTATTGCGCATGCCTCGCATGCCGAATTCTGAATCACGAGAAATGTCATACATTTTTAAGGTTATGCTTCTTTTGACATTTTCAACCGTTCCATATTGAAAATGGGCTAACATTTTTATAATGTGGATATATGAAGAATGAGAATTATGCAAGACGGTCAATTAAACTTCGTGTCATTAAACAAAACGATTCATTGAACCATTTGTAACACAATGTCTGTTACCTGCTACTAGAGTTTCATCAATCAATTTTCTGCCAAAAGCGGATAAAAACTCACTAAACTTGAAGAAATATGGATTGGGTATGTGACAGACAGTTGTTTGAAAAGCTAAATCTCGTTCCACATCGGCATAATAACTGCCGAGAAAAACAGTTTGCTGGTAGTGATGTATTTTTTGCCTTCTGAACACGAACTCCAAATAAAACGCGGCAATCTTAAATTCCTTCAGGCATGAATCTAGAAATTTATAAAATGTGTCATATTCTCAGGAATAACACCCATTTAGTGCCGTCCTCTTATAATTTGCACAATCTACACTTGCTCTCTGTAAACTTATCCATATTATGAGGTTATGTTGGAAAGATATGCTTCTCATATGTTCGATAATTGCTGCTGCCGAATCATGCACGCTAGAAAGAGATGAAAAAACAAAATCGTGTCTTTGAATAGTAATTTCTGGCGCAAGCGCATTAATTTAACAGCGTCCAATTCGAAGTCGATGCTCATTTTTTTTGGCATCACATAGGCTATCCTTATTATCCATATTCGTAGTTAATAGATATATGGGTCCACCATGTCTCTGACAGCTGACGCTTGTTTCGATTGCTAGCTTTATCTATAATATCGCCTGCTGCACACAAAATTTATTGTCCTGAAATCACTGTAAAAAATGTAACTGAGGTATAATTCAATGAAATTGCATATAAATCATTCAACTAAGATTACATACAACGTAGGCAAGAGAGTAGCATCAGAATAGTCTGCTTTCCAATTGAATTTCACCTCAATTGTAAAATTCCCAGGTATGTATGACATTATGAATGAACAACTATCGGAACATTCAGTATTTCAAAATCAACAGCCGATTCGGTCTGGTTATTTACACTACAGGTTCATTAATAATGTACGCATGTGAACTCAAAGCTTGTCATGATTTCTAATTTATTTGCGGAAATGATATTATTGATGATATTGAAGTAGTATATCCACCTCAAAATAACAATAATTATGTAGGCACTGTGCCGCCCTTCCTGAATCAGTGATGTACGTATATCCTGTTGAAAATGGGTTTTCGAAAATTGTTCCAATTTAAATTTTTTTCATGTGAAAGGAGAAAGTAGAAACTAACAAAACCAAAGTAACTGATTCTAATCTGGCCATTAACCTCGTTTTGTATGTATATATTTGTGAAATATCTAGTCATATCACTGTTGACTTTTTGTATATTTTACCAAAATGGTATTAGAATTTTAGCAATACTTTTCCAGGTTGTGATTTTTTCTTCAGCACTCGTTAAGGGAGAATGTTGCAGAAAATGTAAGGTCACAAAGGCAAGACTGACTCTTTAATGTACTCACCAGTTATATGTATCATACTTGAAATAAGCCGGTTTAGATTGAAAATCCCAATTTACGAGAAGGTAGTTTTCCCGGCTACTGAAAAAATCAGGATCCGTAAAAATTGATCTTTGTACCAGTTAGATCGTTTTTTTCATATCGGCCTACAATTAACTGCTATTCTGCAATTATTCACCCTTTTCGAAATATAGGCAATTTTACTGATAGACTTTACAATACAGGGTTTCAAAAATTTCAACAACCATTGGTATTTTCCTGAGAAAAAGAAATAAACATATCTGTATAAGTTTCATAGAATGTTGCGAATTTTTGTAAGAACCGACAACATAGTAGTTGTGCATTTTCTTTATATTGAACTTAGAGTAAAAATTAATGTTTTATACCCTTTATCGGATGTGTACCTACCAACTTCAATGTAAATACTGAATCTGAAATAAATTGCTATGATCTCCTCCATTGCTTTATTTTTCGTATAACATGAAACTAACGAATCTAATTCTAAGATTCAGTTCGCAGCATAGTATTTGACGTTTTGTTACCACATAGTTCTTGCCAAATTCAAGGAGACAAACCAGTTTTAATTTCAGCATTCTGCATTAACACGTTGCATGCTAATAACGTAACCGGCATCATCGTGTAGTTTCGCGAGATGCTAACGACACGCCGCAGTTAACGTTTTCCTAGTATTTGGAAATGAGTGAATTCTGAATGAAAATCTTTCCTCTGAATTGATTAATGAGCTTATCGTCAAAAACTCGATGGTATATTTTCCCACTCCTATAACGGAAACTTCGTATTCATCGATTTTATTGTGAATGGAATTATTTTTTACCACGTTTTTATTAACTAATTTTCGTGTTTGTCTGCACATTTTCATTTTTATCCACTTCTAGTAGACCGAATAGCTTGAGATTTGGTGGGTGCTCTTAATTCTGGTTACATGCATTACAGAATTTTTGTGAAACAAAATGGCGGCTCCAAGATGGTGGAAGTGATTTGTGAATACATTCCGATTCTATTCTAAATCAATGTTTGTGGGTTTTTGGGGTCGGACATTATGATTTTTTTATCAAAATTCAAGAATTCAAAATGGCGGAAAATATTTGTGAATATAGTCCTATCCTTTTCAAAATTGGTATGCGGGGGTTTTTGGGGTAGGAGATTATGAATGATCTGTCAAAATTCGTTAATTCAAGATAGCGACGAGATTTTTTAATATAGTTCGATCCATTGCAAAGTTGATATGTGGGGGTTTTCAGGGTCAGGCATTATGATTTTTTTATCAAAATTCGTGAATTGAAAATAGCGGACGAGATTTGTAAATATGATCCAGTCGTTTTCAAAATTGGTACGTGGGGCTTTCGGAGTTGGAGATTATGGATTTTCTGTCAAAATTCATAAATTCAAGATGGCAGACGAGATTTGTGAATAAAGTCCGATTCTATTCAAAGTTGATATACTTTTGGAGGCGGAAATTATTAATCCTTCGTCTGCATTCGTTCATTCAATATGGCGGACTGTAGTTGTGAATATGGTCCGATTATATTCTTTTTTTTGACAGTGAAAATTGACAAATTTTATGAGCATAATGTAATTGATACGCATTTTCAACGCAAACAAGAATATTTGCGGAGAATAAATAAAATATGATAAATAAATGAAAAAAATTCAAAAAGTAGTGAATTCATGAAATTGTTACCACTAAAAAAAACAATCATTACAATAAATCACGTTCTCTATATGGTACAAGACGAAATAGTTTTCTATGCAAAATCACGGATTTCCGAGACAAAGACAACATTCGAATATTGTCTCTATTCTCAAATTAATTTGTGAACAAACCTTATATCTTTTTCTCTTTGTTCGGCCACGGTGGATACCAGTTATTTTCGTTATTTCATGAGGTATATCTTGTCTTGAATGATATGGTGGTATGTCTTTCGTCCTTTTTAACAGGTTTTAATAAATTTCTAACCGAAAATCATAGAAACTCATTTTGCTTCCTTCATATGGAGTGTTGTTTTTGAACAAATAGAAAGAGTTCAACAATGACATTTGAAAAATTTGAGTAGCAATTTTTTTTTATATCATCGCAATAATTTTTTTCACACGTATTCATGTATTCATTATACAGTGCGGTCCAAAGGTATGGAATAAATTCATTTTTAGCGTTATTATGTATTTTATGAAAAAATCCTGAAACAGGTCAATTTTTATTGGCAATTTGACAATTTACAGTATGAAAATATTATCCCCTTCTTGCACCCCCTCTGAATTATGAGCACCCCCTCAAAAATTTTAAATGAGAAGGGGGGTCGTGTGGCATCTTGTTCGAAAGGGATTTTCATTATCTGTTCAGCAATACTAAGTTTTTCATATTTGGTGCAACCATAACGAAGAAAATTTTTTATTAAAATTTAAAAATATTGACACTGTAAATTATGTATCCGTTGAAACAACCTGAAACAGGTCGATTTCTATTCTCAATTTGACAATTTATAGTATGAAGATATCACCCCCTCCTTGCACCCCTTCTGAATTATGAGTACCCCCTCAAAAAATTTGAATGAGAAAGGGGATTGTGTTGCACCTTTTTCAAAAGGGATTTTCATTCTCTATTCAGCAATACTGAGAAAATTTATTCTGAAATGTAAAATGTTGATAGACTGAAGGAAATAATGTAACATAATGTTTAGGAAGTATATTTCAATTTGTTTTACAGTTAAATTAAATGTTCAAAATGACCACCATTCACTTCTTGACAATAAGCAAGGCGATCTTGGAATTCTCGTAGAACATTTTGTAGGACCTCAGGGGTTATGTTGTTAATTTCTTCCGATATCCTAGTTTTTAAATCTGCAATATTGTCTGGTCTATTGAAATATACTTTTGATTTTAAATAACCCCATAAAAAGTAATCGAGAGGAGTCAAATCGGGGGATCTAGGCGGCCATTCAATCGTTCCACGTCTGCCAATCCACCTATTGGGAAAAACTTCTGTCAAATAATCTCGAACAATACGTGTGTAATGCGGTGGAGCTCCGTCTTGTTGATACCAAATTGATCTATCTATTCCATTTGGATCATTAACATCGGGAAAAAGTCTTTTTAATGTAGGCACTAAAAAGTTCATCAAAAAACCTAGATAAACCTTACCATTAATTGTGCCTTCAAAAAAATAGGGGCCAATAATTTTGTTTTTAATGATACCAGCCCAAACGTTCACTTTTTTGGGATATTGTGTGTGAGCCTCACACATCCAATGAGGATTTTCTCTGCTCCAATATCTACAGTTTTGTCTATTAACCGTTCCATTTAAATAAAAAGTAGCTTCATCAGAAAACACAATTTTGTTTATGAACTGCAAATCTGCTTCGATTCTATCCATCATCAGTTCACAGAATTGTTGCCTTCTATCAGGGTCATCCTCATTCAACTCCTGAACCAACTGAACTTTATAAGGATGGTATTTTTCTTTATGTAAAGCTCTCAATATCGATGATTTACTTACATCATTGTCGGCGGCAAGTTGTCTACTTGTCATATGCGGATTTTCCTCAATCGCTAACAGTACATCTAACTTTTTCTCCTCATCCAATGCAGCATTTCGACCTGGTTTTTGACGAGTTTTTACATGTCCAGTTTTACGGTATTTTGTTTCTATTTTGCTAACTGTAGATTGTGATACGTGTTGACCAGGGTATTTATTATTGAACATTTCACAAACTTCCGTTTGAGTTCGTGTTTTATTACCGCATCCAAGCATAATTAAAATGTCTATTCTTTGAGTTTCGGATAAATGAGCCATAGATGAATCGAATACACACAAAAATATTTTTCAATACACCGACGTCTGCCAGCAACTCACAAATATCAAAATAACAGTAGTTTACTAGATTGACATTATATTATTTATGGGTTTTGTGAATAATTTTTTGGTGTCTTCAACGACTTTTTCCTGACTTTTTTAGCAAGACAGATAAGAAAGTATAAATTGTCAAATTGAGAATAGCAATCGACCTGTTTCAGGTTTTTTCAACGGATACATAATTTACAGTGTCAATATTTTTAAATTTTAATAAAAAAATTTCTCAGTTATGGTTGCACCAAATATGAAAAACTTAGTATTGCTGAACAGATAATGAAAATCCCTTTCGAACAAGATGCCACACGACCCCCCTTCTCATTTAAAATTTTTGAGGGGGTGCTCATAATTCAGAGGGGGTGCAAGAAGGGGGTAATATTTTCATACTGTAAATTGTCAAATTGCCAATAAAAATTGACCTGTTTCAGGATTTTTTCATAAAATACATAATAACGCTAAAAATGAATTTATTCCATACCTTTGGACCGCACTGTATGTAGTAATGGCTAAAGTTTTAATTTTTCTCTACCCCATCTAGTTTCCGTTTCCACTATTTCATCCTCGATTTCTTTGGATAGATGTAGACCTCCCTATTGTCTTCCCATTTCCCTATCAACATACTGTGGCGATGCTGAAAACCACTGAAAAAAAATTTCATAAAGAGGCAAAAAGTGGAGTAAGATGACAAAATATCAAAAAAAGTTATTTCAAAAAGTTGCTTAGAATTCAATTTTATACCTACCTTTACAAATTGGAAATATCAATTTTTTGGATTATTTTCCGATGTCTCTACAAAGATCAAAGTTTTTTTCTTCTGAATATCTTCAGTGTATTGAAACATTTCTATTCCGATGATAATGACAGAACTTTTTCACTTTCTGCACACCATAGGGTAATAAAGTGAAAAAATTGGCTTTGCTAGGACCCTTGTTTACATTGGTTCGTAACTAATTCCATGACTATTGTGATGAAAGGCAATCTAAAAATATCGTGTTTTCCTGGTAATTGTCAAATTTCGATGATAATCGTGCATGAGCGTTTCACTTCGCACATAAACTTGAAAATAGTGGGTCAAATTGAAGAGTCTTAAAGTTTTCGAATTTATGTGGGAAGTGAAACGCTCATGAAGGATTATCATCGAAACGTGATTATAATCAGGACAATACGATGTTTAATGATTGCCATAATATGATCAAATTAGTTGAAATTCTGATATAACTGTTAAATACGAAACAATGTAACAGAGAGGGTCCTGACAAAAACCAATTTTTTCAATTTAATGCCATGTGTTGTGGAGAAAATGGGAATGTTTCGTCATTATCATCGAAATACAAATGCTCCACTACAGTCAAGCTAATCAGAGGATAAAACTTCGGTAATTGTAGAGAGATCGGAAAATATTCCAAAAAAATCTATATATTCAATTTTTTGGATTTGATGCTTGAAACGCTGTATGTGAGTATACAATTGAGTTATCAGTGAATTTTTGGCTTCTTCAAGGTTTCCTCAAACCGACGCGGGAACGCGGGAGCGGGAACGAGATGAATCCGATACTAAAATCCATAGTGAGACATACCGGTGTGATTATTCATATTCCGAAATGCATACTAGCAACGAAATATGTATGGTTTGCTACGTGTACTATTTTTCAAGCAATTCGCACGGTTCCAAAGTTCCGTTCCCGCTCCCGCGTTCCCGCGTTGGTTTGACGGAACCTTTATGGTAGTTTTTTTTTCCAATTTGCCGCCATGCCATGACATCTGTCAAAATCAATTTTCAAATTGTTGGACATGCACAATAGATCACCCAAAAATGTTCTCCCAATAGTCTGATAATAAACTTATCATGTGTTACATTTATGGCGGGCACTGTATATGGACCCACAATGTGCAACTTGATACCCCTTACTATTTACATTTTCGGACGGATGCATTCACCGCTCAGAGGGTTAAAGTCGAAAATATTAAATATCCGCCAAAAGATGCCCAGCTCCCAAACTAAATCGAACTGTTCAACTTATCTGTAATAAAAAACTTTACCGGTCTTTATTGCCACTGATTACTTTTCAGTGGGTCATACTACGGACTATAAAATAATTGAGATTGTTTAAATATACCTAATACCCAAATTATAATGGTTCAATTCGGAACAACTAACATTGCCTTCAACTGTGTTCAAGTTTAAAAAGAATGATTTGATAGCAGAAAAATTCGAAGCTGATGCACTTGCCTAAATTGAACAGTCTCGAAAATACACATACTTTCTTCACAGACGATCCATCTAAATTGAGTGAAGTTCCCACGATTGCAGCTATTGACTTGCTTTCGCGTCCGCTTTCGATTTATCGAAACGTGAAAATGCAATGAATCGAAACATGAAGGCTGTGAGCATTTCCTTCCAAATCGAGCAAATGTCTTTTCCGTCACTAGAGAAATTTCTTGAACGGTTTGGATTGCGAATGGGTATATCACAGCGCTACGAACGACGTTTTGTCATTTGAAAAGGATAAGTAATGGCGTACTCACAGGTAACATGCCCATTCTCCAAAACATCAAGGAAAAATAAAACTTCAGTAAAAGAAGACAAAATGTTGGGTAGCTAAGCATTTTTAAATGAGGAAAATTATGAGTAGTCCTGTGGCCAAGTACATTTCACCTGATAAAAAGTTAGTCCAAGAACCAGGGGTTTTAACCTGACACTTACCAATAGAAAGGAATTTTGGCACACGAGCAGTTTTTGAGGAGTACCTACTATGAGAAAAAAAATTGTTCTGAACTCGAGCACCTTCGGAAAGTTGGGAAAAACTCGGAAAATCGGTATTCCATTAAAAACATGGAAGGGGTTGAAAATTTCATTGTAATGTATAGAAACAAACTTGTACAACGTAAAAATCTTCACGAAAAAAGTTTTAAATTGTTTTTTCGAAAATTGCTTCCTATGAAAGGAAAGATTTACCACGACGCTCGATTAAAATCTCTGTATCTCCTTTGTTTTTGGCCGAAAATTCATAAACCAAACGGTATTTTAGAGAAAAATCCTTCAACTATTATCTTATATAGCTGGCAGGTGTTGGCAGTAGTGGTTGTATTTGATATTCGAAGGTGAAATTATAATCTTTGATAAATAACCAATGTAATTTTACCAATTTTTCGCGTTTTCCTATCGAATTAGCCCGACAAGCTGAGTTTGCCCAAATATTCAGTAGGTCGAAGGACTAGGCACACATACAGTAACAGCCAAAAAGTGTGTACCATATGGAAAAAAAGTTTATTATTAGAGTATTGGAAAAACATTTTCTGAAAACCCTATATTTACCTGTTTATTTAGCATACTGAATGAGGGTTTTTTCTGTGCGCGCGCACGGAAAAATTTTCCGTGCGCTGGTGTCTTTATAGCCGCCTATTTACATGTCAAAAGTTTTCTGATTTATTGCTTGAAACTCTGTATGTTAGTATGAAATCAAATTCTAAGTAACTTTTTCGAATAACTTTTTTCGATATCTTGCCATATTACCCCACTTTTGGCCTCTTCATGATACTTTTTTCCAATTTGCCGCCATACTGAGGTCACGTGACATGTGTCAAAATCAATTTCTAGGTTATCGGACATGCACAAACTTTTCCCCAGAAGTGTTTTTCTAATCCTCTAACAATAAACTTTTTTCCCACATGGTACAGTTGCGGCTAATAAAAAATGGGATAACTCTTATAGCAGATTTTTGTTTATTTCTAGCTACTTGAATTTGTGTTATGAATATATCACATGGCAACATTGAATATTTGACATCTATCAAACAATTCCAAATTAGGAAGTAATCATGCCGCATATACATGCAGTGACGAAAGGTGGAATACTCGCAAAACTAGACAACTGTTCCTTTTTTTTTTGGCCGCAACCGTACCTACATCTTTTTGCCGGTCACTGTATAAGGGGGATTCTAGGTATCGATAGAACTTGCTTAAATTTTAGTATGCTCCGACCAAGGTATATTATGATAATAATCGTATGCTACGTGACCACGATAACAATGGCATACGATATTATACGTCCATGGTTGATATACAGAGTATAATAGAAAATAGAAGGGGGTTTCTGGATATCGATAGAATCTGCTGAAATCTTAGTTGTTATACCTGAAGTGAATGAGATTGATAAATGCATTCTAAGCGACCATGATAGCAATTGCACTAGTTGATATACAGAGTGTAACGGAAAATATAAGGGGGTTTCTAGGTATCGATAGAATTTGCAGAAATTTCAGTATTTCACAAAGAAGGTATATTAGATTAATAATTGCATGCTACGCGACCACGATAACAATTGCATTGTTGATATAAAGAGTGTAATAGAAAATAGAAGGGGGTGGATATCCACAGAATTTGCTGAAATTTTATTATTTTCGGTTAGTTAGGTTATTAATTGCATGAAACAAGACCACGACAACAATTGCATCAGTTGACATACAGAGTGTAATAGAAAACAGAAGAGGGTTTCTGCGAATCGATAGAATTTGCTGAAATCTCAATATGTTATACCAAAGGTAAGTGAGATTATGAATTCCACGCAACTGCGATAGCTATTGCATTACTTGATATACAGAATGTAATAGAAAATATAAGAAGTTTTCTAGGTATCGAAATAATTTGCTGATTTGAGTATGTTACACTTGAGGTATATTAGATTTACAATTGCATTCTACGCGAGCACGATGGCAACTGCATTCGTCGATATACAGGGTTTAAAGAACACTTTATGTTTCTTCTCATGTAATAAGCTAAACATTTGAATGGTCGCACCACTGAACAAAAAGAAGGAACTCTGTAATAACTGTTCGATAGTAGGCAGGGCCGGCTCTAGCGGGTGTGCGAGGTGTGCACTGCACACCATCAGGCTAGAAATCCTACTGTCAAATAAAAATATCCATTGAAAAATTGAGTGGTTCCATTCCAAACATGCCGCCGAAAGGGGGTCGGGACAGGGGCGTAAAAACAAAGTACGGAATATAATACCTTCCATTGGTTATCTCTCTTGAAATTCTTTGTCGGCACGAGAACGATTGCATAATGCGTTTGTTGCAGTCCCTAATTGGCCTATTTTTTGCTCACTTTGCAGGAAGCCGGTAGCGGCAAACAATTTTTGATCTTTACAATTCGCAATTTGCTTTTTGGAAGCCGCCCAGCGGCACGAGCTTATTTTCATTTACAGTCGGCTTTTGTTTCACACATAGATAATTTGCTGTAGTGGTTTGAGTGGGGTGGTGTATTAGACAAAGTTCAGGGAATATATAAAGGTGTCATTGACATTGTCTTTTGATCTACTTCAGTAATTCAGTTCGTTTCATGGTCTCCACCTCCAGTGTTTGTGTTTCATTGAAGAAAAAAATTAAAAACTAGAAGTGGAAAGATACTATGGTAAGTAAGGTGACTGAAAATATTTCATTTGCGTAAGTAGTCAATTTATTCATGAATTCATGAAGGATTATTAAAACATTGCAAATAGCCCCGCACAATGAATTAGTCGACAAGAATCAAGAAAATCCAGACATTGATGTCCTAGAACTTTACGAAGAAATTATAACTGTACAGAAACTCTTTCAGATAAAATATTACAAATAATGATCCCCACACTATCTTGGAATATATCTTCACAAATAATTTAGTTCATTTGTTTTCAAATTACACGGTAGCGTTGAGAATTTTGCTAACACTGCCAGTATATGTTGCAACAGGAGAAAGATCTTTTTCGAAATTGAAGATAATAAAAAATTATTTGAAGTCGACAATGACCCAAGAAAGATTGTCTAGTTCAGCAATTACATCAATAGAATCAAACTTATTAGATACTTTGAATATAAGCGATTTATTCAGAGATTTTGCTACTCACAAATCCCGTTAAGTGTCATTTTTGTGAATTGCGATAATATTTCTCCTTGTGTGTTCTTTATATTACCTATAGCTGACCTGAGTACTCTGTTGGTTAAATATGAATTTATTTCCAGAGTTCGTTCTCGGTTATCGTTGTTTATCTCATAATTTACTTTTATTTTCAGTTATGTTAATGCTTTGTTAAATTAAATTTTCATTATACATATATGTATTCTTTTTTGGAAATAAAACTGTTGAAATCCTTAAATAGTTTGATTTTATCGTATCAGCTTTCAGTTTGTTAATTCAATACTCTCCAAATAGGGGCGCTACTTTGGGATTTGCACACTAGCAGACAAACACGTAAAGCCGGCCCTGATAGTAGGCGAATGCATGCTTCAGCGTATTAGCCAAGGGATGTAGACACGTAACAGTACATTACAATATCTACTGGACTATCAAGAAGAAAGAAAAAAGAATTAACACAGTGATTTATTTCAAACATTTCAGTATTAGACCGGGACCCACGCCTATTTTCAAAAATGATTAATAACAGGCTGAATTTTCCTGAGTAGCTTCATTTTGCCGAGACGCCCAACTTTTTCCTCTACGAAAATTGTCGATAGTGGTAGGCTAATAAAATGCGCAGGCGTCAATCATGTCGATTTGGTGAGTGAAAAAAAGTCATTGATAACAGTTAGTTTTTCAGTTGAACTTGATAATTCGATGAAGTACTCGAAAAAACTTTTGTCCTACAAAATGGATGGTAGGACTGAAGAGTCCCCCACTCCCAACATGTACCAATGACATGGATAAAAATTCATTAATAACCAGCGGATTTTTTTACCGTTGCTTGGTTAATATTTGTATAATTGAATGATCATATTGTCCTACAAATTGAATGGAGGTGTTCCCAGTCCTACGCTCCGAAATTGTCAATTCCATGGTAAAAAAAATATCAATAACTGTAGGACAATGATAACACATAAAAAGTTAGTGTATTCTTCACTTAAATAATACAGTGTCCTACAAAAAAACGGGTTTGTATCCTAGTCCTTCAAAAATTATTCAAAATAACGAATTATTTTGAAATTGTGGTTTAGCTAATTTAATATACTTTTATTCCGGTGTTTCCGGTGTTTCCGGGTTTCCCTGCATCTGTTAAAGCGAATGCGACATCATTTGGGCCGCCCCGGAGGGCAGATGGATTATTTCAATGTTTCTACTTTGTTATTGTTGTTTTCAATATGTTTATAAAAATTATCAAAGCTAAACAAAATTTCCCACTTTTTTCATAAACTTTTCACGTAAATTATGATATTTTTGAATTGAACAAACAATTATACATTGAAAGTAACATTACTTTACGAATGAAAGTATATTAAATTAGCTAAACCACAATTTCAAAATAATTCGTTATTTTGAATAATTTTTGTAGGACTAGCAATACAATCCCGTTATTTTGTAGGACACTGTATCATTTAGGTGAAGAATACACTAACCTTTCATGTGTTATCATTGTCCTACAGTTATTAATAATTTTTTTTTTTAACATGGCATTGATAATTACGGAGCGTACGACTGGGAACACCTACCATTCAATTTGTAGGACAATATGATCATTCAATTATACAAATATTAACCAAGCAACGGTAAAAAAATCCGCTGGTTATTAATGAATGTTTATGACCACGTGGTACATGTTGGGAGTGGGGGACTCTTTAGTCCTACCATCCATTTTGTAGGACAAAAGTTTTTTCGAGTACTTCATCGAATTATCTCGAGGTTCAACTGAAAAACTAACTGTTATTAATGAAATTTTTGCACTCACCAAATCGACATGATTGACGCCTGCGCATTTTATTAGCTACCACTATCGAGAATTTTCGTAGAGGAAAAAGTTGGGCGTCTCGGCAAAATGAAGCTTCTCAGGAAGATTCAGCCTGTTATTAATCATTTTTGAAAATAGGCGTGGGATCTCGGTCTATAGATGCAACAAAAAATCAAAAAGTTGATTTTTTCATTTTGTGTTTTTGGCATCGACAGCTCAGGTCATTAGTCACTATGTGTTCTGAATAGGCCTTGTTCCAAACTCCATACGCCACCTTAGGAGCAGCACTGTTGATTAGAATGCAATAGTGAATCGTGCAGGACTCACCCCAGAAGAACTACGAGATTTTAATAATTTGCACAACAATTTCGATTTCTCTTCCTGCAGAACCTGAGATATTTATTAATAAAGAGTTATTGCGGTATACAATAACCAATAGATTATTTAATCTAGGACAAATTTCCTTCCATTCATTTAAAAAAACTATCAAAATCGGACTGAAAATAAAAAAGTTATTCAAGATCAAAATTTGTTTACATTTCAAAGTGACCGTTTTTTATGCACCTGAGTGTATATTGATTGATATTACACACACTGGAGGTGCAGAATTTGGCACAAAATACAAAATGAAATGAAACAAAAATGGCACAACCAAGATGAATTAAAGTGTACGCTATGATTGAGAATAGTGTATCGTTTAAGTATATTAATATAAATCTCCAGTAAGGGCTATGCCTGTGACGTCACGATGATAGCTAACAATAATGAATACCTATTTAGGGGCAAAATCTTAAGCTTAACTTATCTGATAGTGAGTAGATTTTCTCAGTAAGGACTGTTCACCAGTTGTAGTTTATGAATCCAGTGCCTTGATGAGTACGTGTGCACAGTGGGTATGACACAATCAATCGAAGTACGTGTACAGCCGGGACGAATACCATCAACGGGGAATACCAATCATAGGGGACGAACAGAGAAGGAATACTGAACCACAGAGGAACAGTGGAACTCCAGCGGTACAGTAGGAGAACAACACTGGAAAACAACAGTGGAAAACAACCGTGTAACAACGGAACAGTAGTAGAGCAACAGAACAATAAAACCGTTCCGGAACAGTAACACTCTAGAATAAACAAAACCAGTCTGATTTCTGAATACACTTGTATTGGGTCATAAGTAGAGCCCAAATGCAAATACTAACCTCTATTGAGTGGGAGGGTTCTGGTAACAACGTTGATGGTCTGTTCGCTGTCTGATAGCTAGTTTCCTGTTCCAGCGGTTTTACCGATGATAAATAACATTACAAGACCATAACCTCAAAATCCGAGCAGCGAACAGACATTTCTCGAAAATATATAGCGTCAAATATCGCAAACAATATGAGAAAATCTCCAGATATGAATTTTCCCAAGATCCATCAAGGATGATCAAAATTTAATTTGATTCAGGAGAATTCGAATAGGTTAGCCAAAATGTCACTCATCAAATATCGAACCGGAAAACGTCACACAAAATGACTCAGACGTCAAAGTTAAATAATGTCACTAAAGCGCTTCCTTGTTCGTTCCTGGTCTATGAGTTCAGTCCAGGAACTACCTCGAGCTACTGGGAGCTACACTGCTTGGGACAATTGGACAACGACTCAGGTGAATAGTACAGAGATTCTCATCTTTCGATTCGACACGAATCGACTAGCTGTCACCTTTCGACAGTCTTCTCAACATAGGGAGAGGAGTGATTCTCATCACATGTCGAAAAACAGAGATTCTCATCTTTCGATTCGACACGACTCGACTAGCTGTCACCTTTCGACAGTCTTCTCAACATAGGGAGAGGAGCGATTCTCATCACATGTCGAAAAACCAGTCGAGAGGTAACGTGAGTCTCAGAATACGTCGTCGTAACACCTACAGATTCAGTGTTACCAACTGAACTAAGACGAACCAAACACAAACAAGGTCAAGTATTCGAAAATGAAGTACCTCAATGGCACAGAATAGAGATAGAGGAGAAATGTGTTTTGTGTTCTAAACACAAAACAATAGACTAACCAAAAGTATGTTTACAAAATAACGCTGTCATACCGCAAAATAGAACAACTGATAACTGTCATTAGCTTAAGGCCAGTTCATGTCCGCTAGAACTAGTACGGTAGAGGTAAGTACTGAAATACGACAACGATCAAGTTATCATTTTGAAACAGTGGCGTACAGAGTGGAAAGTTTATATCAATGACAGAGAATATCTGATGTTATTGTATTAAAAGGGGTTTCTAGGGCAAAATAAACCCGTAACCATACACCAACACTGTAGGGTATTTTGGCAAGTACCTCTCAGAAAACAACTACTCTCTTGACTAATACCACGACGGGACACTATTTCGAGTGCATCCTGTGACCAAATATCGGAATTTCTTTTCGATTAGGACAGGGGGACGCCACTTACAGACTAACTTCGAGGTCTTACGCCCATCAGTGCAAGTATAGGTCAATACAGACGGTTTTGAGGCCATCTGTTTCCCGTCGTATCATCACATCACTCTGACTACTTGGTTGCTCTGGTCTCTAGGGGTCTAGGCCGCACCATGTTGCGAACATAGCAAGAACCAAATCTTCGGTTTAGAGATTCAGTCAGATATACGAACACAAAGCTCAGAATTCTTTAGGGAAATCGTTAAGTAATGAGTAGTTTCCGACCGATGTTTTACCTTTTTTTACTCCCATCCTCCAACTGTGTGGTCAGAGTGAATCTCATTAGATATTAATATAATAGTAGGCCAAGCTGTAGTTAAAAATAAGAGGCTCTTTTCACACAAAATAAAAAACGCAAACAGCCTATACTACTTTTTATAGGATAGTTCGTTAATGAAAACCCCAGTTTTCGCGCCAGCGAAATCGCTTTGTGGAATTTTTTAAACAAGAAATAGTGAAATAAATTTCCATTTTTTTTTTTTGCGAATATCTCAAAAAGTATTAGACCAATCGTTTTACAGTTTTACAGCACTTTTGTAGAGATTTATAAAACCTACAAAATAGTTTTTTATACAACCGGATCGGTGCCTTTTTCACTGAGAAAATCCGGGAAAACCTCGAAGAAGAGACCATTTTTCAAAAATTCATAAATTTTATAAATCTGAAGCTGGACAAACGATATTGCAGAAACTGATAGATGATAACATGTGGTTCAACTGTGCGCAAGATGTTTTTTGTCCGATGTGTAGTTTTTGCACAATCGCGTTATAAACAATTTAAGGGCACATCTTGCAAGATGCGCCGATTCAAGGGAAATCGTCGTATTCAAATTCTGTAAACGGCATCTGGGAGTAGAGATCAATATCTACAATTTTTATATTTTGGATTTTCACCTGAGAGATGGGAAATGTGTTGAAAATATCACAGAAAGTTGATCAAAACGCTTCAAAGTGTGTCCGAAGTCACCCGAAGTCACCCGAAGTCGAACTGAAGTTAATAAGAGTTGAGTTCGGGCGACTTCGGGTGCACTTTGATGCATTTAGAGTAAATTTCAGTGGCATTTTCAACACATTTCCCACCTTGCAGGTGAAAATCCGAAATATACAAATTGTAGATATTGATCTCTACTTCCATATGCCGTTTACAGAATTTGAATAAGATGAAAAATGGTCTCTTTTCCGAGGTTTTTCCGGATTTTCTCAGTGAAAAATACACCGATCTGGGCGTATGAAAAAACATTTGGTAGGTTTTATAAAACTCTACAAAAGTTCTATTGATTGTAAAACGATTCCTTGAATAATCTCTGAGATATTTCCAAAAAAGTTTCAATTTTTTTCACTATTTCTTGTTTAAAAAATTTCACAAAGTGATTTTGCTGGGGCGAAAACTGGTGTTTTCATTAACGAACTATCTTATAAATATTAGTATAGGCCATTTGCGTCTTTTATTTTGTGTGGTAAAAAACCTCTATAGCTTGGTCTATAGCTGTATTTGATGGATATTAGAAGGAAACTACCAAATTAGCGGAAACAAAACGTTAAAAAACTCTCCATGGTTAACTATGCTTTTGAAAAAGAAATGCAATCCTAGCATTTTTCCCCTTGATTTAAATAAATTAGGTTCCACCAAATATCTGAAGAGTCAAAAGTGACATATATATATACAGGGTGTTAATTAATTACGTTGACAAACTTCGGGAGGTGATTCTTTGAAGGTTTTCAGGACGAAAAGTTCATATAAACATATGTCCCAAACGGCTTGGTTTTCGAGATACAGGGTGATAAAAATACATTTTTTTCAAGATTTTTTAGAGTTAACTTCGACATTTTCTACAATAATCAGTTCAAATTAGGCAAGTACAATCCATTCAATAGTACGCACGATACAAAATAATGCATTTCTCAAATAATTCACAGGGTCCTCCTTTTTTCAGAGTCAAGCTTTGTTCAACCCTTCAGAATTTTTTTTTCCGCCGCCACTGACATATTATGAGAAAGGAATAATGAATGTTGTTTCATTTAACATCTTTTTGCTCTCTTGATGTTTTTCATTTACTTGTACGGTTCAGGAGTTACAATGAAAATATTAACGCAAACATTTGAGAAGCAAATAGTCTAACAAACTTGAAGGGTGATTCTTTGAAAGGTTTCAAGATGAAAAGTTCATATAAACATGTCCCAAGCGGCTTGGTTTTCGAAGTACAGGGTGATCAAAATACATTTTTTAGGAGTTTTTCGAGGTTACTTCCAAATTTTCGACAATAATCGATCCAAATTAGTTCAAATTGGACAAGTACAATCCATTCAATAGTGCGCATGATATAAAATAATTCATTTCTCGAAGTGTCATTGCCACTCTCCAAAGATTAGCGCGTGACGCAATACGTCATTTTGTTCTCATTACACAAATAGCTATTTTCTGCTCGTGTAGAGATAATGTAATGTTATGGAGCTCCCATACATTTTTTACCATAACTCAGGTTGAATATGTATTGCACAAAGTTAATTTTGGCAAAATAATTTTGGACATTTTCAATAGTGAATAACTTTATTATCAAATACTAGAGCAAAGTAACATAAATTCCCTAGGAATAAAATTAAGTTCAGAAAAGGACCATTATTGAAATTGATATGTCAGAGCAGCTGCTGGAAATGGCCACCGCCAACTTCAATGCATGCGTTTATGCGCCTAACCATAGACTGGCGGACACGCTCAAAAATACCAGGAGTGTTTCTTATAATTCCGCATGACTCCTGTATGCGATTCCTCAGGTCTTCTTCACTTTGAACTGGAGTTCGGTACACTAATGATTTAAGGTGCCCCCAGAGGAAAAAATCAAGTGGATTCATATCGGGTGACCTTGGTGGCCAAAGTTGTGGCCCACTACGCCCAATCCAGCGATCAGAATAATTCTCTTCTAAATATTGGCGTGCAACCAATCTGAAGTGTACTGGAGCACATCATGCATAAACCAAATTCCAATTCTTTCCCTCAGTGGGATCTCTTCTAGGAGTCCAGGTAAGATGAATTCAAGAAAATGTCGATAATGGTCACCATTGAGTCTATGAGGCAGAAAATGTGGCCCGATAAGGAAATTCCCTACAATTCCAACCCAAACATTCACAGAAAACGTCTCTTGAAAATGGTTTTCAATCACGGCGTGTGGGTTTTCATCAGCCCACATATGATTGTTGTGAAAATTAATAATGGCTTTAGGGAAAAGCATGCCTCATCGGTGAATAACACTTGAGATAAAAACCATGGATTTTCCAACAATTTATTTCGAATCCAAGTGCAAAAAGTTAATCTCTTTGGAAAATCCCTTGGCAGAAGAGTTTGAACTCGCTGTATGTGATAGGGATAAAGTTGTTGCTCTTTTAAAATTTGCCATACCAATACATGGGTTACGTTAAACTGTGCCGCAATTTGTCTTGTACTGGTGTCTGGATGCTGCTCAATTTCGTTAAGTACAGCTTCTTCTATCTGAACTGTTCTAACTCTCCTGGGTCTTCCTATGAGAACAGCAGACCTCTTGAATGTACCCGTTTCACGAAGACGGGAGTGAATATTGATGGACATTTGTGTGCTGGGAATATGACGTTGTGGAAATCTTTCTAGATACATTCGTTTGGCGGCACGAGCGTTACCATCAGCCATTCCATACATTAAGTGCATGTCTGCCATTTCTGAATTTGTATATTCAACCATTTTATCCAAAGGAATATTGAATGAATCTGCTTTATAGCTTGCACTAATGAAGAATTAACAATGAGACAGTTTCTCAACTTTCGATAACTGTCAAGTTGTTGATATTCAAATAAATGAATTAATATCAAAGCCCACTTTGCTATTTTTATGAATTCAAATTGATTACAAAATTTCTGAGTTACTGCAGAAGAAAAAACAAACCGAAATTTCTGATAAAATAATGTACTCCGTACGGAAACAAAAATTTGTTTGATTTAGTTTTTCGGAGTTATGACCAGAGATTCATAAATGAAAATCAAATGTGTAATGATCTGCGACTATTAGATAAACCCTATTAACTATCTTCCATTACAGGATTACCTTTCGGAAGTTTTTTATGTTGAAAAGGAAACGTTCAATTGAAAACTAAAAAATATCTTTTTTTAAAATAACAAAAAATTTGTATGAGTTCTCTATCAAGACTGATGGGTAAAAACATTTTTAATCAAATATCTCAATGAAAATGCACATTTTTACCATCAGAATCTTCAGGTTGAAAGTTAATGTTTTCCCAATATCTGTCAGATCTAGTTTAATATCCAGCGTACCGCAGTGACGGGGAGATAGTAGTTTTCTGTTAGATATCACAAAAAGAAATCACATCTTTACAATAACAAGCTTTTATTTAGCTTCACTTGTAACTAACTAACAAACAATTTAATAAAAGTTGAATTTGACCCACTTCTAATACTCCGATTAATTCGAAATTTGGCAGGTTTCCGTAATTCCGGTGACAATACATTAAAAAAAGTTTGTTAAAAAACAAAATGGCGGCTCCAATATGGCGGACGAGTTTTGTGATTATGATCCGATTATGTTCAAAATTGGTATGTGATGGTTTTTGGGTTGGAGATTTTCAGTTTCACATAAAAAATAAACTAAAATGTTAAAAATCAAAATTATAAAAAGAAAACATTTTAAAGTTTTTATTCAATACACTGAAAAGGAAAAAATAATTCATTTCATTGTTTGATCTAGGTAATCTTGTACAGAAAGATTTTGATACTCACGGAATAACCTACAAAAAATGAAACACATTATTTTTTCATTTTCAGTGCATTTGTATAAAAGCTTGTCTTTATATTTTTTATTGTATAATTTTTATTCATCGTAGATTTTTCTAATTCTGAAAAAATATTTCCATCAATTTACAATAATTGAAAATGTTTAATTTTCAAATTTTCTAATGTTATGCCACACTGGAAAATGTTTAAATTAATATTTTCATTATAGCCCCTGAACCGTACAAGTAAATGAAAAAATGCAAGATATTAAAAAGATGTTAAATGAAACAACATTGATTATTCCTTTCTCATAATATGTCAGAGGCGGCGGAAAAAAAATTCTGAAGGGTCGAACAAAGCTTGACTCTGAAAAAAGGAGGACCCTGTGAATTATTTAAGAAATGCATTATTTTGTATCGTGCGCCCTATTGAATGGATTGTACTTGCCTAATTTGAACTGATTATTGTCGAAAATGTCGAAGTTAACTCTAAAAAATCTTGAAAAAAATGTATTTTTATCGCCCTGTATCTCGAAAACCAAGCCGTTTGGGACATATGTTTATATGAACTTTTCGTCCTGAAAACCTTCAAAGAATCACCTCCCGAAGTTTGTCAACGTACTTAATTAACACCCTGTATATTCGTGCCACTATTTCTCGCGGACCAAATTGCATTTTATATCAAAACTGAAGATGGCTCTAGAGACGTTTCCATGACAAAATTTAGCTTTATTGACAAACATAATCAGTTGTTGAAATCAACTTGAATATTATTTGACTATTTGCTGACGAATGTTTTGAACATGATTTACTCTGAAAATATAATTGAAATAAAAATGCCGGGAAGATTGGTTGTGCCGCAATAATACCAGAAAAGTCGATATGATGAAACATAAAAGAAAAAATATTGGACACAGGCCTAAAAAATCTTGCGTATTTAGCAGAGAATTCATTAAAATTCTACACAATGCCTATGCCGACTTCTGCTACATCAGTTTGGGTGAAAAACAGTGCCACTGATATACGAGGCATCAACATAAATAATTATACTAACTGCACGTTCAAGTTTAATGTGTAAGTAATTTTATTAATAAGTAATTCGAAATTTTGTGGCTTTTATATTTTTTGTGAAATTGAATGCATCATTATGAAGTCGCCGGTAAGTAATTTAGGCATCAGTATGTTAGGGTGGATTCAGTCAACTTTAGTACAAGCATTATCAAAAACATAACAGTAACATCGAATGTTTTTAGCATAAACTAAACATTGTTATATAAACGGTGCCATTTGATATAAGAGGTTCAACTTTCGATTTTAACATAATATTTAAGAACAACTTCAAAGTGATGTTGACTAAAGGTGCATTTGGTCAACATGAACGTAACTTTAGCACAAGCACTGTCATAAACATAAAAGTAAAAATAATTATGTGTGAAACCTATATTATACAAGTTTTAGATGTAGGCATATATTTAAGAATAATAGGTACATTTTATGGGCAATGTCAATTAACGTATGCTCTTTCCGGGACCTTTTTCACATCTTTGGTATAAAACTTGTGTTACTTGCAAGAAAAAATAACGGTACCAGGAAGTATATGTGACAAAATACAGAATGACCATGGAATTTGTATTCGTTCTTCTTGATAGCTTGAAACTTGGTACAGGCGTATTATGGACAATATTTTTATCGTAAACGTGAGATTGTTGACGTTGGGATTTTCAAGGTCACATGTTTTTAGCATAAACTTCATCTTGTTGTATAAATGGTGCCATCTGATATAACAGATTCAACTTTCGCGTTCAGCATATAATTAAGAACAATTTTAAAATGATGTTGCACCTTCAATCCACGTTAAATCACTTACCGACGGCTTTGGCCTGTCAACAACTAAAAAAGACTTACCGTTTTGATAACAGATACCGTAAGTAATCAAGAAAGCTGGATCGCGCAAGAGAGATAATTTCTAACAGCTGGTTACGAGCGTTTGACAATAATGTGACATTAGGAATAGTTATTCAAGCAACAAAAGCGGTAAGGGTTGTTTACTGGTCGAAAGCAATATTTTGCTGGCCGAAGGTACCAAGGCCCGCGAATACTTTTTTTGTATGAGCGATGCAATAAATTTATTTAACAATTGTCATTGTAAGTCAATAATAATGGACACGAATCCTATATTTGATTTAAAAAAAAATAATCGAAAAATGCTGTTGTTTTGTGCGTGAGGGCAACGGGCAGCTCTCCTAATTTTTATAATTTTTTATATTTTTCAGGGTTAACATCCAAATTTAGAATCTTAATCAGAATTCAGTGATAGTGTTTGAATTTCACTAGAATTCGGTGTTGATATTTGTGTTGAAATTTAAACAAAGTGATTAGCAGACGATATAAAATGAGGATTAGCTGTTGGGATCAATCCTCTTAGAGAGAGTAAGAAATATATGGATTGCACAAGCTCTGATTCGAAAAAAGCACAAAGTTAAAATTATCTTGAAATTGGCTCCAGTGGACTTATGAGTTTTAGGAAAGAACCTAAAGTGGTTCAGGGGTTTATAAGCAGACATCCTGAAAGCAAATTTTGTTATCAGTATCTGAATACAGGGTGTTTCATAATAAATGCGCAGGACTTCAGGATGTGATAGCTCGTCCAAAAATATGAAAAAAAGTTTCTATTAACTCACCCTCTAAAATGCACCATTTTCGAGATACAGGGTGTTGAAATTTTAGAAAAATTATCGTTTTTTGCGAATATCTCTGGAACCGTTTATCGCACAAAAAACAGATTTTGAATGCAATTTCTACTCATAATAAGCTATGCTTTGTGCGGCTTTTTTATTTTTTTAAATTCATAATTGGTAAAGATTTTGAAGGAGTAGTGGGTGTTTTTTTCTCCAACTTCTACGCCACTGGAGCCTCCTATATGAACCGCCAATGTTTTCTACACAAAAAAGGTATTCTTGGTCATAAGCTCTAAAGTTGACCGTTTTCAAGAAAAATCAACTTTCATGTTGTTTAAATAATGTTTTTTCCCCGAAAAATTGCTGCGTGCATTGAAGCTAACGGCGGACATTTCCAACAATTCAACTGAGTATGATTGTTATTGTTTTTTTTTTATTTTGCAATTAAGAAGTCAACGTTTGGTTTTGTTACTTGTTTTAACGTTTAAATAAATTTTGTATAATTAGGAAAAAAATTATTTAAAAAAATTTACCATGTTTTTCAACATGAAAGTTGATTTTTCTTGAAAACGGTCAACTTTAAAGCTTATGACCAAGAGTACCTTTTTTGTGTAGAAAACATTGGCGGTTCAAGTCAATATCATACTTTTTCCAGTGGCGTAGAAGTTGGAGAAAAAAACACCCACTACTCCTTCAAAATTTTCACCAATTATGAATTTGAAAAAATAAAAAAACATAGCTTATTATGGGTAGAAAATGCATACGAAATCTGTTTTCTGTGCGATGAACGGTTCCAGAGATATTCGCAAAAAACGATTATTTTTTTTTAATTTCAACACCCTGTATCTCGAAAATGGTGCATTTTAGAGGGTAAGTTAATAGAAACTTTTTTTCATATTTTTGGACGAGCTATCACATCCTGAAGTCCTGCGCATTTATTATGAAACACCCTGTAAGTTAACTTTTCCAGAAACTTTTTTTTGTTGTTTCAATAAGTTGTCAAATTATTGACATATGAGTTGTTTTTATAATTTGCAAAATTTTCTTGCCTACTCAGATGTTGTGTTTTAATAACCTCTTACTAGGAGGTTTTTGTTTTTTTTTTTAATTCCAAATTTTTTTTCTTTTATTCAATAGATATTAAATTTATTTAACATCTTTGTTTGATTTGGCATTACACTTACACCAAAATATCATCAGTTGAGTCAATTTTACTTAAGTCTATCTGTTCGCGCTGCTAGCACGAACCTAAAATCACTTCGGACAAGCTGTATCTATAATGGGTTTATTAAAAAAAAATGACCCTGCGGAAATAGCTAACTACAGACCGATATCCATCTTAAGTATATTTTCGAAAGTTATCGAAAGGTTAATATATGAGAGGATGTATAATTATCTATCCAAGTTTAATATTTTTACTGAATATCAACACGGTTTCCGGAAAGGAAAATCTACTCAAACAGCTGCGTGTAGTTTGATTGAATTTATTTATACTGCCTTGGACAGTGGTAAACAAGTGGCGGGACTCTTTTTTGACCTGTCACGAGCTTTTGATTCCATAAATCTTAATTTTATTAATAGTAAATTATATAACATTGGGTTCAGGGGAACTTTTCTAGATTGGATTGACGATTATCTGAGGGACAGAGAGATGCTGGTGAGGGTGGAACACTGTTTTTCAGAGAAGAAAAAGTCTAGCATTGGTGTTCCACAGGGTTCAGTGCTGGGGCCGCTGATATTTTTATTATTTATTAACGACATGCCTCAGCAGATCAATGCCAAACTTTTGGCTATTTTTGCAGATGACACTTCCTTAGCGGTCACAGCATGTACATACGAGGAATTGATTGAATCAACCAAACAAATAATGATATGTTTCAACAGTTGGTGTGCGCAAAATGGTCTAATGGCGAATATCCCTAAAACTGACTGCATATATTTCACTCCCCACACAAATACAAAAGTACTACAGTTTTACTTGAATGGAGCAACTGTAAAATCAACGGAATGTAGCAAATTTCTAGGTATATATGTCGATCAGTCCCTTCGATGGACAGACCATATTGATATACTGAGTAAGAAACTGAACAAAGCTAGATTCGCAATAATGCGTTTGAGATCCTCTCTGCCAGTGGAGTCATTGCTGACAGTTTATTATTCACTTGTTTATAGTCATATGTCGTATAATGTTATCCTCTGGGGAAACTCTGTCAATAATCATAGAATTTTCGTAACGCAAAAAAGAATAATTCGCACCATGTTCAACTTGCCTCCTAATGAATCTTGTAAGCATCATTTTGTCGCCTACGGAATATTAACATTTCCATGTCTATTTGTATTGAAGTGCTTGCTGTATGTTAAAGACAACATTAGAAAACTCAAAACAAACTCTCACTACCATGACTATCCCACTAGAAACAGAAACCTTTTAAGCATTCCATCACATAGGACTGCTAAATTTGAAGGGTGCCCTACTTATCAAGGAATGATGTTTTACAATCATTTGCCTGAAAGCATTCAGCAGCTTGACGTGAATTCATTCAAGAATAAAGTTAAGTCTTTACTAACGTCCAAATGCTACTACAGCATAGGAGATTTTATGACAGATAGGGAACTAGGTTAAAGCTAGCATACCACATTTTAGTAAATTGTGTTTTTTATTTTATTTTATTATTTGTTGTTACTGTCGTACCTATTTATTGACCTGTCCTATACATCCATTGTCTGATTATTATTATTATTTGTTGGAATCTTCTGCCTGGAATTTTTTTAACGCCTTACTCCTAACCACAGGAGTGGTGACAGCAACCTCATTGAATTCTATTTTCAGAGACTTCATTCCTCGAGACAGTAGTCAGTGAGTGTATCCCCCAGACAAGGATGCAGAGAGAAAGTAATCAGGTAAAACTGAGTTTAACTTACACTTAAGGGGCACTCACTAAGAGATAAATGGTCGATTTCACCAACTGATTCCTAAAGTTAGGAAATACCTAAATCGAATTTAGGAACGCCCAAGTGCAATTTGCGTTTCACCACACGTTAAGTAATGCTTAAGAGTGATAGGAAATACCTACGTTTGTTATTTTCTATCACTTTTAATCATTACTTTAACGCTTGGTGAACGCAAATTGCACTTGGGCGTTCCTAAATTCGATTTAGGTATTTCCTAACTTTAGGAATCAGTTGGTGAAATCGGCCAAAACAAAAATGATGACATTCTGTTAAATTTATATTGGTGAAAATTCTGCTTTCCTATCGGTAAGTGACGGTTATTACGAATGTATACTGCTTTCCGATCGGATATTACTCACTGCCTACTAATCGGTTATTGATACTTCGGAGATTTGTAAACTTACTATTATTTTAATGGAACCAGTTAAAACGTTAAATTAACGGATCGTGTAAAAATATAATTACGAACGTATCCATAACAACAAATTCAAACATTGTTGCAAGTTTGTTATTGTTACAAGACAAAAAACGTGACCAAAATAAAAATGCTCAAGAAATTGGCTTTATTTAAGGTATTTGTATAAATGGGAACTCATTGATAACGTGTTCTACTGTTAAAAGAACCGTTCCTCCTGTTTCATAATAATATCTGAGATGAGTTCAAACGGCTCTTCTATTCAGAGGATTACAATTAACGATAAAAAACAATGGATAACCCAAGAAATGAAAAATTTCTTGAAAGATTTACGAAGTTTGCATTATATTATAAAGTTTAGTGATAATGAAATTTTTCGTGATTACTTTAATGAACATTGCATACTATACCTATAATAGAACTTTGATTAAAACGGCGAAAGATAGTTATCCATAAGATAAGGACATCTGAAGCTGAAAATGCATCATAGGAATGTAGAGAATTTTTTAATGATTTCAAAGGAAACAGCAGAAAACATAATTACAGTCATTATTACATCCTGATACGAAGGGCTAATATTATTCAATAGCTGAGAAGTTGGCTAATTCTTTTGCTTCAATGAATGATCCTTTGAGTTGTCAAACCGATATTGATTCAGAGGAACCATTTTTTGGTATTAGCATATATTATATTCTCTTATTCGTTTGTCTATAATCTTTTCAATGTATTTCGGAATGGTACAGGGTTATTTAATATAAATTACTCACCCCTTCTCGTCGTTATTACAGCTTATGGAAAAAAAAGTTAAATGTAAAAGTTTTGTGGTTACTACAGAATTTTGATAAAATGCTTTCATATATACAGTGGCGTGCAGATTTCAGGGATTTCAATATTTTCCAATATGATGCCCTATATATTAATGAGTTTTCCAAATAATCCTTTTTCCTGGTTTAAAAAATATCATATATTTTTACCCTATCTCATACCATTTCGGACTTGGGGCAGGTACTACCAAACTAAGTTTTGAGTCAACTTGTGGTTATAATTCACATCAAAACGTATGAGTTGACTTTATCGGAAGGAAGGAGTATCAGTCAGAGTTAACTTTATATAAAATGATGCCAGAGCTTGTCAAAGCGCTCTTAGCTCTATTGTGCTAGAGAGCACTCTGCTTACAAGCACTTTTTCAAATCGCGAGCACTTGGAAGTACTCGTGAACACTAAGGTGCTTGAGAGATGATCCTGTTCACCAAACGGAGGAAAAAAGATGGATTCAGCACACCTATCATGTTTGGGCAAGAGCTGGAGCTAGTCCAGCAGGTCAAATACCTGGGGGTTGTCCTGGACTCCAAACTTTCATGGAGACGGCACGTGGATAGGGTTAGTCAAAAGTCGGTAGCAATCCTATGGCAACAGAGGATAATTATAGGAAACAATTGGGGCACCAACCCAGAGATCATACGCTGGCTGTACACGGCAGTCGTAAGATCCATTATGGGTCAGCCGTGTGGTGGCCAGGCGCACAGAGAAGCACAATAGACCGAAAACTTAGCAAGGTTCAGAGGTTGGCCTGTTTGGTAATAACGGGCGCAATGAGAACAACTCCAAACGTAGTGTTGGAGGTACTGCTGAGGATGTCACCGCTTCCAGTCTGGATCAAGAAGGAAGCAATGGCAGCCCATTTAAAGATGCGGGACTCGGGAGTCTGGGTAAACGAAGGAGCGATGATAGGTCATGCAGAAATCGCGAAGTGGGCGGAGCAGGAGATCCCGAACTCTGCCCTCAGAGTGAAAAGCGCACAAGACAGACTGCGATGGAATAGAGAGTTTACTCTTACTATTCCGAGGAGAGAACAATGGGAAGGAAGCAAGGTGGAGTGTAGAACAGGGAGCCTAATATGTTATACGGACGGTTCGCGTCTGACTGACAAACAGGCTGCGGGTGCCGGAATCTACCTGGAGGGAAGAGAAGTACGAGAGAACTACGCTCTGGGCAGATATACGACAGTTTTTCACGTTGAAGTGTTCACCATCCTATCCGTAGCTACGAGGCAAGAGGTGAAAGAAGGGTCCGAACAGAGAATCTATATCTGTTCGGATAGTCAGGCAGCGCTCAGAGCCATCTGCCATCCTAAACCAAGCTCAGCGCTTGTACAGAAATGCGGAGATGCGCTCGAGAAGGTAGCCGAAACGAAGAAAGTTCAGCTGGTATGGATACCGGGTCGCAGAGGGGTGCGCAGAAACGAGGTAGCAGACGGGCTTGCCAGATCCGGATCCGCAACGCCGTTCTGTGGGCCGGAGCCTCTACTAGGGCGGAAGAAGAGCTGAATAAACTTTGGAGAATAATACCGGCTGCAGGCAGTGGAAAGACTTTGTGGCCGGCTCCAGTAAGTCAAGGACGGCATGGCTCGTAGGCAAAAACCACCAAGTACTACGTCTCCTTATAGGAGCACTAACAGGACATAACAAGCTAGGCAGACACCTATCACTTATAGGTATAGAAGACAGCCCCATTTGCCGCAAGTGCGAAAAAACCGAAGAAACTTCATCACACTTTCTCGGCGAGTGTGAGGCATACGGGAGGCTGAGATTTGGAAACTTCGGAGTTGAGAAACTCCAACAAGAGGAACCAATCGACTTGAAGTGATCGGACATACTGACCTTCATTAGGAGGTCACAAAGGTTCGAAAAGGAAAACTAGGAGGATGAATGTAGATAAGTGGAGGACAGGAGATGGCAAAAAGGGTCCATGAGGGCCTACTTGCCTGGCCGCGGTTGCGGCTCCCCAAAGAACTACTACTACTCGTGAACACTAAGGTGCTTGCTGGCAACCACTCAAAAGAACTCGCAATCACTCAATTCCAAAAATTCGTACATACCTACTAATATGGAATTCAATTGGACCATAAATAACATATTGAAGCTACCATCTTCAATTAAATATATAAAATAGTCATCACGCATTGTCACCAGAATGGTGAACACCTGCTAAATTGTAAGTCAGACAGACACAAATTAAACCTTGTATGAATGGAAACATCCATAATGTGAATCTGCGATCTTTAAGACCCCCAGAGATCACTTACGAATCCTATGTTCTTTCGGTTTTGCTAGATGAACTTTTCGAAGCCAATAAAATAGAGCGTCACTATTCAGTCACGTAGTTTATGATACTGTTACTTCAGTACCTATCTGAAGTATCTAAATTTAGAGATGAACAACGTGTAATCTAATTTCTTACACTTTCGTGACTGACGGGTCTAAAATGCTATTTTATACCGAATTAAAGTGGTTATGAATTGAAAGGAAAAAGTTTGGCAAAGATTAAATTTGGTGTTTAAAATTCACCGTATTAAACTTTTTCGAGTTTTCCTATGAAATGGCATGATACACTCGTTATTAACAGGAGTGCAAGAGGTGAGATTACACTCTGTACATAATTTATAATTTATAATTATAATGGAAATAAATATTATTCGAATAACAGCATATTTTAGACAGTTATTGTTACGACAGGTACAGACAGTGAGAATTTATGATTGTGAAAATATCAATGATATATGGGTAATTATGGATATCAAATATTTTAGATAGGATATCACAAGAAATAAAACATGAGTAGTTTATCTAACTCTTTTTCTTTTCTGTTGAAAAAGGTTTTAGAATTTCTTATATGCATTTCAAAAAAAGTACAGCGGGCAAGTTCTATAACAATATTGTCGTCCTGGGCCATTTTTGTTGGTCATTATGTTCCAATATTCAATTTTCAAAATTAGTCAAAAGTGCTTAGTGATTGGTGCTCCATTTTTTTTCAGTGCTCGGTACAGCTCTCTATATAGTCTAAGAGCTGAGGGACCAAAACTGCAAGAGTTTTATAAAAGCTGATATTTTGATATTGGGTCATGAATAGGTTGAATATCAATAGCCTGCCGTCAGTCAGCCAGTTTTTGGGACAACTGGCGTGGGGGTGGTTCCAAACTTGTAAAAAAACCACGTATGTCGCAACTGTTTTATAAAATCTGAAAATTTGTCTGTGTATAGCTAGGCAACCAACAAACTGTGTGGACATAGTCAGTCAGCACAATATTGGAACACTACGCGTCAGCGGTCCGGTAAACACGTCAAAAAAAATGGGTTCGTGAAAGAGTGTTATAAAATCTGAAAATTAGTCTGTGGATAGCAAGACAACTAACAAACTGTGTGGACATAGTCAGTCATCAGAATATTCGGACACTTCGCGTCAGCGGTTCGTTAAACCCGTCAAAATAAATGGGTTCGTGAAAGAGTTTTATAAATACTGAAAATTAGTCTGTGGATAGCAACATAACTAAGAAACTGTGTAGACATAGTCAGTCAGCACAATATTGGAACACGATGCGTCAGCGGTCCGGTAAACCCGTCAAAAAAAATGGGTTTGTAAAAGAGTTTTATAAAATATTAAAATTTTTGTGTAAGTAGTTCATATTACCTAAAATAAGACTAACATAATCAGTCAAACGTTTCATGGAACAAACGCCGTCAGCAGGCAATAGAAAGGCGCCGTTATTTTGACATGTAGGTACTCGTGAGAATATGGAAAAAGAACAACGTTACTAAAATATTCCTTTATTAGAGGACGTATAAAGGCGAGGATTGAAGTTCCTTTATGTTCTTTTCTGTTCCTTTATTTGATATGACTCATGATTGATAAATATATAATATGTTTAGCAGGAATCGATGTTTCAACCCCTATCTATCATAAGAATAATTTTATCTGATACTGAAATGAATTATGTAGAAAGAAAAATCGAAGTTTCTAAGATTTAATTTAGGTTATGAATAATGAACGCCACATATAAACTGGCAGAATAGCGGCAGTCACTATTAAAATAAAGTTGCCTTAAATACTGCCTGACGTTATTGCAATATCTCTCTAATGAGTCAGCAGAATCTGTCCTTATCTGACGGTCTGTAATAAATGAGTGCAAGCATATTATTTGTCAGCCATTTTTTTCATGAACAAACTAGTCAAACGTACTTAATATAAGTTTACTAATTTACAGATGCTGAGTCGGAGGTGACCGACACCGAAGAAGAGTCTGATAAAGCTTATTATAGCAGCGATTCTGATTAGAACATTTATTTTTATTTTTAAAGTATTGATTTAAAAATAATATTGAAATAACCTTAATTTTTTTAAAGACATTCAAATTGAGACGTTTGTTTTTCATATTTCCAATCCCATAAACACTCAAAGAACATAATAAGTAGTTTAAATTAACCAAAAAGAGCATACTAACATGAAATTGCGTCTATCTAGTTTAGCATTTATTTCAAGTAGCTAAAAATAATGTTTAGGCGTATATAGCTACTATACTATTTATATAGATATTTCGAACAGTAATAATAGTTCTTTATGTAAGTAAGCATTTCTCAGTAACATAACAAATGTATTTGATTACATGAAGACACAATAGTTCGTAATTACTACCATCTTGTTGCTCAACAAAATTAAAAGTAAAAAAAACCACTTTTTCTTTGTTTTCCAATTGTCAATTCCTGGAATTATTTTCTAACGTTATCATATAAAGGTTGTTTCATTCAACAAAATCAACGATATTGTTGACGGAACATTTCTTTGCATTGAATTAACCTGTAGTACTATTTCTTTGAATGAACTAATTGTTATATAAAACATTTCTCCAACCACATTTTGTCCCATTGTTTATTTGAAAGTTGCATGTTGACCAAAATATAGATATTGCTTGTTGCATTAGTAAATATCTCTTTCCTATCGTTTCTTATTGAATATCTTTTCATCATTGTATTGTAATATTGAACAACTTGGTCAGCGCCATAAAACACGCTATATGAATTAAGCGCGCGGCGCGCCTTTCCATTGCCTGCTGACGGCGTTTGTTCCATGAAACTTCTGACTGACTATGTTAGTCTTGTTTTAGGTACTATGAACTAGTTTCTCGGAAATTTTCTGATATTATGAACAGTCTTTCACGAACCAAATTTTTTTGACGGGTTTAGCGGCAGCTGACGCGAAGTGCCCGAATATTCTGATGACTGACTATGTCCACTACGTTTGTTAGTTGTCTTGCTATCCACAGAATAATTTTCATATTTTATAAAACTCTTTCACGAACCCATTTTTTTTTGACGGGTTTACCGGACCGCTGACGCGTCGTGTTCCAATATGGTGCTGATGACCGACTATGTCCACACAGTTTGTTAGTTGTCTTGCTATCCACAGACTAATTTTCAGATTTTATAAAACTCTTTCACGAACTCATTTTTTTTGACGGGTTTACCGGACCGCTGACGCGTCGTGTTCCAATATGGTGCTGATGACCGACTATGTCCACACAGTTTGTTAGTTGTCTTGCTATCCACAGACTAATTTTCATATTTTATAAAACTCTTTCACGAACCCATTTTTTTTGACGTGTTTACCGGACCGCTGACGCGTCGTGTTCCAATATAGTGCTGACTGACTTAATCCACACAGTTTGTTAGTTGTCTTGCTATCCACAGACTAATTTTCATATTTTATAAAACTCTTTCACAAACCCATTTTTCTTGACGTGTTTACCGGACCGCTGACGCGTCGTGTTCCAATATAGTGCTGACTGACTTAATCCACAGTTTGTTAGTTGTCTTGCTATCCACAGAATAATTTTCATATTTTATAAAACTCTTTCACGAACCCATTTTTTTGACGGGTTTACCGGACCGCGGACGCGTCGTGTTCCAATATGGTGCTGATGACCGACTATGTCCACACAGTTTGTTAGTTGTCTTGCTATCCACAGACTAATTTTCAGATTTTATAAAACTCTTTCAAGGACTCAATTTTTTTGACGGGTTTACCGGACCGCTGACGCGTCGTGTTCCAATATGGTGCTGACTGACTATGTCTACACAGTTTGTTAGTTTTCTTGCTATCCACAGACTAATTTTCAGATTTTATAAAACTCTTTCACGAACCCATTTTTTTTGACGTGTTTGCCGGACCGCTGACGCGTAGTGTTCCAATATTGTTCTGACTGACTATGTCCACACAGTTTGTTGGTTGCCTAGCTATCCACAGACAAATTTTCAGATTTTATAAAACAGTTGCGACATACGTGTTTTTTTACAAGTTTGGAACCACCCCCACGCCAGTTGTCCCAAAAACTGGCTGACTGACGGCAGGCTATTGATATTCAACCTATTTATGACCCAATATCAAAATATCAGCTTTTATAAAACTCTTGCAGTTTTGGTCCCTCATCTCTCGGTCTAATATAACCACTGTCTGAAAATTTCGAACTATCTCTTACTAAGTTTTCAGCAATATTTAGATCTACTGGGACAATAATAATTTCAAGTAGTTTGGCCGACAGGCTGGTGCAAAAACGGATTTTAAACGCTTAAAATCAGAAAACGGACCAGGTGGAAAATGCTGTTGAGGTTCCAACTGCAAGAAAAAAAATTAAACACTCAAATTGGTGAAATGGGGATGCAGTTTTAGGGTTGAAAATGGTTTTTGGCAATTTGCTGCGAAGTTTTACATGAAAATTTGTAAGCATGTATCTTTTCGGTGTCGAATGAGCATGATTTTTTCGCAATTCAGAAAATTACCAGTTTTCGGGTCATGTACATTTTTTCGAAAGTGTTGAATACAAAAGTTTTCGATTTTTTTTTCCTTGGTCTTTTGGCATCGACTGCTATGGTCATTAGCCATGTGTTCTGGAGAGGCCTTGTTACTAACTCCATACGCCACTTTAGGAGCAGCACTGTATATTTTTAACGCAACAGTGAATCGTGGAGGATTATTCCCAGCCGACACGAGCCTGAATCATTCAGACTTTCACATCTGAAAATGAAAAAAGGTCGCACTGTCTGGGAATCGAACCTGCAACCTCTCGGTTACGAGGCGAGCGCTTTGTTTGTTTTCTACAACTTTGCCGTTGAACATTTTCCAGAGGTCACGTTTCTCCGTAAATCGCAAAAACCCGTTTTCAACCCCTAGCATCCCCATTTCACCACTTTATGTAGTGTCGTATTTAATTTTTTTTTTCTTAGAGTTAGAACCTCAACAACATATCCCACCTGGTCCTTGCCTATTACGTTTTCTCCACAAAACTTTTAGGCACCAGTCTACGAGTCTACGAGGAAGTTCAAGTATACCAACATTTTTTCATGAAGGTTTATGGTGTTTGCATGAAGGGTGCAACCGACTACCCGGGGTGGAGCTGTAGGTTTTCTGGGTTTTCCTGTAGCTAAAAAGTCGCCACGGAGCGCCACGGCAAGTAATAATAATAGCCGTCCTCTACCCGCACAGTCTATGCATTTGGGTACACTCTTCGAGTATTTATGAGATAGTATTATTTTATTATTATTATATACCTTTCGTCCTACATCACTAACACCAATTTTCGAAAAAAATTATTCAAAAACTGATTAATTCAAGAACAACCAAATCTCCAAACTCTGTGAGCTAGGCAGTAATCCCTTTCTGGGAACGCAAATAAATTAATTAATTTGTAGAAAACAAATAGGACTATTTCCATTCCGAAATGTTCGATTCTTTCAACATGACCGACGCATCAAATACTTGTGACTTCCGACTTATATTCTTTTCGTTTATGTATTGGCGAATGCTCCAGAATTTTGGTGAAGGCACTACATTTTGGCGAATGCTCTGAAATTTTGGCCAATACTACGAGATATTGGCGAATGCACTGGTTTCTGTCATAAATCTTATAAGACCACTGGCAATTTTCAATACTGCCTTTTGCAAAGAGGTATAACTCTCGGTAATATCATATAATTAACCGTTATCAAGAAAATTTCGTTTCATTGGCTTCCTGCGAACAATAATATTTTCACCTACACAAGGCTATTTCACTGTTTCTAATATTACATGATTGCACCAAGCAATGTAGCAAAAAATGAGTGAGTTTTTAACAAAAATACTAGTAGGAAACCAACTATGCCATCACATGAAAGACAGTCCGTAGTTTTATTCTGTTATGTTTTCGACTCGCAACTGTCATTTAATAATTTGTTATTTTAAATAACAAAAAACGTATTTTTTTTCTTTGTTTTGATTATAAAATGAAAACTAATAGAGCAATAAGGTTGCTTCAATGAATAAAATTGTAGATAATTGAAATACGAACAAAATGGAATAATTACGATCCGGTTGGATCATCAGTATCGGAGAAAAACTAGAAAAGCCGTCAAATTTTGCGATTTTTTGAAAAATTCAGAACTCCAATCATCCTCATGAAAGTATTGAATCATGTGTACTTTATGTGTGCAAAAAACAGGCGCTGTCTTATCATTAGTTTTGGCAAAATTGCAACTTAATTTTTTTACACTATTTTGCAGTGTGCCTAGATGCTCTAGTGATAGCCCGATTTCAATTCTTCATACAAATTATGAAAGTATAAGTGTAGTACTACAAAACGTGTATTCTCATTTTGCGCTACAATGCAAACGGCAGAGCCCACGTTAGCTGCCGAGTGGTAGGAGAGTCCGGGAGATGATCCGCAGCATTTTAGCGGAAAATAAGAATATTTTTAAAGACAAATATTCTCAATTGAAAATTGAATCAATACGTGACTCCTCTGGAAATGGAAAAACCCTACGATAAAATTTAATGAAATCAGGAATATTTTTGTTTTGTGGATTCGTACTTCTACATTCAAAATCTATTTTAGAAATTGAAATCCTACTATCACTAGAGCATCCAGGCACGCTGCAAGATAGTGCAAAAAAAATCAAATAATTGCAATTGTGCCAAAACTAATGATCCGTCAGAGCCTGTTTTGTGCACATATAAAGTACATATGATTCAATACTTGCATGCGCCCACATTTTATTATTAGATATATCCAAAGCTTTTGATAGAGTCTGGCATGAGGGCCTCTTGCAAAAGCTTTGTGATTTTCAAATCTCTCTTGGCTTGATAAAATGGTTGAAATCTTTTTTTATCTGGGAGGACTTTTCAAGTAAAAGTCGAAAATACCATCTCTGACAGGAGAGCAATTGAGGCTGGGGTTCCACAGGGGGCAGTATTGTCACCTTTGCTTTATAGCCTATATACCTGCGACATCCCGAGGATAGATCGCGTGAAGGTCTATCTTTTCGCTGATGATACTGCTTTGCTTACTTCGACACTCAACCACCAAGCCGGTCTTGTTTTATTGCAAGATGCGATTGACAGGCTTCGGCGGTGGTATTTGAAGTGGAAAGTGAAGGTGAATCTGAACAAGACTCAGGCGATTTCGCTGGGGAGAGGTATTCGACCGCCTCACAACAGCGTTAGGGTTGCAGGCAGTGAGATCAACTGGTCCACACGAGTCAAGTACTTAGGTATTATTCTGGATTGCCGGCTCACCTGGACTCCTCATATTGAAATCATCAAAACAAAATTTTTTATAAAAATAAAAAAAGTATACCCTTTAATATGCAGAAGCAGTAAGCTGTCTTTAAAGAACAAACTGATGATCTACAAAATGGTGTTTAAACCTGGCATTATATATGCTTCAGCAGCCTGGGGCCATACTAGTCAGTCATATATTTTAGTTATTGAAAGATTACAAAATAAAATTTTGAGAATGATTAAGAACGCTCCATGGTTTGTGAGTAACGTTCGTATACAAGAAGATTTGAGTCTTGTCACTATCCAAGGTGAGATCAGAGCGCACACTCAGAGGGTATTCGAATGGGCGGAAGCTCACGAAAACCCGCTTCTCAGGGCCATAGTAGATTATACTATTGACGACCCGACTCGTTTCAAACGGCCTAGGTATTCTTTGGAATGACAGGTCTACCCACAGTTTCTTGTTGCACTGGTATTAATCAGGGAGCTTTCATCAGATTCTAAATTCCTCAGTGAACCTTTCCCGGGCTGTACTTCAATTGTACTTCATGTCACTGTCAAATTAACCAAATGTGAATTTTAAAAATATTTGAGTTGTAAAAATTCAAAAATGTGTATGAGAAGATCCAAATATATATGATTCAATACTATCATGGAAAATCTTGTTATGAGTTATGAGTTTTTTAAAAAAAAGGAAAATTTTTTTCGTTGGAGCAACCGCAGGATCAATTAGTTTTAATTTTATGAGCAAAGCAATTAAAAAATACACTTTTTTCGTTATTTAAATGTTTATAACAAATTAATAAATGATAGTTGAGAATCGAAAACATAACTGAATATAACTACGGACTATCTTCCATGTGATGGCACAGTCGGTTTTCTACTAGTATTTTTGTTAGGAAAAAATGCTCTATTGATTGGCCTAGATGTAAATTAAGGTTGGGTATGAGATAGAGGTCGAAGGACAATAATGAAACCGAAACGGTTACCATTTGATTTACAGTATATCCCATTAAGAATCTAGTTATACTGATTAGAGCAATCATTAGCCAAATGATTATTCTACCATAAAAATGGTGACCAGGTGACCAGGTGACCAAGTGACCATGAGACGAGGTACGCTCCCCCATTTTTGTTAAAGGAATATATTGGGAAGCAGGCAAGGATTTATTTGAGGTAACACTCTTCTTCAAAACAGACATATCATCAAATTCATAGAGAGTTAAGGTAAATTTTATATGTGAAAATGGACGCCACCAGAAGTATATGAAAGTCAAAAACCTAATACTTACCAAAATACTCCCAGCAGAATTGTCGATAAAATGAACTTGTGTTAACTAACTTTTAAGGAATAAATGAATCAAAATCAATTCCAACCTCTAATAAAAACACGTCCGAGATATATGTAACGGGTTCATCCCGAAACATGAAAGGGGGAACTTAGGAGAAACTGCTCCTTATGTTGAATTTATCTGTAAAGGATGGAATAAGACAACCAGTTATGTCTCTTTCAAATTATCCGACTGGCTTGCTATGTCGTTTCATGTATATTTTTGTCATAAAAAAACTTAGATTTTTCAAAATATGTTTTAATAAAACAAACTCAAGTGACCTACTCTAAAAATAATGACGGGAAATTCAAAACACTACACCAATGAGTAATATAAATACTGTCTAGGATCCTTCAAATTGACCAAATGGCGCTACCAATTATCAATTTTTAGTTTTAAGGCATATACCCAACTAGACCAAGCTATAGAGGTTTTTTCCCCCACAAAATAAAAGACGCAAATGGCATATACCAATTTTTATAAAATAGTATGTTAATGAAAACCTCAGTTTTCGCCCCAGCAAAATCGCTTTCAAGAATTCATTAAAAAGCAGTAGAGAAAAAAATTACAACTTTTTTGTTTTTTTGGAAATATCTCAAATATTATTAAAGGAATCGTTTCACGGTCGATGGAACTTTTGCAGAGATTCATAAAACCTACAGAATGGATTTTCATACAACCGGAAAGGTGCATTTTCCACTGAGAAAATCCGGGAAAACCTCGAAAAAGAGTCCATTTTTCAAAAATTTATAATTTTTATAAATCTGAAGCTGGACAAACAATATTGCGGAAACTGATAAATAATAATATGTGGTTCAACTGTACGCAAGATGTTTCCTGTCCGATGTGTAGTTTTTGCAAAATCGCGTTATAAACAATTTAAGGGCACATCTTGCAATATGCGCCGCTTCAAAAGAAATCGTCGTATTCAAATTCTGTAAACGGCATCTGGAAGTAGACATCAATATCTACAATTTGTTTATTTTGGTTTTTCACCTGAAAGGTGAGAAAAGTGTTGAAAATGTCACTGAAAATTGATCAAAACGCTTCAAAGTACGTCCGAAGTCACCCGAAGTCGAACTGAAGTTAATACGAGTTGAGTCCGGGCGACTTTGGGTGCGCTTTGAAGCATTTAGAGTAACTTCCAGTGACATTTTCAACACATTTCTCACCTCTCCAAAATATACAAATTGTAGATATTGATCTCTACTTCTACATGCCGTTCACATAATTTGAATAAGAGGATTTCCCTTAAATCAGCGCATTTAGAAAGATTTGCCCTTAAATTGTTTAAAACGCGATTGTGCAAAAACGACTCTTGCGCACAATTGAACATCTTGCGCACAATTGAACCACATTTTATTATTTATCAGTTTCCGCAATAGTGTTTGTCTAACTTCAGAATTAAAAAAATTGTGAATTTTTGAAAAATGGTCTCTTTTTCGAAGATTTTCCGGATTTTCTCAGTGATCTGGTAGTATAAAAAACAATTTTAAAGGTTTTATAATTCTCTACAAAAGTTCACCAAACTGTTAAACGATTCCTCCAAAACTTTTTTAGATATTCGCAAAAAAACAAATAAGTTGTAATTTTTTTCACTATTTCTTGTTTAAAAAATTCCACAAAGCGATTTTGCTGGGGCGAAAACCAAGTTTTTCATTTACGAACTATCTTATAAAAAGTAGTATAGGCCTATTGCGTCTTTTATTTTGTGTAAAAAAACCTCTTATTTTTATATACAGCTTGGTCTAAACTACTTAACTTATCGTAACTGTGGATATAAGTTTTCAAATTATTCTACTGAATTATAAACATCTAAACATTTCTGACTCCGTCATCGTGGTTAGTTTTCAATGATTTCACAGATTTCGAAAATACTTTGGATAATTCGTAAAAATTGAAGGATCTATAGTTTTATCAACTTTGGAGTTTGAGCAGGAGCAGGAGCAGGAGCAGGATATTGCTCAGAGCAATATCCATTTTACTGATCCATCTGGTGGACGAACGCAATGTTTCATACCCGATGATATCAGTATCATGAAAATGAATCGCACACACTACAGACCTTTCAGAGGGGCACCAATTTTTACAGATATCCACTTCTTTCGCAGTTCCTCGTCTTTCAGGAAAGATAATACTGAGATAGTTTGTTTGTGAATCGTAATAGAGGACTTCAAATAAGGATGCAGTCATGCCACCACACAACTTTTGACTTTTAAACTACTAACACGTTTTTTCGCAACTTTCCTCCATGTCAGGGTTCCTGGCAGCCTCAGGAACCCCGTAATATGATTGAAATTGTTCATAACGTCGGAAATATTGAGATTTTCAATAAAATACAAAATACTAGGGACTTCTATTTTATTTTAGGGATTTTTATTTCAAAATGGCGCTAATTTCAAAAGAGATAATTTTCCTGAATTTAAAAAAAATAACGTACTTATTTCTCTTTTCTTAGTTGCCAAATTATTAACCGATCCAGAAAATACTCTGAGCTTGGTAACTTTCACAGATAAACAAATCTTATTACCTTTTTGATTTAAATGTTCTCGGCCTTTCATTCAATAACTTAACTTTGAGGTTACATCACAGAACTTGTATCAGTTTTGTGGGTACGTGTTACATTTTAATCATAACAGTCAAAATGGTTGAATATCATTTCTCATTTCTACATTTGAGCTTTTTCATGAAACACTGGTACACTGACAAGGAAATAACCGAATACGATACGATACGATACGATACGATAGACATTTTCAGATATAGAGGCAAAAGCCAAAGCCCTAATTGACTGTGAAGAAAATCAGCAATCAATTTTTAAAAAATGCAAGCGACTATTTCAGCAGCAGCTCTACTACACTCGAAGAAGTTATAGAAAATCAAACACCTGGACAACGTTTTGAAATTCATGTTTTTATTGTCATAATTGTCTGCATTAGCTAAACGCGTGGAAGATTACCATCAAGTGACTAGTGTATTTGAAATACTTCGGCAGAAAATATCTTTAAAAAAAACTACAATTATCGTCAATTCTTTCCTAGACGGTGTGGAAGACAGTCTGGGCATTGAACTGCTGCAGTTTGCTAAGCTGCTCAAAAACTCAAAACAGATATGGCTGCTGATATTGAAAGCAAAAAGAAAAATCATGAGGCTTAGGAACTTCAAGTTTTTAAACTGTTAACGGAAAATTCATTAGAATCGTGTTTCCCAAATGTTAGTGTTTTGCATTTACTTGATTTTTATAATCACCAACTACAGCGGAGAACGTTCTTTCTCAACGTTAAGGCGCTTTAAAAATGTGTTAAAGAGCACAATGGGACAAGAACGTCTAAACGTTCTCAATATAATGAACAAGGGAAGTGATTAACTTAAAGAAATATTGATTTGACGAGTGTTATCTCCAAATTTGTCCAGATTAAATCACGGAAAGTCTTTTTGTAAATGTGCTGTTTCATTTCATATTCTATACTTTAATACTTAATACAAATCAAGGGCCTCTCGTTCACATTTGCTACGGGCCCCTCGGTGGCTTTATCCTTTACTGCCTAAACTACACAATACCTCTTTCATAACAATGCTTTAGCTCTAGTTTTGAATTCAGTGCCATTTTGATAGAAAAATCCCTAATAAAAATTAAATTCCCTAGTATTTTGTATTTTATGGAAAATCTCAACATTTCCGTCGTTATGAACAATCTCAATCATATTACGGGGTTCCTGAGGCTGCCTGGAATCCTGACATGAAGAAAAAATGCCGAAAAATGTGTCAGTAGTTTAAAAGCCAAAAGTTGTGTGGTGGCATGACTGCATCCTTATCCGAAGTCCTCTATTCGACTTACAGCCTGTCTCATAACGACTAGGCATATTGGCATAAAAACATGGAAACTCCCTCCAGAAGCGAAAAATGGAATAACCTTATAATTACATTTGAGTTCAATACTATATTTGATGGACTTCGAAAACACCCCTTCACTAACAAATCGAACACTAGATTTTTATCAACATCTTATTAACCATTTTACATGAATCGTTAGTTAATTCATCGATTAGAACACAAATAATTCACCCTAGAACATCTATCTAACTAACTTAACAAACAATAATCAAGGTCGCATGGTCGGACTTCAGTGTTGTCAAATTTGTTCACCATGGTTCGGAGAATTAAGACGTCAATGGTTCAATCGAATGCAAAAATGAGTCAGATCTTATAGGACAGTATTTTGAAACACAATTAGGATTTTTTTACACCCCGATCATTGTTTCAGTTCCTCATTCTCAATAAATAAATAGCAACCCTTGTATTTGCCCAAGTACGTTGCATTGACATAGACTAATTCCTCATTCCGAAACAAACTTTTTATTAAACTACAATACTATGAGAGAAGATAGACTAGTGCCTATAGTTTTTGTGAAAAAGAAAAAAGAAACAGGCAAGGACCAGGTGGGAAATGTTGTTGAGGTTCCAACTTTGAGGAAAAAAATATTTAAACGAAAACACGAAAATTAGTGAAATGGGGATGCAGTTTTTGCAATTTGCGGCGAAACGTGACTTCTTAGCGGAAAATGCTCAATGGAAAAGTTGTAGAGAATGAAAAACTGAAAAACTATTGTATTGGACACTTTTCGACATAACCCCAAATTAACTATCCAAATGACGAAAACCCGATTTTTCAGTATTTAATTTTTTTCTCGCGTGTTAATGATTCAATTTAGATGAAAATTTTCAGAAATATGTATTTTTTTGGTGTCGAATACGCGTGATTTTTTTGCAATTCAGAAGACGACTAGTTTTCGAGTTAGGTATATTTTTCGAAAAAAAATACCCTCATCTTCCACGAACAATTGTTCTGGTGTTTTTTAATATTTCAAAGGTCTATAAGTGATAATGGTCTATGTAACTTGGTGGTTTATTGATCGTTAAATCACTCAAAATTGAGAAAAACCGACAACAAGCCTCTCTGAATCATGATTTTCCCAATATTTTTAATGATTTTTGATAGTTATAAACTCCTTAAACTCCTTTTGTTATGAAAATGATGAAGAAAGTGTAAAATCATTGAAAATCATGATTCAGAGAGACTTTTTCTCAATTTTGAGCGGTTTAACGATCAATAAACCACCTAGCTACATAGACCATTTGAAAGAAGACGTTTCAACAATTAAAATGGTCAAAAACTAGTAGTCTTCTGATTTGCGAAAAAATCATGCTTACTCGACACAAAAAAAGATATATATCTACAAATTTTCCTCTGAAATAAATAAATTATGCGCGAGAAAAAAAATTAAAAATGAAAAATCGGTTTTTTCCATTTTGACGGTTAATTTGAAGTTATGTTAAAAAGTGTTGAATAAAGAAGTTTTCGATTTTTTTATTATCTACAACTTTTTTGAACATATTTTGCTAGGATGTTACGTTTCGCCGCAAATCGAAAAAAAACGTTTTCAATCCCTAAACTGCATCACCATTTCACCTTTTGTCGGTTTTCGTGTTTAAATTTTTTTTCCCTCAAAGTTGGAACCTCAACAACATTCTCCACCTGGTCCTTGCCAGTTATTTTTTTCTACAACTATTGAAAATCATTGAAAATATGAAGAAAATCATGATTCAGAGAGACTTGTCGGTTTTTCTCAATTTTGAATTGCGAAAAATCATGCTCAATCGACACCAAAAAAGATATATTCCTACAAATTTTCATGAAAATTAAATAATTTATTCAAGAGAAATAAATTAAATAAATTAAATACTGTATTTGATATAAAAGTTTTCGAATATTTCATTATCTATAACTTTTCCATTGAACATTTTTCGCTAAGAGGTCATGTTTCGCCGAAAAATCTTAAAAACCCGTTTTCAATCCCTGAACTGCATCCCCATTTCACCATTTTGAGTGTTTCCTTAAAGTTGGAACCTCAACAACATTCTCCACCTGGTCCTTAATTGCCTACAACTACCTAGTGAAAATCATTGAAAATATTTTCTTATTTTAAAAGTTTAGAATTCTTTTTGGCATCTGCCCAAGAGTTGAAGAAATCGATTTGAATCATTTCAAGAAACTGTTTCGCATGAAAGTGCTTAATACCAAACACACGTTAATTTTCTGAAAGGTAAATACACTACTCAATTTGTAGGCAAATATCGCTAGCGAATCATTTAATTTACGATCTCATTCACCTATGACTGAGTGAAGTCCATATAGTTCATGATTCATTTAACAGTGATATGAGATGAAGTAAGGGAAGGAATAAAGAAAGAAATACCTGATATTAATGAAAAATGAAGTAGGGAGGGAGAGAAAAATTACTTCTTCAATGGAGAAAATAGTATACAATATTTCACCAAGCAAGTCCATTTCAGTTATTGCCATTTATTGCTGCTCGACTATGTCTGTGTAGGCTGCGAGGAAGGGAATAGAAAAACTACCCTCATTCTTTGAAATTGGTGCACAGATGAGTAAGATTATAATTGGACAACATCCTTAGAGTTTAGCTCTATACGAGTTTCTCGTCTATTCAAACATTTCAGAGTATGCTTAATATACTGAAAAATAATTATTGAACCTGATCAAAATCAATATTAACGTGAATTCCAAAGTTCATTGAATGAAAACACCCTCCGTTCAGATATGAGTGCGAGACATAATAGGCCGTAGGAAGCGGTGGATTTATATACAGTATAGAAATGGAACTTGATTATCAATATGCGCAGCTAATAATATTTACAAGTAATGTGTGTAGTAGGGGGTCCTTATTAATTATTCTCATTGAAATCGTCCCTTTTTTATGCACAAAGTTAAATTGATTTTTGAGTGCTATTCCACAGACATTATCCATGAAAAGAACAACCATAAGTCCTTTAAAGAACTACCTCAGACATTTTGAGTATGTTTGAATATGCCATGTTAGCCTGGTGTCCGTGAATTCTAGTTATCAGCCGCCTGGTATTCGTTTAGCATTTGCCAAGAGTTTGAAAAGAAGCAAGAATTTTTCTCGAGTGGCCTGGATAACGGCACACGTGCCAGTGACTCGCCCCGGAGTACAACGGCAAATAACAATAATAGTCGTCGCCTTCCCGCACTGGTTATGCCTTTGGGTACACTTTTATGAACGATTATGAGAAGGATTATTATTATCATTAAACTAGTAGTATTACATCTGATATACCACCATAACATATATCTTGTCGCTAGTATTCATTTATATTTTAACTTATTACTAACAAACCAGACAAAACAAATAGAGGAACCCGACACCTTTTCTGCAATATTATTTTACCTTACCATAAGAAGCAAAGTTGTCTCTTACCATAACATTATTATAACACTCGAAGAAAAATCACCATGTAATTCCATATACACAAAAATCACTTACAATATTCCTATACTTATACCTTGAATAATGTTGGGTTATTCAATAGTCTTCATAATACAATAAAAACATGATATATTTCAAAAAGTCACTGAGGATATTTGTATCAAGTCAGAACAATTTTCGATTTCGTTGACAAAAAAATTATATGAACCAAAGTTGTGTATTTATTAAGATATTATTCAATAATTTTTATAATTTCATGTTATTCACCTACCTTCAATGTTCAAACGTTTTTCAATTGTTATACAATACATAAAATATATTGTTGGTGTACATGACATGTGTATGATTGCGAATGTGTGTTTGTAAATATTTGTCTTTATATTTAGATATGTATATTAATCGTTAGATTTTTTTATGTTTATTCGCCTCTTTATTAATAATGAAATTGTATTTATCCCAGTGTTTCTCGAACAAAGAGTACTCATTTTTTCACTTCAAACTTTTGTCTTCACATTGTTTCGTATTTTGGATTTAACACAACAAGTTAAAATTTGAACAAATAAGGTAAATAAAAACAATAAATATTATTCAGTTTTTAGTCTTATTCTTGATAAATAAGTACTGTTCAATTTTTCAAGTTCTTCAGGTCTTTTCTGAAGTTAACTATAACTGTAATAATTGTTATATTTCATTATATCATGTTTCAACAGAGGTCGACAAAAATTACACAGTAATCAATAGTGAAAAATTCAAAATTTAACATTACATGTATTGGTCCATTAAGTTCCAACTCGTAAACTCTGATTCCACTACCCAATTAGGTTAGCTTCAATAATTGTCATCGGCTGGAAATTGGTCTTTCATTGAAATTATTTTTCTTCCGTACTTATGTTTGGATGGGGGAAACTATCACCATTATAGTCTTTTGTCGGTAAGATGAAAAACTTCTGACATTAAAATATATTTTGACTCTGACTTTGGAACACCCAAAAACCAAGTACTGTAGTGGAAAATTGATAGAGATAACGTGTTTATCGAAGGAGTGTTGAGAACGTGTGTGATAACTGGAAAAACCCATCGTTCATTAAATTGTGAAATGATTTTGCGGCCATCGTGTTCCGAGTTTTTATGCCTACATTCATTACATATACAAGATATTCTCGACATTTCGTCACTATGGGTGGTTGACATTCTCAAGAGAGATGTTGACTTATTGACAGCTACTCACTTCACTGTCGACTGCTTGACATTTGTTGTCTAACAAGTATTTACGAGTTGGCGTTCTTATATCTGAAAATAATCTCTCCTCTCGTACACTTGAGTAGGTACAAACTGTTAAAAATTAATTTAATTTCTAGGTTGAAGTCATCTAATATTCTACATGCTATTTTGTTGCAAAACTGATACAAGCAGATAACCATACCTCATCTTCAAGGTGGAGGTAGGTCGTACTTAAGAGAAACCCTGCAGTGGGACTCCGTGTCACATAGAATTCTACAAATCGAAAAGTTTCATGGGTTTGCCACTCCGTGTCAATTTGAAATCGCAAAAAAGCGATTAATTCTGTCGTTTTGTTTCTACCTCAGTAGACCTGTCGTATTCTATCATCAACGTATGCTCATAAATAAGATTTATAATTGACAGAACTTCCCTACAAGGTCAAGGGTCGATTTCAAATTTTCGATTGGGGATTCGGGTCTTTTGTGGAGATGGACGTGATGGTGTTTACTGTTTAGCGTTTTTGTAATTAAAACACAGCCATTCAATGTGATTAATAATACTGGTGACTGAGATCAATGAAAATACTACCTTTCAAATCGAATGTGCTTGCGGCAGCAGAAAAACGATTGGAAAGGATTAAAAGTAAAAATTTGGAAAGAAGGGTAATGAGAGAAAATTCAGATTGTTTTGCAATAAATGACAAAAGATTCAAGGATTTGGACCAATTCATACTCAATGGTATTATGGTAGATATCCAAAATGACAACATTGTAGCTGTTCACCGAGCAGTGAAATTTTTTTTCGGCAACCATCCGGGAAGTGTTCACTTCCCGGACACTTTTCCCGGCCTATTCCGGGAAGTACGTACTTCCCGGACTAGGCCGGGAAGTGCTCAAATTTCAATACAAATATTAATATAAATAAGAATTAGAATGTTCCTGTTGGTACCTATTTTCTGTTCGAATTTCAATATATAATACAAATAAGAACTGAAATGTTCGAAATATTCAAATTTGGAATCGTTTCATCCAGTTAACAGATGGGTGAAAGTCGACCTCTCTTCGTCTCTTAGACTAAAAGCGTCTTATTGATTTGTTATTCTATATGATTGCCGAAAAAATAGTGTACGCAACACGTCCAAAAACAGTTTTTTTGACTCGTAGACTTCCAGGACTCGTTAACGCTCGTCCTAGAATTTGGTCTACTCGTCCAAAAAAACAGTATTTTCCGGACTTGTTACGTAAATTACTATTACTGCTCTTCATTACTTCTGAGCTATAGAAAAATCATGATTTCTACCTATTACTCTTTGGTATGATCCTGTTGCTTAAAAACTTAGTTAATACTGTTAAACATATATTGAAACATATCCTTATTTACTCTAAATAGTTCTTCGAACCTCTTATCTTCTATTGAAAATGGATGTGACTCTTCTCTCATGAGTTTTCTCCCAATGTTTTCTGAACGAATGTCTTATAGCCTTTCATTTTCCTTCAGAGTTAATAAATGTAATCCGTTTATGCGAAATAATGCAGTAATATCATACTTTATTTAAAATTTATTAAAAAGCACATTAAACTACCAGTCGTTGAAAATAAAAATGCGTGACAGTGTCAGTAATTTTGGACACAACTGACACAAGAATATGAAATTTCACTAGAATATTACCTAATTTTGGCAAATGCTTTTAAATCGGGTAGTACGTTGCCGAACAAATCCGATGTGCAGGCGATTGATGCACAGAGTGCCAAATAACGTGATCGTCGCTTGCGATAGTAGTAATCGACTGTAGAAAACGAGAGGTAGAATTCTATATGACACAGAGTCCCACTGCTGGATTTTCACTGCTTAGGTGCTACTTAAGGAATTTTATTGTCATTTTTGGGAACTTTGCATGTTTGACATCCACTCTTCAAAAAGATGGAAAATCGATCCAACTTAGAAAATGTTATTTGGGATGATGAAGATAATTAAATATTGAGGTTGATACTATATGGCTTACCACGAAGCGTTTATGATAGGTATCAATATTTCAACGGTTTCGATAATTTGACGTTTTTTATTATAATTATATTATTAAATCCTAAAACTACTTTCGAGTTCATAAGGCCTAATGTAAGTTCTCTGACAGGATTGCCTATACATATGATTGTTGAAATCCCACTTGTTCTGCCTCCCGCCTTGAAATAGTTATTTTTGTATCTAATGCTACTTTGGTGATCGAGAACTGATTTTTTTAAAGAGGTGCAGCCGAGTTGAAAATAATTTCGAAATCAACGAAGTACTTTGCGCACGAGTTGCAAAAAATTGTTTTTCTACAAACGTAAATATTGTTCTGAGTTAAGTAATATGCTTAGATTCATATAAAAAATCAAGTTATTACTCTAACTATGGAAATAAAATGGCATTTGTTCATTGTTAAACATTTAGGAATAAATGGTATCTTGGATTTTTGCTTGACCATAAAGGTTAAAATATAAAAATCTCATATGGTTCACACGCAGTGCGCGATAAATGTATTTCGCACAATACATTTCGCACAGTATTTCGCGCACGGTGTCGTGGTAACGTAGGAAAATGAAAACACCTTTTTTTGACGTTTGTAGAAAAATTTCCCTTTTCTCGTCGGCGACCATCCAGAATTGGGAGCCACAAAACAAATTTGTTTGATACATCTTACAACTTTTTGGCTTTTTTAGTCTCATCCTCAAGCAAAATCCTTTTGAACAAAACCGCTTTTTGATCTCCCAAAGAAACATCACTGAAATCCAGACGATTCCAAGACAGTTTTTCTAAATCGGTGAAGTACCTCTCCTCGTTCCTAACGTTAAGTTTGTCTAGCAAGACTCTGGAAATATTTGGCACTAAAGGCTGAAGAAGAATTCCTGTGACTCTCAAGGTTTCCAAGGTGATGTGAAGAACAACATCCAGTTCTTTTTGAGCTTCTGGATTTTTTTTCAACGCCCAAGGTTTGAGGGTTTCGAAGAAGAGATTCGTAGAGTGCAACGTCTCTATTACTGCATCCGCAACTTTGTAGAAATTCAAGTTGTCGTAGTGGGTGCAACAATGTGCTAAAACAAAAAAAAACATTATAATTCCAACCTTCCTACCATAATATCTATTTTTCAATAAGTGTCCCATTTTTTATCAATAGTAAAAAGACAAGACCTTTTCTTTTATCGGATATATTTCTTTTTTCAACGAAATAATTTTGACAATCAGTAATTTCACGAGAAAAACTGACATGAAAACATGTATCTTTTCAATCAGTTTTTCGAGTAAAATTACTTATTGATGGAAAAATTGTGAGTTGGAAGAAATGTATCCAATAAAAGAAAAGTTCGAATGTTTTTTTTTTAGCAGGATAAATCAACGACTATATTTAAATGCCTAACAATAATAATATTTGGTTGGAGCGTCCGACTCTGAGTCGAAAGGTACGGAGTTCGAGCCCCAGTTGCGGCTGGGATTTTTTAATTTAATTGGACCGATTAAATTATTAAAATCTCGTGGCTCGACTAGGGTGAGTCCTGCACGATTCACTGTTGCGTTCCAATTAACAGTGCTGCTCCTAAGGTGGCGCATGGAGTTAGTAACAAGGCCTATCAAGAACATGCGGCTAATGACCATAGCAGTCGATGCCAAAACACCAAAGAAAAATAATAATAATAATATTCTTCAATAAAACAATATTTTGAAGCAGTAGTTGTTCAAAACACTATTTGTACAATGTTGTTTGTGATTTGCTGTTTTTCCGTGGAACTTTGAGAATCAATGTCGATTTCTTTGAAAATTTGGATATAGGTAGTATTTATAACAATTCTTTAAATCTACCGTACGCCGAAGTGGGCTTCTACCCTGGGGTTGAAAACAACCCCATCTAGTGGATGAACATTTTTCCAATCAAAATAACCACGGAAGTCGATAGATTAACCAATTCTAAGAAAATTTTGTTATATGAAGTTTTTTTTGGAAAGTTGATACTTTCCAAGTTATTAGTGTAGTATATTTAAACAAATTCAGACATCGGGATTGGTATCTAGAGGCAACTCACATTGCAACGCGTTTATCGATACCGATGTATTTTAGAAAAATTCTCTCACACTCCGAATTCAAACCAGGGCAGATGCAAGCGGAAGATTCAACGGCCAACACACGAACATTCGTCCAGTGCATCGAACCGCTGAGCTACCAGCCACCAGTCAATGTCAATTGGCATTGGCCGAGTTCGGTTAATGAAATTCCGAGACGAGCGAGCAGATCTCGATGTGTACCACGTGGTCACAGAGGTAATCGAGCCAATTTGAGACCTGTCACCTGACACATCGAATTTTTTTGCGGCAACTTTCCTAATTTTTCTGGTATGCAGTAACATGAAAATATGCAGTATATTCATTACAAGTTCGGAAGTTTGAAAATTAGGAACATTACAATAAAAAAAATAAACAATCACAAAATCCGTTCGACCTGCTGAGAGCAAACAGATCACCCTCTGCTCGCCCTCGGTGATTAACGAACGCGGAGCAGATTCAACAGAGAAAACGAGTAAACAGATATGTAAAAACCGAACGCGCCTATTGGAGTAATCAATGTGTCAAACGTCTGTTTTGAAATGACTAAAAAAAATAAGTGGCACCAATATAAAGTGAAAGTAATTCATGAACTTAATGAAGGTGATTTCGATATCAGACGAGGATTTTTAGAGTGGCCAGCTAGATCTCCTGATCTAATCCCACTAGATTTTTTTGTGTGGATTCCTCCAGTCAAAATTTTACGTTAACAGACCTTATTATGAATGAAATATCGTTTATTTCTCGAACATACCGTTATGTAACATAAGAAAAATTATGACATCCTTACACAGAAAAATTTTTGAAGGTATTATTAAATAGGGTATTTCCATTTGAAAAAATGTATGATGAAAAATATAAGTAGATCCAAAAAAATGTTCCAACTTTTACGTGATCACTGTATATTGATCAGTGCAGGAAGAACGATGTGTGCTGTTACGGCTCTACAAATGTACAATCAAATACAAAATACTATGATCGCTATGAGGACAATAACGATACTAAGCGGTATTAAACAAAATACATTTATCAAAATACTCTCCGTCACCGACACGTCAGATCCTGTGCGTGTGGACAAACCTACATAAGAAATCACTGAAACCGACAAATTCCGATTGTCGAGATCCCCGCCGGCTGCGTAAATCGGAATCAGCGGCCGTACCGGCAAATAGGTCGGACCGGGCTATGTGTGAAAATTGGAATTTGATTACATTGCATTCGGTGTCGGCACCGTCACCGGCACCGGTTTTACCGGTTTGTGTGAAAACGCTCTTAGGAACGTTCTCCGATTAGACCAGATTCTTCTCGAAGCAAAGCGCCTCGGAAGAAATTCGCGGTCACGCGTTGTCTACGTGAGCGTTCAGGTCCGGCATCGCCCGCAGCTTCGCCACATTAACTATCAAAACTGTGCATTTTTCATTGAAAAAAACCCACCTTCATTACCGTTTTTCATAAATAACTTTTAAAAAATTAATTTCATCTAAAAAATGATTTTAAACAAAATTGTAGCTAATAAAAAAACAAAGAGATTCTTGCCTGAAAGACCTATGTAAACTATGGTTACTTTCGAAGAACCCCGAAATTGAGAACCTTCAATCTCAAATAACTCGAATATGGTGATATTTTTAGGAGATATTTTTTAAAGTACATTAAAGAAATTTTCAAAGAAGTTCTGATAAAAGTCTTTTGCAAGAGAATTGACTGACTTATGACCAAAATAAAGTCACTCCCTGTTTTTTTTAATGTTACAATTAATCCCTCGTCATCACAACCCTAATGGAAATCAATGGCTCCTCACTTGTAATTAACTTTATTTAGGTATAATTGATATTATCCGTGTGATTTGATCGGTTTGGAATATTTGGTTTAGAAAAGATTGTTGATCGATAGAGCATTTTTTCCTAACAAAGATACTAGTAGAAAACCGACTGTGCCATCACATGGAAGACAGTCCGTAGTTATATTCTATTATGTTTTCGACTCGCAGCTGTCATTTATTAATTTGTTATAAACATTTAATTAACCAAAAACGTGTTTTTTTTATTGTTTATAAAATGAAAACTAATAGAGCAATCTGGTTGATCCAATGAAAGTAATTGTAGATAATTGAAATACGAACAAAACAGAATATTTAACGACCCAATAGGATCATTAATAACGGAGGAAAACCGGAAAAACCGGAAAATTATACGATTTTTTTAAAAATCATAACTCCACCATTTTTAAAGAAATAGGATTGACCCTTCTTATGAAAGTATTGAATCATGTGCACTTTATGTGTGCACAAAACAAGCTCTGACAGAAAGACTGAAAGAAGAAGTACAGTACCACAAAATATTTATTCTCATTCTGAGCTAAAATGCTGTGAAATGGCTGAAAACGGCCGAGCTGGTGGAAGCGATGGAGTGAAAGGAGAGAGCGGGAAATGAGGGGAAGCGTATTATCACGTAACCCGTTCATGACAAGAATTCCCCTCATCTCCCGAACTCTCCTGCCACTCGGCAGCAGACGCGGGCTCGGTCGTTTTCAGTCATGTTTGCATGCATCTTTCACCCATTTCACACCATTGTAGCGCAAAATGAGAATATGTTTGAGAAATTGCAATCAGGCTATCACTAGAGCATTCAGACACGCTGCAAGAAAGTGCAAAAAAAATGTCAATTGCAATTGTGCCAAAACTAATGATTCGAAAGCGCCTGATTTGAACACATAAAGTACACATGATTCAATACTTTCATGAGAAGGGCAAATCCTACTTCTTGAAAAATGGCAAAGTTATGAGTTTTTCGAAAATTCGCAAAATTTTCCGGTTTTTTCTGTTTTTCTCCGTTACTAATGATCCGACCGGGTCTTAAAAAAATACTATTTTGTTCGTATTTTAATTACCTACAATTCTTTTCATTGAAGCAATCAAATTGTCCCATTTTGTTCATACTTCAAATATCTACATTTCATTTCAACCAGATTGCTCTATTAGTTTTCATTTTATAAGCAAAACAATTTAAAAACATGTTTTTGGTTATTTAAATGTGCATAACAAATTGATAAATGACAGTTGCGAGTCGACAACATAACAGAAAATGACTACGGACTGTATTTCATATGATGGCATAGACGGTTTCCTACTAGTATTTTTGTTAAAAACTCACCCATTTTATACTCTATTGCTTGGTGTATTAATTGAAAACGACATTTTTATAATTTTGAAACAAAAACTGCATTTTTCTTAAATAAACCAAAAAGTATTCACAATATGAAAAATATTTCAAACATTAATTGTAGGATTTTTTTTCTTCTGAAGATACAGTTTTTTATTTATTTTTATAGCATAAAAATTGAAGGAAATATGTCAGTTCAGTGTTTCATTAATGCACTAATTGTGGCTTACCCAACCCCTTTGAACTCACCCCTTTTCAAACCTCCTCTGCAAACATTTTTAATGAATATGACGTTAAAGCCCTTGAAATTCTCTACAAAATACTTTTTTTAAGGTTTGCTTTAAAAATGAAGGAGTTATCGTCGAAAAACCAACTGATTTTTTTTTAAATCTAATGTTAATAAATGTGTAAATAAATTTTGCAATAATACTTATGCATCGCGCTTCTTCTAGGGGTAATTCTTGCATCATATTACGAGTATAGTGTGTCAATTTAAAAATACTATGGATCAGCCCAGTAACGGTAACGTTGATTCTGTTGCGAATGTGTGTCAAATTTTCATTAAATTTGACATTATCGGTCTTTTATAAGGATTGAAGGGCTGAAAAAAATAATTTTAAGGGGATTGTTTACAGGGGTTGAATCTGTATTATAAACTCGTTCGTTTTTAATTTTTTTGTAGTAAGGGGTAGTTTTCACCACTAAAGAATAAAAAGCCCGGTTCGGTACAGGGAAGATTTTGGCGAAGAGGATCAGTATAGCATAAATCCAAATTTTCATTAAAATCGGTGTTGATTCTCAAAATCCCACGGTTTCATAGTTTTTCACCGCTGCTGACTGCAGTATAACAGAAATTGAAGTAACAGTCGCTTGCTTGATGAAGTCTGGTTTTGAGAAATGAATATTTATATCGCGATCAAGGATGCACCTTTTTATCGCTGTCAAACTCAGGCGTCACATTATTATTAGGAGTAAAATTTGACACACTGTGTATGTTTGGCTCATTCCAGTGAATCTTACTAAAATGGTATCAAATTAGAATTCATGAAAGAGATTGTCAATATCGCATGGATTAAATTAATTGTCACTACTGTCTGAAAATTCCAGGAGAGCACTTTTAAATGGAAGGTTAACCTTTGACGTATCTAATTAAAACTTTATTCAAACACGCAGTTGGAAAAATTCCCTAAATACCGTGGCCCGCTCGTTAATTACCAGAAAACTTTCACCAGATTGTTACCAAATTCTTTACGGGAAACATGCATAATTGATGGTTACCAAAGACATTAAATTAAACAAAATTTCGAGACAAACCAATTAAATCTTTCCAAGAATTCTGTCATTAGATAGGAAATGTTACGAACTCTAAATTGTCCTTCAGTAAGAAAAAAAATTTTTCTTGGTGTAGCAAGGCATATGTATTCTAACTAGAGACACACACACACTAGCAAGGTATTAACCCTCTATAGGGCAAATTGATACAAAGCGAAAATAATACATTTTTATTTTAAATCGCACTGTAGAACTCGATGTGAGTTGTTATGTAATGATAAAACAATATGACATCGCTTCGGAGTATTTTTTTATTGGTGGTCGATATTTCGACCAGTGTCCAAGCAACACCCAAGCATACTGCATTTGGACACTGGAAATATCAAACACAAGAAAATAAAGAGTGTTGAAACATTTCAATAAGGATTTTTAAATATAATGGAAAACAAGAAACGAACACTTGAAACATTTTAAACTACTTCTACTTCTAGCCATCGTTCTCAAACGCGGTAATGGCACCACAAATGTCAAAAACAATTGAGAATATCGTCCTAGCGGCAATAAAAGTTGCTTTGCTAATTATTCCAGTATGAAAAGCATTATGTATGTTACATAACTGCAGTAATGCTATCCAGAAGAACTAAACAATAAGTTGGAGAAAACACCACAAGAAAAATCGTATCCTCCAAGCCCGCATGTAATTAAATGAACACTGGTCGAAATATTAGCCGCAAACCTTACCATCTGCGCAGGTGCTATAATTTGGTCGAAATAAATGTATTCTGGCTTAAAACAAAACCGACACCTGTTTAGTGACTACCATTTTTCTCCGAGGTCAAAATATCAACCAGTAACCTATAAAGGGTTAAAATAAACGTATTATTTCTACAGTTCTACGCAGTTCTGGAATTAAGAAGTAATAACCTGATGTAGAACTTCTTAGCCTACTATAGAACCAAACAAAATTTCAATGTCAAAATATTTTATTACTCAACATATTCTCCTTTAATACATTTATTACAGCGAACCTGCAACGTCTCTAGACCTTTCAAAAAAAAAATTTCTTCTTGCTCTGCAAACCAGACCTCCACAGATTTTATTACCTCATCGTTGGAAGAAAATTTACGACCTTTTAAACTTTATTTCAGTTGAGGAAAGATGATTGTCGGACGGAGCCAAATGTGGTAAATAAGGGGGGTGTTCTTGTAATTCAAACCCTAAATCACGAATTTTTTGCATGGCAACATGAGATTTGTGTGCAGGGGCTTTGTCCTGCAAAAACAAAACACATTTGGATAGCTTTCCGCGTCTTTTCTCTTTAATATTTTCCCGTAGAGTGGTCAGTAATGTCTAATAGTAATCTCCAGTTATTGTTCTATCCTTATCCAAAAAAATCAACCTTGATTACTCCATGGCAATCCCAAAAAACTGAAGCAAGAATTTTTCCAGCAGATTTTTGGACACGAAACTTCTTAGTTCTTGGAGAACCGGAGTGTCGCCATATCATCGATTGTTGCTTTGTTTCTGGATCGTGAAACGTACCCAAGTCTCATCCATACTAACAATTCGGTTTAAGAAGTCTACATCGTTTTCAAATCGAGCACAGATCGAACGTGATGCTACTACCCTTGCACACTTTTGGTCAACATTCAAACATTTGGGGATCCATTTTGCAGAAATTTTTTATATGATGAACGCGTTCGTATGAAATATTCAGTGCTTCAGATATCCGTTTTAGCCCAATTCGACGGTCTGTTAAAATCATGCCATGACTGCATCGATATTTTCGGGGACTGACACAGAAACTGGCTTTCCCGATCGGTCATCATCTTCAATGGAAAATTTACCTCTTTTGAAGCTTGCAGTCCAATTTTTCACGGTCGCATACGAAGGACATTGATCACCAAGGGTATTATGCATATCTTCGTAAATCTGCTTGCCTCTTAACCCTTTTAAATACAGGTACTTGATGATGGCTCGATACTCCAATTTTTCGATTTTCACAATTTCGGTGGACATATTTTTTCTTTTAATTTATTGCGTAACTCTGGTTTACTTTTTTGACGTCAAACTTTACACTGACACTTCTAATAAGTTATTGTTCGTTGCTATGGTAACGCAATATTTTGTTTATGCAGGGAACTGGTCTAGGCTAACTAGATATCAATACATCCTCGTATATCGTACGATTGGTGAGATTTCTCAGTTGTTTATAATAATCCCAGTGACTAGCCAAGCCACTATTTCTGTATTGACTCAGATCCTTATCACGTAGTGTAGTATAGTAACTTCTGTAGATGAAGCACCTCGTAAATACCGGGTGTCCCCGGAAAGTGGCTCGCCTCTATACCTTTTTTGTTTTTGAAGATAGTGGAATGCAATTTTGAAGATCTGTATAAGACATAAAACTGCATCTTTTGACAAATAACTCAACCTCATGCAACTTCCGGTTTCACCAGAAGTGACACAAACTTTGGATTTTCAAATGAGACACCCATTATATTTCTACTTCTCTTGTCTGCATATGACATACTGAATACAACCATGTGTTACTTGTCACTTTTTGTAAACGAATTTTATTTTAACTTTGAAATTTATTTTTTATTTTACAGGCCTATGGATAGCTTCAAATCACTAATTTCAGTCCTAAAATTTTGAGAATAATAGAACTGTTTTCCATCAAAGTGTATATGCTATGCAGAATTTCATTTTAAAATTTATATTAGTAATTTTTTTCGAATGGCAATATGGGGCTCGTTGAGATAGGAAAAAAAGTATTTGATTACGATTAATTTGATATTGCACATATAAGTTTCAAACTTCCGTTTAAAAACTTCAAAAGATTACATTCGATTTTTCTCAATATGAAGGATCTTAGGAGATTAAAATAAGGTTTAAATGCATGAGGCAATCTTTAACCAACACAACTGATGAAACAAAATCAATAATCCAAAAGCTAATAAAATGTCTTCTTGCATAAATATTATCATTAATATGTTCTTTGAATAATTGTGCAATAAATAGCTAATTTACTTTTGCAGAAGCGATATAAAATAAGAAGTCGACCTCCTTTATGTTTTTGTTTTGTCTGTTGTGTTTGTCACAGGTTACTCGATGCATTCAAATCTCATTTCAATACCAAAAGATGCTTTATTTTATGAAACATCTAACATAGTTTTTTTCAGTTTTATAACGGAATTTTGATTAAAACTTTTTTCCTAACCCATATTGCTATTTGAAAAAAATTTGTAATTTCAATTTTAAAATCAAATATTACATAGTACATACATTTTGTCTGAAAAAGGTGAAGTTGTATTTTTCCCAAAATTTAAGGGCTGTTATTAATGATTTGGACATATTCAAAGTGTAGTGTATTCCCTTTTACTCGGTAATCCACCATGCACCCCCTAAGGTTGAGGCCCGGAAGGATGAACTCCCCAGCACTCGTACGTACTCGAAAGCTCACCCCCCCCTATCCACCACCCCCGCTAGTTAAAGCAGTTCCTCATCCTGATGATTGGCGATCAGCAGAATAAAATCTAATCGTTTGATATGGAGTGCTCGTCCAATTCTCGGCCTGAAACTCTCTTATACCTGACATGAGTAGAATTTTGAATTTAACAATGGCTTTACGTATGTGCATGGTGCCCCCCTGAAACTGGCTGAAGGCCTGAAAAAACACTTGGCTGAGGGCCAAGTGCTGTGACGTGAATTTACTGAGTTGAGTTTAACTGTTGGTCGGTTCTTCTTGGTATCTGAAACATAAAACATGATTATCGAAATTTAAGCGTGTTGAAGTAGACGTTGGCGTCGCCGAAGGTCTCACTTCCGTCTTACTTCTTCAGGGGTGTCGTTGTCTCCCTGGTTCACTGGTCGTCTGTATTTGTCTCTGTCTCTGTCGTCTTGCTCACGTCTGTCCTCGAGGAGTTCCGTGAGCAGCGGGTTTATGTGGTTCTCTACTCTGTCTAGAGTAGTCCCCGCATGATGTCTGATCAGTCTGTCGATGTAGTCCGGATGGATATCTAGGTCTCGGTATATAAACCTGTTAGGCATATATCGTGGTGTGTCTGTTGCCATTCTCAGGCAGACATTAGAGAAGGCAGGTATCCACTGCCTATAACTGTTCGCGCATTGCCCCCAAGCAGTGGACGCGGACAGTATGATTGGCAGGAGGATTGTCTTGATGAGGCGTAGTTTCAACTCGACTGCCATGTTGCTCCTACGTCCGATGAGAGGATATAGCTTATGCCTTGCGGCTTTAGCTATAGCTAATCTGTGGGAGACGTGCCTCTGAAACGTGAGTTTCTTGTCCAAGGTTACTCCTAGGTATACGGCCTCGTCTACCCATGAAATTATCTCGTCGTTCATAGTGACATGGCCCTCGGGTGTCCTTCGTCGCCTCGTGAACAGTATTGCCTTGCTTTTGTCTGCATTGATTCCGATCTTCCAACGATTGAACCACGGTTCCAGCTTGTTGATCTGACGTTGCAGCTTTGATGTTACTCCTCTCTCATGAGATGACTGAGCAAAAATTGCTGTGTCATCGGCATAGAGAGCCAGTTTGGTCGTGGGACTGTCCGACATAGGCATGTCTGCAGTGTAGATCGAAAACAGGTGTGGCGACAGTACTTCTCCCTGTGGTACTCCTGCTTCTAGCCTCTTTCGTGAAGAGGTATTTCCGACATTATATCGGTAATGTCGACCTCTTACGAATGAGTTTATCAGCTTGACCATGGGAGTGGAGTATCCGGCATCAACCAGCTTTGTGATCAGCCCATCGTGCCAAACTCTATAGAAAGCCTTGGAGACGTCAAAGAAAACTGCTCCTGAAAGGTGTCCTCTTCTCGTGCGGTTCCAGCCTTGGATGGTGGTGTCCACAATCCGGGTGACCTGGAGTTCTGTCGAATTGTTCATATGGTAAGATGTTCAATTCCTCAGACATTTTTTCAAGTCGAGTCCTGATCACCCTTTCTGCGACCTTACTCATCGCAGGTGTTAGGCGGTGGTTTTGCGGAAACGTGTGGTTCTTGTTGGGCTTCGGAATCATAATGACTGATGCTTCTTTCCAGCTGGAAGGAAAGTGTCTGAGTCTGAGTACAGCGTTGATGATGTTAGTCAGGGCTGCTAGTCCTTTCCTAGGCAAGGCTTTTAGTGCCCTGACTGGTATGTTGTCTGGTCCCGGTGCCTTCCTGGTCTTGGCGTGTCTGAGTATGTCCTTGATTTCCTCTGGAGATGTCGGCTCCAGAAGAATGTCTGAGTCGTCAGTTCTTCTATAAGTCGTCTGGTCTACGTGCGTCTCCGTGTCCTCGACCTCATCGGTGTAATCGACCTCGTTCTCACGGCATTGACGTTCGAAAGAGTCCGCAAAATCTTCTGCCTTGTCCGTCTTTGTGAAAACAATGCCCATCTCACCGTGAAGGGGGGGGGGGCACGGTTTCCTTCGGCCGTGTCTGAGGAATTTCTGCATTTTCCATAAGGAGTTGTCTTCGGCGTCGAGTTCATCCAAAAGTTCAGACCACTGTCGCTCTCTGAGTAGCTTCAGCTCTTCTCTCAGCTGTCGAGAAGCGAAATTGAGCTGTCGCTTGTCATCGGGCGTCAGTGTTCTCTGATAACGTTTTTTCAGACGTCGTCTCTGCCTAACCACCTCCTTGACCTCTGGTGGGATCCCTCCTTGGAAGTCGAAGTTTGTCATCTGTATATCTTTGGAGCACCGTTCCACTGCTGTCAGTATTGCTTGTCTTAGTTCGGTCACTGTCTCCTCTAGTTGATGTGATGTATCTATCCTGGGGATACTCGGTAATGTGACCGTTCTGAATAAGCAGAAGAGAAACTACACACAATAACTTTTAACTATTTATTATATTCAAATAGTGCTGATACGCACACCGAGAGTAGACTAGCGTTCTCGGTATCAGTACTCGTAGCAGTCCACCTTTCCGGTATCACAAAAAAGATGCGCTTCACATTGCGCCAAACTTTATATCTATACAGTGAGCATGAAAAGCTCAGACACGTCTATTTTCTTTTTCAGCTGCTCATTTTTTGGTTTACTCAAATTTTTTATGACGTCATCGCTGTTCGTGTTATGACGTCATTATAAATTTTTTTGAATGGCATCACCCTATTTAAATAATACCTTCAAAATACCTTAAAAATGTAAAAACCTTCGAAATGTTACATAACCGTATTTTCGAGAAATAAGCGATATTTCATTCATAATTAGGTCTATTAAAGTAAACTTTCGACTTGAGGTATCCCCACAAAAAAAAATCCAATGGGATTTGATTAGGTGATCTAGCTGACCACTCTGAAAATCCTCGTCTGTGATCGAAATTCGGAATATGAGGAAATTTTTCTCAAGTATCGATAGGCTACTTCATACTCTGTTGTGAAGCAAGTGTGATGTGAGTTGCCCAGATGCCAATCCCGTCGACTGGTGTTTGCTCGAAGTGTGCAACCGACCACACGGGGTGGAGCTGTAGGTTTTTCCGGGTTTTTCTGCAGCTTAATAGTGGATACGCCACAAAAAATCAGAAAGTCTTCCCGAAGCGCCACGGCAAATGATAATAATAGCCGTCCTCTACCCGCAGACGAGGATTTTTAGAGTGGCCAGCTAGATCTCCTGATCTAACCCCACTAGAGTTTATTTTGTGGAGATACTTCAAGTTTAAAGTTAACGTTAACAGACTTAATATTACATTATTATGAATGAAATATATTTTATTTCTCCTACATACGGTTATCGAACATAAGAATAAATATGACAATCATACACAGAAAAATACGTTCTTTTTGAAAGTATTATCAAAATAGGATAATGCCATTTAAAAAAAATAACTCGAACAGCGATGACGTTATCAAAAATCCGAGTAGTCCAAAAAATGCGCAACTGAAGAAAAAAACTCTGAATTAAAAAAAAAATAACAAATGATTCATGGTTGTATTCAGAATGTCATCTCGAAACAAAAGAAGTGAAAATATACTGGATGTTCCATTTAAAAATCGAAAGTTTAAGTCACTTCCGGCGAAACCGGAAGTTGCATAAACTTGATTTACTCGTCAAGAATCGCAGTTTTATGTCTTGTGCGGATTCTACAAATTTTATTCCATTATCTTCAATAACAAAAATGTTATAGGGGCGATCCATCTCTCGCGGACAGCCGGAATATTTATTTAGTAGTAATAGCATTGTTTATATAGAAGTAAGATAGTTAGCCAACCTTATGGGATTTATGTTGGATTCAAATGGATGCGACATGTAGATGGCGATAGTGATCTCGCATCCAAGTCATGTCGTAAATTCAGTGATCTGGCCTCCAAGTCATGTCGTAACTTGATCGAAACAATGGGACAGTATTAACATTGTTTATATAGAAGTAAGATAGTTAGCCAACCTTATGGGATTTATATTGGATTCAAATGGATGCGACATGTAGATGGCGACAGTGATCTCGCATCCAAGACATGTCGTGACTTCAGTGATCTGGCCTCCAAGTCATGTCGTAACTTGATTGAAACAATTGAGACTGCATTAAAATCAGGGTTTTTGAAGAAACCTGCATTAAACTGATGTCAAATATTCATGTTTGTAACTAATCACGCTAGATGACACTCGCGTTTGGGTCCAATGCCGTTTCCACGGGCATTGACTAACTATCTTCTATTTAAACAATGGTAATAAAATCAGGTTTTTGAAGAAATCTGGATTAAAATGACGTCAAATATTCATGATTTTAACTAATCACGCTAGATGACACTCTCGTTTGTGTCCAATACCTTTTCCACAGGCATTGACTAACTATCTTTTATTTAAACAACGGTAATAGTCACTATATACAATGTCTGCTGTCATGACGATTTTGTATGTTGTTTTATAAAATAAGTACTTTTGACTTTGGAATCATAATAATTATTTCCCAAAGAAGAATTTAATATACTAATCACGATATTACAAGTTACTTTCAGATTTTCTGTTAACCATGGTACATTCTTTTTAGTTATAAGAACAGTTCTTATTGGTGCATGTGCATAAAAAATATTCAGTGTAAAGGTTTCCTCAAACCAACGCGGCAATGCGGGAGCGGGGGCGGGAACGAGATGAATGCGAAACTAAATTCTGTAGTAGGACACACAGATGTGATTATTCGTATTTCGAAATGCATACAAGCAGTGAAAAATATATGGTTTGCTACGTGTACTATTTTTCTAGCAAGTTGCACGGTTCTAAAGTTCCGTTCCAGCTCCCGCTCCCGCGTTCCCGCTTTGGTTTGACGGTACCTTTAGAGAATTAAACTTCTGCCTGTCGATCGTTTATTGTAGGGGAGGCAAATCTCGATCGTTAGGTTTTTTAAATCCGTTCAGTCCGAGATTGGTCTGTTTGCTCGGAGAATTTTGGCAGGAAAGTACGATTAATATGAAAGTTATGTTCATCATCATCAAAAATAATAATTTTATTTCCCCAAACAAAAAAAACATGTCAAAGAAGAGTACGTTTCATTTGTTTATTACCGACTGATCCGATTAATCTGCGTTCACGTGACTAGAATCTGCTCAACTCCGAGATCATAATACCGAAATTGCCTTATATGAAGAGACATATTGTAACGAACTGGAGCCGGACCTGACCGCTTGCGAAAGACCTTCCTGCGTCTGTCACTGCTTAGGAATGCCAGTTTCCATTTCGAGAACAGTTCTAAAGCCATCTGAAGTCGAACCGCCGAACCGTGAAAGAAGGTTCGTGATTCTCCGAAAAGAACTCTGCAGCTATATAAGAAACCACATCAGCCGAAGAAGATGTAGTAAGAGTGGAATATAAAGAGTTAGCTGTAACGTTATTTCTTGCAGCCTCACGGCGGACGTTACTATGACGCTTTCGGTTATTGTTTTCTGACAGTTCCGGAACACCAGGCACTCATCAGAACCCAACAAATCCTCGGGCGCCAATTATTTTAAAGTGATATGCTCCACTCTCCCAGGCTAGAGCAAGGTGGGAGGCCCAGGTCAGCTACAGATGCAGATACGGTACCCTAGGGGTCAGCTCTTACGACACTCTATCGATTCCTCAAGAGATTGCAGGCTTTAATTGCAATCACTTGTTTAGCAGGAATACCGGCTGCTTTGATATTATGCTCTACAATTTACGGCGGACAGAATACACTGTACGGCGGAAAGAACACAGCCCAAACCAAATATAGAAAACCTACTTTACTTATTAGCTCGACGAATACCAACGGACGGGTGCATATAAGCCTGTAACGGACCTTCGGCGGCGGCGGTGAATAAAACCAAGGCAGAGTACGACCGGTGTCACGACAACACCTGAAGTGTTCAGTTTTCACTATCGAAATAAAATAGACGCGATTTCAACGTGCTACAGTACTTGACAACCTATGCTAGTGCTTCCCCTTGATAGTATGATACGGCTAATCCCTAACGGTCTGTTCCACAGGCCTCAGGGATTAGAAATCGCGATACTGGACTTGAAAAGAGGAAAACAAATAAAATCTCGTTATGAAGATTTTCGCTGAAAGCGGTGCCGAACGAAACCTTAAGGAATCCCTGAATGAATAAAATTTTCGCGGACAACCTTCGTTCGACAGCCGAAAAGGGTGTCCTAGCCGTAGAACGAAGTTTTGAGCTCTCTAGTGGAAACGGAGTCGACAACCGAAAAGTAGTCCTAGTTGTCGAGCCCGGACTTTTCCGGCTCGGTTTATTACACGGAGGGAAATCTGTGGAGAAAGCTCGGTCTTGCTAGGACTATTTTCGCTGAAGGCGGTGAAGAACGGAACCCTGAGGAAACCCTGAAGCAACTATATTTATCGCGAGCAACTTCCGTTCGACAACCGAAAAGGTGTCCTAGTTGTAGAACGAAACTACGAGCTATCAGATGGGGAAAACTGAGTCGACAGTCGAAAGGTAGTCCTAACTGTCAAGTAGAGTATTATTCTATATAAATGTGACTATTGAAAAAAATTAACTTGTTATTTACAGTGAAAATAAATTAGATTAGAACCGTTAAGACTATTTTAATTACAATTGTTGTAGAAGTAAGATTTTTAAGATAAATAATTGCGAAACAATACCTCTATAGTTTCGGTTAGGATAATAATATCAATATCAGATTCAGCATTATGGAAAATCCATAAAGGTTTTTATTTATGTGCAATAATCAAGTGCAATAATTTTCACTCTTTAAATAAAACTATTGCAGTTTTCGTATGAGCTAAAAAATCGAAGTGTACGCCATCTAACAATTACTACAGCAACTACTGTGAGGGTGAACAACAAACAGTAGTCCATTGTTTGCCGTGTAAAATGACTCGTGTTCATTTCTCAATTTTCAAGTTTTTATGATCAGATAACACCTAAAAGTGCTTAGAATAGACCATTTGTAAACTGTAGTGTTTGGCTGTTTGGTATTGGTGAATATAATTATGCCAAATATTCATAAAACCGTATCTACCAAATTGCGGAAATTTTGTTATATACTTAAGTGTTCCTCTAATACACTTCAGATATCAGTCTTCATAAATTTTCTCTCAGTGATAGAAAGCTGTGTGTCAAATGGAAGACGGTGCTCAAGATTGGAAAATCTATTACAAAAAATATGCATGTTTGCAGTCTCCACTTCCAAGAACACGACTATTGTTACATATGGTACCTAAATACATACATCGTTTTATTTTCCATATTTATTTATTTTCCAACTTAATAATGATGACTTGTTACAGCTACACCTCTAACAGTCAGGAGAAAACTTTGAAAGGTGTTATTCCGAGTCAAAAGATTCCATTATCGGAATATCGAAAGACCCAGTCAAAGGTTAACAGAAGTCATAGAAAATGTAGTCAAAATATAGAATGTAAAAATAGGTTTAAGTTATTTTTTATTTCAATAATGTATTTGGAACCTATTTAAAGTTAATTTTATTAAATTTATTATCTGGAGCATTCACCGTACCGACTTCACAGACTTCACCTTATCCTGATATTGGAAAATTAAGCTTGAATAATGCAATTTTCAAACCTTCAAAAAGGGTCGATTTGAGTTAGAATCTTCTTTGGTGCCCAATAAACTTTATTCCAATAGTGAAGTCTAATTTTAGGCGAGGATAATACACCTCCGTTAAACTAAGAGTGTAAGAAGCTGAGTATGGAGAAATAAGTTTCACTAACGCTAGTTTTATTCGCCTCCATTCTCCGCCGGAGGTAAGAAGTCGCCAAATCTCTTTCAGATTGTTCTTCCGTTGTCGGTTCAGTTTTCAATTTCAAGCGATGGACGGGTGTTTTCGATTTCCAGCAGGAAAATGTAATAAAACTTCCCGCAAAAATGGAAGAGAATCCACATCGCAGAGAACCAATCTTGCCAATGCCGGCAGTATTGTGAAATGAAACTGTAATAAAAGTTTTTGATGTCGCACTCAATCACACGTATAATAACTCTTTATTCCAGAAAGAAATATAACAGAGAGGTGCACTATACCTTGCAAAGTGATTTATTTTTACATTGGAAAATCTGTATGACTTCTGCTCTTTTGAAAAATATTATAGAAATGATGAGTTATTAGACTACAAGTCTGGTAGGGAAAATTTAGAGGGTTATTTTACCCACCATCAAACTGTATATTTAAATATTATTATCTGAGAGCGTACCTTTACAATTTATGCCGTCAATTTTCCATAGCACTTGGAATTCAGCAGAAATTTGAAGTCTCCAATCCATGACCGGAGTTACTTTTCATTAAAAATTGACAGCCCTTCTTACGTAAATAGTTAATAAAGAACTTGAACTTGAACCTTCTGCCTTACAAAAATGATTTTACTAGGGAGTCTATAAAATAGTGATGTAGTTTCGACCGTCTGTGTTATTATTGAATATAGGTTGTTGGGGTTAGGTCGTCTTAAAGAAAAACCAGTATTTTTCAACAAAGCCTATTGAAAAATACTGCTTTTCTTCAAGGCAACGAAACCCCAACAACTTGTATTCAATAAGTAAATAAAATTTTCATTTTCCGAAAATTTTCATAGCCATAAAAGTTTTCGAAAACCGTACGGTTGTATGAAGTAAAGGACCCCGCACTTTCCTTATGGAAAATGGCTTTCGGTTAAATTCCCTGAATTTTTGGTATGATGTAGATCTTGACTCCCTAAGCAAAAGTGTCCATGGGCACAAAGAAATCGGCTGACTAGTTTTCGAGATACAGGGTGTCAAAGATGAAAAGTGAAGCTTTCTGCTCAGAATTTTTAACAACTCCGAGAATTGACAAAACGCCCATTTATTCATGGAATAACATGCCTGAATGATGGTACAATGTCATCTTGATCTCGTATCCATTATAATTTTACGTTTTCGGCTCTACAACAGGGTGAACAAAGAAAAATCCAATTCGATTAATTTTAAACCAACCAGGGTAAGTTCTTTCATGAGAATTAAAGATCCAATTGAGCCTGGACGAACTTCCTCAATCTCGATCGAAGTTTACTGACATTTTTTTTTTATATATACAGGGTGGTTTGAAAATAGGGGTACGTCAACCCATAGTTTTTTTAATCGGAAATATCAAACATTATTCAATGTTGAGAACGTCGCATACTCATTTCATATATATAGAGTGAGTAAAAAGATACAGTCCAAGTTTCTTGAAAAAATGCGGTTTTTTTCAATGAATACCCTGTATTTCGAAAAAGAATCGGTTAATTTACTTGAATTTTTGATATAATGTACGATTTGAGGAGTCCGAGATATTGTCATCAATATTAGCATAGGTCTCCGGACTCGTTTGTCGGCTATATACTTTTGAATGTACGGATTTTATTGATACCCGATGTACTCCATTGGAGTCCAAAATGGGCTATTTTCCAACAATTCATGTTGAAAAATATTCGGGCTAGATTAGTGCGGTACCTAGTCCAAAAATGCAATACCTTATATACAGGGTGAATTAAATGTTTTTCATTTGAAAGCCCTGTTTCTGAAGAAACTAGAGAAAATTGAAATGTATCAGAAGCAATAACTCTCTCAAGGTTGGAACTAATTCTACAGTATTTGAAAGCTATTTCAATTCAGATGGAGAAATATTTTATATGATTTCTGTTAAATGTGCGGTTTCTACAAAATTGGGATATTTAGTACTCAATGAACAAATGAATGGTGAAGGTATTATACCTCCCAAAATTCTACAAGTCCGCGAAAAGAAATATGTACGTTTTGTGGTAATTTCTTCTTTGAACCAAGTTTGAAATGTATTTGAATAATTTTTCACAAAAAATATGAATAAATATAAATGAAGAAACTTTATTAATATAAGATTTTATTGAGTTGCACTGAAAAGGAAAAAATAATTTCTTTAGGGGTGTAAACTTATTCTATAACAGATTCAAAGACCCAGCGATATAAGAGGGTGGTTGGAACTAAGGCAACAGAAATTGATGAATCTTATATAATTTTTTGGATTATCATATCATACGATATGAATCAACTCGTTTCCACACCACCCAAGAGGTAGAGTTGCAGGCGCGTTTTTTTTAGTGGTATCCCCTGTAGGCCTATTTCACTATGTATGGGGAAAATACTCCAAACACGTTTCTCTAATATTCCAAATGTATTCTATGATGATTAAGTGTTATTGAGAGGAATATAATTGAATCGACTTTTTTTCTGCTGTCCATTTTCTTGGTATTGTGAAAAAAGTTGAGTTCTGGCAGTCTGTTCCCAATTTGAAATAGGAGTATGTTATTGTTTTCAGAGAAAACTAGATGAAATGTCTTAAAAAAAACTTATTATTTTGCTAAACGTTAGAAAGTTATTGTAATGAAAGGTTTCATTGTTCTATGATTTGAATACCAACATCATCTGGAGCTCTTCTGTGAGCAGCATCAGCAATGAATCCAAAAAGACACGTCGAAGGAAAATTAACGTCACGCTGGTATCTTGCATATCCCAAGAACCACAAAACACTTGCAACATGGGCACAAGTTCCTAATGTTCTTGAACCAGATTTGCAGGTACAGTAATAACCCATAATGGGAGGATCGTCGTCATTTTCTTCTGTGTTGTAGGCAATCCATAACATATATTTTGTCGCATTTCAAAACCTAGAAAATGCCCGGAATCTTACAAGTCTTTCTTGTTCCAAAACATCTAATTCCAATATATCTTGTTCTTGCCTCTGGAGTTTTTCCTGAATATAAGATGGAGATAGCTGTATCTGATACACCCCAATAGTCAGATCCTTCAAATATTCCATCGTCAGACGTGGAAAGTTTCGAACGTGGGTGTGGTCCAATTGCACCCATCGACCAATCCTATTTTGTAGGTTTTCGGCTTCAACTTTAGCTTGAACAACATTCACATCATTAAAGCGCTCTAACATTCGTCTAGCAAACTGAATATTGGTCCCTGGCATTGTTATAAGACGATGAAAACGATTTATCAACGCACCAGCTATGCGATAGAAGTCACCCAAGTTCACAACATGTGTTGTGGATATTGTCCCTTTGAAGAATTTAAAAATTGATTTGAAATGTCCATTTCAGGATTCCACTACCCACCTAGTTTTGGTTATTAACCTAGAACTATTCGCTTCGTCGGTAGTAAATTGTCTATGACCTCGTGTGAGAAATGGGGGCATATGATAATTAATACCAAGTTGTTGGAATAATGGTGTCGAGTCGCGATAACCCCTGTCCACTATAAAAATATCCCCATCCTGAAACCAGGTCCTGATACCTTCGATGTCCCTCTCGAACTCCTGGTTCAATATAGTGGCATCATTGTTTTCTGAAAAATAAGGTCCTTGAATGGCCAGGATATACCCGTCTGGAGCAACAATTACTTCCGGTTTCACCATATGGTCTTTTTTATGAAGATTCTGAAATTACTATTTTTTTCGATTTTACTATAAGTACAATCGATATAAGCTATTGCTTTTGGTTGGTTAGGGTTGGGGTTATAGAGTTCATTGACAAATTCTGTGACGTGTCTTGTGATATAGTTTTCTCTCGTTATAGCATTAAAAACCAAATTGTTTGGTACAAATCTTTGTGTCAATGAAATCATGACATTAGATATAATGAGACTGGTGTCCTGGCGGGTGGGATATTGAAATATCACTTTGAGAAAATCATCAGAAATACCCTGACGCAATTTCAAGAGAAAGGTTAACAAATGTTTTCTGGTAATGTATCTCACATTTCCTCGCACAATAGGATCACAAAATTCATATAATTCGTTGAATTGCACTTTACTCAATGAAGTAAGAGATATGAATTCTTCATCGGAAAAAGAATTGATGTCCTCGAAATCTTTGGATGTGTGTTTTTTTGCCGCCTCTTTCAGACCTTCCATAAATTGTTGGAGCTGCATTCCTTTCAGAATATATGGTCTATTCACGTACCTCAAGCCTGCATGTAAAACATCTAAAAGGTATCCATTTTCATTCAGGTGATGAGGGCACACCCTCACATTATCAGGAACAAAAATATCGGTCGAAACATAAATATTCACTCTACAATCTGTAGTTACCCGCTGAATGTTATGTCGAGAATCACATATGAAACAAGTATTGCTCGAAGTTTGAGTTAATACATTTAATCGGAGAACACCTGGGTCGTTTTCTAAGGCTTGTATTTCATTTCGAATCAACAAATTACAATTGAAACACAGCCTAGTGTTGGCATTGATGTCTTCTTGAGGCCTTCCTGCAGCATCTCGCCTAGCAACAGCCAACTCCTGAACAGGAAAATTATCGTCTCCAAGAATCCGACACATTTCTCTACTGGGAAATTGTCTGTCACACACGTAACAAATTGATCTATTACGAATTGGCATAATGAAAGAATGAAGAACTGATTTTCCGACTAAAGCAAGATTCAGGCATTCTCGATGAATAACACTCCTAAACACACCTATCAATCGATGAAAACTGACAGTTCTTACCTGTAAACATTGGAAACGTATTTTGTTTCCAGAGCCTCCTTCAAGAAAGGACGAAAGAAGTACTTGCGAAAAGTGTACCCTAAACATTTAACACCTAATTAAAATCATTCGAACGAAGGAAACCGCAATTGAGGTGTTGATGTTTTTTCTTGACACCATTAAAAAAAAACAGTACACTCAATTAGGAAAATCTCTCGTGCAAGGTTGTTCTTCAGTGAACAATATTCCAAATTAAATCTTTTCCGAAGTGATAAATATATATTCTCCGCACAGAAGTTTTCAATATATCTTCAATAATAACCATGGTAAAGGAATTATAAAGCAGGAACATTTCACACAATGTTTCATTTTCTCGACTAGTAAATGTGAAAAGTGTATTTTTTATACAAGCTTTTATTTATTCGATTCCTGTTTTTCTGTTTGTCAGGGATAAATCTGGCGATCGTTTGACCCACTTCCACTTGTCCAATCAACTTGAATTTGACATATTTATATAAAAAAACAAGATGGCGGCCAAAATAGCGAAGGATTTTTGTAATTTATGACCTAATATTAATCAAATTGGGTCCAAATTAAAAAAGGCAAAATGGCGGGTCCAAAATGGCGGACAAGATGTGTGAATTATGATTCGATTCTATTCAAAATTAGATCGTAGGGGTTTTTGGGGTTAGAGATCGTAATTGTTTTGTGACAATCCAATAACTTCATATGGCGGCTTCAAGATGGCAGACGAGTTTTATGATTTATGAATTGATTTTATTAAATATTGGAATGAATGTGTTTTTGGGGCCGGAGATCATGTTTTTTGTGACAAAATTCAAGTATTTGAAATAGCGAACGAATTTTGTGATATATATGATTCAATTGTATTCAAAATTTATATGAAGGATTTTGTGGGGTCAGACACTTCGAATATTTTGTCAAAATTCAATTATTCAAGCTGGTTGATTTCAAGGATGATAAAAAGAATTGAATAAATGAAAACTTTCTAAAGATTTTCTTACATTGCACTGAAATGGACGCTATTCTGAGATTCAAAAGCTTGCTCTGCAACGTTTTCAGTTTGAATACAAATATGAATTCTTGAGCGACAAGTTTTTGAATCTGCCAGTCACAGAATAACGTGCACCCTTAAAGAAATATTATTTTTTCCTTTTCAGTACAATTCAATAAAAGCTCGTCTTCAGAAAGTTTCTTTAATTATATTTATTCATATTTTTTGTGTGAAATATATTCAATTACATTTCAAAATTAGTTCATTGAATAAACGTCCAAAAAAAGGAAATATTTACTATCGCGGACTTTCTTGCAGAATTTTGTTGATTATATGCTAAATATCCCATTCCTAGGTTTTCGTCGGGCTGATTGGAAAATATCTCTTTTTTTGTATAAACTATACACATTTCACAGAAATCATATAAAATATTTCTCCATCTGAATTGAAATAGCTTTCAAATACTGTAGAATTAGTTCCAACCTTGAGAGAGTTATTGCTTCTGATACATTTCAATTTTCTCTAGTTTCTTCGGAAACAGGGCTTTCAAATGAAAAACATTTAATTCACCCTGTATATAAGGCATTGTATTTTTGGACTAGGTACCGCACTAATCTAGCCCGAATATTTTTCAACATGAATTGTTGGAAAATAGCCCATTTTGGACTCCAATGAAGTATATCGGGTATCAATAAAATCCGTACATTCAAAAGTATATAGCCGACAAACGAGTCCGGAGACCTATGCTAATATTGATGACAATATCTCGGACTCCTCAAATCGTACATTATATCAAAAATTCAAGAAAATTAACAGATTCTTTTTCGAAATACAGGGTATTCATTGAAAAAAACCGCATTTTTTCAAGAAACTTGGACTGTATCTTTTTACTCACTCTATATATATGAAATGAGTATGCGACGTTCTCAACATTAAAGAATGTTTGATATATATGTGACATGCTCTCCCCTTTCCGATTAAAAAAACTATGGGTTGGCGTACCCCTATTTTCGAACCACCCTATATATAAAAAAAATGTCAGTAAACTTCGATCGAGATTGAGGAAGTTCGTCCAGGCTCAATTGGATCTTTAATTCTCATGAAAGAACTTACCCTGGTTGGTTTAAAATTAATCGAATTGGATTTTTTTTTGTTCACCCTGTTGTAGAGCCCAAAACGTAAAATTATAATGGATACGAGATCAAGATGACATTGTACCATCATTCAGGCATGTTATTCCATGAATAAATGGGCGTTTTGTCAATTCTTGGAGTTGTTAAAAATTCTGAGCAGAAAGCTTCACTTTTCATATTTGACACCCTGTATCTCGAAAACTAGTCAGCCGATTTCTTTGTGCCCATGGACACTTTTGCTTAGGGACTCCAGATCTACATCATACCAAAAATTCAGGGAATTTAACCGAAAGCCATTTTCCATAAGGAAAGTGCGGGGTCCTTTGGCAATAGACTTTAACTCAACATTTTGCTACTCGGTATACGTATTGTTTCGCTATGCTGGTGGCCAGCCATGATGCAACCCCCTACCTTGAACCAGTTCAGAGAAGATGATCAATTAGACAATGAAATAGGCGAGAACACGAAATTTTTAAATGGATTCTGCAGCTTCTGAAAACTCTGTTGCCTATTTTCTCCTTTTTTTGTGTTGTTTTTTTTAGGCCTAAAATAAATATTTAAAGTAGACAAAATTCAATTGGCTTCTTTCTCGCGCAATTTCAAATTGTTGTGACGTACTCTCCAGAGAATTCCGAGCATCCAATAACATTGTCGTTTTACGTCACAATCAATCCGATTAGAATACGCCCTTTGGCTGATTGGGTTCGGGAGAGTAAGTCACAAAGAGCACCAATATTAGTAGCTTTGAATTTTGCAGATTTTCAGAAACGAATAGGAACGGCTGTATGAAATTTGACTCCATAAATATTTTCTGGGTTCATTTACACATACATATATGCGTTGTATATTTGGAGCATATTTGAAGCGATATTATTTTTTCGTGTCCTTGTCTATTGGTGGGGTTTCTGAAAAATATGGGATATTTTCCAATCAAGCTGAGGAAAACCTAGGAATGGGATATTTGGCATACAATCAACAAATAAATATAGTGAATGTATTATATTTTCCAGAATTTTACAAGAAAGTCCGCGATAGTAAATATCTACGTTTTGTAGATATTTATTGAATGAACTAATTTTGAAATGTATTTCAATATATTATTTCACATACAAAATATGAGTTAATTAAATTCAAAAAACTTTTATTGAATTGCACTAAAAATTTTAAAAAAGTCTCTAGGGGAATTACAATATTCATTTAAACTATCTTATGAAAAGTAGTATAGAAGTTTGCGTCTTTTATTTTGTGTGAAAAGAGCCTCTTATTTTTATCTACAGCTTGGCCTATATATAGACCAGGATCCCACGCCTATTTTCAAAAATGATTAATAACAGGCTAAATCTTCTTAAGTAGCTTCATTTTGCCGAGTCGCCCAACTTTTTCCTCTACGAAAATTCTTGATAGTGGTAGCTAATAAAATGCGCAGTCGTCAATCATGTCGATTTGGTGAGTGCAAAAAAGTCATTAATAACAGTTAGTTTTTTAGTTGAACATCGAGATAATTCGATAAAGTTCTCGAAAAAACTTTTGTCCTACAAAATGGATGGTAGGACTGAAGAGTCCCCCACTCCCAACATGTACCAATGACGTGGTCATAAGAAATCATTAGTAACCAGCGAATTTTTTTACCGTTGCTTGGTTGATATTTGTATAATTGAATGGTCATACTGTCCTACAAATTGAATGGTAGGTGTTCCCAGACCTACGCTCAGAAATTGTCAATTCCATGGTAAAAAAAAATATTAGTAACTGTAGGACAATGATAACACATTCTTCACCTAAATAATGCAGTGTTCCATACAAAGAAACGGGTATGTATCGCTAGTCCTACAAAAATTATTCAAAATAACGAATAATTTTGAAATTGTTGTTTAGCTAATTTAATATACTTTCATTCGTAAAGTATTATTACTTTATATTTATAATTGTTGGTTCAATTCAAATATATCATAATTTACGTGAAAAGTTTATGAAAAAACTGGGAAGTTTTGTTTCAAGTTCATAATTTTTATAAACATATTGAAAACAACAATAGCAAAGTAAAAACATTGAAATAATCAATCTGCCCTCCGGGGCGGCTCAAATGATGGCGCATTCGCTTTCACAGATGCAGGGAAACCCGGAAAAACCTGCAACACCACATCGTCTGAAGAGCTGAAATTTATAATTTAAAACTTTCAAAGAGATCAGACGAATTGTGAAACTCTGCTCTACGGTAAAATAGGATGTATGGTGTCTCCAGAGGCCTCAAAAAGTCCAGTCGAAAGAAGGAATCATATTTTACGGGGGTCAAGTGGCCAAGTACTTAAAGTACCGATCTTTTATCCACTCTGGTCGCCGGTCGTGGGTTCGAAGCCCAGCAACTGCAGATATTTCTCTGATGACCCGAGAAAGTGAAATAGCACGTAAAAAGTAAGAATTCTTTAATCGTTGGCTCGCACAAGTTTCGTCTTTTGAGGGCTGTCGTTCGTAAGGGAACGACAAAATAAATGTTAAACAACAATGTATGCAACTATCATCAAAGGACCCCAAACACATTTAATGAAAAAAAGTCTTTCGGTGAAAATGGCTGAATTTTTGGTATGTTTGGGTATAATCCGAGTAAAAGTCTCCATTGGCCCCATAGGTGCCCCATAACCTGCATCGTTACAGAAATTTGCAAATCTCTCTAAAACGGCAGCCCCTAGCGTTGTTGAAAAACTATACCTTTTTGCTGAGATAAAGTGTGGGATTAAGATTTCGATTTAAAAGGTCCCTAAAGTTCACTGTAAAAAAAGTTAGGGAAAATTAAAATAAATAATGAGACCGTATGCGGTGCCCTCTGCGTTCTACATAAAAATTAATAACAAATTTCGATTTCCACCTCAAATAAACCCCGTTCACTAAATTTTATTCAAAAATTATTCAAAATAATTGAGTTTAACATTTGATCTTCAATACCCTGTAAACGCAACATTTGCGGACACATGTTCATATGAACCTTTCATTTTTTAATTAGTCAAAGATTCACCATTTGAAGTTTGTACAAGAACATAATGGAGCACCCTGCATACTACGGCTTTTGCACGTAGGACTGGGAAAACCTACCTAAGACATTGTGACCATTCAATTATACAAATATAAAGCAAGCAACGGTAGAAAAATCCGCTGGGTACTTATGATTTCTTATGACCACGTCATTGGTACATGTTGGGAATGGGGGACGCTTTAGTCCTAGCGTCCATTTTGTAGGACAAAAGTTTTTTCGAGTACTTTATCGAATTATTTCGAGTTTCAACTGAAAAACTAACTGTTATTAATGGACTTTTTTGCTCTCACCAAATCGACATGATTGACGCCTGCGCATTTTATCAGCTACCACTTTCGAGAATTTTCATAGAGGGAAAAGTTGGGCGTCTCATCGAAACGAAGCTACTCACGAGGATTCAGCCTGTTACTGATAATTTTTTTTTCAACATGGAATTGACAATTTCGGAGCGAAGGACTGGGAACACCTATGACAATATGACCATTCAATTATACAAATATTAACCAAGCAACGGTTAAAAAATCCGCTGGTTAATAATGATTTCTTATGACCACGTCTTTGGTACATGTTGGGAGTGGGGGACTCTTCAGTCCTACCATCCATTTTGTAGGACAACAGTTTTTTCGAGCACCTATTTTATCGAATTATCTCGTGGCTCCACTGAAAAACTAATTGTTATTAATGACTTTTCTGCACACACCAAATGGACATGATTGAAGTCTGCGCATTTTATCAGCTACCACTATCGAGAATTTTCGTAGTGGAAAAAGTTGGGCGTCTCGGCAAAATGAAGCTACTCAGGAAGAATCAGCCTGTTATTAATCATTTTTGAAAATAGGCGTGGGATCCTGGTCTAATATATTTGTAGCCCACAGACACCTGCCACCTTGTACACTCAAAGCCTAATGAAGCCTCTTTCATGCTTCTTTTCTGTTCAATTGTTTTTGTAAAAGTAAAACTCGATATTGATTACTAGATATGGTAGGGTAGGTTTCGGACTATGCCTATGATTACACATACGAAGAGCATAATGTAAACGAGTATGCCACCGGCAACCAAACATAAGCTGGATTTATAGATTGAGTCGCAGCCGCAGTCGTTGCAGTTGACCGTACGAAGATAAATCTGCCGTTGCTCATGCATACGTTTATAGATCCGCTGCCGTTGCAGTTGCTGTTGTCGCTGCCGCCGGTAATTAACCAACTTTCATCTCGGACGGCAGAGGCAGTGGAAAATGACATGAAACTCAAAATTTCCGTGTCAAAAATTAACGAAAGGTCACATAATTAAGGTTATGTATTCGTTTATATAGTTTAAAAGCAAGAATTAATTTTATTCAGAAATGTCAGAATATGGGGAAAATATGGATGTTGATGTAGGCGTATTCCTAATCCTACTAGAAAAATTTCTACATCTGAAGGACAAGAATTATAGAAATATGTTCATGAAGGAAAACAGTTAGCGCTCAATGAACACAAGATGAAACTATAAATTGGTCATAATTTTGCCTGCGGCTACGGCAACGGCTGCGGCAGCGGAAGCGGCTGCGACACAATCTGTAAATCCAGCATTACTTTTTCATAGCATGTGTATTTCAGGCCACGAATCTATAGAAAGTGCTTATGCTAAAGCATACCTACTCATGCGAAATGTCAGCCATGAACTTCACAATTTCCGTGCACAAGGAGAATATACATCTGAAACCACCCACAAGTTCAAGCAACAATCCCTACAAACTACATGGAAAGTTCATTATGAGACTGTCGCCAGAGAATGGCCTACTTAGTTGAACAGGCAAATTAAATTTGACACCCTAAACAGGTGATTGCCAAAACATTCAAGACAAGCAGGGGATCGACCTATCTACAACGGCGACCGACTTTCTTAATCAGATTCTTTGTCAGTTTTAATGACATAACGAATATAAAAAAGCACCTGGAATTTCATTAAGGATGGCAAATGAAATACTGGAGAAGAAAATAATTTCTCCGAACACAATTGAGCTACCAAATTCATCGCCTACGAGAGGGATATTAGTAGTTCAGGGGTGAAATTGATTCACGGAACATGAACTGCACCAACATACAAAAAATATCTCCCTCCTGAAAAAAACTTTCAGATGGAATTGAAAGCAGAAAATACTGGTTTGTTATTCTTGATGAATATTTGTTATCTTTCTTATTATTAACTACATTAATGTTATGAGGAAAAATAATCATCAGAACAAATACCTGACTTGCTGACTTTAGAAAATATGAACATGATGTTCATAAAATCAGATGTGGAATCATCTGCGACTGAAAGACAAAACTTTAATCGCTATTTTCCATCGTTCAAGATAACCTCTCTTGGAAGGGATTCATGTTGAAAAGGGAAACATTCTCAAATGAAAATTGAACCAAACATGACTCCTCTAAAAATGAAAAACACCTACGATAAAAATGGGGTTACTGTTTTGTAATATCTAACAGAAAATAACTACTTCCCCGGCTAAAGACATGCGTGATATTTTCTGTTAGATATTACAAAAAATAGCATTCTGTTCATTTAAACTATCTGAATGGAAATGCAAATTTTCTCTTTCATTTCTATAACTGGCTAACCTAAACGCTGAAAATCAGAATTAATATTGAATCAATATTGGGTCAAAATTGGGTCCATCCTCTCCGGCAGAAAAATAGGAAATTGGGAATATTAACGTTTATGAAAAAGAACTGAACTTGGATGATCCAAAATTAAAACTTTTCTATCGAATGACGAAAGTGACATTTCGCAAGTTACTGAAAAAAGTACGACTTTGGCTACAAAAATAGTGTATTGAGACGCTTGCAATGCAACCTCCACGTGGTCACTACCCGCTTGCCAGTCGAAAATTAAACATGTTGGATTGGCAACAGACTGACACCACGCCAGTTGCAAATAAACACGTTACCGCTACTCTGCTTTGAAACGCGCGCTACCCTTGGTTACATGAGGCTTCAGCGATTCCACCTGATGCCACTTCGTCACCACGCCGCCGCCACGTCACTTGGTAATCAGTTCATTGCGCGCCTTGTCTAAGAGTGATGAAATGGAATCAGGAAGAGCTACGACAACTCGACGTTTTAAAACTCGCAAAATGATGCATCTGAATAGAAGCTTGTATCCTAAATCGTCCATTCCGCGGTTATACTTTCCCCGACAACGGAGAAGCCGTGGACTTTTGAGTGTCTGCATAACTGAATGGTACTGGATTGAGCCTGTAAAGACATTAGAAGCTCAGATCCCTTTCTCTGCATGGTCCGCGACCATGAAAAAGCAGGGATTGGAGCTTTTTTTTTTTGATGCAGCAACCCGTGCAGCCGATGTCACAAATATATGACGGATAAAACGACCTCACAGAGATGACTGGGTGGTTGCCAACAAAATAATTACACCACAGGCGATCAAATGGGCGGTTAACTCATTCCACCCATACCAATCGCCAGGAGAGGATGGCATAGCTCCAATTCTGTTACAAATCGGACTGGAACATATCATACCTGTCCTTATAAGTCTCTTTAGAGCCAGTTTAGCATGGAACTATATTCCATCAAACTGGACCGCGACTAGGGTGATCTATATTCCTAAGGTGGGTCGGAATGACCCACACCCAAAATCGCTCTGACCTATCAGTCTGACATCCTTTCTGTTGAAAAGCATGGAGAAAATACTGGATGTGCACATAAGGTGTGGGGCACTAACAAAGCACCCCCTCAATGTTCACCAGTATGTCTACCAGGCTGGCAAATCAACAGAACTTGCCCTCAATAACCTTGTCTCAGGAATAAGCGACGCCCTGGAAAACTAGGAGGTAGCAGTCGCTGCATTCTTGAACATAGAAGGAGCATTTTACAATGCACTACCTCACTCCCTATATGAGGCCACTGTCTCTAGAGGGATTGAACCGATACTATGTGACTGGATAAGAACTATGCTTCACAACAGAACTATAACGACCTCTCTACAGGGGGGAAGTGTCAGCTTCAAGCCAGCCAGGGGCTATCCCCAGGAGGAGGTCCTCTCCCCACTGTTATGGTCACTGCTGGTGGATGATCTGCTGGCCATTCTCTCGCTTTGGGAGGTTGATCTGCAAGCATATGCTGACGATCTGGTCCTAGTAATAAAGGATTAATCCGAAGAGACGATCTCCTACGTCCTTCAGGATATATTGGATACCAAATATAAATGGTGTGAAAGGGAGGAAATGTCCATTAACCCCCACAAAATGGTCATAGTACCATTCACCAGGAAAAGGTCGCTGGGACATTTATGGTGTAACAATTCCTTTTGCAAGCGAAGCAAAATATCTGGGAATAACCCTGGATAAAAAACTAAATTGGAACTCGCCCTAGGAAAAGACTATCCGGAAGGCTAGCCTATCATTATGGACATGCAGCAGAATATGTGGCAAAACATGGGGCATGTCACCAAAACACGTATATTGGTTGTACGTGACCGTCATACGTCCAATGATAACGTATGGCTCTATAGTCTGGTGGAGCAAGGGTCATAAAAAATGGCCATTGCTAAACTTAACGGACTACAGAGACAAGCGTGCCTGGTATACTGATATACTGGGAGAAGTTTAACCATAGGGTGAGCCACAATAGGCCATTGGCCGCAGTGAAGGGCCTGATACGGGCCCACTCACGTTCAAACCTAATCCTAACCTAACCTAACCTTGAGACATGTTTGTCGAACTTCATATTGTTTTCCATATAAAGCCCCAGATTTTTGCAGCAATTCGTGAAGGATAGAGCTTCATTATTGACAGAAATTTCGAAGTTCGGATCAAGGAAAATTTCTTTACGGTTCTTACAAGGAGCATGATTTCCGTTTTGGCTTCAGCTTATGCGCACGGGCAACTTGGGAAATTGAGTCAAGGTCTTCATTTAAGTGAACTGCAACCATGAATGTGTGAGAGGTAGAGAATCGTGCATCATCTGCGTAATAGTGAACAAACAATGTTTTATATATGATGAATAATCAGCAGTATAAATAGAAAAAAATATAGGTCCAAGGAAGCTCCGTTGTGGGACACCTCGGCTGATACTGGAATTGAGAGAATTTGTCATCCACCAAAACTTTTTGCTGTCGATCAGAGAGGTAGATCCTAAAGAATGGAATTGCATTTCCACCAAACCCATAATAGCTGAGTTTTTTAAGTTAAAAATTAAAATTGTTATTTCCGTCAACCGATTGCACCCCTACGCGCAACCCTCGGAAGTTTTCGAGAGACTTGTGTGAGCTAGGGAAGACGCAGCCCTTACCTTTTAACGTGTGATGCCATGCACGAGACCGGTGAATCGGTGGATCGAACCCACTACCTCACGCTTGTGAGGCGAACGCTTTACCAGCCGACCACCACGGCCCAAGTAATATATCAGGTCTAATAAAATCAGTGAATCTAAAAATATCGTCTGTAACTTTGAGGAGGGCTGTGGATCTGCTATGTTTGGATCTGAACCCTGAGTGGCCGGTAAAATATGATTTTCTTCAAGACATCAATTTAGCTGTTACCTTCCCAGTTTTTTAATAATCTTCGATTTTGTGGGCATAATGCTAATTGAGCGACACTGGGACATTTCTTAAACATTGTTTTTCTTTAGGACAAGGGAAATACGCCATTTTTCAGACAAAAATTTATCAACATGTATGAAGTAGGCTCTTAGGTGGGAAAAATTGTTAGCATTTTTGTTTATATTATCATTCAACTCGGACAATTTCCTGATTCTCTAAAATCTGGAAAAGTGATAGAAAACTTGTTAGGGAATTGGTGTGCAAGCGGAAGTATACACGTGATTGCTAAATCTTTAATGAAGATAAAGAAACACAAAACATAAAACAGTATGCGAACAAATACACAAGTAATTCTAAACAATAGTTTTCACGAAGAGCGTTGACCTGTCTACTCCGAGAAATGCAACAATACTGACTGCAACTGGTTCGCTGGCAGGCGGTGAGCGGGCGGCGAAAGAGGGGTGGTTGCCATGGATATCATGGTCACGGACCTCGGACCGTTTGGCTCGCGCACAAAGAAGAGCTGTACGAACGCTGAAGGTCAAGTTCACGCGATAAATTCCAACACTTCCCCTCGAGACAAACCGGGACGCACCAAGAAACTTTTGAGTCCCAACAGTTTTACACAATTATTATGTTTCTCGCGTGTTAATCCCTTCGTTAGAATGTCCGCTAACATTTCACTAGTACTCAAATGGGATATCGAAAACATATTATTTTCCAGAGCCTCGCGTATGAAGTGATATCTAATATCTATGTGCTTGCTCCGGGCATGGAAAACAGGGTTTTCGGCCAGCTTCAGAGCACTGAGATTGTCGTTGTACAATTTCACATCGGCCAGGTGCTTGAGGTTCAATTCTAATAGGAAATCTTTCCAGTAGATCACTTCCTTGGCAGCTTCTGTAATCCCCATGTACTCTGCCTCTGTCGATGAAAGGGCAACGGTTCTCTGCTTTTTGGATTCCCACGATATTGGACTACTGGACAGGATGAACGAGTAGCCAGTGTAGGAACGTCTGTCGTCGATGCTATTGCCCCAGTCAGCATCTACATAGCCTATGATACCTTTGTTGTCACCTCTATATACAATACCCAAATTTGTTGTTCCTTTGAGGTAACGAAGTATACGTTTTGCGGCAGTCCAGTGTATATTCCTGTAGCAATTGTTGAACTGAGCCAAAAAACTGACCGCAAAGCTTATGTCAGGTCGGGTAGCCATAGCCAGGTAAGTCAGGGCTCCGATCAATTCACGATAAGGTAGTCGTTCTTCATCTTCTGTAGCTTCTTCCGTAGGTTTACAGAGTTTGGTATTCGGATCTATAGGTATGGATACTGGATTCGCGTTAGCCATACCAAAACGATCCAAAATTTCAGAAATATATCCTTTCTGATGTATTACTATGTCAGGACCTTCGCGAACAAACTCTATACCTACACAACGTTTCACATCCCCAAGATCTCGGATATCGACCTGTAGGGATATTTTCTGCTTCAAGTCTGTGATTATTTTGGCATTCTTCGAAGCGATGAGAATATCGTCGATATATACAACGATTAGAGTTAGATTTTCGCCTCGATTTTCGCCCTCTACCATGCGATACAGGCAAGGATCGCCTTTTGTAGGAGTAGCTCCGCAATTTCGCAAAATCTCGTCGAGCTTAGCATACCAAGCCCTGCCAGCTTGACGAAGTCCGTATAAAGACTTGTGGAGTAGGCAAACTTTATCGCCACGTTGTAGATCTGACAATAAATTTGATGCCCTTTTCCTCATTTCACTTGTCTGAGAGCTTATTAGTGTCTCAAGAATTTCTGGTAATTGCTTGGGAACTTCCATATATATAGTTTCTTGCAATTCGCCATTTAAATAAGCGCATGCTACGTCAAGCTGTTGAATGGTCATTTTGTAATGAGCTGCTAGCGCTACGACCAAACGTATCGTGCTTAGTCGTGCAACAGGAGCGAATGTCTGGTTGAAGTGAATGCCAGGACGTTGGCTAAAACCTTGTGCAACCAGTCGTGCCTTTCGTCTTTCCAATGTACCATCGGCGCCAAACTTGTTTCTTAGAACAATTCTGCTTCCAACAACTTCCTTGCCGTTTGGGCGTTCAATCAGTGTGAACGTATCGTTTTTTATAACTGAAGTTATTTCTTCTCTCATAGCGTCGAACCATTCTTTTGAATCGGGCCCATTCAAAGCCTGTTTCATTGGGAATTCTGATAAAAATGCGTATTCCGTTTCTTCTACCATGTTAGCACGATGAACGTTATACATTTTTCGAGGTCTTCCCCTTGATCCTGTTCTCAATATTCGTGGACGGCCACGTCCTCTTTCCACAACGGATGGTTGTTCTGGGACATCATCTTCTTCCGAACCACTGTTCTGATTGTCTTCTTGTTCATCATTGAAAACTGGAGCCAAGTGAACATCGATGGTTTTTCCTTCCGTCTCACATTCCTTCCCTGTTGAGCCTTCGGGATAGAAATCGTGATTTAGAACATTTTCTGATTCATTGGGTATTTTCGGGATTGTGTTTTCAACGAACTTCACATCCCTTGTGATTATAACTTTCTTCTCGTTTGTTAGCCAAACTCTAAATCCTTTGGTTTGTTCCGAATAACCTAGGAAAATTCCCTCCTTGGAACGTGGGTGCAATTTTCCTTTATTTGGGTCATTATTCAGACAAAAAACTTTACATCCAAATTCTTTAAAATGAGAAACATCGGGGATTTTTCCAGACCAAACCTCGTAAGGGGTTTTTCCGTTCAAAGATTTAGTTGGGCAACGGTTTCGAATGTAATTCGCTGTGTTAACAGCTTCGGCCCAAAAACATGGAGGCAAGTCGGCTTGCATGAGCAAACATCTTGCTGTTTCCATCAGGGTTCGATTTTTCCTTTCGGATATTCCGTTTTGTTCTGGGCAATAGGGACTCGTTAATCGACGTGAAATTCCGTGCGATTTCAATAAATCATCGAATGCTTTCGATGTGTACTCCGTACCGTTGTCAGATTGTAGACATTTGATTTTCCGGTCATGAATATTTTCGACTAAAGCGATAAATTCCTTTGTTTTTTCAATAACCTCACTTTTTGCCTTGATGAAATATATCATGCAATATTTGGAGAAATCATCAATAAATTCGACAAAATATTTAGTTTTTCCGAGAGATTCTACCCGCATAGGACCACATACGTCCGTATGAATAATTTCTAATGGTTCCGTCGTCTGACGTTCTGACTTTTTAGGAAAAGGAGCTCTTGTCATCTTCGCTTTATAACAAATTTCGCAAACTAGTTCATCGTTTTCATTTGTGTTGAATTTCACACCTGATATGATACCCTTTCGTTCGCATTCCTTCAAATCCTTGAAGTTGATATGTCCTAGTTTACGATGCCAAGAGATCAAATCAGTTGAAGCTTTCGCTTCTTCTATATTGCCGCAATTGTATGATTTACAATTTTCTTCGCGCGCGTAATATAAATCGCCGATCCTATCGGCCACTAGATGTACATTATTACCGTCGTCAAAAACTAAGGCGCAGTCCTTTTTGTATAAAACATTGTAATTGTTGTTCGTGATTTTTCCGACTGATAATAAATTTGTACGTAAATCGGGCACATGTAACGCGTTTTGCAAGTTAACGACTTTTGATTCACCACAGATATCGGCCGTGAAATTTGCAGTTCCTTTGGCGGTAATTTCCGTCGACATACTATTGGCTAAGTTCAGATTTTCGTTAAGAGAGTCTCTAATTTCCGAAAAGTCTTTCAAGTCTTTAACCATATGGGACGTCGCGCCGCTGTCTAAACACCACTTAAATTCGCTATTCGAACTTGCTTTGAAAGCTTCTTCCGCCATGAAATTTGAATCTTCCGCCTCGCAGTTAGAACTAGACTGATAGGACTTACCTTTGTTCGGGCAATCTGAAGATTTATGTCCTACCTTCCTGCATCGGTGGCAGAGAAACTTGAACTTCCCTGAAGTATCCTTACGATCACTATTATTTGAGTCAGTTCTACCACTGTCACCCTTAGCGAAAGTTTTCGGACGCCAATGATTCTGTTTGTATTTTCTGTTCGCGAACATCGCGTTCTGATCACTCGCGTTCCGCTGTTCATTGTTCCGCGCATCGTATTCTTCCACAATTTTAACACGAAGAAGTTCAGGCGTAGGCAAATCGTCTCTCGATTCGATCGCGCACCGAAAGTTCTCAAAACTTGGAGGCAAACTGTATAATAGCATTATGGCTAATAAATCAGGATTTATCTGTACACCCATATCTTCCAGCTTGTCCACAGCATCGAAGAACTTGTCGAGATGACTGCGTACGTTTTCATTTTCCGACATGCGTTGCAGCGTTAATTGTTTCAGTAAAGTTGCCTTCCGAGCGGGGCCTTTGGATTGATATATTCCTTCCAACTTGAGCCATACTTCTTTGGAAGTCTTGCAATTTTTAATTTGTTTCAATTCGGACGGATTTATTGCAAGTATGATGTCGGATTTGGCCTTGCTGTCGTATTTCTCCCAGGTTTCCACTTCTTTCTTGGAGTTGCCGTCATTGGGAATGAGTACAGGTTTCAGAATTTCACCATTGACAAATCCCCACGCATCGTTCTTGACCAGCAGTGCTTCCATTTGTATTTTCCACGTGTCGTAATTGTCCTTGCAGAGAGTCTCAATTCGCGAAACATTCGTTAGACTCATTTTCGCTAGGTTCCGATAGAAAGTTCCAAAATGAAGATTCAACACTACAGTCAATATTCCGGCGAACGCGCGATTTGTTTACACACTCGATATTTCTATGCTTCTAGTGCACCTGGGCCCATAACCTGTTAGGGAATTGGTGTGCAAGCGGAAGTATACACGTGATTGCTAAATCTTTAATGAAGATAAAGAAACACAAAACAAAACAGTATGCGAACAAATACACAAGTAATTCTAAACAATAGTTTTCACGAAGAGCGTTGACCTGTCTACTCCGAGAAATGCAACAATACTGACTGCAACTGGTTCGCTGGCAGGCGGTGAGCGGGCGGCGAAAGAGGGGTGGTTGCCATGGATATCATGGTCACGGACCTCGGACCGTTTGGCTCGCGCACAAAGAAGAGCTGTACGAACGCTGAAGGTCAAGTTCACGCGATAAATTCCAACAAAACTATAGAACTATAGTACTATTAAATTGTCTATCGAAAATAGCTGAAAATAGCTTTTGCAACTAGAATTTATTCTTTCATCGAAGACATCAGAATATATACCAACTGTCAATATGGTAATAGGTTAGAAAAGTCAACTGAATAAGCAACACTCGAATTCACACAACAAATATATTCATGTCTAGACGATGAGAAAGCTATGGGTTTATTTTTTTGACTTTACTACTGCTTCTGCTACTTTTAATTTAAAATTGTCGTCGAAATTATTGGTATCATTCATTTTATATTCTCCAACACATTTGACCAAACTTTGAACAAGAAATTTAATATACTCACCAGGTAATTCTGTAACATTTTCAATCAGTTGTTTCGTCACATCTAAGGAGCTCACGATATCGAATGCTGCCTGCTCGATTTTTGGAAACGTTTGTCGAGGATTGAGAGCTGTACCACAGCATCTACTCAACAGGTTACCCAAAGTATCAGCCAATTCTGAATTTAGAATCCGCATGATTTTGGTATCGCTATAATCTGGAAAATAAAATCAGAATATTAATGTGTATACCACAATTACAGTACTACTTTTCAACAAGTGTGAAAAGTTAAAGTCCACAAAAGTATATTATGATACAAGTTTTATAGACACCATTTTGTCGCACGCGTTGTTTGGAGTACAAGAGAACAAGTGCGACAATGTGACTTATAAAACGTGTTTCATATACTATTTATTCTATTTGGCATTTTTTGTAGTTTATTATTGGAAGAAATTGATTTAATATAAATAAATAATATCAGAAATATCGGATTGGTAACATTGATAAAATATTTAAAATTTGAAGGAAGCTGTCAGGTAATTCTTTTGTTTACATAAATTATTTAAATTTTGAATGCAAATATCAGTAAATTAACTTTTTTTAAATGACTGATGAAGAAAACTCCTGAATTGAGAGTAATTGCTCAAACGGCTGTAAATGATTTGTTGACCAAAAAATCACGTTCAGTTTACGAAAAGGAATTTCACAATTTCGAAGTATCCGATGCCTCACTACGCTCCCACTATAGTCAAAATAACTTTTCAAACAATCATAATTTTGTAAACCCAGTCCAAACCACATCAGCTAATTTAATTATAAACGCCCGAGAAACCAGTCATGTAACAATTAAAGTTTATAATAATTGCACCATCCAAGGCAACAAATAACACCACAACATTCAAAGGTTATTCTTCTTCTTTGTTTAATATCTGAAAATCCCATCCATCTTGTCTGACGTTCATCTGACAGTTGATGTTACCATTGTTACCAATCTCAAGAAAATTTAAAATGCGTATCGGAATAGAAGCCATTTCGATACGTATTTGGGTTTCAAATGGGCTTAATTTTAGACTCCAAATAGAAAAAATGTTATTTTCAAACTTTCAAAAGTCGATAATACCGATAGAAAGTTATTAACTCCGAACATGTTGCCCATTTTGCTTTAATAGTATATTACGATACAAGTGAGTCTACAAAGCACGCGCAACGAGTTTAAGCAAAGTGCGAGTGCTTTAAAGGCACTGGTAAACGTTTATCAAAAGGTATTTCTTATTATGCCTGCATCGTACCAAAACTGATAATGAATTTTAGATCAGGGTAATGTTCCTTTTTTTTATTACATCTAATGAAGTGAGTACTGGACATCTTAGACCAGAGCTGATGCATTTTTGAGATAAAAAAAGTATCAATAGCATGAGAACTACTGGAAGAGGAGCAAAATATTGTTCGAATGACGGGAAAAATAAAGGGTGGAACGGGCTGATCTTTTAGGGGTTGAAAGCGATATTTTACGGTTTTTCGGGAATTGCAACGAATGTTGACCTCCTATCGAAAAAAGTTAAAGATCAAAGTTGTTTATAATAAGATGGTCTGGAACTTTTGTATCCGATATTTTTTCACATAACCTCAAATTTCTCGGGAAAATCGGGAAAATCGGGATAATCGGGAAAACATTTTTCAATTATTATTCTTTTTTCTCGCTTAAAAATCAATTTTTTTTCTTTTTTCAGAAAACGCGAAAAAATTAAAAAACTGATTTTCAAAAATATTTTGTTCTAAACTAATATTTATTTATTAAAATTATCGAAATTAACAGTTGAATCCTTTCGAGAATAAAAATTTCATGGTGCCTTGATGGGTACAAAAAATAAACAAGGGCATGTATAAGGATTTGATTATGATAGAAGGGCGACCCGAGGTGAACTTTTGGGGGTAAAAATTGTTTCTCACGATTTGCAGCGAAAATTAACTTCCTTCTAAAAAGTTAGGAAAAAAAGATCTACAACTTTTATTTTCAAAAATTTTCCACATAACCTCAAATTTTTCGAAAAACTCGGAAAACCCGTTTTAATTTGGGTTTAATTTTTTTTGTATGAAAATTATATTTTTGTCGCAAAATCTAGCGGAAATATAACTCTTTACGTTCTGTATTAAATGTTTTTTTTGCAGCGAAATATTTATTTTTCTCGAACCTCTTTGAAGTACTCGGAAAGGGGTGGCTCCTAGTTAGGCTGGTTCCAAAACGAATTTTAAACGCCTAAAATAAGAAAGAAAGTAACAGTTTAGTGGTTGAAAACGGTTTTTTGCGATTTGCGGCGAAACGTGACTTCTTAACGGAAAATGTTCAATAGATAAGTTGTAGGTAATGAAAAAATCGAAAACTTTTGTATTCAACACTTTTCGACATAACCTCAAATTAACAGTCAAAATGGCGGAAAACCGATTTTTCAGTATTTGATTTTTTTCCACAAAATTTGAGGTTATGTGGAAAAATCTTGAATACTAAAGTTGTAGATCTTTTTATTGCCAACAAATTTTTCCTTCAACTTTTTTTGTAGGAGGTTAATTTTTTCTGAAAATCGTGAGAAACCATTTTTACCCCCAAAAGTTCACCTCCTGTCGCCCTTCTATCATAATAAAATCGTTATTTATGTCCTTGTTTATTTTTTGCACCTATTAAGGTAACATGAAATTTTTATTCTCCAAAGGTATCAATTGGTAATTTCAATAATTTTAATAAATAAATATGAGTTTAGAACAAAAATTTAAAAAAATAGATTTTTGAAAATCTGTTTCTTAATTTTTTCTCGTTTTCTGGAAAAATTTTCCTCAGTAGTGCTACTCTTTTATTACATAATCTAAAAGTAGACGCTTCGACGAAAAAACTGGCGGCTGGCGAGCTTGAAAAGACAAACTTTATCGGTAAAACTTTTCAGTTGAAAATGAGGTCGTTCTTTCGGAATTTGTCTACAAAAAAAGGAAAAATCTGTATTCCGCTACAAAAAAATTACAGCTTACTTGAAACATAATAAGTTATATTTCCGCCAAATTTCGTTAAAAAAAATAATTTTTGAGCGAGAAAAAACTGAAAAATTGGTTTTTCCCGAGGGGGAAACCGCTGGGGAATTTTGGTGTACATGCCTTGGGTATTAGTGGCATTCGTTGGGAATTAGTGGTATTACTTGAATTTTTGGGGTATTAGTGGGCATTACACGGGAATTAGAGGTATTAGTTGGGCATTAGTGGTATTACTTGGGTATTACTCGGGAATCACTTGGGAATTAGAGGTATTACTCGTATATTACATGGGAATTATAGGAATTTTTCGGGAATTAGACGAAGAATAAAAACGTATGAACTTTTTTAAGCAATTGGCAAAACACCTAAGATTAGGTCAGGATTAAAAGAAAAAAAAATTATTAGATATCAAAATGTATGTGTTTCTTGATCATTTTATTTTGGATCATTCAATTGCGGCATGAACTTCATTTAGGTAGATCTCGAATTTGGAGAAATTACTGGATAGATATACCTTGACCAATAAAATCTTTCTCCGCCAGTGTTTTCAATATACTCAGGGTACCATTGAAAATTACAACGGTACCCAAACCCATAACGTTCTGAACTTTATCTACTCTCACAGCATATTAATATTTGTTTCAATTTCGTTGGTATATTCCCGCAGATGGGACATCCTGTATAACAATATATGAAAAAAATCATTGAAAAACTCTTAGAATAATACAATCAATTTCAATATAAGGGTTCCGTGTTCCTTGAAAAAGCATTTCAACGAGGTTTTCAACTTTGAATAATTCAAGAAGGCATAATGATCTCTATCAAATTGAATTGTTTCTAAGCCAAAATGTGAATCTACATCGAATGGAGAATAGATTTAGTAGTTTGAGAATATGTCTCTGAAATTACCGGCAGAGTCATCAATCCCACAATAGTAAAACCGAGAGTGAAACTAAAATTGACTACTACGCCGTTGACCACGCTGCAATGGTACTCAAGTGATTTGAAATTATTGTTCTTCTCGAAAGAAATTGTAAGAACTCGCAAAATTAATATCCAAAAAAATCCGTAAATATAGTAAAAAACAGGGGACCACCGTATTATAAAATAAAAAATTAACTCTTGTTCCCTCTGACAGTCTGATAGAGAACGAGCAGGAATTCGGAAAAATGGCCAACGGTTACAGACGTGGAAAATTACGAAAAAAAAAAATCTTGGTTGGACTCGGGTTAGACTCGGGTTGGACCCTCCCGAAACAAGGTACAAAAACTAATGGAAAAAAATTCTTGAAATTTCTGAAAATCATCGGCACGTCATACAATCTAGGTGAAAAAATGTTATCCCTTGCCTACCTATCTAGTCTAGTCAGAGAACGCGTAAGATTCCGTAAACATTTCAATTGGAGAAATTCATAAAAATTGTTAGAAATATCGAGCAGTCGAATAATTTTCCTAGCTGAGAAACTGGATAGCATGGAGCGAGGCATGGCGTATCAAACATACATATTCGCATGTCACTATCGTTCAGACAGATATTTAAAAAAATCTGATACTCAAATGTACAAAATGAATAAATAATAACCATGAAAAATCATTCCAAAAACAAGCTATCATTTATGAACTATTGAACTTAAAAGTAACTTCAGGCTTCATTCCAAGTGTAATGACATCTCAGGCTTCATTTCAAGTGCAGTGACATTTTAGGCTTCAAACTTTCAAGAAAATATTTAAATTCTCAAAAGTTCTCAGACACAACTTTTTTTACTGTTTAGTTCAATAGTCTATAAATAAAACCAAGTTTTTGAACAGTCTTTCGTTAATTTTATTCGGAATACAGTTGTTCAACTTCTAGTGAATATTTGTTTCCGCATTAGAATGAAAAAGAAAACACAGATTTCCAGAAATTATTTTTGTTTAAGAAATTCAAAGTTCTTCCGGGTACAGAAAAACTTGATTCAGTTAGGCCCAAGATAAATTGGGAATGAATGTTATATCTGATTTGTTAAAAAAAAATGGTAAAATTACATTGTTAATTTTTCAAAGGTAATTATTTCACCTTCGAATGTCAAATACAACTACTTCTACCGACACCGCCAGCTATATATGATAATTTATGAAGGATTTTTCTTCAAAACACTTTAGTTCATGAATTTCCGACCAAAAACAAGGGAGATAGAGAGATTTCAGTTGAGCGTCGGCGTCGGTGTGAATCTTATATCCCGAGTTGTTCGCGCGGAAATCTGAAAATATCAGTTATATCTCGTATTATCTCTCATTTCTATTGGATTTAGTGTCAGGTTAAAACCCCTGGATCTTGTAATACATTGTAATGGAATTAAATAATATAATTCCGAACGTCTAACAGAATCAATTGATGATTTATGGAAAAAACCTCAGAAATATAGTGAAACTATATAAAAATTAGTAAGGAATTGTTAGGTATTACTGGGTATTACTCAGGAATTACAGGTATTACTGGTGCATTAGTTGTATTACTCGGGAATTAGAGGAATTAGTTGGGCATTAGTGGCATTACTTAGATATTAGTGGCATTACTTGGGTATTACTCGGGAATTACTTGGGTATTAGAGGAATTAGTTAGGATTATTGGGAATTAGTGCACATAATTTCCTCAGCGGTTTCCCCCTCGGTTTTTTCCGATTTTTCCGGAAAATTTGAGGCAATGTGGAAAAATGTTCAATACAGAAGTTGTGGATCTATTTATTTTCAACAACTTTGCCAATCAACATTTTTAGATGGGAGGTCAACTTTTCTTGTCGATCGCGAAAAACCGTGAAATATTACTTTCAACCACTAGAAGTTCACCCCATTCCACCCTTCTCTATTTTATCGACTCCAATTAATTTTTCCCGTTATTCGAACAATATTGTGCTCCTCTTCTAGTAGGTCTAACGCTCTTGATTTTTTTTCCCGCTTTCATATATTTTGTCGTCAATCAGCACTTGTCTATCTGATGTCACGTATTGTGGCTTATTTAACATTCCGAATGATTAAGCTGAAAACTTGCCGTTGTTACCTAGCAACAAACTTTCTAGCACGACGTATTTTATTCTTGAAGATTTCGCATGCTTTTCAGTGCATTTGACAAGAATTATTATTCAGGTATAATAAAAAATTATGTTTTTCATATTAAATACTCACTTCCATCACTATGAGCTACTCCTTCTCTCAGTAGAAAGTAACGGAGGCCATCCGTTGTATAAGTTTTTGCTCTGTCAAAGGGACACACGACGTTGCCTTTCGACTTTGACATCTTTTCACCGTCAACCAGCCAATGAGAATGACATAATAGTGATTTGGGCGGTTCAAGATCAGCAGCTATCAGAAAAGCAGGCCAGTAAATGCCGTGGAATCTGAAATAAAACGAGTAGGGTTTAGGATATTGAACGACCGATACAAAACATATTCAGATATGAAGAAAACTACCCAAACTACGCCAATGTAATTTCAAAAGTGATCGGAGCGGTCAGAAACTAACCGCCGAAGATACTCAACCTAATAAAAAAAAACTGTCTATAATATTTTTGCTCATCATTTTTCCATTAGATTGGTTAGAGTGAGTCTAACGCAAGGTAGATACAAGTCCAACGTACTCTAGACCAAAAATAAAAATACTCCTGTATAATTAACTGTTGTGAATTTTCTTCCCAAAGCTATGTGATTGTATTCAGTCATCAGAATGTTGGAGTCTTATCTGACGATACCGTAAGTGATGAGAGAGTATAAAACATTGGAAAAATTTCATTCCTTGAATTCTGCCTCCTGACAATGGCGTGTTTAAAGATTGCGTAGGCACCCAGTATATAGAAAACGTAATCAAGTTGACCGCTGGTTACGAAACCCATAATCGTTCACAATTTCTAAGCTTTACAGATTTTCCAGGAGACTTCATCTCGATGAATCTACAGGATGGACCAGAAACGCCTTGCTCTGCAGAGACTAAACAACACTTTCGGTTTTTGAACACTCCATACAATATTCGAGAAACTTGGATGAATAGCCCAAAGGACCTCAAATTCACATAAAAAAATTGTTGTGACAGGATTAGGTAATTCAGAATATACTGAAATTTTACATTAACCTTGAATTTTACAAAAAATTGAAAATCTCTAAAACAGCTAAGTGACTCATAGGTATAATAAACCTTCATCAAAGTGACTCTAATTTTTCATGAAAATTTCAATAATATAATAATAATGATAATAATAATAGAATGAGTTGCGACAACTCGACGCAAAGACGCGCAAGACGATTCACTTGTACAGGAGTTTCACCAGCTTCGATAAGGGAGGGGGGCATTGGAAGCAAAAAATGGAAGAGACAATAGTCCAACTCCAACAGTCGCACGCGAAGTTTAGCTGAAAATGGTCACTGAAAGTGTATCTCAAACTGTCCTACGTAATCCATTGTACAGTCTACCTGATCCACATTATTTATTGACCATATTCACCGACGCCACTTTGTCATGGGACAATACCAACTATCCATTGACACCAACGGATGAAAATATAATGTATCTGTGAAAAAAGCGTCCTTGGTCCAAAGAGACTAAACTAACAAGGAGGGTTTAATAAGCTCTAGCCAATCAGAATCTTGTAGCATCAACGCGTCATAGTGACGTACTTGGATATGAGTACAGAGTCGAACTCGAACCAAGCAACAAAACTGTCAGCAGTAACTCTCATATACCAAGAGCTAGTCCGTCATTGTCTATAGAGAACGGCGGCCATGACGTCCAACTACGTCACATTTCGTCACAAATGTTCTTTCATCTCTTTCTACTAGTTTCCCCATTGTCTTATGAGGATTAAACTCTCCTTGTTAAATTTTAGTCTCCTTGTCCTTGGTCTACCGTAGCAGCGTGATGGGTATAGAGGTCCCTGATAGTGAATGCTAGGCCTGCCGTGAAGCAAATACAGACCAATGAGCCTGATGTAATCCTCCTCGATGGTGAATGTAAAACGGTTTTCAACATAGAATTTTCGGTTCTTGACGGAATGAATATCGTGCTGTGTGATGAATTCGTTACTCTCGAACCTGAGAATCATCGCAAGATGTCAGAAATCATAGCCGGAAGAATGCCGAAGGCTGTCATCCTTGGTCTATTACATCTGTTCAGGGAACACGATTCCCGGGTCCAAAAGCTGCTTACCTCATAGTTTGGGAAGTAGTCATTGTGGTAATATACAAATCAGTAAAACGCAAAGTCGTCTCCACAATTTAATTTCCCATCTAGTTCAATAGGATGGTAAAACGGTGACTGACCGCTATCAATCAGATAGCCGTCCAAAAGTAGAAGTAGTACAAGTTTCGATCCTATATAGGACCATCATCAGCTATTCAAGAAAATTATGGAGAAGAAAATTAATGTTGTGAAATAAGTATATATCTAATTGTTTAAAAAATTAGTATTAAATATAGTTAAATAACCACATGGTTAATCATTTGTGGTGTTTGAACAACCACAAATAATTAACCATGTGGTTATTTAACTATATTTAATACTAATTTTTTAAACAATTAGATATATACTTATTTCACAACATTAATTTTCTTCTCCATAATTTTCTTGAATAGCTGATGATGGTCCTATATAGGATCGAAACATGTACTACTTCTACTTTTGGACGGCTATCTGATTGATAGCGGTCAGTCACCGTTTTACCATCCTATTGAACTAGATGGGAAATTAAATTGTGGAGACGACTTTGCGTTTTACTGATTTGTATATCCATACCACTCCACTTTGAGATATAATGGACTTCTACCACAGGTCATTGTGGTAATGATGAGGCCAGCGCTCCCTCCGAATATATCAGAGCATCGGAGACAGGGCCCGACTGGAGAATGTTCATTCAAAATAATAATGATAATGAGGGAACTACAACAGTCCTTAAGGGTGGTTCTGGCATGCTATCGGAATGGAATTTGGGATCGGCAAATGTACCACAGTTCATCTCAAACGAGGACGATGCGAGAAATGTATGTTCAGCTCGTAGATGGAAGCATCCTACATCATCTCAAGAGAAAATCACAGTTAAAGACTCTGCTCGACAAGTATCAGCATAAACTCCGACAGATCTGGTAATCAGAACTGTCGGGAAAGAACTAAGTTGCTGCAACTAATATGCTTGTCGTTCCGATCATACTCTACTCCTTTGGAGTGATGAAATGGACTGAGGAAGAGCAGCGACAACTCAACGTTAAAACTCGCAAAATGATGCATAATTTTAATGTGAATTTTTGAAAACATTTAGCAATGTATTTTTATGATAACATTTTGTTATTGAAATCGAATATGTCAAGGTGGGCGGCCTATGTACAGTAACAATTTAATTATTTTCAACTTTTTATAACTTCCCGCTATTAATATGGCAACGTTGTTAGCGGCAGTAGCTGACGGACTATGTCATATTGGCAGGTGTAATTGTAATTTCAGAATAGAACTGCGATACCTCATGTAGGCTCGTTCATCGCACCTTTCATTTTCAAAATACAAGATTTTCAATTCACGAAGACATTTTCATTCTCGTTCCCGCAAGGGTTGCCCTTCAGCCTCTGCATTCCCTGCACAAGCAAAAACAGGTTCGACGTACAAACATGGGGCGGAAACCGTTTTGAATGGTATTATAAATACTACTTTTGGAAATAGAAGACATGGTGGTTGCTTGACAGTGACAGTGTCAGTGTCATATCGTTGAAAAGGTAACTCAGTTTTCTTTTCAACTATCCATTTTTTTTTTTTCGTTAATATTTTGTTTACAATGCATTTGAAATATCAAGTATACGTGCGGATCGGATAAATTCAAAAGGTTTGATGTGGAACAGTGGGACAGAAAATATTTTGAATTGTTTCACTGATACTACTTTTTGGGAGAATTAATCGACAATTACAATTTTACAATGTTTAAGCACCATCTATGGGGCAATTACAAAGTCTTTCATTTCAAAAAATAGTATCAAAACGTTTTTGTGTCATTTTTGAACATCGAACCGTTAAAAAATTACCAGGATGGGTGGCTATATTTTCATTCCCTGCAGAGCGGTCATAACTGGTGGCCCACCCTGTAGAGTTCCCCTCGTTCAGAAATTGGTTAGATATATACAGTTTTTCACATGAACAGAATGTCAGAGACAGTGTACCATAAAATGGGCTCTAGAAAGGAAAAATAATATCGAATATCATTATTAGCACTCTCGAGTCCAGGGAAATCAATGATTATTATTGGTTACGAGAATGAACCTATCTACAGCATAATTCCTTCAGTCAAGACAGCACTCTCCCAGGAGATGATCCTTCATTAATTTCAGCTCTTGCGTGAAACATAGTTTCGAAACTTGGCAAACATATTGAAAATATGATAAATGGTTGCGAAAACTAAATTATTCAGATGATTATTAGACAATCCGTCATTTCAGAAACTTTCGTGACTAAGGTTCATTTCGAAAGTTAATGAGTTAGCATGTGCATGGATAAAATTGATTACATTTTCAGTTCAGTCAAGAAAGATGGTGATAATTTCGTAAAAGTCGAAATAAAAATGATGAACACCATCAAAAATCCATTCAAGATCAATGGTTTCATCAACGTTTAGCTGAGGGTGAAATATAAGCTACAAGTGAATTTACAAAATTCATATGAATAATGACGCTCTTGCATAAGCAGGGCCGGCTCTAGTGGGTGTGCGAGGTGTGCACTGCACACCATCAGGCTAGAAAGGGGCGCAAAACGAGAGGAAAAGCGATAGAAAAATTCCTACTTTCAAATAAAAATATCCATTGAAAAATTGACTAGTTCCATTCCAAACATGCCTCCTAAAGGGAGTCGGGACAGGGGCGTAAAAACAAATTACGGAATATAATCATCAGTTGGTTATCTTTCATGAAATCCTTCGTCGGGACGCGTACGATTCCATAATGCGCTTGTTGCAATCCCTTATTGGCCTAATTTTTTTTGCTCACTTTGCAGTGAGCCGGTGGCCGCAAACAATTTTTGATCTAAACAATTCGCAATTCACTTTTTGAAAGCCGCCCAGCGGCACGAGCTTATTTTTATTTATAGTCGGCGTTTTTTTCACATGTAGATAATTTGCTGTAGAGGTTTGAGTCGGGTGGTATATAAGACAAAGTTCAGGGAATATATAAAGGTGTCATTGACATTGTCTTTTAATCTACTTCAGTAATTCAGTTCTTTTCATGGTCTCCACCTCCATTGTTTGTGTTTCATTGAAGAATAAAAAATTGAAAACTAGAAGTGGAAAGATAAAATGGTAAGTGAAGTGACTGGAAATATTTCATTTGCGTAGCCAATTGAATCATGAATTCAATGAATTGTAGGAGAAAAAATCTAAAAAATTATATGGAGCACAAAATAAAGAGGCGAATGGAGAAAAACATTCAATTGCGAAAACTGGCGCATACTATGAAAACATTTATGGAGAGAACTTCTACTACAACCAATGTTATATCATTGAATTCTACAAGTTCAACAGAGTCTGAAGAACAAGCTGAGCAAGCCACATCTTCATCAGGATCTTTCAAAAATGTAGAATCGAAGGGAATCGAAATCCAAGAAAGAGAAGATAAGATCGAAGTTCCCGAAGATCCAGAACCAATGACCAACATAATTTTTTCAGATGACCCTGGAGAATGGGCCAGAACATATAAGTTGCAGTATGGCGAGATTTTCAACAGAACGAGGGCCAGTGCAGATGAAAACTTATGAATTTCCATTTGATGAACACAATCGAAATTTTTCCATCTGCTACTATTCTATAAAACTATCTAACGGTGAGAAAGTTCACAGGAAATGGTTAATTTATTCAGTTAAAGCGAATGCAGTGTTTTGTTTTTGTTGTGAAGTTTTTGGAAACACTTAATTCTTTCTGTATGGGTAATTCTGATTGGCAACATCTAACTTATTTATTATCCAAACATGAAAAAACTGATCTTCATAAAATGAACGTAAAACCTTGGTTGGAAGCAATTGAGAAATTAACAATAAAACAGTATAAATCAGTTATAACTAAACGAGTTAGAATCCGATAAAAAATACTGGTTTTCTTTTGTCTGTGATAAAATTTTTGGGGATCATCAAATAATTTTTTTTAAAACAATGATGGAAACTTTCTTAAAGCAGTAGAAGTGATTTCCAAATTTGATAGCGATAGAGAAAATATTACAAATAATGATCCTCACACTATGTTAGAAATTATCTTCACAAATAATTTATTTCATTTGTTTCCAAATTTCACGGTAGCTTTGAGAATTTTGCTAACACTGCCAGTTGCAACAGGAGGAAGATCTTTCTCGAAATTGAAGATAATAAAAAATTATTTGAGGTCGACTATGACCCAAGAAAGATTGTCTAGTTTAGCAATTACATCAATAGAATCCAACTTATTAGATATAAGCGATTTAATTAGAGATTTTGCTACACAGGTAGCCCGTAAAGTGCCATTTTTGTGAATACTATTTCCCCTTGTGTGTTCATTATATTACCTATAACTGACCTGAATACTCTGTTGATAAAATATGAATTCATTTCCCAGTTGGTTCTCGGTTCTCGTTGTTTATTTCAGAATTTATTTTTATTTTTAGTTATGTTAATGATTTGTTAAATTATATTTTCATTATACATATATGTAATTTTAATAATAAAACTATTTAAAATATCAAATAGTTTGATTTTATCGCATCAGCTTTCAGTTTGTTTATTCAATAGACTCCAATAGGGGCGCTACTTTGGGATTTGCACACTAGCAGACAAACCTGTAGAGGCCAGTGACAAAACTTCAAACGCTCAAAATAAGAAGAAAGTAACAGGCAAGGACCAGGTGGAGAATGTTGTTGAGGTTCCAACTTTGAGGAAAAATATATTTGAACACGAAAACACTCAATATGGTGAAATGGGGTTGCAGTTTCGAGGTTGAAAACGGTTTTTTGCGATTTGCGGCAAAACGTGACATCCTAGCGGAAAATGTTCGATTGGAAAGTTGTAGATAATAAAAAAATCAAAAACTTTTTCATTCAACACTTTTCGTCACAACGTCAAATTAACCGTCGAAATGGCAAAAAACCGATTTTTCAGTATTTAATGTTTTTATCGCGTATAAACGATTTAATTTCGATGCAAATTTGTAAGATTATGTGTTTTTTCTGCAGAATGAGCATGTTTTTTTCGCAATCCTGAAGATGACTAGTTTTCCAGTTATGTACATTTTTCGAAATATATACCCTTCCACGAACAATTGTCTTGGTGTTTTTTTGTATTTCGGAGATCTATAAGTGATCGTTCAAATTGTTGAAATGTCTACTTTCGAATGGTCTATGTAACTTGATGGTTTAGTGATCGTTAAACCGCTTAAAATTGAAAAAAACATTCTTCCTGAATCATGATTTTCTCAATATTTTCGACTTTTTTCATCATTTTTATAAAAAAGTACTTTATGTTAAATTATTTATAATAAATAATTTGAATGCATAATTACAGTACAAAATTAATTTATTAATATTATAATTGTTATTATTTTTTACAACTATTGAAAATATTGAGGAAATCATGATTCACACAGACTTTTTTTCTCAATTTTAAGCGATTTAACGATTAATAAACCACCAAGTTACATTAGACCATTCGAAAGTAGACATTTCCACAATTAAAATGATCCCATATAGTCCTTCGAAATACAAAAAAAAAAAACACCAAGACAATTGTTCGTGGAAGACAAGCGTATTTTTTTTTTTCGAAAATGTACATAACCCCCCTTGGTTAGTGTTCAGAACATTGGATGTATGAGGACGAAGAAAGTCATTATACTGTGATTGATTTCAATTTAGTAAATAGTTTTTGTAGGAAACAATATATACTCGGAGAAGTAGCTAGCAATTTTTGCGGAAAAAAAGTATAAATCTACAACCAGTCAATAACATTGAAAGAATACCACTCGAGAAAACATTCGAATTTTGTTTTCCAACATGTAAAAAATAGAGGTTATTAATCGGCTGCTTATATAGGAGTCCATTAGGTGATTTTGATATATTCAGTGATACATTTTTCCAGCTTTTCAATGAAGGTTATGCAAAATACAAGAACTAAAATTTCATAGTGCATGGAGACTTCAATCTGGATTTTGGATCAGCTGATATAAAAATCAAACAACTTCAAAAATACAATCCAAACATTTGGTTTGAAAATAACATTAAATGATTTCACAAGAGTAACATCAAATTCATCTACCACTATTGACAACATTCTTGTGAACTGAAAAAGTAAATTACTACTCTTTCAAGTTGGATATAAGTGTTTCAGATCACAATGCTCAGTTTTTGTCTTTATACCTTAATCTCAGCTGAAGGTGATAGTAAACAACAGTCAGATCTAGGTCATATTCGGAAAATAACGATAAAAAGTTCGAAAATTATTCGCAAAATACGGGTTGGTCAGAGCTAGATGTAATAGAGCAGGATCCCAGGGCCGTCAGACGTTACTTATTTTTAAACGAACGAGATGTGTACCAGTGAGTACTGTTAGTATGTACTATGTTCGCATGCCTACCTGCTAGCTTGTTCAGATGACCATTCTTCAGATATTAGGGAATCAAGGTACGTAAAAACACTCCTCACTTAGTTGAATTGCCAGTCTACTGAACTATTTCTATATCCCATGGTGGATCAGTGGACAGAGTATCTAGCTACCATCCCGGAGCTCCGAGTTCAAATCTCGTCTGCAACAATTTCTTTTTATTTATTTTTTAAACCCAGCAGACGCATCACACTAGGGTTAGCCATCTCGGTTGGAAACGGCCAATACAAATACAAATTCAAGTTAGGTACCTGCCCAGGTGTCACAGAGCGAACTCCACAAGCACGCAGGTATTAACAGTACATGAGACACCACTCAGAACATAAGTCTTCATCTTTTCAAAAATAAATTATGTCTGAAGGCCAGGGATTTTACTCATAAGGAAATCTTAAAAAAATATTTTATTTACCAAAATTCTGTTTTCTTTTAAATTTCTTTTTGAACAAAAATCCTCCCAGAGTCGAAGCCGTTTCCAACCGAGATGGCTAACCTTCATGTGATGCGTCTGCTGGGTTTAAAAAAAAGAAAAAAAATTGTTGCAGACGAGATTTGAACTCGGAGCTCCGGGGTGGTAGCTAGATACTCTGTCCACTGATCCACCATGGGATGTAGAAATAACTCTGTAGACTGGCAATTCAACTAAGTGAGGAGTGTTTTTACGTACCTTGATTCCCTAATATCTGAAGAATGGTCATCTGAAAAAGCTAGCAGGTAGGCATGCGAACATAGTACATACTAACACTACTCAATCGTACACATTTCGTTCGTTTAAAAATAAGTAATGTCTGACGGCCCTGGGATCTTGGACTATAAGTGAAAGCACGAATGTTGCATATAATAACTTATAATATTTTGAAATTTCATTTTTAGATGTCGTTTGTGTTGTTACCTCAAAGCAATTTGACCGAGTGATTTCTGACAGAATTATCAATAGTATTGTGAGCACTAGTAGTATTTATTGAGATAATTTCACGAACCAAAAATGTAAAAAAATTCTTCAATAGTTATATATAATGCCTTATAGACATGAAGTCTGTCAGACTGACATTCATATTAGTAGCAAGATTATGTTATATTCTCTGTTGTTGTTTGGATACGTGGTTGCCATGCCAGAGTGGTATTACCGGGGGTAATACCACAAGTGCATTGAAAATTACTGATAATTCTGAAAAAAACGTGTTTTTTTTTAAAAACTGCACGAGTTTATTTTTTTCGTTGTTTCAAAGCATAAATTGCCCGACTCCGAAGGAGGAGGGCAATTTTTTGAAACAACGAAAAAAATAACCGAGTGCGGTTTTTTATAAAAAAAACACGTTTTTTCAGAATTATCTGGTTAATTTTCAATGCACGAGTGGTATTCGGTAGGAAATTTCACACCTCACTCTTTTAGCCAATCAAAAAATTCGTTGCTATGTCCGTAAGCTTCTCAGTTACTTCTGTAGCAATCGCGATATGAACACTTGTAGGTAGATGACACATTTGAAGTCTCACTTCTGACATTAAAATCGCGCGACTTCACTTGAATTGACATCTAATGCGATAATTGCACTGCCGTGACGCGAAACGCGTCACTACAGTGCAATTATCGCTGTGAGCCAGCGGTAATTGCATTCCTCTTATGGACGTTTTTACACGTGAGGGAATTTTCTGGGGGTAATACCACAAGTGCATTGAAAATTACCGATAATTCTGAAAAAAACGTGTTTTTTTTTTTTAAACTGCACGAGTTTATTTTTTTCGTTGTTTCAAAGCATAAATTGCCCGACTCCGAAGGAGGAGGGCAATTTTTTGAAACAACGAAAAAAATAACAGCGTGCGGTTTTTTATAAAAAAAAACACGTTTTTTTCAGAATTATCTGGTTAATTTTCAATGTACGAGTGGTATTCGGTAGGAAATTTCACACCTCACTCTTTTAGCCAATCAAAAAATTCGTTCTTGTTTAGTGAAAATTTCAAGAATGCACAATAAATTTTCATTATTTAATGTTATAATAAACAGTACAATTATTATAAGTAACATTATATCCCAAGCTTCCCATACCATATTTCTGGAAGTATTCTTCCATAATCATTTTGGCGGTGACATTCCAAATAGTTTTCACGGTGCTTTCTTTGTACTCCTCACCATTATTTTTCTTCATGTTATGAGCCCAGTCCTTCAAGATTTTCGCAATTTCGCATACTGGCGTGTCTTTTTCTAATTTATACCCTCTTGCTTTACAAAAATCCATGAACTGATTCCAAATAAACTTCCTACTTTTCTTAGTATTCGCTGGAGTCGTTTTTGCGATATTCTTATCGATTTCGGCTTCATTAAAAGTTCCGAAACGGTTCATTTTAGACGAGAATATGAAAACAATGATATTTGTTTACTTCAGATTAGCGTTGCTATGTCCGTAAGCTTCTCAGTTACTTCCGTAGCAATCGCGATATGAACACTTGTAGGTAGATGACACATTTGAAGTCTCACTTCTGACATTAAAATCGCGCGACTTCACTTGAATTGACATCTAATGCGATAATTGCACTGCCGTGTCGCGAAACGCGTCACTACAGTGCAATTATCGCTGTGAGCCAGCGGTAATTGCATTCCTCTTATGGACGTTTTTACACGTGAGGGAAATTTCCGGGGGTAATACCACAAGTGCATTGAAAATTACCGATAATTCTGAAAAAAACGTGTTTTTTTTAAAAACTGCACGAGTTTATTTTTTTCGTTGTTTCAAATCATAAATTGCCCGACTCCGAAGGAGGAGGGCAATTTTTTTAAACAACGAAAAAAATTACCGAGTGCGGTTTTTTATAAAAAAAAAAACACGTTTTTTTCAGAATTATCTGGTTAATTTTCAATGCACGAGTGGTATTCGGCAGGAAATTTCACACCTCACTCTTTAGGTAGATGACACATTTGAAGTCTCACTTCTGACATTAAAATCGCGCGACTTCACTTGAATTGACATCTAATGCGATAATTGCACTGCCGTGACGCGAAACGCGTCACTACAGTGCAATTATCGCTGTGAGCCAGCGGTAATTGCATTCCTCTTATGGACGTTTTTACACGTGAGGGAAATTTCCGGCTCAAAAGCTAGGAACTGCGTATTATCGAGGCATATGTCTCTTATTGGTCCTAATATTGCGGGAAAGGAGGGTTTCATACGGCGAGTGAAATTATCGATTTATAAATACTCTCTTGCTAGCTGGAGAGCTAGTGTTTGATGCACTTCGAAATTGTGTGTGATAGTATCATAGAAATATATATTATATACTTACTCTAGAATGCTAATCCCCATGTCAAAAGTGTTGTAATAAGTTCAGGCTAGTCCTCAATGCGCTTGCGCGTCATTAGTGATTTTTATAACAGGCCCGGTTTTAGTAAAATATTATGATACTTGTGAAGATTAACAAACGTTAATTCTGAATCTCGGAGAATAAGGTTGGAAACCTCATTGTAGTTATACCTGTTATTTGTTTTTAGCCGATTTGAATACATATTTTCACATATTTATGATCCCAAATATTCAGCAAAGGCCATCAGAAAGTACAGTACGGTTATTATTACTATTTATCGCTCTGAAGCTACTGATTTTTGGTATCTCATTCACTTTTCAGCTGCAGTTAACCAACAAAAACCTACGGAACCACCCCAAATCGTCGGTGAGAATTTCAAGGAAGCACTGGATTGGAAAATAAATTGAAAGTACAAAAAACTATGAGAATTTATTTCAGCTAATATATCATGAATAATTTCAACTCAAATTGGATTTATAAAATTGGATGCTTGGAAGCTCGAGGTTTTTTTCTAGAACGATTCATGTCAAAATATGCAACTGCATTTAATTAAATCATTTGAAGAGATTAACATGCTATTTCTACGAGTATTTCTGGTTGTATTACCTTAGTGCAATTTCCACAATGGGGGTGCATGAAAAAGTGAGGACAGAAGCATTTTCCTTACTATCAAAGAAAAGCACTTCCATATTGACATTAATTTTCGGAGGCGATTCTGTGTATGTTTTGAACTTTTTGTAGGAATCTAGAACTCATAATATAAGCGGTGTGGTAGAAAGTTGTATCACTACCCATGCATGCTTACGCAGACACAGTATTGGTACTGCACTAGGTTTCAAATTATTCTATTGTCGTTTTCACATGGATCTTCATGAGGAAAATGTCTGCCACAAATTACAATTTTCTCAATCAAATGTTCTGCTATGGGGTCTCTCCTTAAGAACAATAACCAAAAATCATGCCTTTTTGGTCAAGCTAAAATAATATTTAAGCTATTTTGAGCAAAGCATATAAGTACATAAAAATTTCATTATATACCAAAAATGATTTATTTCAGGTACTTTTCCTTTACACAACACTAAACAGTTCATTGTTTATTTGTAGGAAGAAACGGCTTTATTGAAAATTGTCTTTAAAGGAACAAGAAAAATGCAAATTCACGAAAGATGAAAGAATAACCAACGACAACAAACACCACACAAAACGACAAGAGAAAATCTGAAATTCTAAAAACCGTCTCTGATCTCTGACAAGAGTGGCAGATCTTAGTGACAAGTCTTCCTGTTGATGAAAAAGCACTGTTGCACCATCATTATAATTACAGTAGCGTAGGGTATATTATAGTTTTAAATAAGTTTCTTTCGCGCCTAAAATTCGTAGTAATATATCTCTAAAAGGTTCTTTTCGGTTTTAAAAAGTCCTAAATGCGCTGTCAAATTTCTCTCTTTCAAATGACATGTGTTTTATTGCCTCATAACAAAAAACTCTGAATTGGAACACCAAATTATTTTCAAAACTTGGCAACGATCTACCCAAACTACACTGATGACGAGCATGCGCACATCGTAAACTGGTCGCATACGCGGCATGCTTTTCGCTTTGAGAATTGGCGGGATTAGCATTTTAGAGTAAGTATATAATATATATTTCTATGGATAGTATCTACTGGACTGGATGAATGAGCAGGTACACCAGGTACTGCGCATATGAGAAAGGTGTAAAAAAACACGGCCAAAAAAAGTGTTTGATTCAGAGGCCAACACACACTAATTGAAAGTTAAGGTAATTCAAAGCACAGAAATAAATAAGTCAGACACTTTTGAGGTGGTTAACATTGAACAACAACACCCCCAAGTTGTTGTTTTTTCAAATACGGAATGAAGTGTTTTATTCACGCTGCAATTTTAACAGCGTCTTAATTACATATAGTAAAACATAATTACAAAAAGCCAGACACTTTTTCCGGGGTTTACTTATTGGCAAACATGAAGATAAATGATGCTTATAGTGGAAATAGATGTAGACTGGTGCTTATAATTTTTGTGGAAAAGAAAATGTAACAGGCAAGGACCAGCTGGAAAATGTTTTTGAGGTTCCAACTTCGAAGAAAAATAATATTTAACACTAAAACACTCAAAACGGTGAAATGAGGATGCAGTTTAGGAGTTAAAAATAGTGTTTTGTGATTTGCGGCGAAACGTGACCTTCTAGCGGAAAATATTCAAAAAAAAGTTGTAGATAATAAAAAGTTCAAAAACTTTTGTATTCAACACTTGTTGCCATAACCTCAAATTAACCGTCAAAATAGTGGAAAACCAATTTTTCAGTATTTAATTTTTTTCTCGCGTGCAAATGATTTAATTTAAATAAAAATTTGTTGAAATATGTCTTTTTGGTGTCGAATAAACATGAATTTCTCAATTCAGATGAATTCTTGTTTTTGAGTTATGTACATTTTTCGAAAAAAGTACCCTCATCTTACAAAAATTTTCGATTTTTTTATTATCTACAAGTTTTCCATCAAACATTTTCCGCTAGGATTCAACCACTAAACTGCATCCCCATTTCATCATTTTCACTGTTTTCGTGTTTAAATACTATTTTTCCTTGAAGTTGGAACCTCAACAACATTTTCCACCTGGTCCTTGCCTGTTACTTTTTTCAAAAAAATTATAAGCACCAATCTATATCTCTTTCCACTGTAAGCAACATTTACTTTCATGTTTGCCAATAAGTAAACCCCGGAAAAAGTCTTTTTGTAATTATGTTTTACTATATGTAATCAAGACGCTGTTGAAATTTCAGCGTGAATTAAACACTTCATTATAATAATAATATATTTATTTGCCATTTTAGATACACAAAAGGTACATATGGTATGTCACTAAACCTAAGTTATCCTTCAGTATAAGAGTAAGGATAAATATAAATAATCTATCTAGAAAATAATGTAAATATACAAATTGTAAACATTATGGTGATCGGACAGAATATACAGGGTGTTAATTAAGTACGTTGACAAACTTCGGGAGGTGATTCTTTGAAGGTTTTCAGGACGAAAAGTTCATATAAACATATGTCCCAAACGGCTTGGTTTTCGAGATACAGGGCGATAAAAATACATTTTTTTCAAGATTTTTTAGAGTTAACTTCGACATTTTCGACAATAATCAGTTCAAATTAGGCAAGTACAATCCATTCAATAGGGCGCACGATACAAAATAATGCATTTCTTAAATAATTCACAGGGTCCTCCTTTTTTCAGAGTCAAGCTTTGTTCAACCCTTCAGAATTTTTTTTTCCGCCGCCACTGACATATTATGAGAAAGGAATAATCAATGTTGTTTCATTTAACATATTTTTGATATCTTGCATTTTTTCATTTACTTGTACGGTTCAGGGGCTATAATGAAAATATTAATTTAAACATTTTCCAGTGTGGCATAACATTAGAAAATTTGAAAATTAAACATTTTCAATTATTGTAAATTGATGGAAATATTTTTTCGGAATTAGAAAAATCTACGATGAATAAAAATCATACAATAAAAAATATAAAGACAAGCTTTTATACAAATGCACTGAAAATGAAAAAATAATTTGTTTCATTTTTTGTAGGTTATTCTGTATCAAAATCTTTCTGTACAAGATTACCTAGATCAAACAATGAAATGAATTATTTTTTCCTTTTCAGTGTATTGTATAAAAACTTTGAAATGTTTTCTTTTTATAATTTTCATTTTCAACATTTTAGTTTATTTTTTATGTGAAACTGAAAATCTCCAACCCAAAAACCATCACATACCAATTTTGAACAGAATCGGATCATAATCACAAAACTCGTCCGCCATATTGGAGCCGCCATTTTGTTTTTTAACAAACATTTTTTTAACGCATTGTCACCGGAATTACGGAAACCTGCCAAATTTCAAATTAATCGGAGTATTAGAAGTGGGTCAAATTCAACTTTTATTAAATTGTTTGTTAGTTATAGTTACAAGTGAAGCTAAATAAAAGCTTGTTATTGTAAAGATGTGATTTCTTTTTGTGATATCTAACAGAAAACTACTATCTCCCCGTCATTGCGGTACGCTGGATATTAAACTAGATCTGACAGATATTGGGAAAACCTTAACTTTCAACCTGAAGTTTCTGATGGTAAAAATGTGCATTTTCATTGAGATATTTGATTAAAAATGTTTTTACCCATCAGTCTTGATAGAGAACTCATACAAATTTTTTGTTATTTTAAAAAAAGATATTTTTTAGTTTTCAATTGAACGTTTCCTTTTCAACATAAAAAACTTCCGAAAGGTAATCCTGTAATGGAAGATAGTTGATAGGGTTTATCTAATAGTCGCAGATCATTACACATTTGATTTTCATTTATGAATCTCTGGTCATAACTCCCAAAAACTAAATCAAACAAATTTTTGTTTCCGTACGGAGTACATTATTTTATCAGAAATTTCGGTTTGTTTTTTCTTCTGCAGTAACGCAGAAATTTTGTAATCAATTTGAATTCATAAAAATAGCAAAGTGGGCTTTGATATTAATTCATTTATTTAAATATCAACAACTTGACAGTTATCGAAAGTTGAGAAACTGTCTCATTGTTAATTCTTCATTAGTGCAAGCTATAAAGCAGATTCATTCAATATTCCTTTGGATAAAATGGTTGAATATACAAACTCAGAAATGGCAGACATGCACTTAATGTATGGAATGGCTGATGGTAACGCTCGTGCCGCCAGACGAATGTATCTAGAAAGATTTCCACAACGTCATATTCCCAGCACACAAATGTTCATCAATATTCACTCCCGTCTTCGTGAAACGGGTACTTTCAAGAGGTCTGCTGTTCTTATAGGAAGACCCAGGAGAGTTAGAACAGTTCAGATAGAAGAAGCTGTACTTAACGAAATTGAGCAGCATCCAGACACCAGTACAAGACAAATTGCGGCACAGTTTAACGTAACCCATGTATTGGTATGGCAAATTTTAAAAGAGCTACAACTTTATCCCTATCACATACAGCGTGTTCAAGCTCTTCTGCCAAGGGATTTTCCAAAGAGATTAACTTTTTGAACTTGGATTCGAAATAAATTGTTGGAAAATCCATGGTTTTTATCTCAAGTGTTATTCACCGAAGAGGCATGCTTTTCCCGTAAAGCCATTATTAATTTTCACAACAATCATATGTGGGCTGATGAAAACCCACACGCCGTGATTGAAAACCATTTTCAAGAGACGTTTTCTGTGAATGTTTGGGTTGGAGTTGTAGGGAATTTCCTTATCGGGTCACATTTTCTGCCTCATAGACTCAATGGTGACCATTATCGACATTTTCCTGAATTCATCTTACCTGGACTCCTAGAAGAGATCCCACTGGGGGAAAGAATTGGAATTTGGTTTATGCATGATGGTGCTTCAGTACACTTCAGATTGGTTGCACGCCAATATTTAGAAGAGAATTATTCTGATCGCTGGATTGGGCGTGGTGGGCCACAACTTTGGCCACCAAGGTCACCCGATATGAATCCACTTGATTTTTTCCTCTGGGGCACCTTAAATCATTAGTGTACCGAACTCCAGTTCAAAGTGAAGAAGACCTGAGGAATCGCATACAGGAGTCATGCGGAATTATAAGAAACACTCCTGGTATTTTTGAGCGTGTCCGCCAGTCTATGGTTAGGCGCATGCATTGAAGTTGGCGGTGGCCATTTCCAGCAGCTGCTCTGACATATCAATTTCAATAATGGTCCTTTTCTGAACTTAATTTTATTCCTAGGGAATTTATGTTACTTTGCTCTAGTATTTGATAATAAAGTTATTCACTATTGAAAATGTCCAAAATTATTTTGCCATAATTAACTTTGTGCAATACATATTCAACCTGAGTTATGGTAAAAAATGAATGGGAGCTCCATAACATTACATTTTCTCTACACGAGCAGAAAATAGCTATTTGTGTAATGAGAACAAAATGACGTATTGCGTCACGCGCTAATCTTTGAAGAGTGGCAATGACACTTCGAGAAATGAATTATTTTATATCATGCGCACTATTGAATGGATTGTACAATTTGAACTAATTCGGATCGATTATTGTCGAAAATTTCGAAGTAAACTCCAAAAACTCCTAAAAAATGTATTTTGATCACCCTGTACTTCGAAAACCAAGCCGCTTGGGACATGTTTATATGAACTTTTCATCTTGAAACCTTTCAAAGAATCACCCTTCAAGTTTGTTAGACTATTTGCTTCTCAAATTTCGTTATGTTATGCGTTACTGGAAAATGTTTGCGTTAATATTTTCATTGTAACTCCTGAACCGTACAAGTAAATGAAAAACATTAAGAGAGCAAAAAGATGTTAAATGAAACAACATTCATTATTCCTTTCTCATAATACGTCAGTGGAGGCGGGAAAAAAAATTCTGAAGGGTTGAACAAAGCTTGACTCTGAAAAAAGGAGGACCCTGTGAATTATTTGAGAAATGCATTATTTTGTATCGTGCGTACTATTGAATGGATTGTACTTGCCTAATTTGAACTGATTATTGTAGAAAATGTCGAAGTTAACTCTAAAAAATCTTGAAAAAAATGTATTTTTATCACCCTGTATCTCGAAAACCAAGCCGTTTGGGACATATGTTTATATGAACATTTCGTCCTGAAAACCTTCAAAGAATCACCTCCCGAAGTTTGTCAACGTACTTAATTAACACCCTGTATAGCTCATACGATAAAAAACATTATAAGACTTATATGGGTTGAAGCGTATTTGTACTGAGCACACCGGATTTAAGATATGTTTGCCAAGTTGTCATTCAGGTTTTCTTGGAGAGTGTAATAGCATTTCTCTAGTAAAAACGTTTTAATTCTCTGAAATAATTTATCACTTTGAACTCGTTTGACTGTATCAGGTAGTTTGTTGTAGCAAGTTATTGCACAGTAGTGAGGAGGGTTTTTGAAGTGTGACAACCGGTGTTTTGGGATTAGCAAAAGTTCGCCGTTTCGTGTATTGTGTTCGTGCTCTGATGCACTTTTCGAATAAATTTCGGAGTTTTTTCTAAAAAACATAACACATTTGAGGATAAAAATTGAAGGTGCTGTCAATATTTTTTCCCTTATGAAAGTAGGTCGACAGCTTTCTCGAAAATCCATATTGAATATAAGTCTTAAAATCCTTTTCTGAGCTATAAAGACCCTTGTAAAATCTCTTGCTCTTTCCCAAGTTATAATGTTCAAGCTGATGTGGGAGTAGACCATTGCATAGTAAATGCTTAGTGTTCCAGATTTGTCGAGATTTGGTTTCATTCGCTATATGGCATAATAAGATTTGTTTAAGTGTGCACAAGTTTGATTCACTTGTTTTTCCCAGTTTAAATTGGAATCTAGGTAGGTACCCAAGATTTTAACTTCTTGTGAAAGTTGAATTTCGTCTATTTTGAATAAATGGGCTGGGGTATTTTTCCTGAAGTGGAATCGCACAGAAATAGATTTTGAAGTGTTCAGAATCAATTTATTTTTTTACACCATATACTGAACTGTTCAATGATACTTTCAGATTTATTGACGAGTTGCTCTGCATTTTGCCCAGATATGGTTATGGTAGTATCGTCTGCATTGTGACATGCCCCCCCACAATATGTTGTGGTAGATCATTTACATTACTACTACTAAAAATAGTAGCGGTCCCAGGACTGAACCTTGCGGCACGCCTAGTTTTATATTTTTTGGCTCTGAGGATGACCCGTTACATATTACGATCATATTTCTATTTCTCATGTAAGATTCTATCCATTTTACTATGTTTCTAGGAAAACCAAGATTTGCTAGTTTTTGGATTAAAAATTCAGAGCACACCGTATCGAAAGCTTTCGATAGGTCGAAGAACAATGATATGACACATTTGTTGTTATCAATCTCACCGTATATATGGCTCAGTAGGTGGTAAGAGGCTGTTTCAATGGGCTTATTTTTTCTGAATCCGTGCTGAGGTCCAAATGTTCGATTATTCTTACTGCTACGACCTTTTCGAATAGTTTAGATATGTTGCAGAGCAGCGTTATTTGCCTGTAGTTGTCAACTTCGGTGATATTGCCTTTTTGAAATACAGGGATAACAAGACCTTTTTTCATATTGTCTGGAAAACACCCCTGTATAAGAGATTGATTCATGAGATAGGTTAACGGTTTGATTATAGCAGGGATTATTTTCTTAATTGTAACTATAGAGAGTTCGTATTTAAAAAGAAAACAACTTGGGGGTATTGTTGTTCAACGTTAACCCCCTCAAAAGTGTCTGAGTTTCAATTAGTGTTTGTTGTCCTCTGAATCAAACACTTTTTTGGACCATATTTTTTGCACCTTTCTCTTATGCGCAGTACCTGGTGTACCCAGGTAGGTCTACCCAACACATGTATACCTGCACATCAATCCAGTAGATACTGTCACACAAAATTTCAATGTGCATTAAACGTGCGTCACTAGCTCTTGGACTATGTCACTTTATTTAACGTAGGTAAGCGTATTTCTACTATCTACCAAGGCTTATCACTTGCGCCGGTGAGCACATCCTCAAACCGGATTTTTTCTTAACCTTCTGGGATAATAACCAGAGGTCTTTGATGAACCCAATATCCACTTACGCCAGACTGATGGTTTAACGTCCCGTCCGAAGGATGGCTGGCCTTGACAATATAATATGTCGTGCTCAATCGTCGTGCTATATTCACTACGTTATTTGGGCTTTTGATGCAGGTGTTACTTCTCAAATTACTAACCATGTTGCTTCAGATATCGAATGACAGTCAATCTGACAAGCCACGCATTCCCCAAATGGCCCAAACACGCAAGATTTCAAGTGTTCTCATTGAAAACCAATGTAAACTCATTACGACCAATGACTTGAAGCTGATGCAAAAAAAATTGAGGATGGAAACAGCAGAAATAAATATTGAAAAGGAATATAACATTTATGAACAGTCAGGAACAGCTTGCGTTGTGTTAGCTTCAAACTCTCCACTGGAGACAGGGTTTGTAATTTTCTACCAGGATAAGGAATAAGGAAGAAACCTTGCACTACAGTGTTTGATATGGACCACACAACTGCTGGGAAACTTACTACAAATTGAATAAACTAAACAATATTTTCGTAGCATCATTAATGGATAATTCATATTCTTATTGCCGAATTATAAGGAAATAGGTAGGTACATCACAACTAATCAGACAGAGTCAAACTGACTGCTTCAAATTAATGCAATAAAATGATGCAACTTAGATAACTTGCTGAGCACTATTTCATTGTTAACCGACCAGAAACACAATTTGTTTTTTTGTTGTAGTTAGGTATAATTCTATGAATCAACAAAAATAGGTTGAACGTCAGGTTTCTCGTGTTTTCTTTGTTTTGTGTAGTAATAATCTCTTCATGAAATCAGCCAGATCTGGAGAAGGTTCTGACCTTTACAGTTTGATTGTGAAATATACAGGTACTGCAATAATAATTTATACACGCGTACGCTTAGATTTAGTTTCGTCTTTTATGCTCCTTATCAATAACCTTAGGTAAAGGTAGATTTATCGGGCTTCTTCTCGAAAAAGAAAGGAAAGTGGTATTACTTGCGTGGTTTTATCTCCTGAATACGAATCCGAAAAATTTTCGCGGGGTCTCTTATACTTTTCGAGTTATGACCTTTTGAATCCTGAAAACTTGAAAACTTGATTTTCTCTGCGAAAAATCGCACAAAATGCCTTCTTTTTTTGACACTTTTTTGGGACCCTAATCAACTCATATTTCACAATTATTACAAGCCCCAAAACTAAACGATTTACACAAAAAATCAACCGTTTCATAAAGTATACTTACATAACCCTTTCAACACCTCTAGAACGAACGCCATTGAAGAGTGAGGTTGATATAAGAAGGGTAATTTTTTACGTAAAACGTTTAGTTTTTGTGCTTGTAATTGTAAAATAAGAGTTGATTAGGAAATGAAAAAAGTGAAGGAGGCATTTTGTGCGATTTTTTACCGAAAAAATCGTGTTTGAAAATGGACGATTTTCAAGATTCAAAAGGTCATAACTCAAAAAGTATGAGAGATCTTCACGAAATTCTTTCAGTTTCGTGTTCAGGTGATAAACTTACCTTTATACCTTATCTTACCTCAACGTACGGCGGAACGATTAAAACTAGTATTTCAAAGACATTTTCTGACATAGACGAAAATTTCATTTTAATTTAGCTTCAAATAATATGTACCCTAATAAATTTGGAATACCTCCTACCATGTCGTTGTTTCCGCAATATACAAAACAAGTGCTAATCGTTCGTCAAATGAAAAGGCCTGTCATCGTGCCATTAGCCACCGCTGTATCACTCCTGACAAGCTGAAGATTAATTTGTTATTTTTGCAAAAAAACAACTTCAAATATTGTGAAAGCTGTAGAAACGGCTCTATAAGAAACTCCCTAACACGCAGAGAAGAGCCCCCAGACCGCTGGTTTACCTGCTGGTTTTGGAGAACGATTTTTATAATCAGTGAGAACTGTCAACTTGACAGAAGTCGAAAAATAGTAAGTACGTTCTAAATATCGCTTATTCCACTGCTCATGATGCTCGAAGATATTTCTGAATACCTTCAAAAAGTTGACAGAAGAGAACTGCTTGCATTGCTAAGCCACAGTTTATAGATTACTAAATTCTTTCAGGAGGATATTGCAAACATTATGTCCCGTGCAAGATGACAGCACAGGCAGCACTTACGCTAGATAATTCCAGCTGTCACCCAGATGACAACCAATTTTCTCCTCTTCCGCCGGTTAACCGCATCAAGTGGAAGTGCGTGAGGAAACATCTGAATCCATCTGGCGTGAGCGATCGGGGGGAAACCGGGGAAATGCGATTGCCAACAATTTGGAAGTATCTGAGATGGAAACCCCAGCCGAAGATGGGTTTGCTCCTACTCCCGAACCCGCTTCAAGTATGAATGAAAATGATGATGCCAGGACAATTGTCGTGGCAGGTCCTAGCTTCGCCCCGGTTGCTTCTACAAGCAGAGGGGCAGCTCAGTACCATAATAATAATAAAGTTCAAACGGGGTCTTCCTGAGTTCATGAAATGCGAGGACATCTAGGACGACCTTCTAAGGAAGGGGTTTCCCTGAAACGGTAGCACGTCTTTACAACAGGTACAAGCGACCTGGTACTCGTTATGGTGCCAAAGAGCCATTTGTCAGATAACAAACGTGCTAAACATCAAAATGTCGGCGGAACCTCAACGATCCAGGGGTTTTGTCGGCCAGTGCCATAAGTGCCAACGTTTCGGGCATGCCCAAAGGAACTGCATGGCACAATATCTGTTAATTGCGCAGGCAAGGTCTTAATTCGCAACTGCGCCAAGCCGCGCTCCGATCGATCTAAGTGCTGCAACTGCGGAGGCCAGTTATAGGGGATGTCCCAGTTTCCCGAAACCCAAAAGTAGTAACAGTAGAGGAACAGGAAACGGTGCTCCATCCTGTAGCGCAGGTCAAGCAGGCATTTGGTTCCAGCACTGTCCTTGAGGGGACCTCTAACGCGAAAAGCTTAGGGAAAACCCAGCTCCAGCAGAGTCCAAGGGTGATGACGTCGAAATCTTTGCTGCCTTGGTCTAGATGAAAAACTTTTTGCTTTGTTTCCTAGATTACAACGCATGTTTGTACCCAACACAGCCGTGCTTCCGGTCGCCAAGTGAAAGGCTGTGCCCCAAACAAGGCTCAGCTTCTTGAAGCTCGTCTTTTGGAACTGTAATGGTTTCAAACGCAAAAAATTGGACCTAGAAGATTCCATGGTGCGGCATAATGTTGACACCATGTTTCTTCAGGAAACCCATTCTAACGATGAACCCGTTCCGTTCCCAACTACCGAGTCTTCCGAAAGGACCGTATTGGGCGGCGTGGAGGGGGTGTTAAATTCTTGTCAAGCGCTCTCTTCATGCTGCACAATACGACATTTACCGCGACCGAAATCACGGCATGGAGTGGTGGGATTCGAGCTTGAGACGAGTAGGGGCACACTTAGGGTAGTCTCTGCACATAACCCTCCAGCCAATGTTATACAGGATGTTACTCTGGATTATCTGCTGATAGAATCCAATATTCCGACGATCATCGCTGGGATCTCAACACTAAGCACGCGTCATGGAGCCGAGTATCTAACCGCAATGGGATGGGCTCTGGGCACACATGGACAGGCATGACTAACATGTTTTGAGTCCTGATGAACCGACACATTATGATCGTTTTAGAGCCGGATGTGCTTGACATTGTGCTGGTCAGGAATTCACCCCCTTTCGCGTTGTCATCGGATCACAACCCAGTCGTCTTGTGGCTGGGCGACGATTGTATTCCCCGGGAAAGGTGTCTTAGAAACCAGACAACCTGGGAGACCTTCACTGCAGTTCTTGAAGAGACATATGTCGAGAAACCGACTCAAACGGGTTTACCAAAGGACACTGTTCCTGTACCATTGTCCTATCAGCCTTCTCTGCTTAGTGGGGAAACTTGCTGAGCGAGTCGTTCTGGAAAGAATCAACGATGAGGTGATTGACAGGAGTGTTCTGCCCAACGAACAGTTCGGGTTACTCCCTGATCACTCCAAAGAGCTGCAGGCTGTGATAATGCCATCACCGAGTTGAAAAGGAAGCACTTCGTGTTCCTATTGTTCCACGACGTAGCGAAGGCTTTCGACCGTGTTTGGCACGAAGTTTTTCTTTACAAGATGGACCTCCTCGGCTTCCCTCGAGACCTGGTTAGACATCAGATAATTTTTTCGAAGTGTCGAACATTTCAAGTCAACACTGAGAATGTTCTCTCGGATACGAGAAACATTCTGACCGGAGTTCCTCAGGGGGTTGTTCTTCTACTAGTTTTATACTCATTTAACACTAGAGACATGCCAAGAACGTAACATGTGAGGATCTCCCACTATGCCGACAATACCGCGTTGCTCGCCAGTTCAGCGAATCGCGAGCTGAGGGTTACCTATCTGCAGACCGCAGAGGACAATCTCGAGCATTGGTTCCTGGACTGGAAAATCCGGGTCAACCCAGCGAAGACTCTGATGATCTCCTTGGGGATACGATTACTGTCGGAAAGGTGCGTGACAATCTCAGGAAGAGGGATTGAATGGCGACCGCCGCTCAAGTACCTTGGACTAATAATTGAGCGTGGATGAGGCCCACACATAGCTGAGCTGAGAGTCAAAGTTCGCTCTAGATTGAGTAAGCTTTACCTTATCCCTTAACAGGAGGAGTAAACTCTGTTTGAGAAACAAAGTGCGTCTCTATAACTCCTTGGTCAAGTATGCTCTGCTGTATGCACCAGCCGCCTAGGGGCACGCCGCCCCACCCATATTTCAAGTCTGGAACGGGTCCAGAATAAAATCCTGCGGGAGATAACAGGCGCACCATGGTTCGTGCGTAATGCTCAGATCCGCAATGATCCGAATCTGCCTTCCATTCAGCAGACATGTAATCAACGTGTATTCGGTTGCGCTGAGACGCAAGAGAATCCTCTCATCAAGGAAGCGGTAGACTACTCTATCGACAACTCCTCTCGATTCAAAAGGCAACGTCTATCTGTGGCCTAACCTCCCCTCCTATCGTCGGAAACTGAGTGAAAAGTTTGGGGAATTTAAAAGTCAGGCAGCACAGATGTCTCGGCATCTGCCCTCGCAGTCTCTGTTCACCTTGAGCTGACAGTCCTATCTGAGTATTGAACGAGCAATAGGGCTAGGCCCTGGCTCGACAATGAACCATGAAGATCCAGATGTGACGGTTGTGACGGCTGGTGGAACATCACGAATTTTGTTTGCTCTGCATATTTATCTCAATTCAACGTTTTCAACAACAATTAATTTTGTGGAAAAGTGAAGTTGGCACAGTGAAGTGAAATTGTACAGGATTCATATGTTATCCGTGAGTAAAAGTCGTTCTTAACAATCATTATAGACCTTGTTTACAAACAGCTAGTCATTATTCTGATAAGGAATTTGGCTAGGGTGCTATCCCACCATAAGCCGAAACTAAATACCTATTTGATTTGAAACTATGGATGATAAAATCGAAGAAATTCTGCAGGAAATTAAAAATAGCAAAAGCGAACTGAAAAATAGCATTGAAGCTAGCGAAGCCAACATTCTGCTAAAAATAGAGGACTTGAAATTCAGAGTCAGTAATCTAGAACAAGAAAATTCCTATCTCAAGGAAAAAATTGAAAAACTGGAAAGAAAAGATAGAACAAATAATATCATTGTTTTCGGGTGGTCTACACCGAATGAAAATATAACTTTAGATTTTATTAGCAACGAGATAAAAGAGCTTGTAGGAGTCGAAGTCGAGAAAAGAGATATAAATAACTTCTATTGTCTTGGAAAAAAAGCAAACAGACCGGTGAAAATAGAATTTATATCCAATCTCAAGAAAGCCGAAGTTATAAAAAATTGCAAGAAATTGAAAGGAAGCAATATCGCAATAGCCAGCGACTTAACGGACCAACAACGCAGCGAATACCAAGCACTGAGAAAATACTTGGTTCGAGAAAGACAGAACGAAAGAAACTGCTACATCAGGGGACACAAACTAATTATAGAAAATAAAAAATACAGCCTACAGGAACTGCAAGAATCAGAATACCAACCCGTCAAATCAAATAGCACCCCAGCAACCCCTACTCAGCCACTCATCTTACATGCGGAAGAAGAGATTGGGAAACAAATTCAACAACAGCCACCTAGAAACCCCGCCAAAGAAAACCGAATAACTCACTTAAACAGCACACCAAAAAGTGGAAATATAAAGAAAACGGTGCAACCAGAAAAAAACTTGAGGTTACGTTCAAACTCACAAAAAAAGTAACTTCCCAACAGTTTTTTGTTAAATTTTTTTTCCAATATTATGTTTCTCTTCAACTTCAAAATATTCATGTTAATTTGAATTCATATATTGTGTATATATACTAAACTCATAGGTACTCCAAACTAAAAATAGACCCTTTCATAAGATACTAAAGTCCAATTGTTTAAATTGCTCATAAATCCTTCTTTGTCAAGTATTCGTTTATTTTCTGATACATATAAATAATATCTTAATTATATAAATTTTAATTGACATCCCTATGGATCAGTATATCCGCGACTTCGACGCTAATGAAATCGAAACAGAGGAAGTATCAGATTTTTATGAGTGTAATAATGTTCTAAGAATTAATAGCAACAATCCAAATTTTAAAATTCTACACAAAAATATTAGAAGTTTGAATAAAAACTTGAATCAGCTACAGTGCTACTTGAATCAACTTACACAACTACCCGAATGCATTGTATTAACAGAAACGAGAGAGTTGGTTGATCTGAATGTGTATAACCTCGCAGAGTATGACCTAATTTATAATAATAGCTGCTATAACCAAAACGACGGTACAGTAATATACATCAAGTCTGACTTGCATTACTCATATGAGACTATGGAATTTTCTAATAATTTAAAATTTCTCTCGGTAAAGTTAAAGCACATGACCAAAACGATTCACGTGTTAGCAGGATATAGACCACCAAACTCTTGTATAGACATGTTCTTAGAAAACACAAGAAATATGCTTGAAAACATTACTATACATTCGGATTATACCATATTTCTTGGCGACATCAATATTAACATCAAAGACGACAGCATAGTGAGAACGGAATACATAACTATCATGCAGGAGTATGGATTTGTGTCGACCATCAATAAATATACTCGAGTAACAACCCAAAATAAATCATGCTTAGACCACAGATTTGTGAAAACATATGCAGATTCTGAACTTCTTTTACCATTTATAATCAAAACAAATGCGACAGACCATTACACAACATTCCTACAAATTATGTATGAAAATAATATAAACAGCAATCCCACAAACAAATTCTTTAGCCATAACAAAATCAATTATAATCAACTAACAGAGAGACTACAAAATGTCCGCTGGAATGCCGATTATGAAACGGAAGATGCAGAAGCTGCAACAAATAATTTCATGGATATTCTAAGTACTGAGATAAGAAACTGCACAACTTCGCACAAATACAAAATCCAAAAACGTAGAACATGGATTACCAATGGACTCATAAAATCTATCAACAGACGAGATAAAATGTATCAGCAACTTCTTAATGAACCTGAAAATATGGAATTGAAACAAAACTATACTCAGTACAAAAATCAATTGAGGCAGCTTTTGAGAATAACAAAATCCAACTATTATCGCCAGAAAATTGAACAGAATGCTAATAATAGTAAAAATGTATGGACCACTATCAACGAACTTTATCCTAAAAATAATTCGAAACCTCAAGATATTAACATAATCGAACATAATGGAGAAAAAATTACTGATACCAAATCTATTGCTAATATATTCAACGAACATTACATACAAATTGGTGGAAAACTTGCAAATGCAATTGACAAGGATCCTAATTTTCTACCCCCAAAGAAATATAATCCTTTGTCCTCAATGTTTTTGAATGCTACCAACGCTGATGAAATAAATGATATCATTTTATCGCTCAAAGACAAGAAAGCACCAGGTATTGATGGAATGAAAGCAGAAACAATAAAATTATTATCACCGATGATCAAAGAACCACTGTCTCACATATTCAATAAATGCATTCAGCAAGGACATTTCCCGAGCATCTTCAAAAAGTCAGTGATCAAACCAATTTTCAAAACAGGTAATAGGGAGGACGTCATAAACTACAGACCAATTTCATTAATAACCGCTATTGCTAAAATACTGGAAAAAATCATAAAAAGAAGACTTACCAAATATCTTGACAAAAATAAAATCATCTCCCCCAACCAATACGGTTTCAAAGAAGGAGTATCAACCCAAGATGCAATCCTCGCCCTTACAACAAAGATGTATAGTGCCTTAGATACAGGAAAACCTTCTCTATGTGTATTTATAGACCTTTCAAAGGCATTCGATACGGTCAGTCATGACTTGCTTGTGGATTGCTTGGAAAACATCGGCATAAGAGGAGTGGCCTTAAGATTATTCAAAAGTTATCTTTCTAATAGATTTCAATGTGTTGAACTGAAGATGGAAAAGAGCGATTTTCAAAAAATAGAATATGGTGTACCTCAAGGAACTGTTTTGGGACCACTTTTGTTCAATATATATTTGAATGATCTATTCAGAATAAACACTAGTGGTCAAATTATCACTTATGCGGACGATACTGCAATTTTCTACAGTAATGAAGACTGGCTATCACTTAAAACTCAAGCAGAAAATGATATCCGTAATATTCAAGCCTTTTTCAACTATAGACTACTAACAATTAACTTTAAAAAAACATTTTTTCTCCCCATACATATTGATAAGAGAAGTATTCCTTCTTATGATAGCCTACGAATCACTGAAGACATCTCAATATGCAGTAGTAATAAGATCAAATATCTTGGTGTAATGATAGACAATATCCTGAAATGGAATAAACAAATCGAATACGTCACTAAGTAAATACAGTTTCTAATTTATAAACTTAAAAATCTTAAATATATTCTAGATTTCAAAGCAATGAGAACGATATATCAGGCATTGGTGGAACCACATATTGTGTATGGAATATTAGCATGGGGAGGTGTAAGTAAGTCCCACCTGGAAAAATTAATCATTGTTCAAAAACGCTTACTTAAAATTATATTCAACAAAGATGTAAAATATCCATCAGATAGGTTATTCAATGAAATAAATATTATGGATCCAAGGCAACTATTCTTTTTACGTAGTAACATCAAACAACATAATTCTAAACACGACTTGAAGAACCCGGAACATCAATATAATACAAGAAACAAACAACTCACATACTTGACTCCTTTTATGAGAAAGTCAAAAGGGCAAAAAAAGTCTGACATATTTGAGTCCCAAACTATACCAATGTCTCCCAGCTGAAATTCAAAATATTTCAAGGCCACCTACATTCAAGTATAACCTGAAATTGTATATTTTCTCAGTGCCCAGAACAACAATTCATAGTCTTATTGACTAATCATGCCATTCAGGTAAACCTGATACTTACCTCATATTTTATACACATATGTACTAATGCTTCATACTTATCTACCTTTACATTTATATTTCATATTCATTTTGTTTTATACTCTTATACAAGTATATATATGTATATATGTAACCTCATTTCTTCCACGCACAGGCCCCGCCTATAGTGGATCTCACATGTTTATTTACTACTGATTATGTATTATGTAACTTTCATTTATCTTTGTGTGAATAAACTTATTATTATTATTATTATTATAACTGAATTTACTATTGCCTATTCTATAAGTTACTTTCTATTTGTTCATGTTTTTTTTCTATTCTTTTTTTTCCTGTTCACCACCAACTAAACTGAATAATCATGTTCTATGTTATCTGTTGTATGTTCTGTGTTCTACTTTCTATGTTCTATGTTCTATGTTATATGTTCTATGTTCTCTTATATAATAATAATAATAATAATAATATGTGACTTTATTTTCATGATAAATACAATTAAATACGTTTTATATCGTGGGGGCGGTATTCAACATGGTTGCTCTTCCATACAACCCCCAAGTGTTATATGTTCTATGTTATATGTTATATATTATATGTTCTGTTTTTGAATTGTTCAATCCAAAAATACCTATTTTGGTAAATAAATGAATAAATAAATGAATAAATATGACAGTTTCAATGAGTTTCGGATACTTTTCGGCCATCTTCATAAAATTTTAAGAGATTTAATATGTCAATCCAAATAACAAATTTACTTATCAGATCTAGGATATCTAAATCCATAATTTTTTTCCAATTCTGGCCCGTACAAGGAAATGTCTTTAAAAATTCGAGATAATCTGACACATCATGAAACATCATTGGATTAAGAATGAAAAATACTTTAAAGAACTGTACTTTTCGGAACAAGGTCGTTTTTAAAATGAAGTTGATGATGGTTGTTCGAGAACGAAACATCGGACAGTAAAAACTGATCTCATGAAAGTTATAAAAAGTTTCTATGGAATGTCTTTTATCTTTTTGCAGCTCTGACAATAACACCACAAAACAATAAAATAAGAAATGATGTGGTGTAATGTGGGGTAATCACACCGTTTAGATTCATCGAGATAATGGTATCATTAAGATCCGCACTTATACTTGATATTTCGAGTGCATATGGTAAAAAAAATATTAACGAAACCAAAAAAAATTTGATGGTTGAAAAGAGAATTGAATTCTCTTTTCAACGATATGTCACTTGACACCCTTTGCCATTTGAAATGTTTAAATTGATGTGCCGCCCATGTCTGGTAGTCAAACCGTTCAAAAGTTAAGAGGGGGGGCTAACAAAAGCCGCACTGTATAGGAAATATAGTTCTCGAACCATTGAGAAAATCATAGAATTTACTAAGAATATTCGACGTTTGCTCCTGAATAAAAATTAGTGCTTCTAGATGTTTCCATCAAATGCACCGAAGGTTTTTAAGCATTTCTAGAATTCACTATGCCTTCGTCGCATACCACGTGCGTAATGGTATTTTGCGTATAATTTTATTCAGAAGTGAGCATTGGATAATACGACGACAATTGACAATGTCATAAGTCAATGAGCAATGTTCTTTCACTTACTTCAGTATATCTTTTCCGATGACTTGTACATCAGGGGGCCAACATCTTCGAAAGTCGCCCTCACTTCTACCGTACCCCGAGACTGTGAGGTAATTCACTAATGCATCCAGCCAAACGTACACGGTTTGTGAAGAATCTTCGGGAACGGGAATTCCCCATTGCACTCTGGAAGACGGACGAGACACAGAAAGATCCTGGAGACCGCCCTCCTGGTTCAGAAAATCGAGGAGGATCTTCTGGAATTTTCTTGGACGGATGACTTTTTCTGAAAAACGAAACTATGCTCAGCATATTTGGGGTTTCTATAGAAACTCCTAAAGATGAGCCAATAAGCCACCTCGAGCTATTTGTAAAAATGAAACTCCATTTTGGAACAACCCATTTTAGACCGTTGGCCCATGACACTAGGGGTGTCGATTATCTACGAAGGTATGCCCTTTAATGGACATGAAGATTAAGTTGGATTATCGGATAAAAAGTGGTTTGTTGGATCGGTGCACAGTCGCCCCCCTCCCTGTTCAATTAACTTCCGGTTGAAAGCAATGTTGAAAATGCGTCCCCAAACTCGGCACACGGACCGGAAGTTACTCTTTACCGACATTTCTCTCAGATTATTTACGAAGGTGTGCGCTTTGGTTGAACTCTTCATTTTTACCCATCAATCAATGTGGGCGAATTTAGCCGTATTCGAAGGACACGTGACGTCATTGAACTTTATGTACAAGATTATCTACGAAGCTCCCAAATTTTGACCAAGGATAATTAACCACGAACTGTACATGGAAAAATGATTTGCATACGATTTACGAGTTGCAGGGATTACACATAGCCAAGTAAAGTTAATAAAAATGGCCGAAAGGCGGCAAAATTCCAAAGATGTTGAAAATTACTAAAAAAAACATGGTTGCCAGAATTATCGCGTTCTATCCTTGTACATCGCTTCCTGTAGGTCGTTCAGCACCCTCTAAGGGCTCAAAATATTGACAATGGAATAAGGAAGCTATAAACCAACATTCAGCAGCTTTGGAAGTTTGCCGCCTTAAAATACTAATTTAACTGGGTTATTTCAAAAAAAATTCCCCCATTTTTCGGTTAATTTTCTCTCCAGGGATGGATGCATGTTAAAAAGAAACTCATTAAAAATGTGTAACGTAAAACTTCTTGCCCCCAACCCAGGGATACCATAGCCGACTTGTACGGGAAGCAATAGAGATCCACAAACGGAGAATTTCAACAGAAAAGAAGAAGCTGTTAACCTCAACCGAATATGGAATCCCATTCTTAGAAATTCCAGAGTAACAAAAGAAAACTACGACATTGAGACAGCAGGCAAAAAGGTGTCAATTAATGTTATCGAAAATATGCTTAACCCAGATACGAGAATAAGCAATTCTGAAATAACCAAGGATATCAACGACATTAGACGACAGGTAGAAAGGGGTCGTCTAGGGTTAGTGAGAATGTACCTGTAGTGTATGGCCCCGTATACTGATTACTAATAAAGAATTGGTGGTCGATTACATAAGCGATAGCTATCATCGATGACTAGGGAGTCAGTAGATGCGAGACGTTTGTGGAGTCGAGACTAAAGTGTGCAGTTGAATAAAGTGTTTTATTTCTATTTCCCAATGAGCAAATAGTGAACTTTACATTGGCGACGAGGATAAAACTATACCAAGTAAGTACCAAAATATAACTTAAATGGACATTGAAGGTGTTAAACACCGGATAAATGATAAAATGGCATGGAGCCGTAATGGCATCGGTGTTAAACTCCGGATGCATTACTTTATTCAAAGCCGGAATGGCAAAGGTGTCAAACACCAAATAAAAACATGACTGTATAAAGAGTAAGGGCATCGGTGTTAAACACCGGGTGCATTACAGATTTATTTAAAGCCGTAATGGCATGGGTGTTAAACACCGGATGCATTACAGATTCATTCAAAGCCGTAATGGCATAGGTGTTAAACACCGGATGCGTTACAGATTTGATCAAAGCTGTAAGGGCGTAGGTGTTAAACACCGAATGCATTACACATCCATTCAAAGCCGTAAGGGCGTAGGTGTCAAACATCGAACAAAAACACATGACTGTGTGAAAACGTACTGGTTACACACAGAAAAAAAATTTGAATTCTAATACGTTTTTACATACTATGTAAAAGTAAAAGTACACCAAAATGTGCAAGCTTCCGAACAACTGAATGAAATGAAGCTGTTGTATTTCAGAAACGATGTCGAACATTCCATCTCTCGAAGCATTCGATTATGATGGAGATGTCAGTTCTGTTGGACTCCGATGGAGAAAGTGGATAAGAGCCCTCGAAATATACTTGGAAGCTGCCTCTATAACTGATCCGAAGAAAAAGAGAGCGAATCTTTTACACCTCGGAGGACTAGGAATTCAAGAAATCTTTTACAACTTACCTGGTGCAAATGTCACAGATACTGATTGTGAGGATGGTGATTCATATACTATCGCCATTGAAAAACTTGATTAATATTTTTCCCCGAAGCAAAGTCGAATTTACGAGAGACACCAATTTCGACTTACTGGGGATTCAATTACTTTGGAAAAAATTATCGCCGAAGCAATCTCGTCAGAAACTGTTGATAGGCAAATATTGGAGTTCACCGAGAAGCCGGGTTGTAGTTCAGCTACAACCGTCAATCTACTTCGTCAGAAGAACATACTCTCAACAGCAAAATGTATGAGATGCGGATCTGGAATAGAAAAGGGCCAAGTACACCATTGTCCAGCAGTCAATAAAGTATGTCAGAAATGTAACTTTAGAGGCCATGATGAAAAGTGTTGCCGCTCAAAAAAAATTAATAAGAACCAGAGGGGACCGCCACCAAAGAAATTCAAGCAAAGACAGCCAAGAAATGAAGAAGTGGACTACGTAGAAAACCAAGAAGATGTGGAGTATGTATTTCACATTGACGATGACGATGTGGTAGATTGTAAGGTAGGAGGTATTGTAATTAAGATGTTGATAGATTCTGGATGTAAATCCAATATCATAAATGATTACACTTGGAGATCCCTAAAGAAATGCGGAATAGTAGTTCAAAATCAAATAAAAAAGCCTAACAAAGTATTTTTCGGTTATGGATCTAAAGATCCCCTAGAAATTTTGGGTTCATTTGAAGCAATAATCGAAATTTGACCTCAATAAGAAGTGGCTTCTTTCTATGTCATAAAGGATGGAAAGAGGAATTTGTTAGGCAAACAAACAGCAATTTCTTTAGGAGTCCTCAAGATAGGCCTGAACATTAATAACTTGAATTCTGAAATTTTCCCAAAATTCAAAGATGTTCTCATTCACATTCCCATCGATAAAACCGTTAAACCTGTGAGCCAACCTTATAGGAGGATACACATACCTCTGGAACAAAAAATCAACCTGAAACTTGAGGAGCTTATGCAAGCTGACATAATAGAAGAGGTAAAAGGTCCATCTGAATGGGTATCACCCATGGTTCCTGTTCTCAAAGAGAACGGTGACGTCAGAATATGCATCGACATGCGCAAGGCTAATACCGCTATCTTGAGGGAAAATTATCCTCTACCCACTATGAACAGCCTTTTACCAAATTTTCGAAAAGCTAAATATTTTTCCAGGCTCGATATCAAGAATGCGTTTCATCAAATCGAAATTTCTCCGAGATCACGGTACATAACCACCTTTATTAGTAGTAAAGGTCTCTTCAGGTACAAAAGGCTTATGTTTGGAATAACATCTGCCCCAGAAATCTTTCAAAAGACTCTGGAAAAAATTCTACTACCTTGTCAAGGTACAGTTAATTTCATTGATGACATCCTAATTTATGGAACAAGTGAAGAAGAACATGATCATAGGGTTCGAAATATATTGAATATTTTGCGCGAGAACCATGTACTTCTGAATAAAAGACCATTAGAAGATTACGTAAGCGTAATACAATCTTTTCGGGCTCCAAAAACAATAGAAGAAGTACATAGTTTTTTGGGGTTAGTCAATTTCGTCGGTAAATGGATACCAAATCTCGCTACTCTAACAGACTCATTGAGGAAATTATTGCGGATGAAATTGAGTAAGCACGCAAACATTATAAAATACTGGGGGGAAGACCAAAACAATAACTTCAAAAAACTCAAAGAATCACTGTCACATATCAAAACCTTGGATTACTATGACCCTAGCGATAGAACCCAAGTGGTAGCAGATGCAAGTCCAGTGGGTCTTGGAGCAGTTCTCATACAGTTTGATAAGGAAGGCCCCAGAATCATCGCGCACGGCAATAAAAGCCTCACAGATTGCGAAAAAAGGTATTGCCAGACTGAAAAAGAAGCTCTAGCTTTGGTATGGGCAGTAGAGCATTTTGGTATCTATTTATATGGAAAAGATGAATTTGAACTGGTCACAGACCACAAACCACTTGAAGTTATATTCTCACCTAGATCTCGTCCGTGCGCAAGAATAGAACGATGGGTTTTACGATTACAATCTTTCAACTTCAAAATCATTTATAAGCCGGGTAAAACAAACATCGCTGATCCTCTATCTCGATTGTGCCAAACAAATCCTAGCACATCCTTCGAGGCATACGATCAGGTAAGTCAAATTGTCGAACTGGCTCGCCCCGTAGCAGTAACGATGCAGGAAATACAAGAATCGTCACAAACTGATGAAGAGATATTAGAACTCAAAGATGGCATTCAAAACAACAACTGGTCTGAGTCTGTGAAGCGGTGCCAAATCTTCCAGGAGGAATTTTGTCTGTGTGGTGATATTCTCCGGAGGGGTACAAGAATAGTGATTCCAAATAACTTGCGACAGCGTGTACTAGACGCAGCGCATGAAGGTCATCCGGGAATAGTGGCTATGAAGGGTAGGCTCAGAACGAAAGTGTGGTGGCCAAAGATAGATGAACATGCTGAAAAGATCGTGAAAACATGTAAAGGGTGCCTGTTAGTTTCAACACCCACTATCCCTCAACCAATGAAAAGGAGGCAACTGCCAACAGGACCTTGGATAGACGTAGCCATGGACTTCATGGGCCCTTTGCCTACAGGAGAACATTTGTTTGTAATAGTTGACTATTTTAGTCGCTACAAAGAAATAAAAATAATGAGGAGCATCACCTCTATGAGCACAATAAATATCTTGAAAGATATATTTTCAAGATTGGGGTTTCCCATGACTATCACATGCGACAACGGCAAACAATTTATAAGTGAGGAAATAAAAACGTATTTTGAAGAAAACGGCATAAAAATATTCAACTCCATTCCATACTGGCCCCAGATGAATGGAGAGGTTGAAAGACAAAACCGGGATATCTTAAAGAGGCTTAAAATTAGTCAAGCACTCAAGAAAAATTGGCGACAAGAACTGGTAGATTACCAAATGATGTACAATAGTACTCCGCACTCAACAACTGGAAAAACACCAAGTGAGTTATTCTTTCGACGCCAATTCAGAGATAAGATCCCTAGTTCTGGTGATACCGAAAATAGCATATTTGAAGAACATGCCAGAGAAAAAGACCAAACACAAAAACAAATAGGAAAAGAATATGGTGATAGAAAAAGGAGGGCTGGAGAAACGGACTTGGAATTGGGCGATAAAGTCTACAAGAAAATATTGATTAGAGAAAATAAAACAATGCCAGAATTCGACCCAAGCACACACACAGCGGTCGATAAAACAGGTGGGGATGTTGTGATTCGAAATGACGACTCTGGTCAGGAATGTAGAAGAAACATCGTCCATCTGAAGAAAATAGAAGGAAAATGGAGTGTGTGTGACGATTCAAATTGTTAAAACTTTATTGTTTTCAGATTATTGTTGAGGTCACTAATATTTATTTCTTTCATTATTATTATAAGCTATTTTTATTATTGGTCTTTGATGCATACTTATATGAATTGTTATTGTTATAACTTCTTTGTCGTTACAATATTGTTCAGGTCACTATTACTTATTACTTTCATGATTATTATTATTTGCTATTTTAATTGTTGTTCTTTGATACATACTTATGAATAGAATACTTATATATGCTTTGTATTTATATTAAGTTAGCCATGGTAATATCAGGTTGTGAAAACGTATAAATGTTCGTGTTATTTTCACATATAAGTTACATTAGAAAAAGGAAGAGATGTAGTGTATGGCCCCGTATACTGATTACTAATAAAGAATTGGTGGTCGATTACATAAGCGATAGCTATCATCGATGACTAGGGAGTCAGTAGATGCGAGACGTTTGTGGAGTCGAGACTAAAGTGTGCAGTTAAATAAAGTGTTTTATTTCTATTTCCTAACGAGCAAATAGTGAACTTTACAGTACCAAATCCAGATACGGTAATTAACGAACAAGACTACATCAATACAATCTTCGCAGACGGAATCTCCAGTCATCTGAGATTATTCATGATGTATAAGCCTCTGATGAAGCTAGCCACTCGCGCTAGCGAAACGTCAGGAAGAAATTCAAAAAAACGACGGCCTTCAAACCCGAGTGAAAATTGTGACAATATATAACTTATCGATAAAATAATGTCAGCAAGTATTTAAATTCATTTTTTTTTTTAATAGGGCCCTCAAAATCCCTCTTTTTCGAGTAACTTCCTCCGGGACTGGCACAACAGCTCCCCACCGTTGCAGCTGCTCTTTTCAAAAGGAGTGTATACGATAGTACCCAAACATTCCAGCCGGTAGGTATACCAGATTTGTTCTGGTTCTCAAATCCAGAACTGTTTGGAAACTGCGCAGGACAGTGTGCGAAGAAGCAAAAAAGACAGTCCAGGATAGTCTTGGACACTTAATTAAACCAGAACGCGCATTGGAAAAATTGCACCATTTTTCGTGTTTTGAAAAGATTAAATTTTCATTTGACGATTCGTAGTTTCATACGATGAGAATTGGACAATGTCTTCATTGTTCAGTCTCAGTTGTAATGGATATTGGTGCTATCTTAATTTTTTTGCCAAAGATCATTGAACTCATTCTCATATGGAAAATCCTTCCAGTTTTACCATTAATACCTAAAACTGAAACAAAAGAGAGTTATTGCAATTCTCAATAACGTCAGTAATAAAGTCGACGTTGTTTTGAAGTATATTGTTCAATTTTCATCGTAAGATATCAATAAGAAATACCTATTATTACATTTTCACCCATTTTCGTTCTCTTCCGCATAATAATCAGAATTCTGATACGCACGTACGTGATAAGAGACGCGAAAAGATCTTTGTTTCTTGAAAATGATTGTCAGGATATAGTTTTGTATTATGTTTAGTTTTTGCAATGATTTTTTATACATTGCTCCCCACACCAAAATACCATATCGAAAAAATGATTCAGCTAGAGACTTGTGAATTAATATAAATAGCTTTCTTGATAAAAACTTCCGCAGCTGGTAAAATTTATAAATTATCTTTCTCACCTTTTCTGTTAAATAATTAACTTGATTGTTCCATCTTAAATTTTTGTCGATAATTATGCCCAAATATTTGACCCCGTCTTTAATTTCACCTGTCATGCCTGGAACTTTAATACTTAAAATAATTGGTCTATTTGTTGCAGTTATAGACAAAGCAAGATAGTGGGTCTTACTAGCATTTAATGAAAGACGAAACATACTCAACCACTTATTAATTACTTCCATGTTTAACTGGACATCATTTTTAGTTTCAGACCATGTATCTCCATCGACAATTACAACCGTGTCATCAGCGTATGATATAATTTTTGTTTTTACTTTCAAGCAGAGCAATGAATTTATATAAGCTTGAAAAAGTATTGGACCAAGAATGGTCCCTTGAGGAATCCCCATTTTTACAGTCATGCTTTTACTTACAGTATTGTTTATTTTAGCACATTGTTCCCGATCAGTCAAATAACTGCGAAAGACATCTAACACTGCACCACGAATGCCATAACGGTCCAGTACGTTAATAAGCATTGTATGATTAACAGTGTCAAATGCCTTTGCCAAATCTAAAAACACTGCAATGCATTTTTTTGTTTTTGTCTAGTCCCTGTGTAATATTTCTAATAACATCGTTCATAGCATCTATCAGTGCATGGTAAATATACGAACACGAAACCCATATTAGCATTTATGGATAATCTTATTTTCATCAAAAAATTGAACTTAACGAGATTTTAAACATTTTACCAAAGTTATTTATAACACTTTCTCTGTGATTACTAATTTTAGTATTGTCGCCAGCTTTATGAATTGGTGTAATTATAGAAGATTTAAGCTGAGTGGGGACATGTCCTTTTTCAATGATCAAATTATATAAATGTTTAGGAGGTTGCAAAATATATTGGTGTTTCTATTTAATTATTTTAGTAGTTATTCCATCTACGCCAGGAGAAGTCTTATTTTTCAGTGTGGAAATATGCTGTATTAATTCGTTTTCTGTTGTAAGCAAATTTTATAACTTTGATTGATGGGTCAAAATGAAGGGTCTAACCAAAGGGCATACCTTCGTAAATGATCTGAGAGAAATGTCAGTAACGGGTAAATTCCGGTCCGTATGCCGCCATTGGTGACTGCCCTAGACGTATGCAAATCGGCTAGCGCCCCGTTAATTTTGCGAGACCCGACTATTCCAATACATTGTAAAGCTTCTTCTATAAGAGCATTTTCCACATAGCTTTCAACCGGAAGTTGATTGAACAAGGAGGGGGGCGATCGGGTACCGATCCAACAATCCACTTTTTTCCCAATAATCCAAATTAATCTTCATGTCCCTTGAAGGGCAAACCTTCGTAGATAATCGACACCTCTAGTGTCGTGGGCCGACGGTCTATTTTTCTTCGCTTGTCTTCCTCAATAATTACACTCTGTAGTAGTCGTTAATCTACACCCATAAAGAATATCAAGATGATTCACCAACTCTCCAACTCATCGCTTGCCTATCGCATATTCGTCACTTCGTTATTTGTACCCATCGGTGTAACAACGTGCGAAAAATTCCGCGAAATAAATTACGAAAATGAAAACCAAACGGCATAGGAGCAGAAGCCCTGTCTCAAAGAGACATAAGAAGAAGAAATATGATGACTTGTTGAAGGAAATCAAACTTTTGAAGGAAAAATTCTCAGAAACCACTTCAGACGAATCGAAAAGTTTCTTCAGCGGGTAAGTTCAACTTCACTGAATAACTATTAATGTTGTAGCCAACGGCGATCTATACAAAGTGATTCACGTCAGGCTGATCTCTCTATAGATCAGCTTTACAAAGCCATTTATCACATTGACCTCTATAGGCTTGGAAATATACATAGAAAAGATAAAACATCCCCGATCTCTCTACAGATTGGTACTAAATATCGTTCTCTCTACAGAACGATTCCACATATCGATCTCTCTATAGATCAAAATAATAATGGAATGTTATCCCATTACAGAAAACGACGAAACTCGCTCAGAGCAGGTCTTAGTGGAAGAAGAGGAAGGCGAATCACACGGGGAAGAAATAGACAGACCGGAGCCTTGTGAAACACAGTTAGTGTGCAATATACACCATGCCTTATCCACCAGCAGGAAATATCAAATCCTACCATACTTGAACTACAACACTCGGAAAATGGTGGAAAATACTAATAGAGATGAGTTCCTCCTGGGAAAAAAATTTGTCGACGAGGTAAAGTCCAAAGAAGCAATGAAAAAAGTTGCGAAAGACCTTAAGATTGCTAAACCACTAATGAAACAATTCGATGCCCCGGGAACTTCACAGAAAAATTTTGAAGCGCCGTCGCCGCAACGGGTCCGGAAAGTGGCTGGACGCCAGCAACCAACCTTTAAACTTCCAGTGGCCTCCTCCGATCACGAAAAAGAAGCAAACCAACAACCAACCCTATACACGGAGGAGACAGGAACAACACAAACCCAACTACCAGAGGAAATATTAACAACGGTGAGCACATTAGCATGTCGTTTGAAATATTTCACAAGTAATTGGAGAATAGTTACTGAAAATCAAACTATTCTTGATTGGACCCAAGGTATAAAGATTCCATTCCATATCATTACCATATCAAAAAACACAGCCGAAGGTCTCTATACCTTCTTCTCAAAAACCGATATACAGGGATGCTTTAAATGAACTCTTGGGGAAAGGGGCGATATCAGAATGCAAACCATAAAAAGGGCAATTTCTGTCGAGCTATTTTTTGTGTTTTAAACCTAATGGTAAATATAGGTTCATTTTGAACTTAAAACAACTCAATAATTATATAACCGCACCCCACTTCAAGCTTGAGGACTATATAACGGTTACAAAATTAATACGGAATAACTGGTTTATGGCTAATATCGATATGAAGGATGCATACTATCTTTTACCCATCCATCATACTTATCGAAAGAATTTACACTTCGAATTTAATAACAAAATTTACCAGTTCAATTGTCTACCATTTGGGCTCAACATCGCCCCATTTATCTTCACTAAACTTTTAAAACCAGTTGTCGAAAACCTTAGAAGAAATAATATTCTCTCAGTTATCTACTTAGATGACTTATTATTATTAGGAAAAACAAACGAAGATTGCTCGAACTCAGTGTCATATACTTTGCAACTATTGACCCAATTGGGGTTCTTAATCAATACAGACAAAAGTCATCTCATACCTACTCAGGAAATAAAGTTTTTAGGCTTTACTTACAACTCTGTAGAGATGACTATCACATTGCCTGACGACAAAAAACGTACTATCCTTAAATTGCTCCAAAGTGTAAAGATTAATACATTTTGTACTATTCGTCAGTTTGCAAAAATTATAGGAAAACTTGTCGCTACATACCCTGCAGTAAAATATGGGTGGGTGCACATAAAAAAATTAGAAAAAGGGAAATACCAGGCACTCAAAGGAAACTCTTCCTATGATTACGATAAAAAAATGCTTATTCCATCTTATATTGACGAAGACTTACAGTGGTGGTTAAAGAACTTGAAGACGTCTTTTCATGAAACCACCGAAAGACTTTAGATTAGAGATTTTTACAGACGCTTCAAAAACTGGGTGGGGGCATACGCGAAAGAGGGTAAAACTAGAAGGTTCTGGTCGGAAACAGAAAGACAGTTACATATCAATCAGCTGTAGCTACTTGCTGCCTTCTATGGACTGAAATCATTCACAAAAAAATACAGGGATTGCAATATTTTGTTACGAATAGATAATAAAACAGCAATCGCTTGTATTACCAAAAAAGGAAGTGTACAATTCAAAAACCTGAATGAAATCGCCAGAGAAATATGGCTATGGTGCGAAGATAAAGGTATTGAAATGTTTGCTTCATACATACCTACGAAAGAAAATACTTTAGCCGACAGCGAATCTAGATCTCGGTCCATAGAAACAGAGTATGCTATAAATGATAAAAAATTTGACTTCATGTGTTCACAGTGGGGCTATCCAACATTAGACCTGTTTGCCTCCAAAATCAACAGAAAGTGTAGCAGATATGTATCTTGGGGTCCAGCCCCGGACGTTGATAAATAAGGTACTTAAATAATTCAGGATAAAGCAGTAGGCATTTTAGTAGTACCAAATTGGCCTTCCCAGCCTTGGTATCCCATATTTAACAACCTACTGATCAGTGAGCCACTTATATTGAACCCACAAAGAAATTTATTACTTTCTCCTTTCAGCCAACCACACCCACTGTACAAGATACCCCAAAGAGCCATCCCCGTGATGTTGCGATCTGTATCTGTACATTGAAACAGTATGGTAACGTATATAGGAAATGGTGGAAATTCTCATCTACTCGTGGTGAAGAAATCCTACAATCAAATTTAGAGAAAATCATTGACTACTTGTCAGAGCTACTCGCTAGTAACTTGTCTTATTCGAGTATAAACATCCATAAATCAACACTTGTTTGTCTTCATTTTTTCAATAGACGCGGATGACGAAAAAATACTGAAAAGATTCTTGAAAGGCATTTACAACAAAAAACCACCCACTGCTAAATATCAAACTACATGGAACCCAGACCCTGTTCTAAATTACTTGAAATCCTTACATCCTCTTGATACAATAAAACTAGACCTATGACATTCAAATTAACCATGCTATTAGCCCTCACGACGGGACATAGAGTACAGACACTATCAATAATAAATATCGAAAATATTACCGTCCTACAAGATAGAATTGAAGTAAAAATTCCGGAAAGAATCAAATCTTCTGGAAAAAATAGACTTCAACCACTTCTGGTTTTCCCATTCTTTCAAGAGTGCCCAGAACTCTGCACCGCTTCAACAATGCAGTTTTATATAGAAAAAACAAGATCTATACGTAATCCGAATAAGAATTATTTAATTTTAACTCGCAAAAAGCCACATCATAGAGCTACCGCCCAGACTATTAGCAGGTGATTGAAAATAGTATTAAAAAAAAGTAATATAGATGTTGATATCTTCTCCGGACACAGCACAAGGCATGTATCCACATCCACTGCCTTCAGAAATGGCATCAGTATAGAAACTATACGAAATACGGCAGGTTGGACACAGGCCTCAGAGGTATTTAATAAATTTTATAACAAACCTCTAGCTCGGAATCCAGATGAGTTTGCGAGAGCAGTACTCAATATAAAAAGCAAATTAACTAGACTAAACTCATTTTTATATACACAATTACATGTATATACAGGGTGTTAATTAAGTACGTTGACAAACTTCGGGAGGTGATTCTTTGAAGGTTTTCAGGACGAAATGTTCATATAAACATATGTCCCAAACGGCTTGGTTTTCGAGATACAGGGTGATAAAAATACATTTTTTTCAAGATTTTTTAGAGTTAACTTCGACATTTTCTACAATAATCCGTTCAAATTAGGCAAGTACAATCCATTCAATAGTACGCACGATACAAAATAATGCATTTCTCAAATAATTCACAGGGTCCTCCTTTTTTCAGAGTCAAGCTTTGTTCAACCCTTCAGAATTTTTTTTTCCGCCGCCACTGACATATTATGAGATAGGAATAATGAATGTTGTTTCATTTAACATCTTTTTGCTCTCTTGATGTTTTTCATTTACTTGTACGGTTCAGGAGTTACAATGAAAATATTAACGCAAACATTTTCCAGTAACGCATAACATAAAGAAATTTGAGAAGCAAATAGTCTAACAAACTTGAAGGGTGATTCTTTGAAAGGTTTCAAGATGAAAAGTTCATATAAACATGTCCCAAGCGGCTTGGTTTTCGAAGTACAGGGTGATCAAAATACATTTTTTAGGAGTTTTTGGAGTTTACTTCGAAATTTTCGACAATAATCGATCCAAATTAGTTCAAATTGGACAAGTACAATCCATTCAATAGTGAGCATGATATAAAATAATTCATTTCTCGAAGTGTCATTGCCACTCTCCAAAGATTAGCGCGTGACGCAATACGTCATTTTGTTCTCATTACACAAATAGCTATTTTCTGCTCGTGTAGAGAAAATGTAATGTTATGGAGCTCCCATACATTTTTTACCATAACTCAGGTTGAATATGTATTGCACAAAGTTAATTATGGCAAAATAATTTTGGACATTTTCAATAGTGAATAACTTTATTATCAAATACTAGAGCAAAGTAACATACATTCCCTAGGAATAAAATTAAGTTCAGAAAAGGACCATTATTGAAATTGATATGTCAGAGCAGCTGCTGGAAATGGCCACCGCCAACTTCAATGCATGCGTTTATGCGCCTAACCATAGACTGGCGGACACGCTCAAAAATACCAGGAGTGTTTCTTATAATTCCGCATGACTCCTGTATGCGATTCCTCAGGTCTTCTTCACTTTGAACTGGAGTTCGGTACACTAATGATTTAAGGTGCCCCCAGAGGAAAAAATCAAGTGGATTCATATCGGGTGACCTTGGTGGCCAAAGTTGTGGCCCACTACGCCCAATCCAGCGATCAGAATAATTCTCTTCTAAATATTGGCGTGCAACCAATCTGAAGTGTACTGGAGCACCATCATGCATAAACCAAATTCCAATTCTTTCCCTCAGTGGGATCTCTTCTAGGAGTCCAGGTAAGATGAATTCAAGAAAATGTCAATAATGGTCACCATTGAGTATATGAGGCAGAAAATGTGGCCCGATAAGGAAATTCCCTACAATTCCAACCCAAACATTCACAGAAAACGTCTCTTGAAAATGGTTTTCAATCACGGCGTGTGGGTTTTCATCAGCCCACATATGATTGTTGTGAAAATTAATAATGGCTTTACCGGAAAAGCATGCCTCATCGGTGAATAACACTTGAGATAAAAACCATGGATTTTCTAACAATTTATTTCGAATCCAAGTGCAAAAAGTTAATCTCTTTGGAAAATCCCTTGGCAGAAGAGCTTGAACACGCTGTATGTGATAGGGATAAAGTTGTTGCTCTTTTAAAATTTGCCATACCAATACATGGGTTACGTTAAACTGTGCCGCAATTTGTCTTGTACTGGTGTCTGGATGCTGCTCAATTTCGTTAAGTACAGCTTCTTCTATCTGAACTGTTCTAACTCTCCTGGGTCTTCCTATGAGAACAGCAGACCTCTTAAAAGTACCCGTTTCACGAAGACGGCAGTGAATATTGATGAACATTTGTGTGCTGGGAATATGACGTTGTGGAAATCTTTCTAGATACATTCGTCTGGCGGCACGAGCGTTACCATCAGCCATTCCACACATTAAGTGCATGTCTGCCATTTCTGAATTTGTATATTCAACCATTTTATCCAAAGGAATATTGAATGAATCTGCTTTATAGCTTGCACTAATGAAGAATTAACAATGAGACAGTTTCTCAACTTTCGATAACTGTCAAGTTGTTGATATTTAAATAAATGAATTAATATCAAAGCCCACTTTGCTATTTTTATGAATTCAAATTGATTACAAAATTTCTGCGTTACTGCAGAAGAAAAAACAAACCGAAATTTCTGATAAAATAATGTACTCCGTACGGAAACAAAAATTTGTTTGATTTAGTTTTTCGGAGTTATGACCAGAGATTCATAAATGAAAATCAAATGTGTAATGATCTGCGACTATTAGATAATAGTTAATAGGGTAACTATCTTCCATTACAGGATTACCTTTCGGAAGTTTTTTATGTTGAAAAGGAAACGTTCAATTGAAAACTAAAAAATATCTTTTTTTAAAATAACAAAAAATTTGTATGAGTTCTCTATCAAGACTGATGGGTAAAAACATTTTTAATCAAATATCTCAATGAAAATGCACATTTTTACCATCAGAATCTTCAGGTTGAAAGTTAAGGTTTTCCCAATATCTGTCAGATCTAGTTTAATATCCAGCGTACCGCAGTGACGGGGAGATAGTAGTTTTCTGTTAGATATCACAAAAAGAAATCACATCTTTACAATAACAAGCTTTTATTTAGCTTCACTTGTAACTAACTAACAAACAATTTAATAAAAGTTGAATTTGACCCACTTCTAATACTCCGATTAATTTGAAATTTGGCAGGTTTCCGTAATTCCGGTGACAATGCATTAAAAAAATGTTTGTTAAAAAATAAAATGGCGGCTCCAATATGGCGGACGAGTTTTGTGATTATGATCCGATTCTGTTCAAAATTGGTATGTGATGGTTTTTGGGTTGGAGATTTTCAGTTTCACATAAAAAATAAACTAAAATGTTAAAAATTAAAATTATAAAAAGAAAACATTTAAAAGTTTTTATACAATACACTGAAAAGGAAAAAATAATTCATTTCATTGTTTGATCTAGGTAATCTTGTACAGAAAGATTTTGATACTCACAGAATAACCTACAAAAAATGAAACAAATTATTTTTTCATTTTCAGTGCATTTGTATAAAAGCTTGTCTTTATATTTTTTATTGTATAATTTTTATTCATCGTAGATTTTTCTAATTCTGAAAAAATATTTCCATCAATTTACAATAATTGAAAATGTTTAATTTTCAAATTTTCTAATGTTATGCCACACTGGAAAATGTTTAAATTAATATTTTCATTATAGCCCCTGAACCGTACAAGTAAATGAAAAAATGCAAGATATCAAAAAGATGTTAAATGAAACAACATTGATTATTCCTTTCTCATAATATGTCAGTGGCGGCGGAAAAAAAATTCTGAAGGGTTGAACAAAGCTTGACTCTGAAAAAAGGAGGACTCTGTGAATTATTTAAGAACTGCATTATTTTGTATCGTGCGCCCTATTGAATGGATTGTACTCGCCTAATTTGAACTGATTATTGTCGAAAATGTCGAAGTTAACTCTAAAAAATCTTGAAAAAAATGTATTTTTATCGCCCTGTATCTCGAAAACCAAGCCGTTTGGGACATATGTTTATATGAACTTTTCGTCCTGAAAACCTTCAAAGAATCACCTCCCGAAGTTTGTCAACGTACTTAATTAACACCCTGTACATGTACACATATTTGGAGAGAATATAGTTATTGTCTCAAAAAACGCAAAATTAACTTAAGTTGGGTAGTTATATTCATTTATAAGATTTATTGTTCTAGGTACCACCTTGAGTGGTAAAATATCTCATTATGATAAAATGTTTCTAGTTATTTAATTGTTAATTGTTAAGCATGTTCAAATTGTAGAAAATACCTGAAAATGCTGAACCAATAAAAACTTTATTCAGATTACATTGAATTCCTTTAAACATCTACAGAGTGTAATTATTGAGGAAGACAAGCGAAGAAAAATTATAAGATTGATTGACTTACCTGGTAAGGAAGATCAATCGAAATTTTTCGAGCTTGTCTTCCGAAAATAATTACAACCCTCCCTCCCGAAACCCACGTGATCTGAAAGACTGCCACAAACAACGAAGTGACGAATATGCGATAGGCAAGCGATGAGTTGGAGAGTTGGTGAATCATCTTGATATTCTTTAAACTGGTACCGATGGGTGTAGATTAACGACTACTACAGAGTGTAATTATTTTCGGAAGACAAGCTCCAAAAATTTCGATTGATCTTCCTTACCAGGTAAGTCAATCAATCTTATAATTTGTCTCACTTCCAAGTTAGTGAATAAGTGCTAACTAATGTGAAGTGGTAAAACTGGTAAACAAACTCATCATTACCATTACTATTTATCCAATATTCGAGATCTTTCTTGAACTTGCTCAGTTTAAACATGTAGTTTTGCTCTGTGGTCCACTCCACAGGGTGCCCACTTTCTGCCGACACGAACGATTTCTTGTCGTCAGTTCCTGTAGTTTCTCTTAGCTGTGAATCGGTCAAGAAGGTTTCATCTTGGATAGAGTACCATCCTTCATAAGCGGAAAGATAAAAATGACCTCTACTGGCTAAGGTTTTCTGAAATAAATAGATGCCAATAACAGACCAATAGATTCTCAGTTGAGTTTCGGATAATGAATATGAAACTAGCACTAATACATACATAATAATATACATAATACACAATACACATAATAATATACATAATACACATAATACAGACATACACGCATTAAAACCTATACAATAGGTATATTCGTCGGTAAATCTCTAACAGAAAACAACTACTGTCCCCTACGACCGTTGAATTATATCTTTTCAGAATTTTTGGCAATTCCTAAGATAAACACTGAAGTATGAATCCAGCGCCATCTCTAGGTTCCAGAGAGCACTCCGACTTCAGCATCCACTTCTTCCGAAGCGCAATTTTTATGAGAAAATATTGTTGCTCTAAGGAATTCCCAGCAAATGCTGAAGTCGTTTTTCGGTTTATTTGGGAGAACCATCCTTCGCTGACGATTGGCGAAAAAACATGAAACCGGTACGGAGGTGTTCCCCAATTGAATCGAAAAATAATTTCAGGTATGGTATTTAAATAGCACCTCAGAGTATTTTGCCAAGAATCTAACAGATATAATTAAACGGTCGTAGGGGACAGTAGTTGCTTTCTGTTAAAGACTTTCCGACGAATATACCTCTATAGGTTAAACTTTTTTATTAGTAGTTTCTCAAATTTCATGCTTCATAAAAGTTGGTGCATTCAATTAAACTAAGTACGCGCATATCGGTTATTGCCAGTGGCATGCGGTTGATAACTAAGTTGGCCTCAATTTTTAATGGGAATTATCCACAATAATTTTTGAGCAGTAAGTTACTGAATCAGCATAAATCATCTGTCTTGGCAATAACCTGATCTAACAAAATTAATATGAGTCAAAAATCAGCAATGGAAAGATAATGAAAGAAAGCCACGACCCTTAAAAAAAATAATTGGTGACAAAACTAAATAACTGGGAATATCATTCAATTGCAAACAACTTTTTTCAATAACATTTTTCAATATTTTGCCTATTACTCTGAGGTGAATTTAGAATATCGGCCGTTTCCCGATAGGCACACGCCACTGGCAATAACCGATATGCGCGTATACTTAGTCAACTTTTATGAAGAATGAAATTTTCTGAGAAACCATTAATGAAAAAGTTTCCCATATGGTTCCAACATTTTGGCGAACACTTTTTCATTATTAGATTACTGTTATTTTGCCAAGTAGCATTATTTTCTCATGATATATTCTAAAGTGTCTTACCCAAAATAACTCTACGGTCTTATTGTGTTCATTACAACTGGTCCTGATGAAATCCGTATATTCAACATCAAACTCGTCTGCTAATCTTTTGAATTGGGACGATATTTTGTTGCAATAATCCAGTGGAGAAGAATTGTTCCTTTGTGATGCTTGTTGTATTTTTGAACCATGTTCGTCAGTGCCCGTTGAAAATTTTATAGTAGCTCCTTTTTGGTATACCTGCTGCCATCTCTGCGCAGCGTCCGCAATTAGAGAGCTGTATAGATGGCCAATGTGAGGATCTATAACAGAAGTCGTTTTTTAACTTTTCACTCCTCTTTAAAGGAATCTAGAAGTTTATGAATTTCAAGAGTATTCGCCATCACCACAGATTGGGCTTTTTGCCGTAAGGTCTCGTATCAATGAATTGTTGATTATTTATCTACGACTATTATATTCTACGTTCATTACATATTGATTTTTAATTGAAGAATAAAGATGATTCCAAGACACCGTGGATCCTAACTCATTATTCAACGGCACTAGGACAATCACAGGCCGCAATGCAAAAATTATTCATCTGCAAATGTGTCATTGCACCTTTTTTTCAGAAACCAGAAATTAGTTAAAACATGGGAAATTAAACTGAAAATCTGGCAGCCCATTATGTAAATACAGTACGAATCTCTAACTTGGAATAAATTCGATAAATCAACGACAGTTTGTTTTATTAGAAATATACTAGGGCATATCGCTTAGTATTCTAAATTGCACTCTTTTTGATGTAAAAAAAAATGTTATACATTGTGTAATAAATTTCAGATATGACGTCATGGACTATTTTTTTGTACGGCAATTCTAATTTTTTATGACTATTCTTGACGGGTATATCAAGTTGCACATGAGTACCAAATATCAAATTTTTATTCCTTGTCGTTTAAAAGATATTTAAGAAAACATCAATAACTATTTCGAAAATGAAGAAATCTGATCAACGGATCTATCTGATAGCAATATGTTTCTTCAATAAATGCTCAAAATGTTGTCCATTAACTAACGGACAATATTCTAAATGGACATGCATTTCTAATAACTTCGGCGGAAATTAGCCTAAACTCCTGTCTTATCCGTTCTTGTAACTGCTGAATGTTTGGTTTCAAACACTTTGCTTCTCAGGTACCCCCCTCAAAATAGTTCATAGGTGTTAGATCCGGAGATCTAGGAGGCCATTCAAAATGTCCTCTTCTACCAATTCATCTGACTGGAAGTACATCATCCAGATACTCACGGACAGGTCTTGCAAAATGGTGAAGCGCACTGTCTTGTTGAAACCAGATGTTTCTATTCGGGACATCGGCTTCTTCCGGATCAGGATACAGATGAGTAGCCAAAGACGGAACTATAGTTCTTCCTGCAAGAATTCTGAATAACCAGCTCCATGAGGACGTCCTTGGAAGAAAATTGGTCCTAGCTCGATCGCCAACAATCCCTGCCCATACATTGACTTTTTCTGGATGTTGAGTATGTGGGTTGTTGTCTGTCCAATAACGGCAATTTTGACGATTTACCTTACCATCTAACGTAAACGTTAATTCGTCAGAAAACAGGACGTTCTCTATGTTTACAACATTTCTGTCAAGTAGAACCATAATTTGTTCAGAAAACTGGAATCTTCTAACCGGATCATCTTCAGTGAGTTCCTGGAGGAATGTCCTTTTATAATTATGAAATTTCTGGGTTTTAAGAATTGTCGTCACTGAAGACTGGCTAATTTTCAGTTCCCTAGCTATCTGCCTAGGGGGGTATCAGAATTTTCTTGAATAGAGAGGAGTGAATTCATTTGGACATCTTCGTTGAGACTCTGATGATGGTTATTTTTATTTCTTAAAGGCCCATTTTCCCGAAGCTATTTTTCAAACTTGCTTATATTACTCTACGATATGGGCGGTAAATCAGGACACTTCTCTCTGAATACATGAATAACTTCATTTTGTGTTCTTGTCCTATCTCCGTAGCCAATCATCATTAAAATTTCAATCATGTAGGTTTCAATTAATTACGGCATTTTATTCGATTTTTCACCAAACGTTGTTTCTCACAAAACGCAAACAAATAAATATTCTCGCTAAATATCCTCGCTCGATACGATACTTCTCCTTATTTGTTTTTATTTAACTTTTTTGTTTGACGTTGTCAACAACGACCTAGTTTGACAAAAAATTATAAACAAGTGCCTATTCACATGCTATTTTTAAACTGCCTGAATTATTTCATTGAGTTGAATCAGATTCCTTAATTTTTCGAATGAGTTGATGTTTGTTAAATATATATCAAACGACAAGTAAAAAGAATTTGATATTTGGTAAGCATGTGTAAGTTGATATACCCTTTAAGAATAGTCATAAAAAAAAGTTTCTCAAATTTGAGACAAGCTATATTACATTTTCTTACTTCAAAAAAAGCGCATATTTCCAATAAAAAAACTGACTTTGATTTACTGAATTTATTCCATGTAAGAAACTCGCACTTTATACAGGGTGTTAATTAAGTACGTTGACAAACTTCGGGAGGTGATTCTTTGAAGGTTTTCAGGACGAAATGTTCATATTGTCAAAAATATATGGAACATCCTGTACATTAAAATATTTTCTATTTCAATACGTGGGTAACCTTTTTACAATTCAGTACGTGAGCGAAGATATTTTATTTTGAAACACAACTTGTCCTCAACATAACACAAACAAGAGTTTTCAAAAAGGCCACTGATAGTTCGATCTGGTAGTCGAGTCGAGTTTAGAGTTTTGGCGTGCCCGCAGCTAGTGAGGGCTATGGGGGGAGTTTGGAAGATTCGATATTAGATAGATGGAAAATGTTCCTTAAATGTAAATGCGTATTGTAAGTAGATCTTTTTAAAATAATGTATTCAATCAATAACTAGTTCAGGAGAGATTCTTCAATTCTTTAATTCATTAATTCTTTGATTCATTAATTCTTTGATTCATCAATTCCTTCATTTAATTCAATCGTCGTAATCTCATATTTGTACATAGTAAAATAAATGTTTTTATATTTTTCTGAAGTGTTTTAAATCTATGAATGATCAGTATCTACCTAGTTAGTCGTGAATCAACCCCAAGTCACGACAATATAAACATATGTCCCAAACTGCTTGGTTTTCGAGATACAGGGTGATAAAAATACATTTTTTTTTAAGAGTTAACTTAGACATTTTCTACAATAATCAGTTCAAATTAGGCAAGTACAATCCATTCAATATTACGCACGATACAAAATAATGCATTTCTCAAATAATTCACAGGGTCCTCCTTTTTTCAGAGTCAAGCTTTGTTCAACCCTTCAGAATTTTTTTCTCCGCCGCCACTGACATATTATGAGAAAGGAATAATGAATTTTGTTTCAATTAACATCTTTTTGCTCTCTTGATGTTTTTCTTTTACTTGTACGGTTCAGGAGTTACAATGAAAATATTAACGCAAACATTTTCCAGTAACGCATAACATAAAGAAATTTGAGAAGCAAATAGTCTAACAAACTTGAAGGGTGATTCTTTGAAAGGTTTCAAGATGAAAAGTTCATATAAACATGTCCCAAGCGGCTTGGTTTTCGAAGTACAGGGTGATCAAAATACATTTTTAGGAGTTTTTGGAGTTTACTTCGAAATTTTCGACAATAATCGATCCAAATTAGTTCAAATTGGACAAGTACAATCCATTCAATAGTGCGCATGATATAAAATAATTCATTTCTCGAAGTGTCATTGCCACTCTCCAAAGATTAGCGCGTGACGCAATACGTCATTTTGTTCTCATTACACAAATAGCTATTTTCTGCTCGTGTAGAGAAAATGTAATGTTATGGAGCTCCCATGCATTTTTTACCATAACTCAGGTTGAATATGTATTGCACAAAGTTAATTATGGCAAAATAATTTTGGACATTTTCAATAGTGAATAACTTTATTATCAAATACTAGAGCAAAGTAATATAAATTCCCTAGGAATAAAATTAAGTTCAGAAAAGGACCATTATTGAAATTGATATGTCAGAGCAGCTGCTGGAAATGGCCACCGCCAACTTCAATGCATGCGTTTATGCGCCTAACCATAGACTGGCGGACACGCTCAAAAATACCAGGAGTGTTTCTTATAATTCCGCATGACTCCTGTATGCGATTCCTCAGGTCTTCTTCACTTTGAACTGGAGTTCGGTACACTAATGATTTAAGGTGCCCCCATAGGAAAAAATCAAGTGGATTCATATCGGGTGACCTTGGTGGCCAAAGTTGTGGCCCACCACGCCCAATCCAGCGATCAGAATAATTCTCTTCTAAATATTGGCGTGCAACCAATCTGAAGTGTACTGGAGCACCATCATGCATAAACCAAATTCCAATTCTTTCCCTCAGTGGGATCTCTTCTAGGAGTCCAGGTAAGATGAATTCAAGAAAATGTCGATAATGGTCACCATTGAGTCTATGAGGCAGAAAATGTGGCCCGATAAGGAAATTCCCTACAATTCCAACCCAAACATTCACAGAAAACGTCTCTTGAAAATGGTTTTCAATCACGGCGTGTGGGTTTTCATCAGCCCACATATGATTATTGTGAAAATTAATAATGGCTTTACGGGAAAAGCATGCCTCATCGGTGAATAACACTTGAGATAAAAACCATGTATTTTCCAACAATTTATTTCGAATCCAAGTGCAAAAAGTTAATCTCTTTGGAAAATCCCTTGGCAGAAGAGCTTGAACACGCTGTATGTGATAGGGATAAAGTTGTTGCACTTTTAAAATTTGCCATACCAATACATGGGTTACGTTAAACTGTGCCGCAATTTGTCTTGTACTGGTGTCTGGATGCTGCTCAATTTCGTTAAGTACAGCTTCTTCTATCTGAACTGTTCTAACTCTCCTGGGTCTTCCTATGAGAACAGCAGACCTCTTGAAAGTACCCGTTTCACGAAGACGGGAGTGAATATTGATGAACATTTGTGTGCTGGGAATATGACGTTGTGGAAATCTTTCTAGATACATTCGTCTGGCGGCACGAGCGTTACCATCAGCCATTCCATACATTAAGTGTATGTCTGCCATTTCTGAATTTGTATATTCAACCATTTTATCCAAAGGAATATTGAATGAATCTGCTTTATAGCTTGCACTAATGAAGAATTAACAATGAGACAGTTTCTCAACTTTCGATAACTGTCAAGTTGTTGATATTTAAATAAATGAATTAATAATATCAAAGCCCACTTTGCTATTTTTATGAATTCAAATTGATTACAAAATTTCTGCGTTACTGCAGAAGAAAAAACAAACCGAAATTTCTGATAAAATAATGTACTCCGTACGGAAACAAAAATTTGTTTGATTTAGTTTTTCGGAGTTATGACCAGAGATTCATAAATGAAAATCAAATGTGTAATGATCTGCGACTATTAGATAAACCCTATTAACTATCTTCCATTACAGGATTACCTTTCGGAAGTTTTTTATGTTGAAAAGGAACCGTTCAATTGAAAACTAAAAAATATCTTTTTTTAAAATAACAAAAAATTTGTATGAGTTCTCTATCAAGACTGATGGGTAAAAACATTGTTAATCAAATATCTCAATGAAAATGCACATTTTTACCATCAGAATCTTCAGGTTGAAAGTTAAGGTTTTCCCAATATCTGTCAGATCTAGTTTAATATCCAGCGTACCGCAGTGACGGGGAGATAGTAGTTTTCTGTTAGATATCACAAAAAGAAATCACATCTTTACAATAACAAGCTTTTATTTAGCTTCACTTGTAACTAACTATCAAACAATTTAATAAAAGTTGAATTTGACCCACTTCTAATACTCCGATTAATTTGAAATTTGGCAGGTTTCCGTAATTCCGGTGACAATGCATTAAAAAAAGTTTGTTAAAAAACAAAATGGCGGCTCCAATATGGCGGACGAGTTTTGTGATTATGATCCGATTCTGTTCAAAATTGGTATGTGATGGTTTTTGGGTTGGAGATTTTCAGTTTCACATAAAAAATAAACTAAAATGTTAAAAATTAAAATTATAAAAAGAAAACATTTAAAAGTTTTTATACAATACACTGAAAAGGAAAAAATAATTCATTTCATTGTTTGATCTAGGTAATCTTGTACAGAAAGATTTTGATACTCACAGAATAACCTACAAAAAATGAAACAAATTATTTTTTCATTTTCAGTGCATTTGTATAAAAGCTTGTCTTTATATTTTTTATTGTATAATTTTTATTCATCGTAGATTTTTCTAATTCTGAAAAAATATTTCCATCAATTTACAATAATTGAAAATGTTTAATTTTCAAATTTTCTAATGTTATGCCACACTGGAAAATGTTTAAATTAATATTTTCATTATAGCCCCTGAACCGTACAAGTAAATGAAAAAATGCAAGATATCAAAAAGATGTTAAATGAAACAACATTGATTATTCCTTTCTCATAATATGTCAGTGGCGGCGGAAAAAAAAATTCTGAAGGGTTGAACAAAGCTTGACTCTGAAAAAAGGAGGACCCTGTGAATTATTTGAGAAATGCATTATTTTGTATCGTGCGTACTATTGAATGGATTGTACTTGCCTAATTTGAACTGATAAAAAATCTTGAAAAAAATGTATTTTTATCGCCCTGTATCTCGAAAACCAAGCCGTTTGGGACATATGTTTATATGAACTTTTCGTCCTGAAAACCTTCAAAGAATCACCTCCCGAAGTTTGTCAACGTACTTAATTAACACCCTGTATGTGTGTGAACACTTTATTTTTAAGATTTCACACCAAAGTAGTTAGAGAAATATGTTTATAATTGGTGCAAATCTAATTATTTTCTAGACACAAGAGGCAAAGACATCAAAATGATTGATAAAAGGGGTCATTCCATCTCAAAAAATTCCACACAATATTTCATCAAGGAAACGAAATGAACTTTGTACACAGACCACAAAAATCATGTTCTATTTAAATAGCATGAATTCAGTTCAGTTGAGGTTCAGTTCAGTTTAGTTCAGTTCAAGGGTAAAAAGCTCTCAATTGGAAAGCGCCTCTTGATTTCTCCAGGCGTTTGAAAAAACAGTCAGTTTGTGACCGTGTGCTGGTTTCACATTTCGGTGGAAATGGTGCTGTACATTCCTTCTGCCAAGTTTGACCCGCGAACGAGGTCAAGATCCAGAGTTATGCCGAAAATAGCGCGATTTTCGTTTTTTCGGGAACATTGCAGAAATATCTGTTTGATATACCTAATTCAATACCCGTTGTGGTAAAGCCAGGGATTAGTTCATTTCTGGCAGATATATGCCATATTGGCCTACACTGTAGGAGGATGGGAGAAAAAAGAGTAATACTTCAGTAGTTAACGATTATCGATATTTGGTAGTCAGTTCGTTTCACTAAATCACAAAATATTATACAGTGTTAGCCATAATGTTTGCAGCATATGAGAAAAAATATATTATCAAAGTTACAAAATAGCTATTTATGATACAAGTTCGTAGGACTTTTTTGTATGAGCGTGAAGTTTGTTGAATGAGGCGCAGCCAAGTTCAACAAACACGCGAGTAAAAAAAATCCCTTTACGAAAGTGTTTCATACTAAGTTTTTTCTTCGACAGTTATTATATTGTCAATTTGTAGCAATTATATCATTAATTTGAAAGTTTAATGATATGAATTGTCGTCGTATTATCAAATAAAGACTTCCGAGTTATATTTGACGCAAAATAAGTACTGTATTTCTCAAAAATGCATAAATGTATGAACAGTGTGTAAAAAATTACTTTACGCACAGATGATGATTTTACGCACAGTTGATGATTTTACGCACAGTTGATGATTTTACGCACAGGTGATTTTTTTACGCACTTGTGCGAAAAAGTATTACTTTACGCACTGTCAGCAGTGCGTAAAAGCTTAGTTTACGCACTGTCAAGGAAAAAATACTTTGCATATTGAAAAACCTAATAATCTATTTTGGCATACATCACGTGTCCATCAATATGGCGTCAAATTAGAAAAAATTACGAATGGGCAAAAGTGGTAGCAAAAACTGTTACTTGAAAAAGTTGTTTATAATTCAATTTTAGGTCCACATGCGGAATTGGAAATATCTACCAGAAAAAATTTAAAACTGCAATTTTTCCAAAATATTTCTTCATTGATTAAAAAACGCTGCTTTCTTTTGGTCCTAAATAACTTTAGGGTCACTTTGAACTTATGTTATCAATAGAATGGAACTTTTAGGTTTGTTCCCAAATGGTAGTGCCAAATTTCAATAATTAGTTTTTAGACTGGAAGATGGTGACAGATTTCAGGTGACGATTCTCTCGTTTGTGCCTCTGAGACCAGTGAAAGATATGAAAATTCTGACAAAAATTATGAAAGATTTGAGCGGTCGCTGCGTGGCTTTCATATAAAAAATTCGATTTTCATTAAAAAATATATGTATTTTGGGACGATTTTATCTCCGCTGCCATGTACACAAACGGCATGTTAAGATAGACAATAGCAGCGAAAAAATTATAGGCATAAGGGCTGCACGTGGCCAAAGCGTACCAATGATTGCATAAACTTGTGATTTTTTTTTATTTTAGAAGGTTTTCTCGTTGCTGCCAATTGAAATAATGGAAGTTTCCATCATGAATTTCCCATAAAAAAGTGGCATAAGGTTTGCGGATGTCGAAGTGAGGTTAAGTACCGGAGTTGAATTTTTTATATGAAAGCCACTCGACGACCACTCAAATTTTTCATCATTTTTGTCAGCATTTTCATATCTTTCACTGGTCTCAGAGGCATGAACGAGAAAATCGTCACCTGAAATCTGTCACCATCTCCCAGTCTATTTCACCATGACTCATCTTGCTGATGCAATAGTTCATATCTTCCAATTTCGTTCGATTTTTTTAAACTTTTTGAATTTGAAGAGTCAACATAGACCAGTTTTCTCGACCGCAATCATTTTTTGTGGTAAAAGAAGGAAAGCGATATGTATTCCGCAGTACAACGTGGAAACTTGAGATTTTTTGTTGTATCAACTTCATTTTCATTATTTCCTCAAAAAATATTCTCATTTTTCTTCCACCAAATACGTATTTTTTAAATAAAGTAAAAAACAAAACAAATAGTAAATAATGAAAAGTTTGAGATAATTCTATTTTCAAGAGACAATTTTTAAGAATTTTTGATACTTAACATAAAAATAATTTTATTTTTATGTTATGTTATTTTGACTAAGAAAAACCAAAACCCTTCATGTAAGTCTACTTATAATAACTATTAAAATCATTTCTCCAGACTGGTTTCGGAATTTGGCTGGTGTTGTTGATAGTACATTTCTGACACGAACGTTTACATGTTATTTTATATTTAAAAATTCAAATAGATTTTTTCTTAAATTTTATGTTTACCAGCATGTAACAATTGTCCATAATTTTATATTTTAGAACCTTTCGGATGGCAAAATACACTGCCAAAATGTTGACCTGTTGAAAAATACTGGTTTTTCTTCAAGACGACCTTACCCCAACAACCTCAATAATAACATAGACGATCGAAACTACATCACTATTTAAAATTAATGTTTGCTGCGGGATATTTCAATCGAAAATCATTGGGCCTTTTTTTGTCACAACCTTCATTCCCAAAGTTATTTAAATTTTTCAAAAACGGAATTGTCGAAGTTCTTAGATAATCTTCCGCTATCTCAGCGAATGAAACTGAATTTCCAACAGGATAGTGCTTCAATCCACTCGACCCCTATAAGTCAGAGAATAGTTGGATAAACAGCGCTTCGACATTAGAGTCGAAATAATAAAAAAAAATCCTTTGTGGCACTCCTGCTTTGTATAGATATTCATGATTCTTAAAACTCAACAGAAAAAATTCTGCGCACACGCGATAAATATGTACATAAACTCGGAGACGGAGGTTGAGTTGAAAAACAGCATCTGCTGACACTCCGCCTTTTCACCAAATTCCATTTTTATGATGAAGAAAGTCTATTTATTATTATTATTATTAAATAATAGTCAGTGACGTCAGTCACTAGTTCAGAAACAACCCAATGAGAGCGGCTGGAATTCCCTTCCCTCTTCCCTTGCCTCGCTTGGGCTCCCTGAAGCTAAGAATACGTCCCTGACTATTTCCATCTCCGAGTATAGGTATCGAAAGAATTTGAAATTATTGTGTATCATTATTTACAAAGCAACAAAATGGTTCTATAGTTTTTTAACGTAAATCAAACAAACAGTAAATCTTCCTGAAACCATAATTTGTACTTGTAAGTACTCATCTAACTTTAAAACTTTTTTCCAAATTTCATAACCTACAAATTTAATAAATTCAATTTCAAGAATCCCCCACAATTTACTTTCAGGAAGCACTGAAGATGACGAAAGTCGAAAGCGCTTTGCATTTTTAAGAAATTATACACTTTATAAAAAAAAAAACCTCTTCATTTATTCTTCGCAAGTGTATTCAGCTTCCCAAATCAAATCAATAATTTGTTCACTTTTACTAAAATAAGAATTTATTCGCACAACATATCAACCTGTAGAAAAATTCGGACAATTGTCTGAATACATCCCTGTCTCAGAGATTTACAACAGTACAACTCACGACAGTGGAATCATACATTTCAAGACTAGAGTTCAAAAAAATTATTGGGCAAGTTACTGATAAGAGTTATACGATATGAACAGCACGTGATTAACATAACGGGATCGAATTTTTCGCAAAATCATGGCAGTCCGCTTAGCCACGTCCAGTCTTTTTACTTTCGCCCGTTCCGCCGGTGAGCTTGCAAGAAACGTTCCGCGAGGAGAAGCAATTATTATCAATATCTGTCCCAGCGTGAGATATTCATCAAGAATGGCGAAACCCTCTGTGTACATAACGAGAACAGTAAACAAAGAAGCACTGGATCTCCTAAATAAAAAGTGAGTATAAAACACTAATAAATATTAGACCAACACTGACCCTGACCTAACCTACTTCCAGTTGTGAAGTCACGTCATGGACAGGACCGGGCCCAGTACCAAGAGACGAGTTGCTGAAAAATATAGAGAATAAAAATGCCATATTTTGTATGTTATCAGACCGAATAGATTCAGCTATCTTGGACAAAGCAGGCAAAAGTTTGAAAGTCATAGCAACCATGTCCGTAGGCTACGACCACTTGGACGTGAAGGAAATACAGAAAAGAAATATAAAAATCGGGTACACTCCGGATACTTTAACTGAAGCCACTGCCGAGCTGGCGGTAGCTCTGCTTCTGGCAACCAGCAGAAGGCTATTGGAGGCAAACCAAGAAGCTAGGACTGGGGGGTGGCAAGCTTGGTCGCCATTTTGGATGTGCGGTCCTGGTATTCGGGGGTCTACTGTGGGAATAGTAGGATTTGGGAGAATTGGGCAAGAGATTGCAAGGAAACTGAAATCGTTCAATCCCAAGAGGATAATTTACTATAACAGGTCTGAAAAACCAAGCAAAGCTAAAGAAATCGGTGCTGAAAGAGTGTCCTTCGACGAATTACTAGCAGAGAGCGACTTCATCAGCCTTAGTGCGGCATTGACGCCAGAAACCAAACACATGTTTGATGCAGCAGCATTCAGCAAAATGAAGCCCACGGCAGTTTTTGTCAATACTAGTAGAGGAGGATTGGTAGATCAAGATGCCTTGATTACAGCGCTTGAGAATAAGTCTATATGGGCTGCTGGATTGGATGTTATGACGCCAGAGCCCTTGCCGTTGGATCATCCATTGTTCAAGCTAAAGAACTGCGTTATATTACCTCACATTGGCAGTGCTGCCATAGAAACTAGGAATGAAATGGGGATTCTAACTGCCAACAACATAATAGCAGCTTTAAGAGGAGAAAAAATGCCATCTGAATTAGTTATCAGTTAGGCAACAAACAAAATGAACTATTTTGTAAAACGACAACCCAAGGATCACAAATAATGTCAATTAATTTTTCGATTTACAGATAAAATATCATGTCAGTTTCAGAAATATCCTGCTATTCGAAACTTTGATGTAGTGATGAATACAATGAAGATAATTCATCAATAAACCTAAGATTTTAAAGGAAAACAAAATGAAAAAGAGGATTACATGATCTGAACAAGTATAAAAGTGTAATAATGTCACACATGGTTGTGGGTCACTTCATTGCATTCAACAAGGGTATTACCAACATAATTCGAAAATTTGAATTCACAAATTAAATGTCAAAAAGCGCATCCCATACAACGGGCCTAACCAATAATGAAATAAAGATAAATAGATATAGTAAGTGCACATTAAAGAATTATTTTCAGTCCCAAATCATGAATCTCAAAAACTCAGTTTTATAAGATTTTGCACTCTTATCATATTTACAAAGTTATTGACCACTTTTTGACCAGAGTAGACACCGAATATAAAAACAAACGACTCCAGACTAATGAAGCCCGATTTACGTGGTATGCTTATAATATTTAAGTACCCAAACTTTAATGTTGATGAAACTTTTTTTGTTCCAATTCAATAAACTCTTAAATGTTTAAATGTTTTTTATTATTAAGTTACCTGTTCCGTTTTTTTTTTGTAAATTACTTTACTTATCATTTTTAATGATTTTGTTCTTACATATAATTTTTTTTTGATATATTCGAACAGTTTTCATTAGGTACAGAAAAATATTGTTACCGTTCCTCAATTTTTTTCATAATTTATTGTTTTATCAGAAAAGTAATTAGTAATTCCTATTTTTAAGACATGTACTTTGTGACTAAACTAGTTTTGAAAATTAAGTAAGTAATTTGTAATTTTAAATCCTTCCTTTTTTTTATTAAAGTACTTTGTAATTGTAACTAAAGTACCTTTAATTACCTAGCTCTAGTTGTCACATTCTAATGTGGGTAGTTGAGGGTTTACGAACAGGCCTCCTATGTTAAAATTGAAAACATGATGAGCCAGACCTGTTTAGTCGACTTCGCATTGCTACCAGTGTTGCCAATTGGTGAGCAATTACACGAAAAGTGAGTAATTTGACAAGTCGTGTGTCCTAAAGTGAGATTTTGGAAAAAGTGAGTAAAAGGTGAGTAATTCAAACCCTTATTGCTGAAGGTTGTAGAATAAAAAGCTTTAGATATTATCCACGATTTGTCACGAAGAGATCGACATCTAGATAAAATAAGGGGAAAAAGTGTCTGTCATACCTAGTTTAGTAGTTAGCTGTTCTGTGGTATGGTTTATGATTCGTGGCGATCAAAATCAGGAAGTATAAATGTCATATCAACAAGGAAGGAAAAATTAAGAAATTTTATCTCTTTTTGTTAGGGTGTTCAAAGACATTACAAATCTCTTGCAATTTATTTGCGATTTGACTCATACGGCGAGAAATTGCGGTGAATGATGAATCATCATGTAATTTTTCGGTAATGTAGTGATATCTAACTCCAATTTCTGAAAAATTACATGGTATGATTCATCATTCACTGCAATTTTTTCACCGTATGAGTCGAATCGCAAAAAAATTGTGAATATTCGCAAGGGTATGAACGAGCCTTTAGTTACCCAGCAATATCAATGACAAAAGTTAAATATCAAATCCAAAGGTGAGTAAAGCCTGATTCACATAATGGCAGTAGCAGTGGCGTCACCCCCCTCTATTGATAAGATAACCAATGGCAAACATGTTTAGACGACGCTGAAAATTCAAGGTCACGCTGCTGACAGTTTGATTCATTTAAACTTTTTGCAGTAAAATCTAGCAGTGTTCGCATTTCTAACCTTTAAATTATCATGAAATCGAGATTGCTGTTATGATTCCTTTCTACTGCTTTTAACAAACAATTAGTTGAAAATTTTCATCTCAATGTCACTCATTCGGATAACAGCGTCAAAAGGGTCGGAGTCACTGCCTTTAGTGCCACTGCTACTGTCATTATGTGAATCAGGCTTAATGGTGAGTAATTAGCCTTTGACGAGCGTGTAATTTAACAAAACCGGATTGGCAACACTGATTGCTACCAACACCTATGTGGAAAACGTTGCAACATAGCATTATAAATAGGCAAGATTAAAATTCACAAATTATGGCTATAAATTGGGAGATATATATTAACAGAATTAAGCTTTTCATTTTTCATTGTCAAACAAGGTAAAGAATAATTTTCAAAGAAACTAATTCATACCTAGCTGAATGACATAACAAAATCAAAAGGTTCGCATCGAAGATACCGGCAGACATTGTAAACAAAACAAATCGTGTTGGTTGAAACTTACTTGCGTTTACGTAATAAATTGGGGTAGTAAATAATTTGGTAGTTTTCACTTTAAAGCTATAATTTCGTAGGCCCATTAACCGTTGAATACTCATTTTTTAAAGAACACTAACTAGTAAGTTTGGTTAGGATTATAGGATTTTTCACTTGGCAGCGCACGTTTTCGAACCCTGCAACCCAGTTCCAAGAAGAGGATTCGCGCAAAGGGTGCGACACCTACAGTCAAAAATATACACTACCAAGATGGGGAAAACAAACCAAGTCGCCATTAGAGTACGTGTGATTTGAGTAGCGAATAATAAATGTTTTCTTTGTTTTTAAAACAGTTTGCTGAAGTTTAATGTACCAAAATACTTCTTAAGAATCTGATAATGAACAGCAAGTGCAAGAGGTATTGCTGGGTGCTGCAGTGTAAACACTTAAAAAGATACAAATGTATCAATACACATCTTCCCAAAAGATCCAAAATTGTGCAGTGTGGCGGAACATTTTGAAAATTAAAAAACCTATTCATTCCAAATACATATCTGTGTGTAGCAGGCACTTCGTAAAAACATATTATAAAAGTAATTTCAGAAGATCTCATACCATACTCTATCTTGGCAATTTCGCTCATTCAAGGAAACGTCTTGATGTTCAGTATTGGTTATAATATTAAAATAATATTTATATTTCAATTCACTTCATGAGCCATCGATGTTAAAGCAGAAGTTTGTTGAACCAGCCAAAATATCTCGAGTTTCTCCACATGTTTGACTTGACACAATGCGTTCCACTGCCGGCCGATTTCTATCGCCAATATATTTGGATATGTCCTCCAAATTTGATCTAAACAAGTACCATCCTTCAAAATTCACCTTTATCGCTCAAAATTCGAAATAGAAATGATGAATTTATCATTGAATCAAATGGGGGTTCACAAATAGTTCACATTGTTTTCCCCATTCCACTGACAAGTTTGACGATACTGCAGCGCCAACTGTCGGAAATATTTCCCCGAATAGTATGTCGACTGGTGATTGGACACCTCGCATGAAACATATATTCAATCCCTTCAATGAAAAATAATCTATCGATTATTTTCAATTACAACAGCTATTCATCAAATTAAAATCGCTCTTTTTAATTTGATCAATCATCAAAGAACGTCAAATCCCTGCCCAAGGTTGCCAAAGTACGTAACTCATCTATAATTCTCTTCGAGGAAACTTCCGATTTTCGATATTTCCTTGGCAATGGCTTCAAGGCTGGTTTATTCGAAAGCTTTAAATGTTGATTTAGCTCTCAAACGAAATTTCAAATGACGATTAACGTGTTCCAACTCTTGCTAATCTGAGATTAAATTGTTTAACCGCGACTTAGAATAAATCGCCTAGTTTAGGACGATGTAACCTTTAAATAAGATATCATTATATTGTTCATGGGCCGTGATGGTAGAGCGTTTGCTTCTCAACTATAAGGGCGTGGATTCAAATACCAGCACGGTCATGCACCGGTTGCGGATATTTTCCTTGCTCGTAAAAGCTCTCATTAGGAGTTTCTGAGAGGTTTCTCTCGGAAATCCTGGTTCGTTAAAGTAATTAGAAAAATACGAATCATTTTCATACTGACGTTTTTCCCGCTTTGGGGAATTACTGCTCTAAATAAGGGACAGAAAGGACCAAAGTTTCTTCTGTTACTTTATTGTAATACCTTTCAATCACAAGAGAATGAGAATAAATTGAAAATAATTTGACTTTTTGTGAATGTCTGCCGTATCCCCCGTATCAAACGTGCATTGCGAAATAAAAGTTTGTTGAATTGGAAAGTTTTTGTCGGGCCTCTTGTTTTCTACGCCGGCGCCGGTACTCAGGCCGGATTCTTCGGAACAAGCAGAAATCAGGAACTTAATTTATTCGTGTTTGTCCGGCCTTTTTAAAGCGTGTCTCGCTTCGATAATATATATAGTTACAAACGGATACCGAATTGTTTCAAGCAAGACCACCTACATGTATTCGTTAAGGACGAAGTCCATTTACATCATATACATATATATATATATATATATATATATATATATATATATATATATATATATATATATATATATATATATATGCTGAATACTTGTTTCAAGGAGCAATAAATGTTCCAGTGACTGTAAAACAGTCGAAAACAATCCTTTAGGAACTCACTATACCTTTGTATAGATTGTATGGCATATGTCCGACAGAAAACAACTACTTCTCTGGCTAATACCTCGACAGATATTGAATTATATCTGTCAGACATATGTGCAAAGATCCTTACTTTGAAGGAACAACTTTGCAAGAGCTCTCAGAGACAGACATCAGGACACCGCCTGATATATATATATATATATATATATATATATATGTATCTTTTTTTTCTTTGGTGCTTTGGCATCGACTGCTATGGTCATTAGCCATGTGTTCTGGTAGGCCTTGTTTCTAACTCCATACGCCACCTTAGGAGCAGCACTGTTAATTGGAACGCAACAGTGAATCGTGCAGGACTCACCCACTGAAATATACTTTATAACTGGAATGCCAATGCAGGCATATGCGCGAAGAATTTTTGTGCTAACCATGTGGATGGAAATATCAGAATCTGCGCCGAGGCAGTAGATGAAAAGATGTGAAAATCATGTCTTTGATCATAACAGAGACCAGTGAATTGTTCTGTGATGGAAACATACGTCTTTGATCAATGAATTCGGCCAGAAGCGGCTTAGGCGCTATTTATAGCAGTTCATTGAGTTCAGTCCTCCATTTTATGTTTGGTTTTGCTTGTGTGAATTTTTTTTCCAGAAAATGTTCAAAAAAAGAGTAGCTATAGGTTAATCACATTTGAAACCCTTGGTAGGGCATTGTTTTTCAATTTGTTTTTCATTATAAATTATTTTTTATCGTGAAATTCATTTTTATTTTGGGAAAATGAATGTGGTATGGTCATTTTTCCACGATTTGATATTTGTGAAGTTTCAAGCTGATCCAAATTGTTAGCGTCAGACTGCGGTGGTTTTTCAACAATTAAAGTCGTATAGAAATTCGTTATCTATACTATGGACCAGACCGGTCCTGTTTCGAATATTAGTACGCATGCTCCCCCCTTGACTTTTTTCACTGCTGCGCGAGGTTCAAAACCGTACACTTTTGGGAAGTTGCATTGGCATTCCAGTTATAAGGTATATTTCAGTGGACTCACCCTACTCGAGCCACGAGATTTTAATAATTTAATCGGTTAAATTAAATTAAAAAATCCCAGCCCAACCAGGGTTCGAACTCTGGACCTTTTGACTCAGAGTCGGACGCTCTAACCACTGCGCCACGCCCCGACTATTATATATCTATATACAAATGTTATGTAAATGAGAGAGCTGGTGATACTGCTCTGGTTGAACAACACTATCATTAGATTAAGAAGAAGATAATAACCATGGTTTTATTGGTTTTACGTTCAGTGTTTTTTTTATTATTATTTCTTGTCAAACGTGATCAAACCATTGAGTGTTTTAATTTAATTTACTCTTATGAAACTTAATATGAAATGGATAAAAAACAAGAAAAGTTTGATTGTTTGGAATGTAGAATTCCTTTCAGCCGATTGAGCAACTTGCGGAAGCATGTAAGAAAATTTCATCCTTCAAAATTAAATGAGCTTGCTCCAATGCATTACAAAAATGCTGCAAAATTTCGTTTCACTTGCCAAATTTGCTCGAAAAACTTCAATTATGAAAAACATCTGAGAGCTCACAATAGAACACATTATAATAGTACAGAAAAAGTTAATTGTAGTACTATTAATAACTCAAAGAAATGCCCATTGTGTAGTTTCGAAAATTCATATGAAAAAAAGATGTTGTCTCATTTTGAAGAAGTGCATGACATTTCCATCAAGTTAGAGGAAATGCTGTTTCTTTCATGGGAGGAGTTTGTCCAATGGAAAAGCACTTTGGAAATCAATACACGAACAAAATTTGTCAAAAGGCAGATAGAAAATTTTAAAACTCATGCCAGCTTTACTTACATATGCAATCGATCAGGACGTCATATCTCAAAAAGTAAAGGACTTCGGTGCCTTAAAACACAAGGCAGTCGTAAAATAAATGCATATTGCCCTGCTGGCATTAAGGTGTATAAATATAAAGATGGAAAGTGCCAGGTAAAATTCTGTGACACTCACATTGGTCATGAAGCGGAACTTTGTCACTTGCTAGCTTCACGGAAAAAGGAAAATTTGGTCAGCGCAGAAGCACCAAATGCTGGTAAATTTTTCATTATAAATTATAGTGCCCTGTTTCCCATTGTGATTATCCAGTTTAGGTTGCGACATGTATTTTTATGCCACATTGTTGAAATAATAGTATATCAAAGTATAAGTGGATAAAAAAGGTCTTTCAAACACGCGCGATTTTTCAGTTGTTTATTTGATGATACAAGTTACTGCTGTCAGATCAATAATCATTGATCATTGTCATTTAAACTTCACTTTTCTTGAGATGTTGATGTTACCATGGTAACTTTAAAAAATGCGCGTTTTTGAAAGTTTGATTAATGAGACATGCTTTAAATATACACCAAGCAATAGAGCATAAAATGAGTGAGTTTTTAACAAAAATACTAGTAGGAAACCGACTATGCCATCACATGAAAGGCAGTCCGTAGTTATATTGTGTTATGTGTTCGACTCGCAACTGTCATTTATCAATTTGTTATAAACATTTATATAACAAAAAATTGTTTTTTTTTCTATTGTTTTGCTTATAAAATAAAAACTAAGAGAGCAATCTTGTTGCTCCTATGGAATTGTAGATAATTGAAATACAAATAAAATGGGATGTTTCACAACCCTGTCGGATCATTAGTAAAGGAGAAAAACTGAAAAAACCAGAAAATTTTGTGATTTTTTTGAAAAATTCATAACTCCGCCATTTTTTAAGAAGTAGGATTGGCCTTTCTCATGAAAGTATTGAATCAAGTATACTTTAAGTATGCACAAAACAGGCGCTGTCGGATCTTTAGTTTTGGCACAATTGCAATTTAATTTTTTTTGTAGCGCGCCTGGATGCTCTAGTGATAGCCCGATTTCATTTTTTCAAACAAATTAATAATATATAAATAATAATATAATAAGTAGAAGTATAGTACTACAAAACGTATATTCTCATTTTGCTGCCGAGCAGTAGGAGAGTCCGGGAGTGAGGGGTATACTTCTAATGAACGGGTTACGTGATAATACGCTTACCCTCATCTCCCGCTCACTCCTACCACTCGACCGCTTTCACCAGCTCGGCCGTTTTCAGTCATGTTTGCAAGCATTGTTCACCCATTTCGCAGCATTTTAGCGTAAAATGGGAATATACGTTTTGTGGTACTGTACTTGTACTTTCAAAATCTGTTTTAGAAATTGAAATCAGACATCACTAGAGCATCCAGGCACGCTGCAAGATAGTGCAAAAAAAATTCAAATTTCAATTGTGCCAAAACTAATGATCCGTCAGAGCCTGTTTTGTGCACACACAAAGTACAAACGATTCAATACTTTCATGAGAAGGGCCAACCCTATTTCTTGAAGAAGGTCGGAGTTATGAATTTTTAAAAAAATCATCAAATTTTCCGGTTTTCCTCTGTTACTAATGATCCGACAGGGTCGTAAAAAATCCCATTTAGTTTGTATTTCAATTCAATTCAAAACACGTTTTTTGTTATTTTAATGTCTATAACAAATTAATAAATGACAGTTGCGAGTGGAAAACATACCAAAATATAAATACTGTCTTCCATGTGATGGTACAGTCGGTTTTCTACAAATTTTTTTGTTAGGAAATAGTGCTTTATTGATTGACCTAATAGGTAAAATGGGGCACCTATAAAAAAAAGATATATCATTTGCGCTGCACTTTTTTTGTTACATCTATCTGACATATTTTTCAGATGTTGATGACATTGAAGAGGAAAATATCATAATGGCTGAAGATTCAGATATACTAATAGAAGTTATTAGTATAGAAAGTGAAAATGTATTTGAGAAAGAGAAGGAACAATTGAAAATGTTTCTTATAAACAAATTGGATAATATACAATCTCCAACAGAATTAGAATTTTTAAAAAAAGGCCTTCAGCCAGTTTTTCCTACCCTAGCAACTCTTGACAATTATAGGAGTATTCCTGTTCTTTCTTGGTTTCAGCCTGAGGAAAAAATGTGTGGTCGAACACATAAAGAAAAAAGCCAATAGAAAGAAAAATATCTTCAAAACACCTGGTTCAGAAGGAACTAATTCTCTTACACTTCCCTTTACTGATGTAATAATTTCTATCATTTCGCATGGTAAACTAGCACAGATAATTGCGTATTTCACAATAGTGGGAAATGAAAAATTATATAAAATAGTTCCTATATGACACATGTGTATTACATTTGCTTGAGAAATATACTGTGTATCGAAACATGACGCAAAGACAATAAATCTGTGTAAATTTAATCGTTTTACCTTAGTGTCATATACTATGAATTTCCATCTAGTAATGACCACGTCAATCCAAAAAATAGTTCCTAAACAGAGAACACTATTTTTCCTTTTGCACTAGTGTGAAATGATATATTGTGTAATCCTATAACTTGGTTTTTCTGTAAATAGTATATTTCATTAAGAGTTCAAAAAATAGGCTTTTTCCGTGCGTGCGCGACATGTTCCCATGGGAGGCGAAGCTGAACACGGGAAGTCGTGCAAGCATGGAAAAAGTATTTATGGACGAGTAATGAACGATATTTTTCATTATATCTACCTGAAAACCACAGATCGTTGGGAAACATTTTATTTTATTTGAAGGAACAAAAACAGGTATTATTAATTTAAATATCCAGAAATTGCCACAAAACAAGCGTTATTTACCCTGTTGGTAAGGAAAATTTTGACACGTAAATGGGCAGCTATAATGACACCAGCGTACGGAAAGTTTTTCCGTGCGGGCGCACGGAAAAAACCCTTTTTCAGTTTGCTAAATAAGCATGTAAATATAGTGTTTTCATATAGGTATAATGAAAAATTATTTGTTGCTAGGTATATTGGAAGTCACGCAAAATTTGATTTATTTGTTAATGTTCTGAGTAAAACCTGGTAGTATTTTGTTTTTCAGGGAAGTCGTCGGAAAAGTATAGTGTTGAACTCGTGCGGAAACTGGATATTTAATAATCTTGTAACAAGAAGACAAACCACTCACCTCCTCGGTGTGGTTTATCATCTAATCACACTCATATGAAATATCCTACTTTCCACGCTAGTTGTGCAATATGCTATTGTTTTTAGTATCATTTTAATATTTTTGTGGTATATTTTTGTATTTGTAATATGTGATAAATTGCTACGAATACCTAAATAAATATATGAGTACCTACAAGTTTGTAATTGATATTGTAAGCATACTTGAATCTCCATCGTGTGTATTTGTTATATTTTGTACTGGTCGATTGGCTACATGAAGTTTCAACCAAATCTTAGATTAAACAAACAGTAGATAGAACACGGCTATTCAAATTAGCGTGCGCAATGATTCCAAATATTCATTTATTCGAGCATGATAATTAAATGAAACTTAAGTGCTATTGGCCTTTGAATAGTATAATTTTAATAAAACACTTTTATTTTCATCAAATAAATTTTTGGCGGGAATTAGCGCCCGCATGGTGACCAAGAGGTCCCAGGCTCATTTTCAGATTTGAAAGTCTGAATGATTGAAGCTCGTGTCGGCTGGGAATATTCCTCCATGATTCACTGTGGCGTTAATAATTAATTGTGCTGCTCCTGAAGTGGCGTATGAAGTTAGTAACAAGGCCTATACCCAAAACACATGGCTTATGACCATAGCAGTCGATGCCAAAACAAAAAAAACTTGTTGCAATGGTGCACCCTAATGTTTATGTATATCGAGCATATGAGTTTTATCAAGTTGCTGGAATGGGAAGAGAAAAAATTTGGTCTCCTGAAGTCTTCTTCAAGAGATTTAAATAAATTATGACTCGACAACATATTCAATACTTCTGGCAAGGAAGTTCACAAAGCATGCAGGAATATTTTCACTAAAATTATTCTGCAAAACCTTTTCTGCAGTTGTGCATATGGTAATCATATCTTCTGAGGGATATACCAACGAGGCACATTCATCTTTTTGGTTGATGAACGACAATAAAAAGTCTGCTCTATCTCCTATGGGACCCCCAATACAGTCTCCACAATTTAAAATGTTTGTAATTTTATGAATAACATATCCAGACTTATACCGGGTGTCCGCGGGAGGTGGCTCGCCCCTATAAATTTTTTGTTTTTGAAGATAATGGAATGAAATTTGGAAGCTCTACATACGACATGAAATTGCGTTATTTGACAAATAATTCAAGTTCATACAACTTCCGGTTTTACCAGAAGTGTCTCAAACTTTCGATTATTAAATGGGACACTCAGTATATTTTCACCTCTTCTGTCTTTATATGGCATTTTGAATACAACCATATCATTTTTCACTTTTTACTGTTACATTTTGATCAAAATGAGTAAAGTTGTATTATTATCAAAATTTTAGGACTGAAATTTGTAATTTGAAGATATCCATTGCCTTCTAGAGTAAAATATAAATTTCGAAGTAAAAATAAAATTCGGTTACAAATAGTGATAAGTAACACATGGTGTTGTATTCAGTATGTCAAATGGAGAAAAGAGACGTGAAAATATACCGGATGTCTCATTTGAAAATCCAAAATTTATGTCACTTCTGGTGAAACCGGAAGTTGAATTAAGTTGATTTACTTGTCAAAAGATGCAGTTTATTGTCTTATACAGATCCTCCAAATTTCATTCCATTATCTTCAAAAACAAAAAATATAGGGGCGAGCAACTTTCCGCGGACACCTGGTATATATGACTCTTTTTTATACTCAAATTGGTACCGAATACATTGTCATGGAAAATATCTGTTATTTCTATGTCACCATCTTCCTTCGTTATCCTTTCACTGCACATGATTATATATTATTATTTCACTAGGTGTCATAATTGAAATAAGTCTCTAATGGAATACAATTTCCCCTAAAAGTCGAAACGACAATATCACCGTGGTATATCCAGTTGGGTCTTATTTATTAGGGTACGTAATATGAATTGATTACTTCGACAGTGAGAGAAATACGGCCCTGGTACCTTGACCACTCGCCTATCACCCTGACTACTCCCCCTAAATCTATAATAAACTTACGGGAACAGATTTCATATCCATCTTGTAAACTGCTAAAAGCAAGGAGACTAAAATTTAACAAGGAGAGTTTAATCCCCATAAGACAATGGGGACACTAGTAGAAAGAGATGACGGACTAGCTCTTGGTATATGAGAGTTACTGCTGACAGTTTTGTTGCTTGGTTCGAGTTCGACTCTGTACTCATATCCAAGTACGTTACTATGACGCGTTGATGCTACAAGATTCTGATTGGCTAGAGCTTATAACCCTCCTTGTTAGTTTAGTCTCTTTGCACTAAAGGAGTATTTGCATTGATTCCAAACCGAGATATTTTTTTATTAAAACAATTCATGATAAACACAAAATAAAACTTATTGATGAACAAAATTTCACTTTAAACTAAATATAACCTCAAAAAGTCAAACTTTGCCAGGTAATCACATAATTCGGAGCAGGTACGTTAGAGCCACTGAAATGAAATTATAATCTGACTGGAATGCTCTTAGTTCCTCTGCGCACCCGTATAAAGTAATAACTATAGGAGATGAAGGAAGGAGGCACATGCAATCTAGCAGAGAAATACTTTATTGCTTACTTGTATGGGTGCGAGAGAGACATTCATCTGCACGTACGTGTTATTAGTTTCCCAATTTATGGTTTGTAAACACGCCAGGGCAGTGCAGCGCGTCTTTGTATCAGTTTAACATGTTACAATCAAGTCAATCTCGATTCCTCCGCCACTGCCAGGAACCACAAAACAAACATGGCGGCCTCCATGAGAAATCCAGTCGCGCAGCCTGACGAGCATTCCAGTCATCATATTATAATTTCATTTCAGTGGTTAGAGCGGATAAACGATTTGATTGGCTTTCCCCAGGAGTAGGGATATCAGGGGAAATCGGCAGGCTGCGCAGTTGATCATGTTCTATCTCCTGTTTCGTTAATCTAAGAACCAAATGCATTGAGAATCGCTTATGCCGATAGCGAAGTACTCCGCCAGAACAAGTACCCCTATGGAAAAGGGTACAACACATAGCGGTACGATAATTTTCATTAGGGATACTCTTTTAAAAATGTATTCATTTTTTGAAATAGACAAATACAATGAACTTCTAGAAAAGAGGACATTTAAATTCTCATTAGTTTTCTGTAAAGAACTTGATATTTTTATTCTATGTATTTACAGATCACCGTCAACAAATAGAAATGACTCCCTCGAAAAGTTTGAAATGTTGTCAAACTTACCTTTGAAGTCTTCTATCATAGTGGCGGGTGATTTAATAATGATAAAAGGTATTTATTAGGCTGAGTCAAGTCACTCGTCTGACCAATATGGTTAGACCAGCGCGGTCATTTGGTTGACTTGACGACCTTGAAACTGTTTGAAATTACAGTTATAAAAGGGTTATGTTTACGTCCACTGGGTAATAATTATAATAATAAATTATTTTCAAAGGATATTACCACTATACCACAACTCTTTGAGTTATGTGTGCTATACGCGTTCGTGTGTAGCGTTAGTACCTTTATGCTTTGATATTATTTCAATTATTGGAGTGTTTGCTCAATGTAGTTATAGTTATTCGAGATTTGAGTACCTATCTAATGGCAGTTCCTAATCTTGGTGGCAATCTAATGACAAAAATACCATTATGTATGCACTAGAAGATGATGCATGATCTGGTTATTATTGAGACATTGAAGGGATTACAATCGATATTCCTGTTCTACTTACACCTTTCTATATGAAGTTGGTAATTTTAATAGTTCGACAGAAATAATCAAGAAACATGGGATTATTAATAATTATCGTTCCAGCTGAGAAACCGGTAAAAGTTATTACTAGACTGCTGAAGTTACTGTACTGATCTAATGATTCTAATGGATAATGAATACCTACCTACTTTCAGTTCATATTGTTAACAAAAACCTTTCTTAGCTGTTTCAATTTCATAATTACGATGAGTAAGGCTGGCGTTATCCGATGATACGATGATCCGAAATGAACCCTATTGGTCAGAAAATTAAAATGTCATTTTACTTCCGATGGTTTTCAACTTTCATACGATATCGTACAGAGTTAAGCCTTGTACATACTTATGCGAATTCGCAAAAAATTTTGCGAATAAAATGGCGGTTGACAGTTTCGCAATAAAGTTCAAATATTTGAACTTTATTGCGATTTCGCAGAAAATAGTGATACAGAGAATCCACGAAAAATGATGAACATTTGTTTCATTTGCAAGGATAACCTCAAAGGCTGGTGATTTATATTATATTTTTAGTTCAAATCATGAGTGATATTTTGAATAAATTAATTCCTATGCACCAATTATATAATCTTTGGAAATATCACAAAACTTTAGGAAGGAAACAAGTTGTAGTGTTTGAAAAATTTTCAAAAACCGCAAACTTCAAGGAACTATCATAACCTCGTTCGAGAAATGCGAATGAACGATTGTTACTCATTCACCATACAAAATTAGTTATCTTAAGTGATAGTGATATGATTTTTTATTTTGCCTTCTTGGTTTTTGAACAAATTTTAAATTTATAATAGGTTATGTGTCTAAGGAACATCACAAAACAGTAAATGAGATCATTTCTAAATGACAGTGAGCACAGAACACAAACAAATTAGTGAGTTCTGTGACACCGACCAATAAATTATTCCGCAGAAGTATGAACGCCCATTTCCGTCAATAATTTGCTACTTTGCGATTTGCAAATTTTTTTGCGAATTCGCATAAGTATGTACAAGGCTTTAAACTATTTTCTATTTTTTCCGATGTCGGATAAACTTTAACCCCACTTTTTTGCATTTTATGTGTGTATAGTTGCTGACTCTACAAAAATTATGAATTTGCGCCAGTATATCTCATATCAAAGGCAAAGAAAACGCAATATTAATAATGTTTTGCTTTTATCACTTCTGCTTTTAAGAAAAAAAAAAAACAAAAAAGACCAAGAAGACTATGGGTCCGTGACATTTTCTTGAATAGAAAAAACCAAGGAGCCTATCACAACTTGTTAAATGAAATGATGCTTACTGATTCGGAAAAGTACTTCAATTATCTGAGAATGTCTAGTGATTCCTTCCAGAACTTGCTGCAGCTTGTGGGTGAACAAATAACAAAATCTTACTGTGTACGAGAACCAATATCTCCTGGAGAAAGGCTTTCCGTCACATTAAGGTAGGATAAAATCTATCCACATTATGTGTATAATTTATGTGACAAAACTATTTACACAGGTATCTTCAGTGTGACCATCTCTAAATTACAGATCCTGCCTTACTTTGGTTAAAAACCTGCCAAATCCTGCCAACGTCTGTAGTGAAAAATGCCTAAATGTTGCCAACTTAACCAACTTTATTTACCGTTTTTATAAACCAACAAAAGTAAAAATACACATACATATATACGCTATATTTTTATTAAAATAAAATCAAATATTGCAATTAGAATCGTATTCTTCACTTTCCGCATCTTTGTACATGGACTTATTCATTCTATTCAACGTGCCTTGTGTTGGTATGAATGCAGTGCAATCGCCATGCTCACCAATACCTTGTTTCACATGCAAGATAGACTCTACATGTTTGTTAATGAATCTGTTTCGTGTTTTAGTCTTTATTAAATTAATTTTAGAAAATATTCTTTCGCATGCAGCGTTGGACATTGGTAAGCATAGCGTCCCTTTGCGAAATTTGCAATATTTGCATATTTAAATTGTCTATTACAATCACCCCAAAAATTGTCAACACTTAGATGAGAATTCGAATTACTACTACCACCAGATTCTAACCATAAAGTATAAACTCGTGTTTATGAATAGTTTGGTTGTTTTATGATTATCAACCTTATACACAAAGTATTAAATTTGTTAATTGAATGCCAAACAAAAAACAAACATAACAGGAGAAGTACGAGGGAATACCCTACTCGTTGTTTTATGATCATCAACCTTATAAACAAAGTATTAAAGTTGTTGATCGAATGCGATACAAACATAACACGAGAAGTAGGAGGAAGGGGAATCCCCGACCCTAACCCCAAGGTCCCCAAGCCGCCAAGCCCACATTCCACATGCATACATGCTCGCGACGTGTCCAGGGTTGCCATTTCCGGCATTTTGTGTTGCCATAATGAAATTTATTTTCAATAACCCAATACTGCCAAAAACTGCCAAGTTTTATAAAACGTCAACTGATCATGCCAAAGGCTAAAATAAGAGGCAAATCCTGCCAAAATGGCAGGAACCTGCCACATATGGTCACACTGGGTATCTTGCTAGTGGAGACAGTATGATTTCATTGTCCTATGCATTCCGTATTGCCCCTTGTACAGTTTCCATGATTATTAAAGAAACGTGTGATGCCATTTGGGATTGCTTAAATGATAAAGTACTGCTAACACCAAAAACAGAGTCCTGGATGCAGATTGCCCAAGATTTTGAAGCAAAATGGCAATTACCTCACTGCGTTGGTGCTATTGATGGCAAACATGTCACAATGCAGGTAGGTACTCATATTTAAGATCTTTTTTTACATAAAAACAAAATGAAAATGATCAAAACTGAATTTTTTAGGCCCCGGTAAGATCAGGATCATCATTTTTCAATTTTAAAGGAGCACATAGTGTTGTTCTTTTGGCATTATGTGATGCAAACTATAAGTTTACTTTGGTGGACATTGGTGCACAGGGTAGACACAGTGATGGTGGAATTTTGAAAAACAGGATACAGGATAAAATTTCCAGCTCCTTCGGTATTAGGCACTGAGGAAGAAATTAACTACTACATTGTTGGTGATGAAGCTTTTCCTCTAACCACTTGTATTATGCGTCCATATGCAGGTCGGTTTTTGATGCAGAATAAGAGAATTTTCAATAACAGGTAACAGAAATTTAGCATCAATTTTTAACAGGTGACAGAAATAATAACTTTCATTATTTTAAGTTACAGTAGTTTATAGTAGACACTTGGAGGTGCAATAGCGTGAATTCCTTGATTTAATAAGACTTTTGGTTCTTAAACTGTGTTATCACAAATATTGCATAAGTTATTATTTTGTGATTATATTTTATTTCAATTTCATCGTGCTAAAACCAGGTTCCTGTATTTTCAAATCCGTTAAGTTATAGTTAAACTAAATTATTATTATTTTTCATTTCAGACTTAGTCGTGGGCGTAGAATGATTGAAAATATCTTTGGGATTTTGGCACAGCGATGGCGTATTTATAGAAAACCAATTATAGCTAACATTCCAACTGTAGAAGCAGTTATTAAGGCGACTGTTTGTCTACATAATTATGTAATGATGTCTGAATCAAAGACTGGAAGTGAAAAAAGATATTTTACTCTAAATAGTGTTGACAGAGAGACTAATGATGGGGAAATTATTGAAGCAGATTGGAGAAATGAGGATTCTGCAAACGGTCTTCTTTCAATCAGAAGGACTAGTTCTAACAGATATGGAAGAGCAGCAGAAAATATGAGAGATTTATTATGTGGGTATTTTGTTCGGGAAGGCTCAGTGCATTTTCAATGGAATAAATAAATAATTATTTACATTGTGTATTTATTTTATCAAACCTAACTTAAATTACATTTTTTGATATCATCACATGTTAATTATAACAAGAATTGTTTTACTTAATATTAACAAAAAAATTAAATGTTATTGAAGAAAGTCTTTAGTCCCTTCATAGGCAATCTGTAGCAGCTTTATCTCCAGGAGTGTTCGTTCACGCTGAGGAATTTGTGTCAAAAGTTCTGAGATTCTGGAACAAATAGGATTCACTACCGTTGTAGTCTCAGGTAGAAATGAAGGTATTGGGGTATCATTAATCTTATTTAACGCGTCTACAATGGCCACTTCAATTTTTTCTTTCTTTTGGTCCACTTTGGGCAGATTAGACACAGTAGGCAACATGGGAGAGAGAGTGCTGGTAGTTACTGGTGACATCTGACTTGGAATGTTTATTATGGTTGCTCTATATTCAATTGTATCTTGTAAAAATGACATTTCGTCAAAAAATTCCCACTTTTTCTTTTTCTGAGATGAGGATGAGCCACTTGGTATGTATTCTCCTTTGATGCGGACATAAGTGTCTCTAAGATTGCGCCATTTTTTCATTAAAAATTCTAGAGAATATTCAGGATTGTCACCAAATTCGTGAAATATTTCCATCCATAATTGGTCCCTTATGGATTTGGATCGTTCTTTTACTGGAAGGCGTGAATCCCACAAAGGCGGTCGTGCCTGAATACAACTGATGAGTAGTTCCTCTACAGTTACTGTTTCTTCTCTAGCAGTATTGGCATACTACAATTAAAATAATATGTGTAAGTTTTTATGTAATAAGGATATATAAAATAACATGAACATTAGACCACTTTTATTTTATGTTAAAATAGAGGTGAAAACAGATATGCACATGATTTCTGTTATGGAATATTACAACACATAGATGATAATAGTTCTTGCTGTTTAGATTATTCGGCCTTTTTGTGTGGTTTATGCTTATTTATTATATTTCTTTTTTAATTTTCTTTACAAAACCTAAATACTTACTGATGCCGATGAATCATTGTGTTCAACTAGCTCTGTTGGCTGCGAATACATGTTAAATTCAATTTTTGTAAAAGATCAACAAAGAGTCTTGTACTTGTAGGTTAGAGGTTTCTAGGTTAGGGTTTGCCGGTTCGGATACGACAATCGGATTAATGTAAATCAACAAAAATACTCATCTGAAATTTAGAGTACTTTCGGACATCGTGTCGTCGATAACGGATGCATGTAACGCCAGCCTAAACGACAAATGAATTGCCCTTTTAGTTTCACTCTGACTAAATTTCATGGAAATTATCGTCTGCCATAAGTAATTTAATTCGAATTTTTTTAGGTTATAATTTTGAGAAACTATCATTTCTTCCTACTTTACCTGACCGTGACCACTCCGTAAACGTCGAGGGCAGGTTTGATATGCGACCAATATTTTCAATCAACTGATCGGTCCGACTCATCGTCATACTTCATACTGAACGCGCGTGCCTTGTCCGACCGGTGACTTGACACAGCCTAAGATGTATAAAAACCATGGTGTGTCGAGTGATTCGATTTTGTTTTGATTTTTCATAAGACAAATAAACAAATGAAATAGTGGTCTGCTTCTTTGGTCGGTTCCAGAGATGGCGCCCTTATATAGAATTTTACTCTTGTCAATATTCCAGGGATATGGTGATTGATGACTGTTGTCAATTTTATGGAATTTCAACAAACTTTAAATACAATCCAAAAGTGAATGATGGTGACAGAATCTAAATTTCGTAGTGTAATTTCCTTGTATTGATTACTATTATTAATGTGTTTCTTAATTTTGCTGTATATTTCCTTAGACATTCATTCAATAATAATTTAATTATTCTGATTGACTCGTCATTTACTTGATTAAGATCCATAGTAATTGTACAAACTACACTAAAAACGGTTCGATCCTCCACAAACTTTATTTAATCAGACAGTGAAGAAGCTAGTGTGCAGGCAAAACATGTCTGATAAAATAAAATTTGTGAATAACTAATCGTTTCCTGTGTAGTTTGTATATGGTTTGTACAATAATAATTTGATCATGTTCCTTCCTTACGTTTTTGTATCATTTGTGGGCAATCCAGAGAGACGAACAAAATTCATTTATATCCAGTACCGAAAGTGAGTATAGTAAGTATCACCATATTATGAAGATTATCACATAGTATCTTGTATTATTAGAAAACATTTTAATGAAAATCATGGCACGAATATATCACACACGGAATCCCGCCATTCCCGCTTATTAGCACAAGGTTGACAGGTTCTGATGGTGAATTTTCATGAAGCTTAACTTCAATATTTCTAAATGAAATGCGTGGTTATTGTTGTAGTGAATTTCATTTCAGTAAAAAATTGAATAAATAACTCGAAAATGTAACAAATTAAACTGATAGGTGAAGTTTTTCAGTAAATTCCAATAATTACGTTTCTTTATTCATTTCATTCGTCGGCAATACTTGAAAACTTATGTTCTTGTAAATTTACCCTAACAAGGAAACCGACCGTGGCGGTACACGCAAATGCGGAATATTTGGGAAACATACCACGAATTCATTTGTTTTCTCTTAATCAAGCTGGCGAATTGTCTCCCGTTTTATCCTCCGAGCAATAAAATATATAGAGAGGGCTTTCCTGTCTCTTTCTTGAAAGCAACATACCCGACGTTGTTTATAAATATCTATGCTCGAATCATGTTAAAAAAGAAAATTATCGGATATTTCCGTTTCCACTCATTAATCAGGTTGGAATTCCGTTTTGTTATTCACTCTTAACTTGGCGATCTAGTTTGTTTACATGTGTTGACAACTTATTTATCGTCTTGTCAGTTAAGTTTGGATTTGAGCCTATTTGTATAATTGTTTCAATTTTAATAAGTGGTAGAATAAGTGTTGTGTTGGATTGTTGAATTGTTATATTAGAGACCTTATCTCTGCGAAATGGCGAAAACGTGTGAAGTTTGTGGGCTGAAAAAGTTATCAAGCACTAAACAAACATTCCATTAGTAAGTATCAAATCAAACCATGGGCGTCGCAGCATGGCATATACCATGTCTGATGGGCATACCCTGCTTAGTTTTTAGTAGTATTATTAAAGTTGATTTTTATTGATTCCCGATTGTGAGACAAAAATACACTTTTTGTTGAAATAGCTTTAAAGAAACTTTGTACTTTGAAAAATGATTACCTATTCATAAATAGGAAAATACTTGTTGCAGTAGGTACACTGAAAAATAAGTAAGTAAGCAAACTCAACTCTTCAAAACCGAATCCAAATTATAAGTCACTAGCTATAGACCCAATCTGCTGGGTACTGGAATGTTTTGATCATATACAGGGATTATCACAAAACCCGTTCATCAGAAGTTTTCGATGTTTCTATTTGAATAAAAATGTTGCTTCCGGTTAAACCGTACGTGAACATGAACTTCTTGAATGTAAACGAAACACTGTATATCATCACAAGTTTAAAATCTAATGAACGGGTTACGTAGGTATAATGATTGTCAAGACAATGATTCCATTTTCTCATATTCCTTATGATACTTTGACATTGGTTCAGATTATATTTTCAGGTTACCAAGTAATAGAGCAATTGCCCAGTTGTGGCGTGCATCACTCTCTTAGAAATCCTCAGTTATCTGTTCTAACCACTTTTGGCCTCACCATATTTATATTTTTCGGTCAGGTTGTAGAACTATAATCAGTAATGGAGCATTACCAGTCTTAGCATTTTATGAGGAATCTTCATCTGATGCGATATTTTTCAGTTTTCTTTAAAATAATTTTCTTACCAGTAAGAATTTGAGCGCAGTTTAAGGGTTTCCGGAGTGCAAAATTCGTACTGATAATCAAATCGAATGCTTCCAGCACGTATCTGGTTAATCATATTTATTCAATAATTCATGTTCATTGACCAATATAAAGTATTTTTTTCGCAAAACAACAGCAGACATGAAGTTTTCTAACAAATTCGTTCATTTAGTGGATTCCAACTCCTTCCAGCGTTGAAAGATATTAAGGATGATAGCTCTGCAACTGGCACTGTCCCCAAAGTTTGAAGCATCTTCGTCTGCTACGATGACAGCACCAGAATCATTACTCGAAATACAAAATTATCGTAGACATCGACAACAGGCGAACAACGAACTACAGCAACGTTGTTGCCAGTTCTCGCGCGTTCACGTGAAGTCTTGTTTATATCCTCACAAATTTCGCAATTTTCCTGCGAATAAAATGGCTGCCAGTCGTTCCGGACCAATCGTTGATGCAGCCATTTTATTCGCAGAAAAATTGAGAAATTTGTGAGGGAAGACTTTACCACGTGAACGCGCAAGAATTGGCAACAACATTTTTGAGTAAGGTTATTCTGGACTTACATTGTCCAAAAAAGAACAAAGAAAAATTCAATTCTCTGCAATTTTATTCACGACGTTTCAACTGTTAAAATCTACAGTCGTTATCAAGAGTATGATAACTTGATAACGACTTGCAATTTAATTTCTATTGCCCCACAGCAATAAGCACTACTTTTTCATATTCAAAATTGACGGATGAAAGTCTATTTTTTTAATGATCGTAAAAGAATTAGTGTATGCTGTGTTAGTACACGTAGCGTGTTGACAATTATCACTTGTACAATAATGTACAATAAACAGTCACTTATTTTTGCACCTGTTACATAAATAACTATTTGTCCACTACATATTCATTGTGAATTCTATTTATGAATGAGTTATTTATGCAACCATTTAGGAAATGTTGCCATTTGTATGATAGGAAGAGTTTAATCCAAAAATTAATTGTATCAACGTACTATTGTTACTATTTTTTGACAACACTCGTAGAGTGTACCCAAAGGCATAGCCTGTGCGGGTACATGGCAGCTTTTATTTGCTGTGGCGCTCCAGGGCGACTTTGTTTTCATTGGAAGCGCATTCACTTTTCATTAGTATAGGGAGGCCTACAGCACTACTGCTAGTGGTTAGTGTGCATTCCGAACATTAGACGTCAGGGTTGCAGCTAAATAACAAACTTGCTTTCCAACCAGGCATGTGGTCGTCTATCGATGCCGATACATGTGATAACAAATTTGTTTGCAGCGACCGTATCTAATTAATAATATATAAGAAAATGTATTAGCACGCCACTGGTTCTAAGCTTACCTCCAGTTTTCAAAACAATAACAAATCTCCCCCTCACCTACAAATCATAACAAAGGATAGCGGTATGCAGCTTTCAAATCAATATGTGTTGTTTATATAGAAATGGCACCTCTATATCTTTTATTGCTCGGAGGTTTTATCCCACCGTTTTCCAGGTATGAGTCGACACACCAGGATTTTTAGACATCTTAACACAGCCCAAGATGTATAGAAACCATGGTGTTATCACTGATTCGCTTTTGTTTCAACAAAGTTGTTGAGACTGTAATTGCACTGATACCGTTGGCTTCATTCGTCGATGGATGGCGTATAAGTCGAAAATAGCGGAGTTTCCAACATTCCGAAGTACTGAGTCATAATTATTTGATTGAAATTTGAATGTTTACAAATTATGGTTAATGAATATCACAACAAATAAAATTCAATGTTGAAAATTACATAACATGACACTTGTCCAAGCGTCATCATGAATCTGTAATTTTGCCGCCATCTGTGTGCTAAAGAGGTGAAACGGTATCAACGCAGTAAAAATATCACGAATCAAGTAGGCCGTACCTTAACACTTTTGTATGTCGGTTTCACAGCTATAAGAGATCACACCAGGCCACCAGGGTTTCTATGTATCTTGACACAGCCTTATTTTCCAATAGTACTACTGTCATAATATGAGGAATACAGCCGAAGATTAGCTGGTTCTGTCTTGCAACACAACCTCTGTGTTTCATCTAAAGCTCAAAATAGATCACAATGAAACTCATAACAATATACAATTATTACAAAACATTCTAAAATCTAGTAATTTGAAAATGCATGTCACTGAGCCAACACGTTTATCCCAGGACAAATAATCTCTTATTAACAAGATATGTAGTAACTTCGATGATGTGCCAACGAAAGTTACACCCTCTGTATATTTGATCACGAGGCCATACTCAGCTGCATATCCATATCTAATAAGCAAAAAACTAAAAATAGGACATTTCATTGCGGCGGACTATACCGGGTGGCTACGGAAGTATTGCCTTCGGAATATCTCAGTTATTGTATGAAGTAGGTTTGTGAAATTTGGAGTGTCGATATAATGACATAAGAGCTAGATTTTGAGCATATTGACATGTAGAAGTTAACTTACGGTCTGACCGGAAGTAACATCAACTTTCTTATTTTAAATGGAAACCCTATTTTTTTCTTTTCGCTTTATTCAGCATTCAATTCCCTTTCTAATGACATATCACAAGTTGGTATCTAACCAGAAACTAGATCAGAAAAAAATTATTATTGAAATTCACCGAGTAGGCCGTGGAAGCAAAATGAAAGCCAAAAATTGAAAAGTTGGCTATGGAAACCATACGTCACTTGATAACTGTTGCTACTACTGTGATATTTTATTTTCATTCGTCGGCGTTATAAAAAGCCGCCAAAAAATATTGGGAAAATTGGGAAAAAAAAATACTCTGTAGGTCCATAACTTAAATAGGAACATACAACTTTTTCTTGCCTGTACTATTCAGCATAAACATTCCTTTCTAATGATATAATAGAAAATAATTTTTTGAACTGAGATACCGAAAAATCCAATTATTATTCTTCAAATAACAAAACAGATTATCGCCATACGCAAAAATAAAATTAAAAATAATGTGGAATGATAAATTATATCCTGTAGGTTCTAGGTTAAATAGGAACATAAACGTACTTGGTCTGTCCATAGATATTCTAATATCTACCTATGGACGATGTTTGTGCTATTCAAAATAATCATTCCATTGCAATAATCATTCGAACCAAAATATATAAGATAAGATAATCTTTATTGAAATAGGTAACCCTAATATAATAGTAACAATAATAGTAAGTACATTAACGTATAAATAAATAACTATAAAATACAAACATATGTTAAAATAATTTTTAAAAAATGTTATGAAAACCTACATGCTATCTTATGGTTTGAATATGTTCCATTAAATGTTTTTTAAAAATTCTCAACGATGGACTAGATTTAACTATGGGTGGTAATTTATTGTATGCATCGAAGCCTTTAAAATACAAAGAATTCATAGAACTTCTCTTATTCGTTCTACATACATGCAAATTAGAATTATTTCTTGTGGCATAATTATGAATATCTAAATTCAAATTGATAAATTCACAGAAGTATGGAGGTGCAAGGTTATTGAGTATTTTATAAATAAAAATCATTGTCATGTAATACAACCGCATAGAAACTGATAGCCACTGCAATGATTGTAACATTACTCGTATCTCTGTGTATCTATTCGTTTTCAGTACTATACGCATTCCGCGATTTTGAAGTTTTTGTAGTTTTGATGTTTGATTCAAGTTGAAAAGATAAATAATAGATGCACAATAGTCAAAATGCGGCTGAATAATTGCATTATATACAGTAATTCTGGTCTGAGTGGATAGATTTTTGGAAATTCTAGCAAAAAAATAAAGTTTTTTGGATATTTTTTTACATATATAATCGAAATGATTTCCAAAGTGTAATACATTATCTAACTGAAATCCAAGGTATTTAATAGATGTTACAATTTCAATTTTTTCATTATTTATTTGCAAATTTATTTCGTTCAAATCAAGAGAGTTAAACTTATATTTGGTTGTTATTATCATACTTTTTGTTTTGGTTGTGTTTAGTTTCAATTTATTAGTGATAAGATAATCATTGACCTCCTTTAGTGCAGAATTCATTTTTTAAATAGCTTTATCTAAGTTAGAATCATAGCATGCCAAAAGTGTATCATCTGCAAATAAATTTACGAAGTCTACATTAACAAACAGGTTTATGTCATTTAAGTATAAAATGAAAAGCAGTGGTCCTAAAACCAGATTCTTGTGAGATGTCATCACGGACTCTAACTTTTTGCTTTCTATGAGACAAATAGTCAGCTAACCATTGATAAACATTACCATCTATGCCATATCCTCTTAATTTCATCAAAAGCATATTACGATCAATCGTTTCAAAAGCCCTTTTTAGATCAAGAAAAACCACTACCACATAATTATTGTTATCAATTTCTCTTTTGAACTTAGACAGGGCTAGTTGTAATGCAGATTCGCATGAATATTTCTTTCGAAAACCAGATTGATTATTTATTAGAATTTCATTTTTTTCAACGTGTTCTAAAATCTGCTTGTAAACAGCTAATTCAATGATCTTTTCTATTGGTGGTAATGTATTTATCGGTCGAAATTCGCTTGCCTTGATTGTATTGCTTACCTTTGGTATAGGAATTACAGTACTAACTTTTAAAGAAATTGGCAGTTTTGAAGTTTGAAGAGAAGTATTTATAAGGTTCAAAATTATATGACCACAAGTCTCAAAGATTTCTTTGAGCATTTTTGCATTTAAAATTTCGTGAACACTGTTTTTGTTATCTAAGGATTTAATCAGTAGACTTAGTTCATTCATGGTTAATGGTTGAAATTCGGAAAAATTGTGATATAAATTATAATTATACAATTTCCGTTCTTGAACATAATCAATACTATCAACGATCTGGTGAATACTATTTATAAAGTAATAGTTAAATTCGTTCACTATTTCAGTTTTATTCCTCACTATATTTATTTGGTTAGTTGAATTAAATTCTATAGAGCTTGGAAAATATTGGCAATTTGAATTTATTAGTTTTTTTAATGTTTTCCACATAAGTTGAGAGTTGTTTTTATACCTATCTATTTTTTCGAAGTAATAGTGCTCTTTTTTCTTTTTCAATATATTTACAACTTCATTTCTTTGTTTCTTAAATTCTTCCCATTTAACATTTTTATTCTCATCCGTAGTTGATACAAAATCTTTATATGTTCTATCACGTTGCTTTATTTTTTTATGAATTTCATAGTCAAACCATGGTATGTTACTTTTGTAATGACATACTTGAATTGGTGCTATCTTATTGATGACTGCTTCACAGTTTTTTAAAAAAATTTGATATATAGCATTTACATCTGTTGAATTTAAATTCCAATCACATGAAATTAAATCTAGTTTAATTTTATCCAAATTCTGTTCACTGAGATTTCTATACATTTTAATGGAAGTATTTTCATTTCTGTCATTATTTTTGAGACAAATAGATATTAAAGAATGATCACTTAATTTAGGAGTATCATGAAAAAAACAGTTTGCAAAATTATTATTTACTAGTACATAGTCAATTAGAGTTTCACTTTGATTTGTTATTCTGGTAGGGTCAAGTATCAATTGATCAATTCCATATTGTAAGAACATTGCTTTGATTTTATTTACGTAAAAACTGTTATTTAAAAAATCTAAATTAAAATCTCCCACCAAAATACAACGCATATTACTAGCAAAGAGATCATCGCAAATATTTTCAAAATTTTCTAAGAATAACGCATCGGAGCTAGATGGAGAATGATAAAGGCACCCTACTAACCATTGACACCCACCAAAGTTAACCTTTATCACCTTACACCAGTAGTTATCCTGTAATATGTAAGACTTCTTTGTTGAAAACTGCAGACCATCTTTCACATACATCACAACACCTCCAGTATGGCGATTTGGGGAATCACATCTAATATGACTGTAACCATTAAGTTTGATTTCTGAATCTTGAATTTCACTTGTTACTCTTGCCTCACTAACTAGAAGTATTTTTGGGTAGTAGCTCATAATGCTTATTTGAATTTGATCGATTTTATTTAACAAACTCTGAGCGTTCAAGTAGATTATATCAGTGTAGATATTTATACTAGGGTTATTTACATGTTTTTTCGTTGTGAGGTTTCATTTTTATCGACTATTGTTGGCTTATTGTTGATAAATTTTATTGTTTTTGTTTCGTCACCATTTCTTTTATACTCTTCAAGTTTGGCTTTGATGCGTTTAAAGTATTCTTGCTGTGCTTTGGTTTGGTCTCCAGATATTCTTATTACTGGGATTTCAGTCGATTTGTTTTTCAGAACAAGTTTAGCGTCTTCTGGAGAGCTTAGGATAACTTTAATTGGCCTGATTTTAGCTGCATTGAATTTTCCGAGCCTAAATAATTTTAAATTGTTTTTGTTTATATTGTAGTTGACTAAAATGTTTTCAACTGCTTTCTTATCTTCTGAGTTACGTTCATTTTGTGAATTTTTCTGGGATTCTATAAAAACCATCCTCACACTGCTCACAGAAAAACTTTAGTTTTCTTCTGGTTTTCAACTGCATACACTTTACTTCAGATCCTGTTAAATTTCCACATTCAGTACATAGTAGTAATTTACAACTATCACATGCGAATACTTGACCAGGATCAAACTTTTTATTGCACTTCACACAAGTTTCCATTTTTATAGGTGATTTGCAGATTCAATTTGCTACGCCACTGGTCACAAAGAAGCACGAGCAGAATGCTCTTTTTATTTGAAGTGTTTTTATTGCTTGCACAAGTTTTTTCTGGGACTGATGTTTAATTCATTGCACTAATTGCAGTTTCTGCTTGAAAGGACACTTCTTGCTTGAGATTTATGAATAGTAACAGGTGTATGAGACTTTTCTGCAGATTTTGATACCACTTTCGATATACTTAGAGGAACTTAAAAGGTCGAAATTAGCAAATTACTGGGAGCAAATATATCTCATGACACGATTTAACAACGACATAAAAAAATATTATATTAACAAGTAGGCTGATTAAGATGTATTTTGGAATGAAACAAAAAAGAAATGAGAGCTGTCAGGAACGCTGCTATCTATATTATTTTGACGTTCGAAGTAGTGTTTTTGATTCTGCCATTTTAAAAGGGTTTGGAAATCGAAATCAGTTAGTGGAATATTAAAAAAATGCCCCGTTATTCACGAACCGAACAAATTGACATGGGAGGCAGCAACCGTCAAGAAGGTATTTCCAGTGGCTTGAAGAAAAATTAAGAACTGAGCCTGATGTTCACGAAGACCAAGAAGCATTTGTTATTAATGAGGAAACTGAAATTAATGTATTAGCTTTAGTACAATATGATAGCACAATTTCCTCAAGGCAGATTGGCGCCGTAAGGACTCTGCTAGGAAAATTTTGAAAAAACATCGATTGAAATCCTTCAAGTATCAGTTGCATCAACATTTGTATGAAAATGACGGTGAAAGGCGCCTGGAATATTGTAATTGGTTTCTTCGACAAAATGCTGAGAATCACCTATTTAACTATTATATCTTGTTTACGGACGAGTCAAGATTTACCAACAATGGATTATTTAACAGGAATAATTCAAGGTAGGTACAACAATTTCGAGAAGTTTTATAACTATTGTACTCAAACTAATCGGCTCAGCTTAGTAAACCAAGATAACCAATTCTCATTGTTCAATAATTTGCTCCAGAAAAACTTCATACGTGCCTTTCCAATTCAAAAAATCAAATATAAAATTCCATTGCATGGCATCGAAGTGTTGCAAACAATCTAAGATAATTGCATGTTATAAAAAAATTCACAAACACAATGGTTCAACGATTTTTATTCGAAATACTGAAATAGCTACGAAAAAATATTGAAATTGGCAAAAGAAATCTATTACAGATCCAGAATTGAAAATTATAATAACCCTGAAAAAGAAACTTGGAAAGTGATGAATGACCTATGAACTGAAGTGATTAAATCCAATATATAGATACCATACACAGTTAAAATTCTCAAGTTAATAAAAACAGGCCGATAGGAGTCTACAAATGAGATGTTTGAAATACATCTTAGATTTCTTTTCTGTGACAAAAACACATTTTTAGCATGAGAGAACTCCCTCAAATACAAAGGACCCCGCACTTTTTAAAGATAAAATGGTTCTCGGTGAAATTGTCTGAATTTTTAGTATATTGTAGTATTCGATGTACTGATTGAACGTGCAGAATCGCAAAGTTTGTTGATGGATAGATTTTGAAATACAGGGCGTTCAAGTTAACCCTTAACCACTGAACGTCGGAGGACGAACGTATTTACTGAACCAGGGTCAAAGTGACCCTGTTATTTGAATATTTTTTTATAAATACCTAATATCGATATTTAACAATTTGAGCTAGTTTACAATGCTAAGTAGCATATTTTCCAATGTTACGAAAATCCACTTTGTTCAAAATAAAATGTATAATATTTTTCATCAAAAATTATAAAAAGCGTAGCATTTCTGCAATGCGTGATATAAAAATTGCCAAAATTAAAGTTTAACATTTCAATAACCATTGTTTTGGTAATATATGAAAAGTAAACATGTAAGGCATATGAAAAATTATAGATTGTTTTAAAAATTATTAATTGAAAAACAAAGTGCAATGGCTGTCCTGAAGTCATCAGATCAGATCAGATCATTGCCTGAGATTCATTAATTGTCTTGTCCACATCTGTGTTTGAATTCTCCATCCACTGAAGAAGTGTGTCTTCATAGTCTGGGTCTGTAAACTTTATTGTTTATGATAAACCAGCCATAATACTTTCGACAAATGCCCTTAAAAGAAAGAGCGAAAAAGAAAACGTATTTACCGTACCGGGGTCAAATTGACCCGTAACGCTTACTTTCGATATTTTCATACGGAATAGAACACCAAAATACACCTTCAACGTCTATTTAGCAACCGACGGAAAGGTACTGAAACGACCAAATGAAAAGATTATACATGCAGCGCACAGTCAGCAAATTAAAATTGTACAGGGTCAAATTGACCCTGGTTCAGCCATTGAGGGTTAAAAATCAGGAATTTTTATTTATTTATTTTCTAGGGATTTGAAAGTGCCAACAGCATTTTTCTTCGCTCTCATCATCAACGTACCTTCATATTACTAAATATCATTCAGATCGTGCAGATTATATCATTACGTACAGAGTGAAAAATTCATTTTACTACTATGACTAGTTTTATAGTTGTCAATTGAGTTATTACCAACTGCATGACGAGTTGAAGGAACTTGTTCACGCGTACCTTCTACTGGTGGCCAAGATTTATCACAAATAGTGAAATGTGAGAATGTGGAGATCAAATTAAATGTAACGTTATATGCAGGGTGATGACCAATGACGGTCCATCCAATACCATCTACCATTTAGGAACTGACTGAACATAAGACACATCAGTTACAACTTACAACTCACGCATGAGCTAGATGAAATTCCTAATGATTGGATAGTTTGACTCGCCCAATCGTGTATGAGTCCCCGGTACGGGACATCACTAATCACTGAAGGTGACAAGGAACAGCCTTAACGGAATCCACCTCCCCCGTAGCAGAGCTACGGTCTTCATACAACAAGAAAACCCTATCGGCTATCGGGTACATTTTTATTCTGTCGTTAACGGAAAGTGAATGAAAAAGAAAAATCAATTAGTTTCATCAATGATAATTATTATTACCTTTACGTATTAAATTACCTATATTGATGAAATATAATAGATGTCTATATGTTTCTATTGATAGCCAGTAAATATAAAAATAATGGATACCTCTATCCGAGTGGAATACGAATTAGAAAAAAACCGTCGCTGCCCAGATTCAATTTGTACTATCAGAAATAAAAGCGTTCTATCAATTATTTTCGCTTTTCCCAGATAGTTCGTTTTTTATTTCCGACAAAGCTTAAACCAACAAAATTCACTTAACTATCTGTAGCTTACATTATTAAATCAATATATCTGCTGTGATTGTTATCTCCAATCTTCACCCTCTTTTACATTTATTTTGATCTCCACATTCTCACGTTTCACTTTTTGTGAAAAATCTTGGCCACTAGTAGAATGTACGCGTGAACAAGTTCCTCCAACTCGTCATGCAAATGGTAATAAGTTTCTCAATTGACAACTATAAAACTAGTCATAGTAGGAAACTGAATTTTTGGGACGGTGTTGAGGAGAGAATGATGAATAAATTAAATAATAATAAAGGAATTTCACAGAGTTAATTGTGAATCACAGGGTGATTTCTGAAGCGTTGATATTTTGTTATATTTATCATCGAAAATTTTCATGATCACCCCATATATCCCAACGAAATCATGTTTATACGGCTATCTTCGGAGAATGATAATTCACTTGAATATATCGTATCATATATGTACGAAAGAACCGGCCATATATTTCACCAATTTTTCAAATCACCCTGTACGAAATGTGTGAATTGTGAATAATGATGGAATAAGAATATTATATCGCATGTCGAAATAATAATTTATTATTATTTCATTATTACATCGAATTTTCAGACATTACTAAAATGTTTTTATTTTTTACTCTGTATACATGATATAATCTGCACCATCTGAATGATATTTAGTAATATGAAGGTACGTTGATGATAAGAAAAGCAGTTGGCACTTTCAAATCCCGAGAAAATTATTAAATACAAATTACTGATTTTTAACTTGAACGCCCTGTATTTCAAAATTCACCGAGAACCATTTTACCTATAAAAAGTGCGGGTTCCTTTCATAACTAATCCTAGACTGTATTTCACTAATATGAAGTAAACTTATGTGTTTATATGAAGTGTTTTCCTTCATTTCTAATTTGAAAACATTTAGAATTTGACATCTTTGATAAATTTAAACAGTGAATTTTAAAAGAGATCAGAATCAAATGATACTCCCAGAAATTTCACATTTTCAGTTTTTGTTTTGTTCGAGTTGTTAACTAATATATCAAAGTCAGGGGAAAAAGTTTTTGGCGAGGATGAATTGAAATGAAATTCGTTTTAGTTGTATTAAATAACAAGGATTGGTCACTAGACCAGGCAGAAAATTTCAATAAACCGTTCATAATTTTGGTCTTTAAAATGTCTGGGTCTTTATCACTAAACAGAAATGTCCAAACAAAAAGAAAAACTATGATGAGTCTAACTGGAAGACAAATCCTGGTGAAATATCTAAAATGTGAAAATAATTTGAAATCTTATATGGTAGCTGCTGACTTCAAATTCAAGGAAGATTTCCACACTTCATCTTTCTGACCAAGGGGTGTCGGCTTCAGGCGCTATGATTTTAAACGAGATAATGCAAACAATATCAATCAACCCATTTCATTTTTAGACTCAAACAAACTCAAACAGAAACCAGTATAATAAAAAAAGATATATACAAAATATACAGACCAGTCTCTGGCCTCTCCCCATTTGCAAAGGTGACTGAGTATTGCATGCTTGACAGACTCAACCCTTTCATCGACAAATATAAACTAATACCTGATCAACAACATGGGTTCCGCAAGGGAAAATCCACTACCACTGCAACAGTGGACTTCTACAACAATGTTTTGTTGGAGATTGATAAAAAAAGATCCCCAATAGGTATTTTTTGCGACTTGAGCCAAGCATTTGACTGCGTTCCGCACAATGCATTGCTGCAAAAACTTTGGCTGTGGCTTGAGAAGAACTGCAGCTGATTGGTTTCAATCATATCTCTTTGACAGAACTCAGGTCTGTCGACAAGCACTGCTAAGATACCTCCACACTGGAACTGGGGGTACCACAGGGTAGTGTACTAGCACCAGTACTCTTCTCCTTATTTATTGCTGACTTAGTTGAATTCCTACCTGGCATTCTACTTTGGGGAAACTCATCTGATGCACAGTATTTATTTTTGATCCAGAAAAGGGATTTGAGAACTGTAAAAAACACTTCACCCAGACACTCCTGTAAACCTCTATTTGCTGAATTGAATATTTTACCTTTGGCATGTCTTTACTTAATGGAAGTTGCCTGTTATATCCACAAAATTAGAAGTATCCTTCCCAGGCATATGGACATGCATGCCTATCAAACCAGAAATAACAAGCCCATTCACCCAAATCATGATAACCTACAGGTAACATCAAAAGGACCACTCTCAACCGGAATAAAAGTATAATAAATTACCTGAGGACATCACAAATCAAACTACACACTTCAAATTCCGTAACTCCATGAAATATTTCTTGCACAGAAATCTTTTATAGTATTGATGACTTTTTAAAATAATTTTAAGATAAAAAACACTTCACCCAGACACTCCTGTAAACCTCTATTTGCTGAATTGAATATTTTACCTTTGGCATGTCTTTACTTAATGGAAGTTGCCTGTTATATCCACAAAATTAGAAGTATCCTTCCCAGGCATATGGACATGCATACCTATCAAACCAGAAATTACAAGTCCATTCACCCAAATCATGATAACCTACAGGTAACATCAAAAGGACCACTCTCAACCGGAATAAAAGTATATAATAAATTACCTGAGGACATCACAAATCAAACTACACACTTCAAATTCCGTAACTCCATGAAATATTTCTTGCACAGAAATCTTTTATAGTATTGATGACTTTTTAAAATAATTTTAAGATAAAAAACACTTCACCCAGACACTCCTGTAAACCTCTATTTGCTGAATTGAATATTTTACCTTTGGCATGTCTTTACTTAATGGAAGTTGCCTGTTATATCCACAAAATTAGAAGTATCCTTCCCAGGCATATGGACATGCATGCCTATCAAACCAGAAATAACAAGTCCATTCACCCAAATCATGATAACCTACAGGTAACATCAAAAGGACCACTCTCAACCGGAATAAAAGTATATAATAAATTACCTGAGGACATCAGAAATCAAACTACACACTTCAAATTCCGTAACTTCATGAAATATTTCTTGCACAGAAATCTTTTATAGTATTGATGACTTTTTAAAATAATTTTAAGATAAAAAACACTTCACCCAGACACTCCTGTAAACCTCTATTTGCTGAATTGAATATTTTACCTTATTTGGCATGTCTTTACTTAATGGAAGTTGCCTGTTATATCCACAAAATTAGAAGTATCCTTCCCAGGCATATGGACATGCATACCTATCAAACCAGAAATAACAAGTCCATTCACCCAAATCATGATAACCTACAGGTAACATCAAAAGGACCACTCTCAACCGGAATAAAAGTATATAATAAATTACCTGAGGACATCAGAAATCAAACTACACACTTCAAATTCCGTAACTCCATGAAATATTTCTTGCACAGAAGTCTTTTATAGTATTGATGACTTTTTAAAATAATTTTAAGATAAAAAACACTTCACCCAGACACTCCTGTAAACCTCTATTTGCTGAATTGAATATTTTACCTTTGGCATGTCTTTACTTAATGGAAGTTGCCTGTTATATCCACAAAATTAGAAGTATCCTTCCCAGGCATATGGACATGCATACCTATCAAACCAGAAATAACAAGTCCATTCACCCAAATCATGATAACCTACAGGTAACATCAAAAGGACCACTCTCAACCGGAATAAAAGTATATAATAAATTACCTGAGGACATCAGAAATCAAACTACACACTTCAAATTCCGTAACTCCATGAAATATTTCTTGCACAGAAATCTTTTATAGTATTGATGACTTTTTAAAATAATTTTAAGATAAAAAACACTTCACCCAGACACTCCTGTAAACCTCTATTTGCTGAATTGAATATTTTACCTTTGGCATGTCTTTACTTAATGGAAGTTGCCTGTTATATCCTCAAAATTAGAAGTATCCTTCCCAGGCATATGGACATGCATACCTATCAAACCAGAAATAACAAGTCCATTCACCCAAATCATGATAACCTACAGGTAACATCAAAAGGACCACTCTCAACCGAAATAAAAGTATATAATAAATTACCTGAGGACATTAGAAATCAAACTACACACTTCAAATTCCGTAACTCCATGAAATATTTCTTGCACAGAAATCTTTTATAGTATTGATGACTTTTTAAAATAATTTTAAGATAAAAAACACTTCACCCAGACACTCCTGTAAACCTCTATTTGCTGAATTGAATATTTTACCTTTGGCATGTCTTTACTTAATGGAAGTTGCCTGTTATATCCACAAAATTAGAAGTATCCTTCCCAGGCATATGGACATGCATACCTATCAAACCAGAAATAACAAGTCCATTCACCCAAATCATGATAACCTACAGGTAACATCGAAAGGACCACTCTCAACCGGAATAAAAGTATATAATAAATTACCTGAGGACATCAGAAATCAAACTACACACTTCAAATTCCGTAACTCCATGAAATATTTCTTGCACAGAAGTCTTTTATAGTATTGATGACTTTTTAAAATAATTTTAAGATAAAAAACACTTCACCCAGACACTCCTGTAAACCTCTATTTGCTGAATTGAATATTTTACCTTTGGCATGTCTTTACTTAATGGAAGTTGCCTGTTATATCCACAAAATTAGAAGTATCCTTCCCAGGCATATGGACATGCATACCTATCAAACCAGAAATAACAAGTCCATTCACCCAAATCATGATAACCTACAGGTAACATCAAAAGGACCACTCTCAACCGGAATAAAAGTATATAATAAATTACCTGAGGACATCAGAAATCAAACTACACACTTCAAATTCCGTAACTCCATGAAATATTTCTTGCACAGAAATCTTTTATAGTATTGATGACTTTTTAAAATAATTTTAAGATAAAAAACACTTCACCCAGACACTCCTGTAAACCTCTATTTGCTGAATTGAATATTTTACCTTTGGCATGTCTTTACTTAATGGAAGTTGCCTGTTATATCCTCAAAATTAGAAGTATCCTTCCCAGGCATATGGACATGCATACCTATCAAACCAGAAATAACAAGTCCATTCACCCAAACCATGATAACCTACAGGTAACATCAAAAGGACCACTCTCAACCGAAATAAAAGTATATAATAAATTACCTGAGGACATCAGAAATCAAACTACACACTTCAAATTCCGTAACTCCATGAAATATTTCTTGCACAGAAATCTTTTATAGTATTGATGACTTTTTAAAATAATTTTAAGATAAAAAACACTTCACCCAGACACTGTAAACCTCTATTTGCTGAATTGAATATTTTACCTTTGGCATGTCTTTACTTAATGGAAGTTGCCTGTTATATCCACAAAATTAGAAGTATTCTTCCCAGGCATATGGACATGCATACCTATCAAACCAGAAATAACAAGTCCATTCACCCAAATCATGATAACCTACAGGTAACATCAAAAGGACCACTCTCAACCGGAATAAAAGTATATAATAAATTACCTGAGGACATCAGAAATCAAACTACACACTTCAAATTCCGTAACTCCATGAAATATTTCTTGCACAGAAATCTTTTATAGTATTGATGACTTTTTAAAATAATTTTAAGATAAAAAACACTTCACCCAGACACTCCTGTAAACCTCTATTTGCTGAATTGAATATTTTACCTTTGGCATGTCTTTACTTAATGGAAGTTGCCTGTTATATCCTCAAAATTAGAAGTATCCTTCCCAGGCATATGGACATGCATACCTATCAAACCAGAAATAACAAGTCCATTCACCCAAATCATGATAACCTACAGGTAACATCAAAAGGACCACTCTCAACCGGAATAAAAGTATATAATAAATTACCTGAGGACATTAGAAATCAAACTACACACTTCAAATTCCGTAACTCCATGAAATATTTCTTGCACAGAAATCTTTTATAGTATTGATGACTTTTTAAAATAATTTTAAGATAAAAAACACTTCACCCAGACACTGTAAACCTCTATTTGCTGAATTGAATATTTTACCTTTGGCATGTCTTTACTTAATGGAAGTTGCCTGTTATATCCACAAAATTAGAAGTATCCTTCCCAGGCATATGGACATGCATACCTATCAAACCAGAAATTACAAGTCCATTCACCCAAATCATGATAACCTACAAGTAACATCAAAAGGACCACTCTCAACCGGAATAAAAGTATATAATAAATTACCTGAGGACATCAGAAATCAAACTACACACTTCAAATTCCGTAACTCCATGAAATATTTCTTGCACAGAAATCTTTTATAGTATTGATGACTTTTTAAAATAATTTTAAGATAAAAAACACTTCACCCAGACACTCCTGTAAACCTCTATTTGCTGAATTGAATATTTTACCTTTGGCATGTCTTTACTTAATGGAAGTTGCCTGTTATATCCACAAAATTAGAAGTATCCTTCCCAGGCATATGGACATGCATACCTATCAAACCAGAAATAACAAGTCCATTCACCCAAATCATGATAACCTACAGGTAACATCAAAAGGACCACTCTCAACCGGAATAAAAGTATATAATAAATTACCTGAGGACATCAGAAATCAAACTACACACTTCAAATTCCGTAACTCCATGAAATATTTCTTGCACAGAAATCTTTTATAGTATTGATGACTTTTTAAAATAATTTTAACATGTTCTGCATATTATTGTATTTTATTTTGTTGTGCCTTCGTAATCGTAATCGGCTATCTCTTAAATTTTATTTATACACATTTATTACTATTTATAAAACTGTATTCTTGACAAGTTCTACACCCGGATGGGTCTTTGAATGAATAAAGATTGACTTGATCCTGAACACGAATCCGAAGAAATTTCGGACCAATTTTGCCCCCTAATAAAACTTTCCGGAAAAATGGGTGGTTCCATCGCTGCTGGCAAATTTCGGACCAATTTTGCCCCCTAATATAACTTTCCGGAAAAATGGGTGGTTCCGTCGCTGCTGGCGTGCAGTGTATATCACGTAGGATGACCCATTTCGTGCAGTGAGTTCATTTCTAGTGTATCTATCTATCCTTCTACGTCAAACATACGAGGGTGTTTCCATGAGAAGTGAAACACACTGTATATGTTTGTATAGTTATGTATATTTATGTAACAAGTTTTGTCAACAAGTGTTATGTATTTATGATAATAAAGCATATATTGAATTGAATAGTGAAAGCTTGGAACAAATTTTACAATGCAATGGTTTATCACTATCACCGTGACTTTCCTCATGAACTTTCAAATTACCCATTTTACGGAAAGACTATGAACACATTTTGCAATGAAATCTCTCTTCAGTATGAATCCTTCCATGGGACCTCAAATCACCCACAGTACTGAAATCCTTGGAACAAATTTTGTAATAACATGGTTATCATCCTATATGCTTTCTCCCATGGACCTTCAAATGACTGGAATGATTGAAAGCCTTCGAACAAATTTTGCACTGAAATGGTTTTTCTCCTGTATGAATCCTCCTGTGGGCCCTTAAATTACTCGAATCAGTAAAACCCTTGGAACAAATTTTGCAAAGAAATGGTTTTTCCCCAGTGTGACACCTTTCATGAACTTTCAAAGTACACATTTGAGCAAAAGATTTCGAACACGCTTTGCAATGAAATGATTTTTCTCCGGTATGAATCCTTTCATGAACACTCAAAAGCCACGAACTAACGAAAGCCTTGGGACAAATTTTGCAAAGGAAGGTTTTTTCAGCAGTGTGACCCTTCTCATGAACCTGCAACGAATCCTTTCGCCTGAAAGATTTTGAACATACTTTGCAGTGAAATGACTTTTCTCTGATATGAACCCTTCCGTGGATCTTCAAATTGCTCATATGAGTGAAAACCTTGGAACAAATATTACAATGGAATGGTTTTTCTCCAGTATGAATTCTTCCATGGCTCCTCAAATAACTCAAACTACTGAATGTTTTGGAACAAATGTTGCAGATAAATGGTTTTTCACCAATGTGAACCTTCTCATGAACCTTCAGATTACACATTTGGCTGAAAGATTTTAGACAGGTTTTGCAATGATATGATTTTTCTCCGGTGTGAATTCTCTGATGGACCCTCAAAAGACCTTTACTAGTGAAAGCCTTGGAACAAATTTTGCACTTAAATGGTTTTTCACCAGTGTGACTCCTCTCATGAACTTTCAAAGTATCCATTCGAGTGAAAGATTTTGAACATTCATTGCAGGGAAATGGATTCTCAGGAACTTTTAAATTACTCCCTTGATTGAAAGATTTTGATCTAATGTTGCAGTGAATTTTCTCTGCTACAGAAAGGTTGGGCTCTAAACATAATTTACTTTTCATCATATTGTCATCTTCCAAAGGATATACTGAAAGCTTCTGGAGTCTGGCAGATGAGGCTTGTTCCTTGGTTCCTTCATCTCCAGATATTATTTCTTCTTTTATTCCAAGTGGCGGTAATTCCAAATCTGAAAAAAGAACAGATTATAATAATCTGGTGAGTGAAATACGCTCTCGGACAAAAATATTGCATATTTTAATTCAAGATTTTTTGTTAATTTCTTTTCCCTTAACACGTTATTTATTTTTACTGAGCACAAGACAAGTTAACATAAATGTTCAAAGGCCCAAAGTATTTTACGTAAATTTTCATTTAGTATTGACATTGTTTAAACAATGGTAAGTATAGAAAAAAGAATGCTTGGACATAGTCGCTATAGCTGAATAAGTAAAATAATGGTACAAATTACAAACATTGAATGGCGTGCCTTTGGAACTATTAATGTGTATTGTTTTGTTTATTGTTGTCAGAATGACGTTTCGAGTACTTTATGTCTTGATTCTGTAGTTTACTTAGTGAGATGCCGCATTTGAGCGAATTAGTTTGTGTTAAAATTGTTACTGCATATCCATCAATCGACTGTTTTTCGTATTGTGAAGCGATGCAATAAGACTGGGGAGTACAAAAGGCGGTCTGGTCCAGGACGTACGAGATGTACAACGCCAAGAGATGACCAATATTTGAAAATTCAATCTTTGCGAAATCGCACGCTTACAGCTCCGCATCTCAGAAATGATTTAGGGTGGATTTAGTCAACTTTAGCACAAGCATTATCATAAACATAACGATAACATCAAAGGTTTTTAGCATAAACTTAACATTGTTGTATAAATGGCGCCATTTGATCTAACAAATTCAACTTCCACTTTAACATGCAAATGTATGGAATAAATTAATTTTTTCTGAATATAAACATATTTTGGAAAGTTCCCGGAACACATCGATTTACTTTTCCGATGGGCCAATTTTTGAACCCCACCCAAAATATATAGGGTTATCCGCATTCGAGTAAAAATTACTTTAGTGAATTTTTCAAATGGGACACCCAGTGTATTTTTCCATATTTGGTTAGGGATCGTCATTACAAATCCAGTCATACCAGGTTTGATGGGATTATGTCAAACGGCTGCGGAGATATGAGCAAAAAACTTATCCATTTGCCCAATGAGTGCGACAGAGACTTTTGACCTTCCGAATCGTGTGGAGTCTCAGTCTTACTCATTGGACATACGAGGAAGTTTTTTGCCTATATCTCCTCAGCCGTTTGACGTAACCCCATCAAACCTGCTATCACTGGATTTGTAATGACGATCCCTAACCAAATATGGAAAAATACACTGGGTGTCCTATTTGAAAATATCACTTAAGTCATTTTTACTCGAATGAGGATAACCCTATATATTTAGGGTGGGGTTCAAAAATTGGTCAATCGGAAAAGAGAATCGACGTGTTCGAGGAATTTTTCAAAATATGTTGATATTCAGAAATAATGAATCTATTCCATATATTTGCATCGTACTGTATATTTAAGCACAATTCTAAAATGATGTTGACTAAATGCACAAGACAAGTTAACATAAGTGTCAAAACAGTAATAAGAAGACTCAAAAGAAGTTGGTTTAAATCCAAAACGCCCTGCCAGAGTTCCTAGGCTTCTCCCACGTCACAAATCTAGAAGGTTACAATTTGCTATAGTCCATGTTAACTAGAATGAACATCAGTGGGGAAAAATTCTTTTCACAGATGAAACAAGAATACAGTTATGGAAACCAGATGGACGTGGTCGAGTATACAGAAGATCTGGAGAACGTTCCGCAGAATGTAATCAACGTTAGTTTTGGTGGAGGTTCTATTATGTTGTGGGGTGGCATTAGTTGGGAAAGTTGCACCGAGCTTATAGAGGTGAATTTAAAAATGAATGCTGACTCGTACATACGCAACATCCTTGAAGAACATGTTTTACCTTATGGCGGCTTCATTGGTTACTACAATTTTGTGCTAATGCATGATAATGCTCGTGCACATGCTGCCACCCAGTATCTTGAAGTTGTTGGAGTTGAGGCAGTGGAGTGGCCACCAAACAGTCCTGACGCAAATCCCATAGAACATATTTGGGACATCCTAAAAAGACATATACGAGCACGAAATCCAGCTCCTTACTCAATTGCAAAATTAAGAATTGCTGCACAGGAAGAATGGAATCGAATTCCACAAGAAACCATCAAAGACCTTTTACGGATTATGTCCAGGAGGATGCAGGCTATCTTTAGAGCTAGGGGAGGAAACACCAAGTACTGAACTGTTATTATGTTGCCTCAAAGAACTTTAATTTTGTCGTCATTGTTGCTTGTTTTGATTAAATAATATTACCAAAATGAGTCTATTCCATTACTTCTTCTACAAGTGTGTTATAAAGTTTCAATATCTTGATTATTTGGCAATCAATATACGTGAAATACTTCAGCATAAACCATTTAGTAATGAAAACTGCATAACAATTCAGACAAATAGAAATAAACACATGAAATCAAAGCTTAAAATAAAATATGCAATATTTTTGTCTGTGAGTGTATATCAGTAACTTAAGAGCATAACAAATATTTTTCTAGACTGATATTTTTCCTCACTTCATAGCTAACGGGAAATTTCAAAAAAATTTCAATAATTTTTTATTTATTTTATTTATTTTATTTATCTATTCAATTAGTGATTCGCCATTTGTAGGAGATCTATTACAAAGTTTACAGAATAAAAATAACAACTTGTAGTTTATACGAACTCAGTTGAGACAGCAGAAAAACTGAAATTCCATTTAGTGTCGGCATTTCTTTTGTGAAACAGTGCCAGCGGATAATTTTTTTTTTTGAAGGTAGAATAAATATTTATTATTACTAATCCTATAAGATGGCATAGGTTTTTATAAAATTGCACGAGTTGTGAGAAGCAGAAGTTGTTTCTATACAGGAAATAAAACGACCTAACTCAATACAAAATTATATTTATAATGTAAGGGCTTCCGGTAGAAACGGAGCTGCCAGATGCGAACTGAGTCCTGCTTAATCGCACCCCATTCAATGTTTTTGAGAAATATTAAATATCAAAGCAAAAATCTGATGGAAATGAATAATCTTTCTATACACATAAATTAAAATTATTTTCACTCTAAAAAGGAAGAATTAACTCTATCCCTATAACGAAGAGTTTGAGTCTTTATTAACGTTATAGAAAGGAATCCCACGCCTATTTTCAAAAATGATTAATAACAGGCTGAATCTTCCTGAGTAGCTTCATTTTGCCGAGACGCCCAACTTTTTCCTCTACGAAGATTCTCGATAGTGGTAGCTAATAAAATGCGCAGGCGCCAAACATGTCGATATGGTGAGTGCAAAAAATTCATTAATAACAGTTAGTTTTTCAGTTGAACCTCGAGATAATTCGATGAAGTACTCGAAATGACTTTTGTCCTACAAAATGGATGGTAGGACTGAAGAGTCCCCCACTCCCAATATGTAGCAATGACGTGGTCATAAAAATTCATTAATAACCAGCGGATTTTTTTACCGTTGCTTGGTTAATATTTGTATAATTGAATAGTCATATTGTCCTACAAATTGAATCGTAGGTGTTCCCAGTCCTACGCTCCGAAATTGTCAATTCCATGGTAAAAAAAAATTACTAATAACAGGCTGAATCTTCCTGAGTAGCTTCATTTTGCCGAGACGCCCAACTTTTTCCTCTACGAAAATTCTCGATAGTGGTAGCTAATAAAATGCGCAGGCGTCAGTCATGTCGATTTGGTGAGTGCAAAAAATGCATTAATAACAGTTAGTTTTTCAGTTGAACCTCAAGATAATTCGATAAAGTACTCGAAAAAACTTTTGTCCTACAAAAAGGATGGTAGGACTGAAGAGTCCCCCACTCCCAACATGTACCGATGACGTGGTCATAAAAATTCATTAATAACCAGCGGATTTTTTTACCGTTGCTTGGTTAATATTTGTATAATTAAATGGTCATATTGTCCTACAAATTGAATGGTAGGTGTTCCCAGTCCTACGCTCCGATATTGTCAATTCCATGGTAACAAAAATGTATTAATAACAGGCTGAATCTTCCTGAGTAGCTTCATTTTGCCAAGACGCCCAACTTTTTCCTCTACGAAAATTCTCGATAGTGGTAGCTAATAAAATGCGCAGGCGTCAATCATGTCGATTTGGAGATAATTCGATGAAGTACTCGAAAAAACTTTTGTCCTACAAAATGGATGTTAGGACTGAAGAGTCCCCCACTCCCAACATGTACCACGTGGTCATAAAAATTCATTAATAACCAGCGGATTTTTTACCGTTGCTTGGTTAATATTCGTATAATTGAATGGTCATATTGTCCTACAAATTGAATGGTAGGTGTTCCCAGTCCTACGCTCCGAAATTGTCAATTCCACGAAAATTCTTGATATTAGTAGCTAATGAACTGCGTAAGCGATAGTCATGTTGATTTGGTGAGCGCAAAAATTGTATGGCTAACTGTTAGTTTTACCCAAATCTGAAGCTCATGGCTCATGGTGAAACAAACCAATCGAATTAACTTCATTTCAAGGCAGTAAAATCAATCTACTTGACCGTAAGCCGCGGGCTTAACTAGCCTACAGATATTTCGATCATACCTTCTGAAATAAAAAATGATCAAAATATTTTTGATATGATATTTTCTTGATCCTGCCATCCTCATTACGTTGTTCAGTTCACAGATCGATCCTATGGCCAGTTTTCGAGCTACAGGGTGTCAAAAATTCCATTACTGCTGTTTTGCGAATTATGAATGGATTTGATTTTTTTGCTTTAATTCGAAATCGATTTTTTTTTTTAGAAATAAACACATTACATCTAATTTGTAGCTCGTAAGTCTCTCCATTCGAATAAAAAATTATATTTTCACAACGGGTGTTGCATTACATAGCATGACAAGAACTGTTCAAAGAAATAGATGAATATCAATACCATTATCATTTTTATTTTACAAATTCTTTGAAAAAGAATGGGTCTTTATCAATTACATGAGGATTCATATTATGATTGCTAGTTCAACAGTTTTCCATGTACAGTGCATCCCATTTTGGGTGAGACAGCCAGTTTTCTCGCTTGTTATTTAAGATAGAGCCTTGCGGTTTTCACGTTCCTGTCATACTTTTTTGTGAAACTCAAGTTGGCCTAGTCAGATTTTGCATAACTGTTTCCGTTTATGAGATACAGGGCGATTTTGGAAATTGATACTTTTCGGACCCCTTCTTTATCTCCGAAGTTATTAGAAATAATGCTGAGCTAAAAACTACATCTGATACAGAATTCTGCGTAGAATCCAGTAGCGTACTTATTTTTTTTTTTCGGGGTATGGTTTTGAAGATACGACGCAAACCTATATTTTTTTCAATGGAACACCCTGTATTTTATTACTTCGTTGAATTCGCTATTCAGAAATGCTATAAAACACTAAAACATCACTTAATGATAATGTTTTGTTAGTGGGCCATGGATTTCCCATATAAAAGAAGAATTAATTGAATAATTTTCATTTGTGTTTTTTTTTTATAGGAGAGTAAGCAAATAAAGATAATACACTAACACGAAAAACAAAACGTAGGTACCTACCTACCTAATAGCAAAAAATAAATAATATAACAATTCATAATACAAATTAGATACAAAAGAAATACCCAATAAAATATTTATCATTAATAAAAATTTTCAACATTACATAATATCTTACTGATTAAACTATTCAAATTGCTGTCCATTTTCCCTAATACATAATTGACAAACGTTTCCAATTCGCCTGAGTGCATTTAATATTATAAAAGGGCGGTTTTGTAAATTTCGGAAAGCTGCCGCTGTTGATGCACGAAGTTCTTCGGGACTGTTGTGTCTGTTACTGTATATTTTATTTTTCAAATAGCCCCACAAGAAAAAGTCTAATATAGACAGATCAGGTGACCTTGGAGGCCACCTGATGGGTCCATGAGTTCCAATCCAACAACCCTGAAAATTATTTTCTAAAAACCGCCCGATCAATCTTGAATTATGGGCAGGGACGCCGTCCTGTTGGAAATGTATGGAATGAAGAAAGGCGAGGGGAACATCTTCCAGTAGTTCCGGTAACACGTCTTCTAAAATTGTCAAGTACCTAGTTGCGGTAAGAGATCCTTCAAAAATGCGGTATATGATTTTTGTCCCCAATATGAAACATGCCACATTAAAACCAAATCTACCCTGTTGTTGTCGTTCAAAAATCAAGTGCTGGTTTTCATCATACCAATGCCTTGTATTTTGCCTGTTAAATATACCAGCACTGCTTATATGTGATTCGTCTGACCAAATAACTTTTTTTGCGAAATCAACGTCTCTCCGAGCATGGTTCAAAAACCAATTGCAGAAATTCACACGTCTTGCTGCATCACCAGGATATAAGTGTTGGACAATATTGACTTTGTAGGGTTTTAACTTATACTTTTTTAAAATTCTGTGTACCCGTGATCTGGAAATAGCAGTATCATTCTCTAATTTTGCACAAGAAGTCTGATGATAGACATGAACGCTAGCTAACACATTTATTTCATCTACTTCTTGATTCTCTTTATTATATACCTTGGGTCGAGGTTTAGAATATGCACCATAATTCAGTAAATATAGTTGCTCGACTAGGTTGATGCCTCTCAGGATATCTGAAAGTTTTTAAATCACGATGTAAGGAAATGTCTTGTGGTAAAATTCTCGACGTCATACCTGTTCAAATAAAGTTCCAAAGCTTCGCCAACGTTTTCATTGGATTGATTCAAACATTGTATAATGTCATATTTTTCATTGCTTTGAAAAACCAAATCTCTTCCAGCCATTATCAGTTCTCAATCAACAAATTCACAAACATTTATTTCTACAATACTCAATATTCCTTCAAACCCAAACACGATGAAACACAATAATAATTCGTAGCGATGACAGCTAGATCAGATTTGTTTTTTTTTTCTCTTCAATGCCTATTTGATAAAACAATGCTTCCAAATGCATAGTAGCCATAATAACAACAAGAATGTTCGTATCATCCATGACCTACTAATGTTAATAATCAAAAGTAATAATCCTATTATTGAAACTTGGAAAATCCATGGCTTACCAACGAAAAATTATCATTATGTGATGTTTTAGTGTTTTTTAGCATTTCTGAACATCCTACCTATATAGTGTTATACATAATTTTGAAGGGAAAAAAATAGCGAATTCAACGAAGTAATAAAATACAGGGTGTTCCATTGAAAAAAATATAGGTTTGCGTCGTATCTTCAAAACCATACCCCGAAAAAAAAAATAAGTACGCCACTGGATTCTACGCAGAATTCTGTATCAGATGTAGTTTTTAGCTCAGCATTATTTCTAATAACTTCGGAGATAAAGAAGGGGTCTGAAAAGTATCAATTTCCAAAATCGCCCTGTATCTCATAAACGGAACCAGTTATGCAAAATCTGATTAGGCCAACGTGAGTTTCACAAAAAAAAGGAAAGGAACGTAAAAACCGCAAGGCTCTATCTTAAATAACAAGCGATAAACCTGGCTGTCTCACCCAAAATGGGATGCACTGTACACAGTGACAATTTGAATGCTTAAAAAGGCTATATCTCAGGAACAAAATGAAATAATTATTACGAATTGTCCATATCTGTTACTAGGATATGAGAATTGGCCACTTGACCCCCGTAAAATATAATATCTCTTTCGAACTGGACTTTTTGAGGCCTCTGGGGATACCATACATCCTATTTTACCGTAGAGCTAAATTTCACAATTCGTCTGACCTCTTTGAAAGTTTTCAATTATAAAGGACCCCGCACTTTTCTTATGTAAAGTGGCGACCGGTCAAATTTTCTGAAAGTTTGGTATGTTGTTGTACCCGACTCAGTAACCAAAAGTGTCAATGGGCCCAACCCAATCCGATGGCTAGTTTTCTAAATACGGGGTGTTAAAGTTGAAAATTTCCCAGATTTTCGGATTTATTTTTTATTTATTAAAAGGTAGATTGGATTTCTGTTGCATGCAGACGTTTACTACATGTTCTAGTAATGGAATTAGTGGATACGTATGATTAAAAATATTTATATTTACAAGGTGATTCACGAATGTAGTTTTTTGCCAAAATTCACTTTTTCTACTGTGACGTCAGGGAGGCATATTTTTGAAACGTTCTCTTCGATATAGTATTTTAACGAGAAATTATTGCACAGAACATATTTTTCATACAGGGTGTTTCACAGAGAGAACCACTAGACAAAATTATTTTCATTTAGGATTAATTCGAAACCCTGTATTTATGGATTACCTTGTAACAGTAAATAATTTCAGCTGAACCTTTCCATGCACATCTGTACCAAACTCATATTAAACTCATAGGCGCAACATAAAATCAATCCGGCTTTTCAATTTGAAGGAAAAACTGATAAAATCAGTAATTTTCCACTTTAACGCCCTGTATCTCGAAATCTGGTCATAGTATCGGATTCAGAATTCATACCTCTGAAGATGGTATGAAAATCAATATATAATGAGAAAATAGTTACATTTGACCGAGGAAATTTTTGAATACAGGTTGTTCATGTTTTTTGTACTTTTCCCAAAATAGAATACCTTCCTATGAATAAACCACCTTGAATATTTTGGAGATTAGAGACACACAAATGTTTGTGGTATTACTTTTCCCAAAAATCAATCCATAAATACAGGGTTTCGAATTAATCCTAAAAGAAAATAATTTTGTCTAGTCGTTCTCTCTGTGAAACACCCTGTATAAAAAATATGTTCTGTGCAATAATTTCTCGTCAAAATACTATATCGAAGAGAACGTTTCAAAAATATGCCTCCCTGACGTCACAGTAGAAAAAGTGAATTTTGGCAAAAAAACTACCGTCATACATTCGTGAATCACCTTGTAAATATAAATATTTTTAATCATAGGTATCCACTAATTTCATTACTAGAACATGTAGTAAATGTCTGTATGCAACAGAAATCCGATCTAACTTTTAATAAATAAAAAATAAATCCGAAAATCTGCCACTTTACATAAGAAAAGTGCGGGGTCCTTTTTTCAGCTCATCAGACGACGATGTGGTGTTGCAGGTTTTTCCGGGTTTTCCTGCATCTGTTGAAGCGCATGCGACATCATTTAAGCCGCCCCGGAGGGCAGATTGATTATTTCAATGTTTTTACTTTTTTATTGTTGTTTTCAATATGTTTATAAAAATTATGTAAGCTAAACAAAATTTCCCACTTATTTCATAAAATTTTCACGTAAATTATGATATTTTTGAATTGAACAAACATTTATACATTGAAAGTAACATTACTTCACGAATAAAAGTATATTAAATTAGCTAAACCACAATTTCAAAATAATTCGTTATTTTGACTAATTTTTGTAGGACTAGCGATACATACCCATTTTTTTGTAGGGCACTGTATTATTTAGGTGAAGAATACACTAACCTTTCATGAGTTATCATTGTCCTACAGTTATTAATAATAAAAAATTTACCATGGAATTGACAATTTCGGAGCGTAGAACTGGGAACACCTACCATTCAATTTGTAGGACAATATGACCATTCAATTATACAAATATTAACCAAGCAACGGTAAAAAAATCCGCTGGTTATTAATGAATGTTTATGACCACGTGGTACATGTTGGGAGTGGGGGACTCTTCAGTCCTACCATCCATTTTGTAGGACAATAGTTTTTTCGAGTACTTCATCGAATTATTTCGAGGTTCAACTGAAAAACTAACTGTTATAAATGAATTTTTTGCACTCACCAAATCGACATGATTGACGCCTGCGCATTTTATTATCTACCACTATCGAGAATTTTCGTAGAGGAAAAAGTTGGGCGTCTCGGCATAATGAAGCTACTCAGGAAGATTCAGCCTGTTATTAATCATTTTTGAAAATAGGCGTGGGATCCCAGCCTATTAATGATAATCGGATTGATCGGTGGTGGGTCATTGTTTTCATTTTCTTTATTGTCTTATCACATGAGATACACATTTCTTACATTTATCACTTCCAGACATTTCATCTACCACTATTTTGATATTATTCAATACTGACCCACTCAATTTTGCAATTAGTTATATTTTCTGTTTTCCTTTAATAGCAGCCAAATCATCTCAATGGGGTTGAAAATGCAGTAATATGGCGGCAGACGTAGGACAACGTGACCATGTTTTTCAAAAAGTTCATCAATCACATGGTCCTTCTTGAAATTTTCTTTCTTAATCAATTCCAATAGTATTTTCTTAGTGTTCTAGGGTATTTCCTTGATTTTACTTTCCGTGAACTTGGTTATATCGGCATTTTTCATATTGCTGTTGAGGATTTTTTGATCTTGACAGGAATGATAAGATGCATTGTCCATAACGATTACCGAATGTTATGGAATAATCGGTAAGAGCTGCTGCTCTGTCCATGTTCCAAACAATATGGCGGTCATGCCCTCATGATAATCAGCAAATGATTGCTTAATATTTTTTGCAGACAACTACAACGCATAGCAACAAATACTTTTTCATTTCCGGCATGAATTATAATTTTTTTCCTCTAGAACATGGAGCTTTCAAAGTACACTTGTTGCTTTCATCTAGGAGGCGTCTCTACACACGTACCTGCCGTTCAGTGCGACAGTGAACGTACCGCAGAACAGACTATCAATTGAGTCGTGAAGATACTTTCAAAAAATCAAAATATCGGCATTGTCTTGGCTCCTTCCGTGATGCTACAGAAGAAAAAAAGAAAAAGGAAGAACTGGATGAAGAATTGGTAACAGAAACGAAAAAAATGGTGTCTTCTTATCCCACATGTGGGGACGGTCTTTAAAGACTTCTATAACCCGCGTCCAAACTTATCGCTCTTGGTTATTCTCGATGTCCATGATAATATTCGATCCACCTCAGCGAGCTGCACAATAAAAACGGACACTCCGCACGGCTTTCTCTACAGAACTGAGTCGAAATTGCCCCAATTACTCTACACACTCGAGTTGTGGCAGGGCGGTTGGAGCCGATCTAGGAAGCAAGGAAGGTCTGGCGCGCCACGGCTTTCTCTACAGAACTGAGTCGAAATTGCCCCAATCACTCTACACACTCGAGTTGTGGCAGGGCGGTTGGAGCCGATCTAGGAAGCAAGGAAGGTCTGGCGCGCCTGCCGCCCTGCAAAGGAGGCGATCTAGGAAATTGGCCCTGCTTGCCTACACACGTTACAATCTAGGAGGCACATTAAGGGTCAACCCCACTTTTACACCCTAGATTGCCCCTGCGGCAGGTGTGTGAGTAGCCGCCTTTAGAAGGTGAGACACGTTTTTATGAAAAAAAATTGTCGCCATGTGTTTTTGTATACGCATATCTTTGTTTACGCCTTGGTATTTGATGTATTCGAGTCATTTCATTCAACAATTTGAAACCTTTCGAAAATGGTTTATACTATACAAGAGAGAATATCTATGGTAGCTGCGTATTTTGAAAATGGACGATGTGTTAGAGCTACGGCACGAATTTTCAATGAAATTCATGCAGAAAAAACCACATCATATCAGTATGTGCTTCAATTGATGAACAAGTTCATGGAGTCGGCAGTGCTGAATAAAAAAAAATGAACGAGAGAAGCCTATGAGAAATGAAAGGGTCGCTGTTGCAGTTGTAGGACATGCAGTGATGGACAACATTCAATCTTTAAGACAACTTGAGACTATTTCTGGAGTTTCTAAAAGAAGCGTACATCGAATTCTGAAAGACGCAAAATTCCATCCTTATAAAATGCAGAATGTACAAGAATTAAATGAAGATGATCCTGACAGACGTACAGAGTTTTGTGAAATCATGAGTCAATTATTGACTGGTGATAATAATTACCTCTACAATGTGTGCTTTTCTGACGAATCTTCTTTTTATTTAAATAGACATGTGAACAGGCACATTTGCAGATACTGGAGTGACGTAAATCCCCATTGGCACAGGGAAACTCATTCACAAACTCCCCAGAAATTGAATGTTTGAGCTGGTATTCTGGGAGACCATATTGTAGGTCCATATTTTATTGATGGTAACCTCAACGGACAAACGAATCTGGAACTTCTTGATACAACTGTGAACCCCAGAATCACTCGGTTACTTGAAGACGATGATAGGCTACTTGAAGGTCGGCTCACCTTTCAACAAGATGGAGCTCCTTCACATTTTGTTGCACCCTTCGTCAATTTTTAGATGACAATTTCACAGAGATGGATTTGAAGGCGAGGACCAATAGAAGGTCTCCTGATTTATCACCATTAGACTTCTTTTTATGGGGTCATTTGAAATCAAAAGTTCATATTACACAGCCAACTTCGCTTGATGATCTACGCAGGAGAATTGTTGTGGAGTGTCTTGCAGTGACTCCAGAAATGTTGAGCAATGTGCGAAGACATTTCGAAAATCGCTTATACTTCTGTATGAAACTGAATGGTTCACATTATGAACCTCTCTTACAGTGATAACATTTTAGGTGATGAAAAATAATAATACATGGTGGTTCTTCGGGTTGTAAGGCCGACGTATGTTTATAGAAGTAATAAAAAATTTGAGGGGCAGGAGGGGAAGAAAAGGAAATAATCAAAAATCCGGGCGTAAACCGCCGGAAATAATTGGGGGGTATTCATTTTCCAAGATATGAATAAATACCATAGAACTTTTTGAGGGTCTGTTTGAGGACAATAAAACTGTTCATATAAATTTTTTCGATATCTCGTTTGGTTTTCGATTTTTTGTTGTTTAAAAAAAACGCAAAATCAAGTCCATAACTCATTTTTTTTTTCAAGATATGTAGAAACTTTATATACACTTTTTGTAGATCTTTTTAAGGATAATTAAACTGTTTATAAAAGGTTTTTCTATATCTTATTCCGTTATCGAGGTTTTGAGGTTTTTCAATATTTTAAAGTTTTTTTCAGCTTTTTTAGAGTTGGAGAAAAACAGTTTGGAAATATCAGTGTGGCTTCTGAAGTCGTATCCGAAGCAATTTTAAGATTTTTATTTGTTTAATTAGTACGGTCAAAATCTCGATTTTCCGATTTTTTAAAATATTTCCTGTACTATTGATTTTACACCAAAAATGTATATAGACTTTCCGAAGGCTGTCAAAAAAGATTACTTGGTAAATTGGAAAAATATCAACCTTTACCGAGATCTTTCGCATTTTCCAAATTGATTTTTTTTTTCGGTTTTTTCAAGTTTTCCCGGTTTATCAAAATTTTTCGTGAAAAATAGTTTGAGTAGGGTTTGTTGGTCTATTCGAGCTCTACCCGTCAAGCTGTAGGCCAAGCTGTAGATAAAAATTAGAGGCTCTTGTCACACAAAATAAAAGACGCAAATGACCTATACTACTTTTTATAAGATAGTTCGTGAATGAAAACTCCGGTTTTCGCCCCAGCAAAATCGCTTTGTGGAATTTTTTAAACAAGAGAAGAGTTTTGATCAACTTTCAGTGACATTTTCAACATATTTCCCACCGCTCAGGTGAAAATCCAAAATATACAAATTGTAGATATTGATCTCTTCTTCCAGATGCCTTTTACAGAATTTGAATACGACGATTTCCCTCAAATCGGCGCATCTTGCAAGATGTGCCCTTAAATTGTTTATAACGCGATTGTGCAAAAACTACACATCCGACAGAAAATATCTTGCGTACAGTTGAACCACATATTATTATGTACAGTTACCGCAATATTGTTTCTCCAGCTTCACATTTATAAAAATTAAAAATTATTGAAAAATGGTCTCGTTTTAGAGGTTTTTCCGGATTTTCTCAGTGGAAAATGCACCAATCCGGTAGTATGAAGATCCATTTTGTAAGTTTTATAAATATCTACAAAAGTTCCATTGACTGTAAAACGATTCCTTGAATTATCTTTGAGATATTTCCAAAAAACAAAAAAAGTTGTAATTTTTTTCACTATTTCTTGTTTAAAAACTTCCACAAAGCGACTGGGGTTTTCATTAACGAACTATCTTATAAAAATTAGTATAGGCCATTTGTGTCTTTTATTTTGTGGGGGAAAACCTCTATAGCTTGGTCTATTATGGATTTTCCGATCGCAAAAAAAACTAACAAAAGTATAAAATTATAGTTGAGGTTTATGAATTGCTTGCATTTTGTGAGAAAAGTTTTCAATTTTTGACAGTTCTCGGTGTTGTTGGCAATAGATTGAACATCCTGGAGGCAAGGAATATCAAGACTTACAAAGTAAGGATGTTTGCAGATGTCTGATAGATATTATTCATTATCCATGAAGGTATTAGCTAGTGAAGTTGTCTGTCTCAGACATGTAATAAAATCAATACAAAGTAAAAAAAATGCCTGAAAGGACTGTTTTCGACAGTTTTACAGTTACTAGCACATTATTGCTCCTTGAAACAAAGGAATAAAACATTACCTGTGGTAAGATCAAGAGAGGATGGTTTCACGTCAAGTGACACATCATTTCCATGTAATTTATGGGATAGAGACTCATTTATCTTTTTACAGCTACATTCTCTTGAAATTGTGGATTTTAAGAAATCTGTTTCACCACAAACACTTTTGTTACAAGCCTTGCATAATCTAATACTTTCACTTGATTTTTCCTCACCATGTTCTCTTTTGATATCTTCGTAAAAAATATCAATGTCTTCGTATTTGATTTGTGCTGTATAACACTTACTTATTAATGAATTCTCAGAAAGTTTGCAAAGGCCTAATTCTTTTTGATTCAGATTGTGCACATCAGATTTTTCGTCATTCTGCTCAATTGCATATTTGTGATCCTCAAGGTCTGTTTCACAACTGGAATTGTTACAATAGCTCCTGAATTTAGTGAAAATGTCAAGTTCAGGAGGCTCATTCTTCACTTCATCTTTTTGAAAAGCGTCACTGAAATCGTTACATTCGATTTTTACTTCATCTTGCCCAATTCCAAATATAGCAGTATCCATTATAAAATGTTTAAAACGGTGTCAACCAGAAGACTAGACTAGCGTGACAATTCTAAAATAACAACAAATATTACAAATTTATAAAATAGCAATTTAACTTTAAAAATGATCGTTCTTCTTCGTGTTTTTAAAATGGTCGTTGATCGTTGTTTCGCATAGGGTACATTTGGCCAGGTCGAAATAATTGTCTTTGATGTTGAACCCCAAAGAGATTAGAGGTCTATCGTTGGTGAAGATCCGTGGTGTTTTTATTGTCGTTGGTGAACGAAAATAATGATTTTATTAAAAACACATGCATGATTTCATAAAAAGAAAATATTGTTAGGTGATTGTTTGAATTTGAATGTGATGAATATTTGGAATAAAAGTTCAATCATGAAAAAAAGAATCACCAGGAGCAACTCACGGCCGTTCGCACCAATTTGAATTATAATTCGGCTCAACTAATTAAGGACCACCTAATAATTAAATTAGAATATTATAACTACAGATCAGATCATGTGGTGCAAAGATATTTTGATTCAATTGTGCAAACGGCCCTTAGAGCCGGTTATTTATTCACAGATTATCTACAGATCAACTAATCTAGGTTTAGTTGCTAGGTAGTATAGCCAACCATATCACTAGTTCCTCAACAACGAAACGAAGATTAATCTGATGGGGATCATCTTCGATTTTAAAAAAACAGCCCTTAGATAAGAGGTACTGCAAAGGTCGAATATTAAGATATTCTCATACTTACACATGCATGAAAAAGTTGAAAAATAATCCAGTCTTGAAATGGGCAAGCCTTAAACTTTCGTTTGACCTTTTCAGTCACAAAACGCCTGAAGTATATTATTTACAAAAGGCATCAAGATAATACGGAAGCCCGGTCGGGCCATTTCAGAGTTTCAGACTTCAGAGTTAGACATCCTCCGAATTCAGACATTCTCTGAAATCTAAAATTCGTTTTGTGACGTAATTGTCAAAGCAGATTTTGAGATTATAACTATTATAAGTATTGTTTAATTATTAGGTAGGTATTTATTTTTTATCTTGTAATTTTGAAAGCCAAACAGGTATTTATACAAGTGCGGTTGGAGAAGTTTGTGACAAATTGGATTTTTTTTAATACTTTGAATTTGAAATTGAACCGAGTTATGGAGTTAGTGTAGATAAGTCCTTCTGCAAAAAGTCAATCGCCTTCGTTTGATATACGAGGTAGATCTATGTTTATACCATAAAAACACTGTATAAGACTTGTTACGAAACTCAAACACTCTGTAGATATCAATTCATTTCTAACAGACTGTAATAAAAAAAGTGGAGCATACTTTTGTTTGATATTGTGTTGTGAATCCCAAAATATTTCCTTATACATTCATTTGGAAACCTTGAGTTCCTTCATTTGAAGTGAGGCCAGTTGTTACAATAAACCAGGGTTCCTAAGAACCCTGCATTAAACCATGTTTTGTTGTGGAACTATGCTTATTCTGCATACTAACATTTACATTCATTTTTACATGCTCAGCATCACCTATACGTACTGGTGATGAACTGATAATTCATTATTTTAATCTACCATGAAATTTGTGAATTTTTGACCACATGCGGCAGTCAGTCGCTTTAGTTTGAGGCAGCTTAAACGAATTTTGCAAAGTTTGAGATTGAAGAGGAAAAACATTCATCAATCTCCACAAGAACAAATTTTATTTGCCATATTGAGTAAATTCAATAAACCAATAAGAAATAAAATGTTCAATTTAATGTTTAATATAAAATCAGAACACTGATAAAAGCTGAAAGGCCGTGTCTAGAAGCACAGTAACGTGGATCTTGTTTTCCGGCTAAATGGGTCATAAAGAGGGTGACGTCAAGATTCCGCACTGGGGGCACGCAGTCATATAAAGCCTCCAAAGCCGTTTTCATAAGCTTATTTTGTCGTGATTATTATATATCTATCAGGGATCAGGATATATGTATTTATTAGGGTTTCCGTTGACGTTGTTATTTTTTTTTTATTTGAATATAGCTCTGTTTTATAGCTTGTTCAATGTTTCATTCTTTGCATTCGAGAAAACCATGATTTTAATTGGTTTCCCACAACGAATTCATCTTCTGATAGTCTTCGATACCACATGTTACGTTTTATAGAAAAAACTCTGTTTGATATGGGTGAAATACATTTTCATTGGAAAATTTTCTCATTAAAATGTCAAATAATTTTCTGCAGTGGTTGCCCAAAACACGATACGAAAATGAATATTTTGATAAGAAAATTATTCAATGAAACAAAATTTTGAAACCTTATTCCAACAGAAAAATAAAGAAAATTAAATAAAGAATAAGTAGACATTTTCCAAGTGTGTTCTTTCTCATGTTCAGTTTGTTTTCTCATTGTTTTTATTTCATAAAAAAATAACCATAACTTATTTTAATATTTTCATACTGCTCAGTTTTTTCAGAAATGTTTCAATACCAATCACAATTCAAGATCAACATGATGCAAAATATCACATATTTCACTAATAAATCCTGGTGTATCGAGTTTCACTTGAGAAACTTTGGAATAAAACAGGAGACATCTGAACACCGCGCAATATTCGCCTAGTGTCGGTGTCGTATTATAACAGTGAACTGTTCCTTCAACGGATTTGTCAGCCTGTCATTATAAATGAAACTACCTAGTCCTCGATTGTCTTTGAAAAATTAAAAACAAAAGTGGATCACTCATCACATCAGAGTTGTTACAAGATTCACGATATGTTAAATTTGTTATAAACAGAACAATATCTTATATCTTAGAACAATTTCAGAGCATGTCTGAATTCAGAGGACGTCTGAATTCGGAGGATGTCTGAATTCGGAGGATGTCTGAAGTCTGAATGGCCCGACCGGGCTTCCGTAAGATAACGACACATTTTGCTGACTCATTTTCTCTCCTCTGGGATTTTAACCACTGGAAATTATGTCAGTGTTGAGCCCAAAAAATGAAAATTCAGCGATCGGACGTGTGCTATATAGGCATATAGAAAATTCATTTTCCTTTTGCAAAAAAAAATTGTTTTTTTTCATTTTCTCGTTTATGGCATTTTAACACATGACTAGGTATAACAATTTAATAGTGAAAAACCAAAGCCATAAGGTTTGCACGTTCTTAAAGGGTTGAAATAGGGGCGCGATCTTGAGAAAAAATAGTTGGTTGCTGATGCATTTTCTCGCTTATGGCAATCAACAGAATGAAATTTAATATCGTTAGGAACCCGAAAAAAATTTCCCATAAGCCGGTCAGCTGTTGAAGTATATTTTCCGGACGGAAAATTTTGTGAAATTTTTTTTAGTTTTCCGGCAAACTTTCTCGTTTATGGCATTTGAACCATATGATTCTGTTGATGGATAAACATCATAATAAAATTCCCATAAGCTTTGCATGTACCTCAAGAAAAGCCATAAGTTGTAAAGTTGTAGGAAATGTTGTGGAAATTTTTTCATTTTCTCGTTGATGGGAATTGGCATGTGAGAAGTAAATTGTATTTCAAGACCAGAAAAAAAAAGCCATTAGTCGGAAACATGATATCGATGTTTTATACATTTAAAATGGAAGCACCCTTATAAATCATACTTTTTTCAACCGATTGGAATGCTTTTTTTTCGTTAGGTAGATAATCACAAAGTCCACTGGGACACCAAATTTCATGAACAAATCTTCAGTTTCAGGGCCAACTATTCTTTTTTTTTTTTTCGAGGTAAAAAATTGGAAAATTTATTAGCAATTTTTTGAGAAGAAATCAGACTACACCACTGGAATTGTGACATTTTCAAATGGTTAATTTTGGAATTTTGTTGAAATTCGTCTATCGATAATAAAGTTATGGGAGAATTAAATTTAAAGAATATGCCGTTTAATCAACCCACCATTTCAATTTCTACTCTTATCCAAAATTCAGAATACACCACTGGATTCAGGGAGTCTCAAAATATCACTGATCAGAATTTCATCAAAATCTATTGATAAATAATAATGAAAAATCATTAAATAAAATGATATTTTCATGAAATTCCATCAACATATTTTTCAAATTTTGTTATCCTGTAATTTTCTTATTTATGAATAGATGTTGATGAAATTCTGACCAGTGATATTTCGAGACTTCTTGGTGTATTTCATATTTTAATAAGAGTTCTGAAATTGAATTGGTGGGTTGATTAACCGGCATATATTTTTAAAATTTCATTTTTTTATTTTTACTACCTTATTGATCTTATTGATGGACGAGTTTCAACAAACTTTTAACAAGAACTATATTTAAAAATATCGCGAATCCAGTGGATTGGTGAGATTTCTTCTAAAAAAATTATTTTAGATTTTTAACCTTGAAAAATGAGAACAGTTGGCCCAGAAAATGAAGAATTACTCACTAAATTTGGTGTCCAGATGGACTTTTCGAATGTCTACCTATTGAAAAAAAATCATTCCTATCAGTTGAAAAATTAAATTTTGACATGAGTGCTTCCATTTTAAATAGCTCAAACTGCATAAATAAATACAATTATTTGAAAATTCTGCTGCGAGAAATTAATAAAGATAAAATTGCTCATTTCTTCCTCCATTGGATTTGGCATATGCATTGCAAACTTCATTCTTAGGCCATAAAAAAAGACGGAAGTATGATAGTAATATTGGAACCAAATAATTTATTTTGTTTTAAATAATTTTTTATAGAGAGAAACAAAAATAGTTATGGGCATTATTGTGACAAACTGATAGGGGTTGTAAAGATAATTCAAGCAATTCCCCCACGCCTACTGGCTTGCTGTGTCATAATCGGATGATCATTCGAATTTGAATACGGAACATCAGATTTTTGAAATAATGCGATTATGCCCATTACCTGTTTATTGTGACTATGTGACACGATGTGGCGAATCAAAGTTCACAAAAAAGTAAAAACAGCAAGCCAGTGTGCGCAGGAATATAATAAACACTAGTTCGTTTCCCCACCACATTAGAGGCAGAGCTTCCGGCGCGTTTTTTTCATAGTGGCCTGCCCTTCAGGCCTAGTTCACCTTTCAGAAGTGAAAGTTCCAGAATAATAAATTGCTTCTATGTCTAAATGAAAAATCGAACTCATTTCCAGATTAGAAGCAGTTCTGGACCATAGGTTGAAATCGATTTGCAGTGTCTCCGGTACAATTCAAATGGTGAACAGAAGGAAATGTAATATTTTGTTGGTTCCTGCGTATCCTAGGAACCATATCACACTGGATATGTGTGCACAAGTCTCTCATGTCCTAGCACTGGACTTCCAAGTACCGTTGTAACCTAAGATGGGCTGATCTTCTAGATTATCATTCTCGGTTTCTCTAAAAACTACCCATAACATAGTGGAATTTCTGAAAATATTTGAAACCCCAAAAAATTCTGTTCTTCAATGGATTGGTGAATCTCAAGGGTTTTCAACTGACCCCCTGCTCCATTAAAAAAATTGGGTGGTTTTTCTTAAAAAATAATAACTTAGAAAATTAATGTATCCGTTACTTCAGGACCTCACTGTATAAAACATCGTAATCATGTTTCCGACTTATGGCTTTTTTTTTTCTAGTCTTGAAATCAGTTTTTCTTCCTACATGCCAATTCCCATAAACGAGAAAATGAACAAAATTTCCTGTGTTTTTCTGCAAGTTTTCCAGTTTCATATAGTATGATAAGCACGAACTAGACTTTTTATATGACAGACTTTTTACATTAATAAATTTCTATTGCACATTATTTCGTTCACGAGAAAGTTTGCCGGAAAACGAAAAAAATTTCCACAAAATTTTCCGTCCGGAAAATATACTTCAACAGCTGACCGGTTTATGGGAATTTTTTTTCGGGTTCCTAACGATATTAAATTTCATTCTTTTGATTGCCATAAGCGAGAAAATGCATCAGCAACCAACTATTTTTTTACAAGTTCGCGCTCCTATTTCAACCCTTTAAGCACGTGCTAATCTTATGGTTTGGTTCTTCACTATTAAATTGTTATACCTATTCATGTGTTAAAATGCCATAAACGAGAAAATGAAAAAAAAAACAATTTTTTTCTGCAAAAGGAAAATGAATTTTCTATATGCCTAGCACACGTCCGATTGCTAAATTTTAATTTTTTGGGCTCAACACTGACATGATTTCCAGTGGTCCAGCGGTCCAGCAAAATCTGTCGTTATCTGACGGTCTATCACTCAAGTCTCTCATCAAAGACTCCTGGGAGGGTAGGTCCTAATTAGGATAAAGCCGGTTGGCGGAAATAACAATGTTAACTATGATGGTGTAGTATCACAAATTACTACTAATATATATAGCCGCCTCTATCCATTTACATCCCTGTAGGACCCCCTAGCGTGTTCACTTTTGCCGATAATTGCTTCCATGTCTGTTTCAGAATGTCTGGATCTAATATTTACACGTCAAATTTATTTTCCTGATAGAGCTTTATTGGTTCTCTTCACGCGCGTCTGGTGTTTTTTTTTGCAGTGTCCACCGACCACATATACCATTATTTTTTTTCCTTGATGTTTTGGCATCGACTGCTATAGTCATATATTAGCCGTGTGTTCTGGATAGGCTTCTTTACTAATTCCATACGCCACCTTTAGGAGCAACAATGTTAATTATTACACAACAGTGAATCCTGGTGGATTATTCCCAGCCGGCACGAGCTTTATCATTCAGACTTTCACATCCGAAAATAAAAAAAGCCCGCACTGGCTGGGAACCGAACCTGGGACCTCTCAGTCACCAGGCGGGCACTTAACCTTGCGCTAACTAATTCCCGCCCACACATTATTATTAATATTATTATTATCATTATTTCGTTGAGAAATTCCTCGAAATAATGTTTAGTCTCCTTGACCAGAACCTACTCTTTGCAGTGACGAACTAGCGCACTCTTGCCTCAGGTTCCGATATTACTGAACAGTACTTCTCAGTGAATGTAGACTCTCTCTCTCCCTATAGTTTCCATGGGGAGAGAGAGAGACCACATTTACTGGGCAGTACTGTTCAGTAATATCGGAACCTGACCTTGGTATATGTTTTGTTCCTTGGTTCCAGTTCGACTACTCATGTCCAAGTACGTCACTATGATGCGATGATGCTACAAGATTCTGATTGGCTAAACCAGGGTTCTTATGATAGGAAGGGGTTATGAAATAAGTGAGCATTTTGACAAGGGGAAGACTGAGGAAAGGGAGAGAATACGTCATTGGAGGGAAATTAAGGTGGCTATCCTGAAATTGGTAACTTTGGTTATATTTACGTCAATTTGCGAATAAATAAAGTTACTAAAGCCCGTGGCGCAGATAAATCAATATAAAATATTATGCCTATTTCTTGTATTTTGTATTGCTAGTTGTTAATTACTTGTTTAATATTGTAACAATACTCCTACATCATACCATGGTGATAAATTGTCGTTCCATATATTCTCCAAGAACAGTATAGCAGCAATGGATTAATTTCTGTAGTATGGGTACCCATTGATTTTTCCAGGATTTGTTCAGACCATTTTAATAAAAGAGATTTTGAAACCAATCTTCAAGAATCTCTCCCGTATGAGAAGTCAAGACAAATGCTTAGAACAACGGTCTGTTCAAACTGTTCTAATGATAAACAGAACTGGTTTGGGATAGAAACTGTTGAAAGCCAATATTTCTGATATGAAAATATGATATAATGTTGGTGTTTCTTTTTAGTTATTCCTACCAATACGTGTTGGTAAAAATCTGGTCTCTCCACTGTGATATCGTATCAATCTGTTGGAGTTCCATTGGAGGTAGAGAGATGCTAGAATCTGTACCAATGGCTGATCGTTTACCATCAAATAATGGTTTGTTCATTAAATTCTATTCCTGGTGCTATGAAATGATTGATATTGATAGGTCTTTATGCCATTTCAGATGAGGATTCACAGTCTCCTTCCACCCCTTGTTCACAACAATGTTACAAAGAACGAGAGAAACTCATTGAACAGTTCTGTGCAATAACACTATTGTACAACAATTATCAGAAGGAAGAAATAAAATTTAAAGAAAAGTTCTCATTACCAAGTGTAAGAACTATCCAAACTCAAAATTATTATGGAACGTTGCAAATACAAATATGTTCAGCTTTATTTAAAATATTAGATATGCACAATTTTACTACTTGCCATTTAATTAAGTAGGATTTTAGGTAGATACCTATATAAAAATGTTAAATTTTTTCTAAGTAAAGAAATTGCAAATTACTATTTATGAATCAATGTGTAAATGATACCGAAATTTATAAAATAAAACATTGACTCATATCATAAATAACAGTACTCAAACAATTTCTGTGAATATTATAAATGTTGTCGATGAAATGTGAATTAGTTTTGTGAACAAGGCAGGGTGAATGACAGTGACTATAGTCTAAGTTATTATATTTGAGTAAACTTCAAGGACGAATAAATATTTTTCTATCATTTTAATCATTTACCCCATTTCACATTCACACATTTTAGAAAAAATAGAGATCAATCATATAACAAATCACACTTTCTTCTTGCACCTGAGGTTCTGGAATAATGTCAACATAGGAGAGTTGTTTTGATTTCTTTCATTAGACATGAAAAGAATTTCTCTTTGAATGGTGCAATTTATTCAACTAGTGTTACAACAGATAAATTGAGATTAGTCTTTGAATCTGAAATATATTTCAAATCTCAGATTATGTGATTGTTCCATGTTTTCTTTTTTTTTAAGGCTCAATACTTTGTATAGAATTTACTTTGTATAGAATTTACTTTGTCATCAGTTCATTCAATTTGATAATTATTATCAACTACGCCCAACATTCAAAATTTGTTATTTTCATCAACTTTGAAACTCTCAGAAGTCTTCGAGATACTTGTGCGAACTAGGGAATATATTAATACATATATGTATTAATCACTGGCACGTTTTTCAATTTACTCCCACCGATTATATGGTTTCGAATAGAGAACTTCGGATAAGGATTCAGTCATGCCACTACACAACTTTTGGCTTTAAAACTACTGGCAAGTTTTCTTCATGTCAGGGTTCCTGGCAGCCTCAGGAACCCTGTAATATGATTGAAATTGTTCATAACGACGGGAATATTGAGATTTTCCATAAAATACAAAACCCTAGAGACTTTAATTTTATTTAGGGATTTTTCTTACAAAATTGCGCTAATTTCAAAATATATCATTTTCCTGTATTTAAAAAAAAATGCGTATTTCACGTTTCCTAGTTGCCAAATAGTTGATCGATCTAGAAAATATTCTGAGTGGTAACTTTCACGGACAAACAAACCTCATTACCTTTCTGATTAAAATGCTCTTGGCCTGAATACTTTGAGGTTACATCACAGAATTTGTATTTTGTGTCAGTTTTGTGGGTATGTGTTACATTTTAATCATAACTGTTAAAATGGTTGAATATCATTTCTACTTTTGAACTTTTTCATGGAACGAATGTGCACTGACAAAGAAATAACCCTACACTCAGTGCCGCATTTGCCAGCTATCAATTATCATGCTACCAAGTACCAGTTAGCAAATTAGCCAGTAAGCAAATGCTACGGGCCCCGCGCCAGGGGGGGTTCGCGCCTGTGCGCAAAGTAAAAAAAAACTATCAAGTAAGATAATTTTTTTTATACCACCTACAGAAAATGAATAAAGTTAGAAATAATAACTATAGCGTGGAATGAAATTCTAGAACACTTGCAAGCGATTAACACTTCGTTGCAGTCGTCCGATCAAGATCTTAACACGAGATAGGTACGCTCTTTATAAATCATTACAAGGCTACTTCCAAGCAATACGATCCAAATTTTCAGATATAGAGGCCAAAGCCCTAATTGGCTGTGAAGAATATCAGCAATCGACTTCAAGAAAACCCAAGCAAAATACAAAGTACGACCTTTTCAGCAGCAGCTCTACTCACAGACCTCATAAATGAAGGCTCTACTACACTCGAAGAAGTTGTAGAACATCAAACACCTAGACAACGTTTTGAAATTCATGTTTTTATTGTTGTAATTGTCTGCATTAGCTAAATGCATGGAAGCTTACCATCAAGTGACTAGTGTATTTGGAATACTTCGGCAGAAAAGATCTTAAAAAGAACTATCGTCAGTTATTTCCTAGATGATGTCGATGACAGTCTGGGCAATGAACTGGTGCAGTTTGCGAAGCTGCCGAAAACAGATGTGGCTGCTGATATTGATAGCAGAAAGAAAAAGCACGAGGCTCAGGAACTTCAAGTTTATAAACTGTTGACATAAAATTCATTGGAATTGTGTTTCCCAAATGTTGGAATAGTGTTTCGCATTCACTTGATTTTGATAATCACCAACTACAGCAGAGAATGTTCTTTTTCAACGTTAAAGCGTTTTAACAATGTGTTAGGGAGCACAATGGGACAAGAACATCAAACGACCTCAATATAATGAACATAGAAAGTGATTAACTTAGAAATATTGATTTGACGAGTGTTATCTCCAAATTTGCTCGGATTAAATCACGGAAAGTCTTATTGTAAATGTGCTGTTTTATTTTATATTCTATACTTTAATACTTAATGCAAATCAAGGGCATCTTGTTCACATTTGCTACGGACCACACGGTGGCTTTATCCGGCACTTCCTAGACTACACAATACCTCTTTCAATAACAAAACTCTAGCTCTAGTTTTGAATTTAGCGCCATTTTGAAATAAAAATCCCTAAACAAAATTAAAGTCCCTAGTGTTTTGTATTTTATGGAAAATCTCAAGATTTCCGTCGTTATGAACAATTTCAATCATATTACGGGATTCCTTAGGGTGCCAGGAACCCTGTCATGAAGAAAAAATGCCGAAAAACCAGTAGTTTTAAAGCCAAAAGTTGTGTGGTGGCATCACTGAATCCTTATCCGAAGTCCCCTATTCAATCCAACAAAATGGGATATTTTAGCGTAATTCAAATTTGGCGCCTCCAATTTCAGGATAGCCACCTTAATTTCCCTCCAATGACGAAAACAATATGCCCGACAAAATCGATGACATTTCATAACCCCCTATCAAGGAACCCTGGGCTAAACTTACTAAACTCTACTGTTCGTTTGTACCTCAGATCAATAAGTAAACATAGATCGGCCCGATGCTACGTAAACATCATATTCACTGAACCGAAGACAACTTTGTTTATTTACGTACCTCTCATCCGTAATGTTTTCAAACATTGACGCCCTGTTGTCAAATTGGTAAAAAAATATGATTTTGGTAGGAACCTACCATTAAATGCATAATCAATCATATTTTATATTCAGATGTATTATTCTAAAAATTCTAGAGAAATGTTTATGTCCAGAAAGGTGTGAAAAAATTACCAAAAAGGAAGATATATGTCGTTTTGAGCTGATAAAATTTTAGGCACTTCGAGCGGTTACTAGAATTATTTTACTCTTGGCAACACCGCTTGTGACACCGGCCGTGGCGGCCATTGTGCGTTGTCGTTTTGTGTTGATGAAGTGTTGTTAGAAATTTTCCTGTGTGTTTTCGTGGTTTTTGTCCTGCTTAAACAACTTAAAGTTACATTTGGAATATTTTTCAAAATGTACAGTGGTTTAGTGAGTCACAATGTCGAAATACTGCTTTGTTTGCAAAACAAATTATAGTAAACAAACATTCCACACGTGAGGTTCCAGTGGCGTCGAATGCACGATGCAAATCATGCAATCAAACGTATTCGTCAAATATAATATTGGAGGACAAAGAAACTCATTCAAAATTACAGATACGAAAAGCCTATGGCAAAGTGGTGAATTCCTCAATGTTTGTTATAAATATCTGTGAGCAGGGGGAAAAACATTGAGATGAAAGGAAAATTGAATGTATTTTCCAATAATATTGACATTGTTAAAATTCTAACAGTGAGGACAATTAGGACAATTAATGATATACCAAAGGACTTACTTTAAATTTTTGGAAATCATTTCTTTGAGGAAGAGCCTTTATCAAACCATAGTTTTGCCTTGGTAAAGGTAATAAGTAGTTACTTCAATTTTTTTTCAAAATCTGATTATACCTTGAATTGTCAATAAGCGGAACTGACAACGTAGAAAGGGTCAGATCTCTTTTTACAAAGACAGTTCTATTTAAAAATCAATAAATACCAAGTGTTGAAATCCTCATGTACTGAGCTTTCTTGAGAATCATTCTTTCACATAAACTTTGACACTTTATATTTATACATTCGTAATATTGTATATGTTAGGTTTAAAATTAATAATAGTGATATTTGCCTATTTGTTATAATAACGTGTGGGTAAGCATATATTTCATTCAATCTGTTAGAATTTTACCAATATCAATATTATTGGAAAATAAATTCAATTTTCCTGTCATAAGCTTCAATGTTTTTCCCCCTGCTTACAGATATTTATAACAAACATTGAGCGAAATGCGAATGTAATTAATATCGGTTGAAGTTGAAATAGCACTCACCAAATCCTTCCAGAGACGAATTAATGAGTAGGTAACTTCTTCAACTCCTGTGTAGACTGTATTGCGGTTTTTTATTGCGGCTTGCGATCGACCAGTTGTCTGAACGTCACTCTGACATTCGGTCGATCGCAAGCCGCAATACAGTCTACACAGGAGTTGAAGAAGTTACCTACTCATTAATTCGTCTCTGGAAGGATTTGGTGAGTGCTATTTCAACTTCAACCGATATTAATTACATTCGCATTTTGCTTTTTGAGGCATTCACCATTTTGCCATAGGCTTTTCTTATCTGTAATTTTGAATGAGTTTCTTTGTCCTCCAATATTATATTTGACGAATACGTTTGATTGCATGATTTGTATCGTGCATTTGACGCCACTGGAATGTGGAATGTTTGTTTACTATCATTTGTTTTGAAAACAAAGCAGTATTTCGACATTGTGTCTCACTGAACCACTGCACTATTTTGAAAAATATTCCAAATGTAACTTTAAGTTGTTTAAGCAGGACAAAAACCACGAAAACACACAGGAAAATTTAAACAACACTTCATCAACACAAAACACTGGCACTTGCGTTCTCTGATGCTTTGAGGAACGTTGCACAAGTATCTGTTAGATTTAATTCAATCCCCGTCGTGGTCTTAGCCAGGAGAGTAGTTGTTTTCTGACAGGTACTTGTCATATGAATGAACTGGTCCAAAATTTAGGAAGGATAATACTCAACAAAATGAACAATTTATTTATAGATGTTGGAGAAGGTTTCTTAACTCATAGGGCCAGTTGCATAAAGAACTTAACAGACAAATAAATATTTGATTTGATGATTACTATGGCAACGCATGTCTAAGCTCACCAGTTATGTTACCTACGTTAACAGAAGGCTTTATGCAACTGGTCCATATTTATTCAAATATTCGTATTGATTCGTCGAAACTTGATCTACACAACATAAACCCCCAGGCACCAAACTCGAAATATAGCCAAGGAACTTGTTAAATCTCTCGAATTAATTACTTTAGACCATAAATAATGCTTTATTTTTGATAGCTGAAAACTCCTAGAATCCAACTAAGGAAAGAATATCATCATAAATCACAAAACTAATCCTCTATCTTGAATCCCCAAATTTTGATAAAAAGTTATTTGCTGCCAACCCCCGGCTTTTTATTGACCCTAGGAATTTTAAGACAAAACCGTGACATAACTTGTTGCAGCTCACAGGTACTGCATTTGCATAAGTAATTTTGACCCCCTTAAAAAAGCACGGCACTGTGCCAGAGGTGTTGTGTTTTGGTTCGAATGTCAAAAACCCGAAACAAAACAGTTTCCGCAAGAATTATCCTCGGTTCAGTGAATATGATGTTTACGTAGCATCGGGCCAATCTATGTTTACTTATTGATCTGAGGTTTGTACTCTCTGGGTTGGTACCAGAAATCCGAAGAGACCAGTTTCCTTGCCAGAAATCCACTTCTATCACAGCTTGAGCTTAGTCTAAGCTGTGTCACAGAATACTGAATGTAGTTCAGTATTCTGTGGCTGTGCCTATATTATAAATTCTATGGTCTGTGGGTGGGACGCAGACGCACACCTGACGCTTGTCTGCTTGTCATTTTCCCAAGGTTATTTTATTCGATTCGAAGCCATTTCCATGTATACAAAAACTAGATTATTTGTTCTTTTTCAAATCCCTGGGGCACATAATTAACTTAGATTTCAAGTAAGTAATCTGCGAAAAGTGGCCCAAGAACTTATTTATGTTCAAATTTTCAGTAGATATGGCCCATTCAGGGGGTGTCCCTTCTGGGAAAAGAAAAGAAATATACAAATATAATGCCCCATGGCCTTTATATAGTATGAATTGGTCTGTGAGGCCCGATAAAAGATTTCGTCTAGCTTTGGGCAGCTTTGTTGAAGAATATAACAACAAGGTCCAAATAGTTTCTCTAGATGAGGACAGTAGTGAGTTCAGTCCTAAAAGTACTTTTGACCACCCATACCCCACAACTAAAATAATGTGGATTCCTGACAATAAAGGGATGTTTCCGGATTTACTTGCGACTAGGTAAAATTAGTGTAAAGTTGTATTCATTTGCTACATGGAGTGCAATGTTTGTATTGGTATTGATCAATATTTCTTTCCAGTGGTGACTACTTGAGGATCTGGAGAGCAGGGGAGCCTGATACAAGGCTGGAATGTGTGCTCAACAACAACAAAAATTCGGATTTTTGTGCACCTTTGACAAGTTTCGACTGGAATGAGGTTGACCCCAACCTGGTTGGTACCTCTTCCATAGACACAACTTGCACAATTTGGGGATTAGAGACGGGCCAGGTTAGTGAACTAGTTTATAGTTGATTCACACAGTGAATACACTGCAATGTTTTTCAGGTTATGGGTAGAGTAAATCTCGTCACTGGCCATGTGAAAACTCAGCTCATAGCTCATGACAAAGAAGTGTATGATATAGCATTCTCACGAGCAGGAGGCGGGAGGGACATGTTTGCTTCAGTTGGAGCAGATGGGTCGGTGAGAATGTTTGACCTAAGACATTTGGAACATTCCACTATTATTTATGAAGATCCATCTCATACGCCTTTGCTCAGGTTAGCATGGAACAAACAGGATCCAAACTATTTGGCAACTATAGCCATGGATGCATGTGAGGTAAGTGTTTGATTTAATAATGATTTCTGATCATACCAGACACAATAGGTCATTGGAACTAGTAATTTTCTAAAACACATTGTAGGTCATTATTCTTGATGTTAGGGTGCCATGTACTCCAGTAGCACGCCTGAATAACCACAGGGCATGTGTAAATGGTATTGCTTGGGCTCCCCATTCCAGCTGTCACATCTGTACTGCTGGTGATGATCATCAAGCTCTGATATGGGATATACAACAAATGCCGAGGGCAATAGAGGACCCCATCTTGGCATACACTGCAGCTGAAGGGGAAGTCAACCAAATTCAGTGGGGTGCAACTCAGCCAGACTGGATTGCGATCTGTTATAATAAGTCTTTGGAAATTTTAAGGGTATAAGAAAACATTTGTATAACTGATTTTCATGTCCTTTTTTTTGTAGTACAAGTATTCTGACACAGTTTTTCAGGTGTCTGGGAAAAGGCATTTCCTCAGAATTAAGCTTCAATAGGTATAAGAAATTTAGTGGGAAGGCCCTCATATACATTTAAAACAATGACACCATGTACACGTATTTAAGCAATTGGTCATCATCAGTAAGTTGTAACTAATCTCAAAGGACCCCGCACAAATCAAATGAGAAATGGATCCCTGTCGAATTTTCTGAAATTTGGATATTTTAGTTTATACCCTTCTGATCAAAAGTCTTCATGGGCCCGAGACCTAAAAATGGACAGTTTTTCAGTTATCGAAGGTCAAAAGTTGCGACTAGTGCAAATCTCTCACACGATCGAAAAAGAATTTGCATCTCTTCCTTTGCTCTCGTCTGCGTATGGCGATTTCACATTCGTCGACATTTTCTTCTAAAAGCCATATTATTCAAAATAATGTGAGTATAAGAATCTTCAAAACACTACCTTTTGTAGAAACTTGACATTTATTGACAATTCAGAAATAGTTATTATTCCTGTCAAAACTGGACAAAGTCATTTATACATGGTTGATTTGCACAAGTTGCAACTTTTGACTTTCGATACCTAAATAACTCCATTTTTAGGTATCGGGCCAATGGAGACTTTTGATCAGAAGGGTATAAACTACAATATATCCAAATTTAAGCCAAGTCAACAGGGATCCATTTCCCATATGATTTGTGTGTGGTCCTTTGTTGCTGGATCCTACAATTGTGTTATCTTGCTATACTAATAATGACCCAATTAGTCAAAAATACTTGTATACAGTTGAATCTCCTGAGGTCTTTCCTACTGAATTTCTTTCCATTATGTATTTCCTCTCAATGATCCATTTTATGTATATTATATATACCTAAAGGGTAGAAGAAGACTTATGATGAATTACATCAGACAAAGTTGGAAAGACTAACCCCAAATCTAATGTCTCCAGCATATTTCAGTGGTATTTTCACCACAATAAATTTTCAATTCACAAAAAGTATCCAACTGAAACAAAGCACAAATCATGTCAATTTCCGGAGATTTGCTTTTACATTCAGCCTCCAACCATATATATCAATTAATTTTATTGCTGGTTGGAGGTATACAGTTCGTGTTTGACTGGAAAATAACTTGAAAAAAATACAATTTTGCCAAAAATCCTGTTTTAATTGTAGATCATTCTCATTTGGCAAAATTCAACCAAAAATTTCTGGATGTTTTCGAATCTTGAATCAACTTCACACATAGCTTCATTGTAAATATTCATTCAATATAATATAAGAAATCATAATGGAATAATGGAACCACCATGTTGCCTGATTTTTTGAAAGATTAAATCAGGTGTGGAGTTTTATGTATTAACTGTAGTTTCAAAATAGTTATTTTGCAGCTTTACTTTAATAAAATGGTTATTCATAAGTAGATTTGTGGTCCTACCAACTCATTGTCACTTTATGAAAAATGAAAATCAACAAGTGAAATGCATACATAAAATTTCATTTTGATATTCATTGTTCATAATCTAGACACTCAGAATTATAAACACTTTTACGAAAAAAAAAAAACACGATGGATCTCATAAAAAGGAGAATAAAAGTTGGTCAAATGGAAGGAAGATTCAGTATTTTGAGGAATGATAAGATCTTATGTAAATATTAAGAACATCTTCAGTAGTTTCAAATAGTTACAAATAATTTCAATAACCTCTTTTAATTTATCATGTTTGCTTTTCTGCTATTTTATTCATGAACTGTGGTTAGAACCGATTTTCTGTTTGGGTTATAGGATATGAGTTATTTATTGGAATCTTAACTTGTATAAAGTTTCAACTAAAAAAGTGGAAGGTATCCCGTTAACAACTAATACTTTCAATGTTTTAGTAAAAAATTAAAGTTACCAATACACACCCACCTTAAGAAACTTGCTCATGACATTCTTGAAAATCATTCTGTGTTATGAAAGTTGAATTTTTTTAAAGAATGTATTGATTTCCATTTTATTTAATGAAATTTTTCATGTACCAAACCGTTTTATTCAATGGACCATTTTCTGGATTGCCTGACTTTTACATGTTTCCAGGTTGGTGGGAACCTTTTTTAAGGTATGGCTGTACAAGAAAGTTGACGCATCAAGAGAAATGAAACGATAACAAGAAACATTTTTCTCAGTTATTTACTGTCGGTTACCGGGACTGTGACCAATCATCGATGCCAGAGTCTAGGAGCAAGCTACCCCCAACCTGGAAATATCAAACTTCTGATACTTCAACCCATAACATACACGAGACTTATGACAGCTTTGCCCAGAAGAAAGGCATGATAACATTTTGTCGAACATCTTGGATATGTGCTGACTGGTCAGAATTGACCTTTGACACCATCCTTTCATTCTAAATGTTGATTCTGTACTGCAAGGATAAACTGCTGGACGACAAGATGGGAGCAAAATATTCGTTGAACATATTTCATAGGCACATGATCCATGGTCTTAACAAGATGAATTTAATAGAATGATTATTTTATCTCAGATCAAACAGTAGATAAAGCCCCATTTGCCATTTTAGTTTTAATATTCAAAACATGGATGCTGCCGGGATACAGTCCACTTTTTTACAGTGGTAAAATTCCCATTTTTTTTATTTTTTTGTGCATTCTCTATGTACTGAAAGTGGGGCACCACAGTTTAGTATTATTTATTTATTTGAATAGTTATAAAAGTTTTTATAAAACTACATGTACATAAATAAAATTTTTAATATGTGTAGGAGTTTTCTTGGTAATGGGGTGAGTAGTGATTCAAATAAACTAACTGATAAAAAGTAATAATAATTTCAAAAAAATAAATGCGGTTTTTTATCCTTAATGGAGTTTCTGGAAAATATTTCAATTGAAAAAATATAACTCCTCTGGAAATGGAAAAATACCTACGATAAAAATTTAGTGATTTTTTGTAACATCAAACAGAAAACAATACTTCCGCGGCTAAAGCCACGTTGGACCTTGAACTGCATCAGATAGATATTGTGAAAGAAAAAATCCGAAAGTGAAAATTTGCATTCAGATACCTCGTTGATTTTTCAATTTTATCAACTTTCCATTGGAGATTCATATATGAGATAAAGCATTCAGAAGTATAATTTACAGAAATCGCTCATTTCATTGATTCGGGAATTGCATCTCTTTCACTAGGCCTCCAATATATTTTGGTCTACAAAAAATCTATTTCACTCTTTGGAGATCATGGGGGAGGTGGGAAGAATTGGAAAGCATACTCTTCAGAAGCAATTTCACTCTGCAGTGATGGCATTATGGGACCATTTCTTGTGCGTTGACACTTTGAATAATGTGTTTTTTGACATAAAAAAACTGTCAGGGGTATGGCATGTTGATTTTTTTTGAAATATGAAGAGAAACAATCAAATGTAGAATCATCTGCGACTGAAAGAAAAACGTTAGTCGCTATTATCCATCGTTCAAGACAACCTCTCTTGGAAAGGTAATAATGTTGAAAAGGGAAACATTCTCAATAGGAAAAACATGACTCCCCTGGAAATGAAAAAATCACACGATAGAAAATAAACTTAAAAAAAACTTTTTAGGAAAAAGCTTTTATTTAAATGCACTAAAAATAATAAAATAAATTTTAAAGTGAATTAAACCCATCAATTTGGAACATTATAAAATTTTAAATGATATAAAAGCTTGTCGCGAGAAGTATCTATGTATTTCTTATTGTAAATTAAATTTAAAATTACCTCAAGATTTATTCTCTTATTTTTTTTTTCTTTGGTGTTCTGGCATCGACTGCTATGGTCATTAGCCACGTGTTCTGGATAGGCCTTGTTACTAACTCCATGCGCCACCTTAGGAGCAGCACTGTTAATTGGAACGCAACAGTGAATCGTGCAGGACTCGCCCCAGTCCAGCCACGAGCTATTCTCTTATTAACTGTTGAAATATTTTGCGAATTCCTTTGCGTTCTCTATCTAGCTTTTGAGGGGGGGGGTTAATTTTTTTCAAACCATAATATTCGACGGTCAGATATTTTTACGGATTTTTCCGATTTTAATTTTCCGAGTTTTCCAGCTTTTTTCGAGAAAAGGGGGGGCTAGCCCCCTTTACCTATTTTTTTCTGTTGTAATTTTTGACGTCCAAATCCGTCAAGAAAACTTCCCAAACCCTACGCGTTCTCTATCTAGCTTTCGGGAGGCAGGGAGGGACAATTTCTTCGACATTAATGTATTGTCATCGGAACTGAACCAACAAGTAAAATTTCAATTCCATAGGATAAGAGGAAGTGGTTCTAATTGAGCTTGCAAGATTTGTACCCATCTAACACACACACACAGATCAAGTTAAATAAAAACTTGAAAAAATGAAGCTATTTTTTGTTATATTACAAAATTATTATCATTACTGTATTGTGTAAATTTTGTCCCTAGGTCACTTCGTCAATTTCATGTTTATTTTTTCTTTCTAAATGGTCTTTTATGGATTTTGATTCCATTTTATTTGTTTTATATTATCTCACTTTCTTTATCTTTACTCCCTCTAATATCCTGGTTTTTTTATTTGTTCATATTATTATTATTGTTCTAGATGTGTTTCTTGTGAAAATGTTCGAAACGACACAGCAGAAAATTGATTCCATTTATGAAATTCAAATAGTTCTTTTGACAGATATTCAAAATTTTCTCGTATCATTCGATTCGTCTCTTTCAAAACTATCTGTCATATAGAGATGGTCATTTGAAAAGATATAGATAACTCGAAAATATTGATTTTGCAACATTCAAATCTCGGCTGGGGGCAGAGTATTGTAATCAAATTTTATTTTCATGGACAATATAGCATCGAAAAAGAACATTTCACATACGAAATATCATTATCAACAAAAATAAATGAAATTTAAAAATATATATATAAATTAAATAAAAAACTAGCTCACTATATTCAGAACTTGATCTCTAGATTTCAAAAGTTGCAAAATTTACTTTGGTGTTTCATTTAAAAAATTAAATTAAAATTAGCAGGCACTATGCAATTTAAGAAAGTGCTTTCAATCATGAGCATTGAGTGCTTTCAAATCATGAGCACTTTTGACATTTGAAAAATGAAATTTAACTTAATATATATAACTCTTTATTAGCACAATTTGCTCTTTACAGAAGGAACGAACAGCAAATAAAACTACCCAAAGACAACACATTAAAAGTACCTATCTGTTTAATTTGTAAAACAATAATGGCCATACACCGATCCATGGCAACAATATTGTTATAGAACTTGCTCGCTGTTCTTTTTTTGAATTCTAAACAAAAAAATCCATATTTCAGAAGAAAAGACAAAACTACTTCTGTGGCTAAAACCTTGGCAGATATATTATACATAAATGTGCAACGATGTTTTATTTGAGGAAAAACTTTGCAATAGCTCTCTGAGAGGAACAATAAGGGAAGTATAATAGTTCTACTTTCTAGAAAATAAGAATAATAAAAATGAACTCATAAGAACGCCATTTCTAATCTATTTTCTTTTTGTTTGCAATATTCAGGAAATTCATGAGGGCCTATATCACCTTGGTGTTCCCATTTACAAGAGATATAAAATCATTTCCACTCAAGATTTGAAGTGTGCCATGATTTTTCGTCATCTCAATGTTTTGTATTAAAGCTAATAATATAAATAAAACAGGCATATATTTTAATAGTTTTTTAATTATGCCACATATCTAATTATACTAAAATATATTGTGACACATGTGTCAATAAATTTCATCATAAAGATGAAAAAAAAGGGGCAACGCACAAGTCACCACTATTACATAAAATTATATAAAATCGATGGTTGTACTCTAACTTAACGTGTAATTTTGTTATGGACGGTTCAAAAAATAGTGTATGTTACAACAAAAAAATATAAAACAAATGCAGAGCGCTGTGCGTGTCTTTAGGCGCGCGCTGTTGTCAGACAAAAAAAATATATGAAATTCAAAAAATGTAATAAATGTTCAAAATTTTTAAATATAGGTACAAGGTGTTTCAAAAAATTAGGAGTAAAGTTTTCGCAAGCAGTAAATAGCAACTTTAGAAAGTGTTTTCAATCATGTAGCACCAAAAGTGCTTTAAAATAACGAGCATTTTTTAAATCTGAATAATGGAATTTAACTTAACATTTTACGTTGTCAAACAATAATGGTCAATAAACCGATCCAGGACAGCAATATTGTTAAAGAACTGCTTGATCACTATTCTTTTTTTGAATTTTAAACAAAAAAAAAAATTTAATTCAATAGCAAAGACGTAAAACTTCAGTCTCTGTGACACCTTGGCGAATATCGAACCACATCTTTTTGACATAAATTAGTGCAAAGAGGTTTCATTCAAGGAATAGCATTTTAAGAGCTCTCTGAGACGAACACTAAGGATAGTACATAGTTCTACACTCTAGAAAATGAGAATAATAAAAATAAAATCCTAAGAACACTGTTCCTAGGCAATTTTGTTTAGTGATAATTTTTTAATTTTAAAGAGCCCCTTTTGTTTGCCATCTTATAAATGGTCTTTTAGTCTTCAACACTGAATACGAATTTATCATCACAACTGAAGAATTCATAATGATGGATATTGCGGCTGCTAAATGAAAAATGTATTTTTTTATCCAAACTGGTTATATAAGGTTTTTGAGATCTCGCAGTATTAATTTGAGATCGTAGTGAACGAATTGAAGATACGAAGTTAAATATGGCGACTGTAAATGTGAATAAATTAGGTAACTTCAATGAAACAATAACAATAATACTCTCCCTTTATTGTCCTCTCCAAGGAGTGAACACCAAAGGCATGGCCTGTGCGGAGTAGGGACGGCTATTAGTATTATTTGCCATGGCGCTCCGGGCGACTTTTAGTGGTGCAGTCGTTATTTCAACATATATGTATAATATTAACTGAACTTACGAAAATACTCAAAGTTTAATGAAAAATGTAATGGTAGAAATGTGTATTAATACGTAATAATCTTACAATGACGTCTCTATTTGTGGGGCTTCTAATGAATATAAAGCTTCCGTCAAACCAAAGCGGGAACGGAACTTTAAAACCGTGCAACTTGTTAGAAAAACAGTACACGTAGCAAACTATGTATATTTCGTTGCTTGTATGCATTTCGGAATACGAATAATCACATCTGTATGTCCCACTATATAATTTAGTCTCGCATTCATCTCGTTCCCGCGTTGGTTTGAAGAAACCTTTAAGCCTTGTCCACATTTGTAAAGATTTACGTTGTATGTTGAATGTACGATTCGCCACAAATATTTGCGTCGCAAATTTGGCAACCGGCTTTTTCAAATTTATGCGTTGTGCACCGTGCGTCCCTGCTCAATACGTGTGCGAAGTTGTGTGGTGTTTTGTTGTTGTACAATACGCCAAGTCCTGGATCATTTTCTTCACATGAATCCACTCGTTCACCATTTTCGAATGAGGTTTTGGATTCCAATTATGCAAACGCAAATACACAATCATCAGTCAGTCATACTACATCAGAAGAAGTAGCAGCAGAACTACACGACTATGTTTATTTCAGTAAACTTTAATCAATTATATGTTTTAGATGATGTGAATTCTACTTTACGTTTCGTTTTATTGATACGTGTTTTCTGTTATGGAAAAAGTATCAATAAAATCTTATTACTTACCTTAACATAATCCTTTAATTCGTCAATTATAAAGCACTGCAGACTTCTGGAACGAAGAGTGATACGCTTTGTTTAGATATTTTGAACAGATATTGAAGGCTTGCATATATGAATCCCCCGTTTCCAGAAAACGTGTAGTGTTAGATGAGCTAATTTTTTTTACAGGGATGGCTTTCCTAAGCTTTGGCAATTTTCGGTCCAATCTTATTTATTAAACACTCAAAATCATTTAGTGACATACGCAAAAAAATTTTGAAATGCAGTACGCTCATCCAAGGATAATAGATTCACTAATTCAATACCGTCTAATTGTTTTCTGTTTTGATACAGATGCCTTATCCAATACCGCCTCATATTTTTTGTTTTTTCTCTTTTTCCTTTTTGATTTTTTGATAATAAGATGGTGCATAACAATAAGGAAAGCAGCCCATTTCCTTTTCAATGAGTTATCAGACATAGGTACTCACTGATTTCAATATCTACCAACAGAACACCAAAGCAAAAGCAATGACAATAAAACTTGATGAAATTACTGCGTTCTGGAAAAATACGTCCACAATTGCAAGATTTTGTTGCGCAAATTCCTTTGATCTCAAAAAAAAACCGACAAGCCACGGATGGCATGCGTTGAATGCGGCGAAAAATTTTGCGTACCTTTGCATGCGGCGAACACATCCACACTCGCATAAATTTGTATGTTGCATAAAAATTTGTGCCGAATGCCCCGCACAACGTAAATTTTTACTAATGTGGACGCGCCTTTATAAATCGTTTGAAGAAGAATCTGCTAATCATTTTCCGTTAACTTGTTATAAAAGGATCCGAGAAGAGAAGGAGCCTATTAAAAACATCTTGTACATCTCTGGAACATTTAATAATATATATATATATATATATATATATATATATATATATATATATATATATATATATATATATATATATATATATATATATCAATAATTTTAAACAATAGGCCTTTTCATTTAGATGACAAATGACTAACTTTGTTTACCTGTCAGACCCAACGGCAGTGCCGTCGAATATTTTTTCTTTTTAAAGGAAATAAAATAATCTTTTTTCTCATGGATAGTTGACTTGAATTTACATGGAGAAAAAAACTCACTATTTGAAAATATTCGTGTATACTGTTTTATATAAGAATTAAAGGTTCTTTTGGTGGTATAAAGTAGGTTATATTTACTTAACATATAAAGCATTTTTTTTCGTTCCAATGCTTTTTCATTTGATGTAAGTATAGGTATATTGTTTTTGAGAAATGCTGATTTGAGAAAATAAGAATGATCTCTATTCAAACTTATGTATATCTAACCTCAAATAATCATTGAAATTAATCTACGAAGCAATGGTTCTTGTTCTATTGCTCAATTATAAGCCCGTATCTGCAAAAAATCTAAAATTTGTTTTTTTCGTTTCTCAGAGTTTCCCGCAGATAAGTGAATAGGTGGTACCCAGTATCGTGTTTGAAAGAGACTAGATTCTACTTTTAAGTAATACCTTGCATGGCAATGACCAATAAATGTTTGAGAATATCCATTAGGTCTCTGTTCAGGGTATCATTTATCAGGTAGATTACACGCTCTTGAAAATGTGGTAATTTTTAAGGGAAATACGCAAAAAATCAGTGAATATTCAGTTTCAAATTATTGTGAGATCATGTCTATAATTTTTACTGTATTCTGGGTATTGAAAGTTTCTCACAACACAGATTATTATAGGTACCCTAATAGCACCATGAAGTCCGATGGAAATCCATAGGACATCCTCTCAGGACATTCGGGACGTCCTTAGGATGTGCAAAATTGGTACCGCGGACGTCCATTGGACATCCGTGGGAAGCACCAATGTCTCGACTTCTCACCAAAATTGGACGTTCTGTAAGGATATCCAATGGACATCCACCTGGGATGTTAATCGGACGTCCCCGAATTACATCAATCGAAAGTACATCTTGGACGTCCTTAGGACGTGCAATATTGGTACGTCCTTAGGACGTGCAGTATTGGTAGTGCGGACGTCCATTGGACATCCGTGGGAAGTACCAATGTTTCGACTTCTCACCAAAATTGGACGTTCTATAAGGATATTCAATCGACATCCACCTGGGATGTTCATTGGACGTCCCCGAATTACATCAATCGAAAGTACATCTGGGACGTCCTTAGGATGTGCAGAATTATCAGATGTCTACATCTCTTTCAAGACTAAGATTATGATATTGTTTTGGATACCTACTGGAGATACCAATTTGGATGGAACCAGATTTACTTACTATGTAAGCTCAGCACTCTCTCAGAGTCATTCAATTCGGTTTTGTACATATTTAAAGGATACACACAACTCTCTATATTATATATATTTGTAAATTCTCTTCTGTTATGGCATTTTTTTCATTTCATGGGTAGTAATTCCATCAATGTGGAACCTATGGATAGAAATAACGAAAATTGAGTGTTGGAAGGTCAATGCTACTTTCCGTTCTATAACTCTCATTAGGTTTGGATGTCAAGCAAAAGAGGTATGGGACCACAGAAATATAATTATATTTTTATGTATGGCACCCAAATTATTCATCCTCCAATAATACACAAAGGAACTAAACAGTACCACAAAGTTAATCGAAAGTTTAAAAATAATTTCGATTTGGTTGAACAATCATAAAATGACTTTGAATATTGATAAATCTTCCTTCATGTTTTTGTCAAAAAGAAAATCTAGACATATTGCAAATTCATTAGCTTTCAACGGAAAAAATATAAAATATTCAGAAACAACAAAATTTTTGGGATTATACATTGATGAAAACCTTTCTTGGAAAAGCCATATTGAAAATCTTAGAAAAAAAATATCTCCTATAATTGGTATTTTGTTCAAAATTCGATATTACATTCCTTTGAAATATCTAAAAATGATTTACTTCAGTTTAATTTATTCAAAATTACAGTATTTAATATCAGTATGGGGAAGTGCCAATTGTACTATCTTGCGTCCACTCAAATCTTTGCAAAACAAAAGTATCAAATGTATTTTTAAGTTACCATTCCTTGAATCTACATCACATTTATATGCTCCAAAAAATCTTTTGGATATCAATTCTTTGTACAAATTGAAAATATGTATATTCATCCATTCTGTCATCAATAATAGGAAACATTCATCTCTGGAATTTAATTCAACTGTATGATACCATACACAATCACCAAACTAGACAATCAAATAGTCTCATCACGCATAGAATAAAGACAAACATTGGGAAAAAATCAATTTTATATAATGGAATTTTGATATTCAATAATATACCCAATAAATTAAAAAATATCGAACAAAAAGATCGTTTCAAATTTCATTTAAAGAAGTACTTATTACAATGATACTTGAAAAAAAAAACTGATGCAAACATTTTCAACTTGAAATTTTGTTGTTTATTGTATTAGTTATAGATTTAGGTCCCTATTATAAACATTTATGTTTCTTGGGGTCAATAAAGATTATTATATGTAAAGATTGTATAGTTCAATATGAAAAAAATTGCACTTTTTCTTATTCTCATGAAAATGGTAAATTGTACAGAGTAAACAGTCAGTTTCTGAGGCAAGCATAAGTGCAATGTTTTAATTATAGATTACCTATAATACGAATACACTTTATCAAAAAAGCACCCAAATTCCATTTTAGGATTGCAATCATAATCCATAAGGTAGAATATACAAGTAGAATTGTCTATTACACAAGTCAGAGGTTTGGAAATAAAACAGTTAGGTATCTCAAGTATTGATTGAATGTGAAAAAACTTGTATAGATTTTCTTCATTATTATTTAGTTTTCAGATGGTGGATTGAAAACTCATAAAATCTGTCAAGAAACTTTAAAGAAGTTGAATAGGAAGGAAGGTCTGATGAAATATTGCTGCATTGAAAAATTGTTTCGGGGAATAGGAAAGAAACAAAGTTGTTGCTTAAAGTTTATTCGAAAAAACAAATCTGATATTGTTAAAAATATATTGTAAAAATATTGTATGATATGTCTTGAATGTCTTGATTGATAATTGTGTGGCGCATTTGCTTTTCAACTGTAAAACCTACAGCACCACAAGGCTCAATCGTGAGTTTGTACAAATTCATTCAAAATAACGATTCTTTATAGCAATGCGACATAATTTATATCTACTATATTTGATACAAGCCTTGTGTTACCAATTTTGATTACAACACAAACAATATTAATATAAGAAATAGGTAAATTTTGTAATCATAATCATGGGCCCTGGTAGTCGGCTGGTAGAGCATTTGTCTCTCAAGCGTAGGGTCGTGGGTTCGATTCCCAGCTTGGTCACCGGTCTCGTGCATGGCATCACACGTTAAAGGTAAGGGCTGCGTCTTCTCTAGCTCGCATAAGTCTTTCGAATACTTCTAAGTGTTGCACGTAGGAGTGCAACAGGTTGAAGGAATTAACAAATTCAACAATTAAAAAAATTTATAAACCTAAGTTGAAGCTATATATAAACTCTTCTCCACTTCAAAAAATTAATGATAATTAAACTTATTTGAGTAATTAATAAATTGCTACACAATTACAATTTCACATGCTATAAAGAAAATGCCAAAAAGCTAGGTGGATCTGGCAGCCTTAACAGCTCAACATAATATTGAAAATTGTGAGATTCTTCAACCAAGAAAATTGTGCTCTTACACTACTGCTTTTCTGGTCCACTAGCTATCAATAACAAAATATAAAAATTGGACTACCCCAGATCATTTGTGAAGAGAACAAATCAACATCCAAATGATTATGAATAAATATTATGATCGCAGATAACCAAAGAATGCTTATTGTTAAAATTACTGGTGATACATTTGTTATCAAGAGTACATTTTCATCATTTTCAGACATTCACAAATCACGTTATCACCTCAAAAAATAAATATTGTTGTGAAAGATAGACTCATCAAATATGATTGATTATGTAATGTAATGGCATAAAAATAAATGAGTGATGCTTATTTTATTTGAAAAATAACTGCATTAAATAAACATATTAGAAAAATAGGCAGCAAACTAACATCAAATACTTTTCAACATAATATATAATTTTGATGGCATTTTCTAGGTACATTTCATTTAACTTTGACAAACTGCAAACATTTGTTCAACTGAAACTGGTGCTTCGCACACAATTTGTCATTTAATTGCATACTGTTACCAATATATAGATAAATCATTTTGAAGAGTACATATTTGAAACAAAAATTGAGTTAGTCAGTTAAAACTATGATAATAGTAATAATAAACGTTTTTCCACTACTAGCACTATTATTTTAATACCAAGAAATTATTTTCATGAGCAAGTGGTTGATATAACTTAATTTTCAAGGTTACTAATCAAAAACAAATAATGAAAAATAGTAAAAAAACAAATATAGTTAATTTTTTAAAAAATGGTTTTATTAAATGATGCTCAATATATAAAGGTTTTATGAAAAAGGTAATTGTTATGACTCTTTGCTTCTAGAAAATGATATATGATTTCTGAGAATTAAATCAATTTTAATTTTTTCCCTGATGACAAAAAAAAATCGTAAACTTAGCAACCAGTAAATAATTATCATTTCAAAATAATAATTTGTTGAGTTACAACACGACTGAACTATTTCGAATAAGACATTGGAAAAGAATAATTACAAGCAGAAAATGATATTGTTGCTTCTGGGTGCTTTTCGGCAAAGTGATATGTATGACAGCTCTCCAGAAATATTAATGCATTACTGTTCATTTCTCATACATAACTATCTTTCATTAACAATTCAGTTATTCATGTTTAATGCAACTTTTGAATATAAACAGTCCATAGTCTTACTTCTTCCATAAAATAAATATGTTACCATTGAAAATTGTAGAATGTAAATAGCTATAAAAGACTGCATTAGTTATGTCAAAAAATACTCTTGTAAGATACAATATTATTTGCTTAGCAATATTCGTATATACCAAACTAGCCATTAGTGTGGTTGATTTTTGATGAGCCAATGTTTTCCGTAGAAGAAATTCCAGCAGTTTCTTCCTGGTCGCATTTGCAGATCTCGTTTCATGAAAAAAAAAGAAAACAGTTAGGTACATTAACAATGTTTCAATACAGCTAATTCTCCGACATAAATGAATATGATATATATGGATAAGCATGACAAAAAATACAAGACTTGAAATGTGAGTATGGTTGGAGTATGTTTCAATTATTTTATTGCTTTTTATCAAAACTGCATAACTATTCAATGTGAGAATTGAAATTTCTTTGAAATTAAAAAAAAACTACCATGAATGAAATTGATTTATTTTTCAACATAATGCAAATACAATGATGACTTTAGAGAAGAATAATATTTTTCACACTAAAATTGATGCAGGAAAAGAACTCATTCAAAAATTTATTATACAGTCATGAGAAATAAGTGTTGTTTTCAGAAGACAAGCAAACTGTCAGTCCTTGGAAAAAATGGAAGTAATTCGACAATATTTTCAAAAGGTATTTTCTTCTTTCACATTAGGTACTTGAAAATTAACCAACCAAGCAGTAACAAATACAACTTGGGATAATATTCCTCTCACACTAACTGGCAAATTTTTTTTCAACAATCTGAAATATTTTATTCTACCCACAACATGTTCTCCATATTACATTCTTTTTTTGCAATTATTTTTGTCTCAATTTTCTCCTCAGGTGTTAATTTATCACAGCCTTTCAAAAATGGTGGAATATTTAATGCTATTTTTTTTCTAATTGTCAAGTAGGTACTTTATGTGAAAACCTCTGTCAGCTAAAACTAAGTCACCTTCATCTAGTAAATCCATTAAATTGGACTTCTTTACCTATTCTTTATCCGATATGGAAGCTTTGAACAAATCGATAACAAAAGGTATAGCACCATTTGGAGTACAACCTTTTAATACTTTAAATGTAGTATGAGCTTTGTAAGAGGAATACAGATTGCTTTGGTGCTCAAAATTGCTTGGCACTTGACAAAAAAATTCAGTGCAATCATTGATTACTCTAATATTCTTTGATCTTTTGAATTAATATATGGGCAAATGTTGCTTTATCAAATCTCTAGATGGGAACATCATAGGCTGAAGTATATTAAATATATATGTTTTCTCCAGCTGGTAAACCCGTTGAAAGATTGAATCTATAATGTAAGTATATCTTCAATTAATGAACCAGTGCTTAATCTGATCAAAACTATAACGAGTTCTTTGAAAGGATTTTTTTCTCCAAAGGTCGATTAACCTTAAAATTTTTACATCCCCAATACTGTAAAGGCTCTATGTGTTGCAAATATGAAAATTTATATGAGAACGCTGGTAAAAGTTTGAGATGTATAAAACTTACACTTTTTATCACTCTGCTTTAGACTTTCCACAAAGTTATTCATGTCTTCTCCAGCTTCATTCCTTTCCAGTTCTTCAATCCTCTTCCGCAACATGGAATTTTCATTAGTATTACATTTTCCATATTTTCAATTTGTAGATCGATAGAGGATCATGGCATTAGCCCATTTTTTACAAGCCTGCAACAAACCCTAATGAAACATTGAGTTTTTCCAGAGTTTTACCTTTCCACAACCTAAAAAAAGTGAAAAATAATATAGAAAATCAATACGAGTGTAGAAGGATTTATAAACAATTTTTCTTCATCAAATTCTATCATCTTAAACAAATATTTTCAATTTGTCAAGGACTTGTGGCATTCTGAATCAGCCTAACAAAAAATCAAAACAAATTGAAACATTTTCTTTGTGAAGGGATTATAATTTGGCGGATGGAAAGTTCATCAATTAAATTTTAAATTTGTTTTTACGAAACTTTCAGGTTTTCGGAGAAAACCCCTCAAAAGCAGAGCTTTAGAGGGAAAACTGTTGACTAATAATTTGCCATCCACACCTGCATAAACTTTCTTGATTAATTCTATCGACTTTTCAGGTTGTGGAAGTTTATAGAATTGAAAAACTTTAAAAAATTATAATAACTGAAATGTAAACACAGTGAACCCATTCCATTTGATTTCTAAAATCATTTTAAAAGTAAACTAAAACTTACCTGTGAAAGGTTCGAGTATGGTTTTTCCGATTTCTTCTGCACCAACACAACATTCCGATACCATTGTAGCTGTCACACAGTAAAGTCGAGCTAATAAATCAATTACACTATAATTACCACAAGAAATGGTATATAACACACAAAAATAAAAGTAAACCACGGGGAATAGGTATTTTATTCACTAGTAATTATTATTCACTTTCGAACGCCAATGGTTGCATTTGTCTGTTGTCATGAAGTTGACGGTTGACAGAATGTGAAAATACCGCTAATTTTGAACTGAGCCAATCCCAAATTGTTATTTCAAAAGTAACCAATGGCTATTCACTTTCCCAATATCCAATCAGACTTTGGGTCTCAAAACGAACGCATGCGCCTTAAAAAATCATCTAAATGAAAAGGCCTATTAGGACGGGTACAGTTTCATAATAGAAAAAGTATATAATATATGTCTGTTGATTCCGGAGATGCTAACATCATGAATTTGAAATATTGGTATCATAAGGAATATCTGAAAATGAATAAATTTTTTCGCAAATCATTGAAAAACTTATTGCTATCTTTGGAGTCGCCCTATATATCGCAGATACGTGCAGGGATTATTATATTCTATAGTGGATTTGAACAATCGATGCATAGTTCATTTGAGACATGTATTGAAAAAAATATGTTCACAATGGCCTTTTGAAATAATTAACTTCGACACCCTGTATAATCTCAACTGTCTACAATATATGAAAAATTCGTGCAAATTCACTGAAAGCCATTTGGGGTGCAACGTTCCTATTTTCCAAAGTTTTTTAGAAAAGGGTCAAAAATAGGCACATTTTTTTTTCAGCGTCTGACAAAACCGTATTAGACTATGAACTGCCGCAATAATCTTTGCTCCGAAATGATACGTCGTCTCCCGGCCTTATATGGTTACCCCATTTATAAGAGATTTTTATTTAATTTTTTCATAAATCATATCATATAAATATTTATACAAACTCCCCAGTTAACACAAACATCTAGGAGATGTTGCTTTCATGATTATTATGGTAACAAAATGAGTTGCATTTAAACATCACTGTTACCACTTAGTGATGCCACATTTTATGAATTGTTCACGATTTTCTTCTCGTTAGTGTCGCTTTGAGCACAAAATGTGAAGAAAATTGCAAAGCACATTAACATGAATTTTGGTTTCATTGCGATTTTGTCGGTATAGAAGGAATTAGGTTGGGAACAAAATTAAGCATGACATCACCATCTCGACACAAAATGGCCAGAGTTGTTTGTCGAGTCGATGAGAGTTAAGTAGAATCTGTATTTGGTTGACGCCATCCTTTAAATATTCTATAGGTACTTCTGATAGTGTGTAGTGTTGTGTTTGATTCTTTTAATTTCAATACTTGAATCAAATGTGTTTATTAACATTGCCCAATTATTATTTCTACCAAGAACTGTATTCCTTCAAGGACTAGAACGGTGAGTAGAAAGGTAGAAAGGTAAATTCAGTGATTTACAGAATTTGGCATTTTCAGGATAGGTACTGATTTCGCCGCAAATAAAATGCTGTCCAGAGAATTGAAGTTGAATTATAGATTTTTCTACATTTCTGTATATTGTTTTTTTATGATTTAGACAGAATTTGATAATTTTATTTTGTTTGTGAAAAGTGTATACTACGGAATCAACTCACGCATTTGTTTTCTAGCATTCCATTCCATATGAACAGTATTTCATCAGTAAAAATAATGACATTGAGGTAAAATTTCTATTTATGTTGAAACATGGTGAGATTTGTTTTATTCTTGACATACAGGAGGAGCAGAAAGTGAAGCGCATTTTTGAATAAGTACCAGTCCTTTCAATTTCACATTGTTACATCGGAAGGGTCTCGATGTGCATTCGATTCCGAAGTATGAATGGAATGTCACATTGGGCTAATTTCGAGTCACATTTTGATGTCTCGACATGACCAACGGGGCACCGAATAGACGTTTATGCGATAATAATGGAAGTCACTTTGCGATTCACTGGTGTGATCTGAAACATGAATGTGAATCCCACTACCATCTCTGAGACCATTCTGTGTTGACTGGGTCGTTTCTACTCAAGATAGTTTGAAGTGTTCTATGATTTTCATCATCTCAATGTTTTGTGTTAAAACTAATAATATAAAAAATAACATATATGAACTTGGGAGCTTTCTTTTTAAAGTAAAAAATAATATAATCAACTGCGCAGAACTACTTCATCTAATACATTTTAATTATAAAAAAAAATACTAGAAATTCTGATCTTTCATAAATACATTTTTTTCATACCAATTATGCATTAAACAGTCCGATTCCTCGTATTCTGAAGATAGGGAACCAATATCTTAATTCCTTAAGTTTATTTAAATGTTTCGCTTCAGGTCTTCAAAAATCAATTGAAAAGACTATAGTAATTCTATAGTTGTCGTCAAACATATAAGATAAATGGTCGATTGGCATGAAATTGACTCCCATGCCGCCAACCAGGGTCGGACTAGTACATATGCCACTAAATATTGTGACGCGTGCAGATTATTCATGTTAATTTAACAAAAGCACTGTAACTTTTGTATTCAGAATAATCCATTTTTATAATTATTAGTATCCTTGGATTAGGTAAACAACTGCCCCGTCGAAATCTAATTTGCTAATAGCTGCGCGTACCGCAAACAGCTGTGATTTCTATTATAACTACGCCCGACCCTGCATGGAAAAAACATACCTACTTAATTGCTGAGGGCCTTTACATCTTCAGCGCCAAGTGTTACGTGGGGGCGATAGGTGGAATAATTTGAATAGGTAGAGATGTCAATAATTTTATTTATTGATTTAGTGCGATTTTAGTCTGAAAAACTGTTTGGTTATTGACAAAATAGGAATTAATTTCCTGGTAATTTCCTGAAGTTATGTAAGTATTGATATTGACTCACACTGAATTTAGCCAATTTTCTCATGTGATTACCATATAAGGTGTGTATGGCGTGGTACTATGCATTTTTGGCAGAAATATATATTTTTTGATTGTTTTTTTTTTTGGAGGAAATGTGAGGACTAGCACAATATTGCTCATACAGGATGATTCCTAAGGTGGACCGGTCCGTTCATTAATTTCTCGCATTGCAAGGAAAATAATGGCTATAGGTGAACATGTAAAAGACAACAATTCGTTTTTGAGATGCAGGGCGTTAAAGTTGAAAATTAATATTGAATTTACTTTAATTACTGAAGGATCACCAATCACATACTATTCAAGATATCCAACGAAGGCGTTCCATTACATCCAGTGGAGGTGAGATATAACCAGATGGGTGGGAGTTAGAATGTACGTATATTTTTCACCCACCCAGCTATTCAGAATATTTTAGGGAGTAACAAAATGCCCAAGAGCAGATGAATAAAAATATAATTGTACGAAACAGAATGCCAGTGTCCAATATTGATTATATACCCGAATTTGATTTTAGGATAGAAATAAATATGATTGCATTAAAACTTGATAGAAATCACCGACAAAAATCGAGAAAACTATATTTGGCACCAAAATTTAATGTAATTGTGTCGGATGAAAAGTCCGTTCAAGACACCCATATGATAAATATAATTTTGGAATTTTAGCACAATTGATTATTGACATACCACACTGAGAGCTTCCATTAGAAAAAAATCACACAGGGTGCAAATCATCTATTAGAAAATCTTCAACCACGAAAGTATTACTCCAGTTCAAAGTAAAATGATTTTTCGCAATAAAATTTGTATAAATAATGATAGCGTGGCAACGCACTATTCGATCTGAAAACATAGAATTACAGAGAGTTCATATAAATGAAACACAGAGCGATCAATTGGAGAGTTGAAATTATTTTTATGGAAGACCATGTTGGTATATGCACTTATTTGAGAATTCCCTTCACTAGATTATTTTTAAATTATCTGAATTCCTGACAATCCAGATGTTGAGTCGTGAAGAATGAACACCCTGTGTACACAAGAATGTTTTTCATTTTTTTGTTGAATAACTTTTTAATGAATGATAAATTGAATCATTATACTGCATATATTTTTTGAATTACTCGTATCTATGTACTTAGTATCGATATCTAGTATACTCATTTATCTAAAAAAATGAAATAATTAATCCTCTTTCAATAATGAATTTGATGCAACTGAAAAATTCTATACCCATGGCGAAGTTACCTATAATGCACTAGCTATTTCAAACTCTTGCACCACTTGCCCCCAACATTATGTGGCACTTTCCAGGCAGAGATGGAAAAGATAAGACCATTTTTTGCGGCTTTTTTTATTTATCTTATATTTTTTTTGTTTTTACGAAACTCCCAGGTTTTTCGGAGAAAACCCCTCAAAAGCAGAGCTTGTGCGAGCAAGGGAGATCCGGGACCTACAGTTTAAATAAAAGAGGAATCCGAACCACTTCAGCTCAGTGACACACGACCGGGGATCGAACCCGGACCGTCTGGGTGGAAGCCAAACGCTCTAACAATCTCTTTTTTAGTTTTGTACCAAATTTTTTACACCTAGTAATGTAAACACTATATATAAACATTTACTTTGTATTTCACACTTTTAAAACTTGTTTTGTAAATTGCTTCTACCGTTAATGAAAAAGTAGATAAATAAAATAGGCATATATTTCAATAGCTTTTTAATTATGCTACATGTCTAACGGTACTAAAATATTAAATAAATTGCTCAAGATAGTTCGAAGTGTTCTATGATTTTTATCAAAACAATGTTTTGTGTTCAAACTAATATAAATAAAATAGGCATATATTTCAATAGTTTTTTTATTTGTGGTACATGACAAATGGTACTAAAATATATTAAATAAATTGCAACAAATTCTGCCAATAAATTTCATCTTAAAGATGGAAAAAAAGAGGGGCTACAAGAGACCACTATTTTCTGTTACATTGTAGAAAATAATTACATAAAATATAGCACAAAGAAAATGTTTCTTTAAAACGATCTTTTTCCCTAGCAGGTTCTAAATTAATTTGTACTATACATTTTTATAAAATATTTACAAAGCTACACTAGCCAGAACATTGATAAATGAACAAAAATACAGAGTCAAAGACAAGTATACTTTAATGTCAGAAATTTAATTAAAATTATCCACAAACTAATACAATGCAAGTTAAATGGCATTCAACAAACTCAACTGTTCTCCATCCAAAAAGATTTAATCAGCATTCAAGAATATAATTGAGATAAGATAAAATCTGGACTCAATAATTTTTAAGAAGTTTTTAACTACAAACTGTCACTTCAACGAAAACGTTTCAATGTGTATGTGAATAAAATCCAGTAAATGCTCATTTATCTCTTTCCTTTCTGAATTATACGAATAAGTCTGTCTCAAGAGAGTATAAGCATTTACTTCAAATGTATTTTATTCACATCCGTCATTATTTTCATTTGGTACTGAAAATAAATTCAAAAACAAAAAAATATTTTCACAATTGACTACTGCTAGATAATTGTAATTAGTGGCTTACTTTGAATGTCAGTTTACCTCTCAAAAATATGTTTAGTCCCCATTTAAAAATAAAACTTTATTGTTCTCAAACATTTAAAACTATACAACCTATGTTCCTAAAAGATATGTAAATATAAAATCTTGATATACAAGTATATAAACTAATGAAAAATTTGTACAATATAGGGAAAAGGAAGATTTTGAGGCAAGTATATTTGGTCAGAACAAAATCATATGAACAGAAACTGGTTTCATGATAAAACCACTTTGACCTAATTCCTTTTAGTCAAAATGAACTCTCTTCTTCCTTCTACCAACTGCTTTTCCAGGACTCTCCGTCTCAAATGAAGACCCATATTTATTAAAATTTCCTTTCACCGATCTTGTTTTTGGCGAACTCACTTCCTCTTCTTCCGCTATCTTCGCAACAGCTTTATTCTTGGCAAAACGTCCCGCCTTTCTTGTATTCCCAATAGAAACTTCCTCTACTTTCTTTTCGGCCTCTTCATTTTTCCTGGTATTTTTTTTGGCAGGTTCTTCTGTAGTGTCTTCGCTGTCTTTTCGTCTCCTACTTCTAGTTACTTCAACTACTACTTCAGTATCTTCTTCCTTTGCTGGTTTCTTTGCTCTGGTTTGTTTTTTGTCAGTGACACTAGATACATCTTCATTTTCGTTGTGCCTGCCACCTCTTGTAGGCCTAGAGTTCTCGCTATCCTCAACTGCGAGTTTTTTTGCCGCCACCTTTTTAGATTTAGGTTTAGTTATTTTCTTTTCCTAAAAATAACAAAAATATTATTTTCCGAAAAAGCAAAACACACATTTTTCACTAGATTGCATTTAAGAGGGGTTCAACCTTATTGGTGACTATTAGTAAAACAAGGAACGGAAGAAAATAAAATACTCGGAGCTCGCTGAATAAACTCGATATTATTTTTCATCATCCGATTTTCGAATGTTGGATATAGGCATCACACGAAGTACTTTTTCAAATAAAAAGAAAAACGTTGAAAAAATTGGCAGAACATTGACCAGATTCACTAACTTTTATCTCAGGATCTATTTTTTTTTTTTTTCGAAAAAGTAGTTCGTGAATCGTGAGATGCCTCACTAATTATTCATTTATCATAGAAATAAATACATAGAACGCCAATTAGTTCGGAATAACGTGGTCCCCCTACGGCAGATAAACCAACCCGTGAGTATGCGCAATAGAGCACAAGTGTCGCTAGGGACGGTCTTAGGATTTTTGAGTTCCTGTTCCTGAATCTGGTATGAGTTGTCGGTAATAGCATTTGAAATATAACACAGTTTTCCTTTAATGATATATACAGTAAATCAATAATTGACTTCTTGAAAATAGAAATATTGAGTGTAGGTCTTCTATTTTGTGCTTTCTCGCGACCAAGTCGGAAGAAATTATTGTGATCGTCAAAAAATTCAAATTTGATATTTTGATGGGAATGGATCACTCAGTCTGTGAATCAGAAAAAAACTCAATTTGTGTGTCCATCGGCTTCACGGCTAAACCGTTGAGCCTATTATAGTCGAAATCCATATCAGAGTGAGGAAACACTTTCTTTATGTAGTCGTATTTTTGATTTTCGAAATTCTGGATATTGAAGATGGTTTTCTACTTCTACAAATCAATTTATTATTTAATTAGTTATTAATGCAATATGTTATAATAATAATAACATAGGCTTTCATTGACAAGACATTACAAATTTTTTTTCGGGAGTTCAAACTACTTGTTGACTCTTGTTATCACTTTTCCACCATTTTTGTTGAAAAACAAAAATGTCATTGATTGGAGATAGAAAATTGGGAAAAAATCTGTCGGATATAGTTTCTCGGGTAAGAAACTACATTTTTGCATTTGGCCAGAGGTTCTCATTTATCATTGTAAATGTTGTTGAATCGTATTAGGTAAATTCAAATGGCATCTTTTGTAATAAGAAGTAGATTATCGAATGTTGAGAGAAATAAATATAAAAAGCCAAAAATTCAAATTATTACAGGATATTTGTTTCTTTTTGTTTTAAATAAGGATAAATGGTAGGATTGGAGAAAAAGGACTATAATAATTCCCAATAATTATTTTGTAATGTTACAAACTTATTTCTATCAAACGAAAATTTTGTTTCAAAATCTATTGATGGGAAAATATCATAAATGTAGTAAGTGTTCTTCACTTCAATTCACCTCTAATTTTCTCAGTTTGCGATATTGCAATATTGAAAAATCTAATTCTGGTGTAAATTCTTGTTATTGCTTTTATCATTTTCAATTTGTGACTCACCTCATAGGGAGATATCGAATATGTGGTTTATGATGGAGCTGAATAATTTTTCATCCTGAAATAATATTGATGAAGTTTGGTGTATGAAAGTTTCCAAAAAATTCGTTTCATTTGGCATAAAATTATCAGTAATTGCAAGAACCTGCCCGATTTTTCTCTCATGGAAAATACAAATATTTATAACAGTTTGTGATGGCCTTATGAGACCACCTCTTTTTCTATTCAATAATTTAAAGTTTTCTGCAGCTGCAGAAGATTCTGTAATGTCTTCAAAAGTAGACAAACATACTCTACATTTGATAATTGTTTTTACAGATTTAACAGCAAATCCTGATTATATATATATATATATATATATATATATATATATATATATATATATATATATATATATATATATATAGGAAGTTATTCATGACATCTACAGTCACTAGTTGAAACTTAATTTGACACGAACCAAGGAATCCAAAAGTAGAGGTTTGTCCACAAATTGACAGGCAGCCACAATTCGTTGTTCTGACCAACCCAAGGTTCAATCAAGTTTCTAATACGTTATGAGGAACGCAAGCAGAATCTAAGTGAAAATAGAGTATATTTCGTTTTAATTCCGAGAGTTCTAACCTTTGACAGCTGTTTCGTGCTAACGCACTCATCAGAAAGGATTTATGGAGCTCTCGAAATCAAAACGAATCCACTCAAGAATTAATACCGTGAGGCAAGACAGAATATAACAGGAAGTTATTCATGACATCTACAGTCACTAGTTGAAACTTAATTTGACACGAACCAAGGAATCCAAAAGTAGAGGTTTGTCCACAAATTGACTCTCGGAATTAAAACGAAATATACTCTATTTTCACTTAGATTCTGCTTGCGTTCCTCATAACGTATTAGAAACTTGATTGAACCTAGGGTTGGTCAGAACAACGAATTGTTGGCTGCCTGTCAATTTGTGGACAAACCTCTACTTTTGGATTCCTTGGTTCGTGTCAAATTAAGTTTCAACTAGTGACTGTAGATGTCATGAATAACTTCCTGTTATATTCTGTCTTGCCTCACTGTATTAATTCTTGAGTGGATTCGTTTTGATTTCGAGAGCTCCATAAATCCTTTCTGATGAGTGCGTTAGCACGAAACAGCTGTCAAAGGTTAGAACTCTCGGAATTAAAACGAAATATACTCTATTTTCACTTATATATATATGTTTAACCACACATTTTCAGTAAGAGTACTCAAAGAAAAGGGAGAAATGAAATGATAAAATTCCCCATCTTCGATTAACATGTTGACATCAATGTCATATTTTTTTATAATGGACGTATCATCCAAATTCAAGTCCGCATAAATTTTTTTTGCCTGTGTCGTTGCCAATATATTGGTGTTATCCAGATTCACACAGTTTCCCTGAACTGCTAAAACCTAACAATGCCAAAACTCAGAAGCCGACACTGTCGCTTGATACGCCACGATAGGATTTTAAGGCGGTGTTGCCAAGTTTACTGGACTTCCCACAATTACCTGCCCTAACCACAGATGATGTTCCGAACCTCATTTGGAACACGAAAAAAAAAAAAGAAAACTTGGCAACGACGTGACCAGAGACAGCAATATTGCGCAAGTGCAAAAGTATGTCATCATTCCCTGTGAGGGGTCATTTAACTGAATCGCGGACAGTGGATTTGGCATTCTAGTGTTTATTATAATTTCTATGACATTTATCTATGTTCAAAAAAACAATTGGAATGATCCATTGAAAATTACATCGTCAAAGCGTTTTCTATTGAACCCCTGCAGACTCAATTTTCGAGCATTTATCTTCACTGATTCGAGCGCCCTCTTATAACTATGCTCTTTTACATGGATACTATGGATAACTGAATGAATTATAGATTCATTCATGAGTAGAGAAATTATTCTGAAGCTATTCCGGAAATTTTAACACTGGAGATAAAACAATAGAAGTTGTAAATGGGTTTATTGAAGTTGCAAATATGCCGAATTAGGTAGCCTATATAAGAATAATGAAGTTATATATTATCAAATTGTAATTCTTATATGTCATAATTCAATTTAACTTGAACATTTGCTTCCTGGAAATGGACAAATAATAAGTAATAAGGAGCAGATACGATTTGTTGATGGATCGTGATTACGTTCCAGGTCACTCACACAATTAGTTACTGAGAACTGGATATGTTTTGCAATTTGCAAGGGGCTGGCGAGCAACTGGCGGCAAGACACAAAGGGACCAATTATCCCGAAATGAGTGTCACAGAGAAGGGAGGAGGCTACCGTTAGAGTTTAGTTTGCTCTTGTATTGTGATAGTGACACTTATTGTATTTTTCAATATTTGTTAATCAAGCAACATTATGCCAAATTCGAATTATCGAACTGGTGATAAATACCGTGAACGACTCTTTTTAAGAAAATTATCAGTTGTAATACCACAAGAGAGTGAGAATAAAGTGAAAATAATTAGACAGATTTTTCGAAAACTTGTTGCCAGGCAATAGACACGAGAGCCCGAAGGGCTCGATTGGCTGTTGCCAATTGGCAACAAGTTTGAGAATCCATTATTTTTTATCTATTTGATGTTCCACATTTATTAAAATCAACAAGGAATAACTTTTTCTCTTATAACTTTCATCTCGTTGATGGTGTTACGCATAAATCATATTTAGAAACGATGTATACCCTTGATAAGGCAAAACAGTATAGGTTGGAGCCTAGGCTAAGTGATGAACACCTAAATCCAAACAATTTTTAAAAAATGAAGGTGAAATTAGCTTCTCAAGTACTCAGTCACTCTGTGGCCGTTGCTATGCACACTTATATTGACTTTGAAAAAATACCGGAAGAAGCCAAAGTAACTGCTAACTTTATTGAAGACATTGTTTGATATATTAAATTCAAGCAACTTGGAAACATGCCACGCTTTTATGGGAACCACAACGCAATTTGAATTTTTAAATAAAATGGACACACTTTTTTCAATATTGAAAGTTTCAGGTAAGGCAGGAAAGAATATAACAAATTCTCTTAAATTTATTTTCGGTTGGAGGCTTACTATTTCCTCAGTTTTACAATTATAGAAAATTTTGAAAAATAAAAATTATAAATTTTTATTGATCCGTAATTTGAATCAGGATTGTCTTGAGAATTACTTTGGTCAAATCAGAAACGCTTGTGGAAACGCTAGAAATCCCACTGCCATTCAGTTCACTAGAGCATTTGAAAAACTATTTGCTATAGGGTATTTTCATGAGGCAGAAGGCAGCAATTGTATGGAAGATAGTAACGATATTTTGTTCACTATAACATCGGACTCGTTTAAAAAAATCGAATGTTTTCAGGAAAAAAAATACGAAAATATATCGCCAATCTTGAAATTAGTGTCAACCGATTACAGGAATTTGATATCAGAGGAAGGCAATGGTGTATGTTGTTGGATATTTTTTTCGTAAATGTCTCTTCACACATTCTTGTGATATTTGTTTACAATATTGTTCAATGTCCCAAAGAGACAGGTCCCCGATATTATGTGAGCTAAAAGCTTACAACGCTAGCGGTGAGTTATTTGGTGGCTTAACAGTCCCCACAAATGATTTTTCACAATACCTAATAGGCTTAGAAAATATATTTGTTGCAAATTTCAATATTAATTGTATTCAACATGGTGTAGGACAGATATTTTTAAACGAATATTCTAATGTAAAATTTTCTAACCCATGTAGTAATTTTCCCCATGATTATTTGGTTTCTTTATATAGTAGAGTGCGAATATATTACACATTAAAATTCGCGAACAGGCAAATAAGATCCCAAATGTTCAAATAAAGAAAATCTAAAATTACAAATTTTGCAAAACTTGTAAATATTTGGAAAATGTAAATATATTTAGGTAAAAAATTTATGTATATTACTGAAAACGTCATTTGTATTTACTCATTTTGTGGGACCTCTTTTTGAGTATCCCATATTTTTACCTGTCTGCAATTGAAGACATGTAATATCAGATATTTTCTGTTATGTATTACAAAAAAAGATTTTTCAATTTTTCTCAGTAGAATTTCATATACAGGGCCCTGCAACTGCGCTCCGGTGGTCCTCCATAGCTTCTATACAGCGCAACTTAAGAATTTCTTCCGAAGGCAAGCATGTTTCCTTCCTGAAAGAGTTTCTTTAGAAAATATTCCGAAGTATACAAGGTTACCCAGAAAAGTGCACCACACCAAACTCATGTTTTTTGTAATGGAACACCCTATATTTCTTCACATGGTTGAATAGAGATTACTTTGGCCATTCAAAAAATATATGGTCATGTATGTTCATCAACGTTATTTCCGGAGATATATCGATATTACTTACAAAAAACATAAGTTTTTCAACACTCCATAACTCCTCGTGGAAAAATAATTCTAAAAACTTATGGGAGTCGAAATGACTCAAATATGGTCTAGTTTCTGTAACATGACACACAGTTGAAATTTCATTACTTTTTGTGTACCGGATAAATCGAAACGCAAATTGTTTTTTTTTTTTTCAAATGGAAACCCATTCATTCAAGTTCAGTATTGGGAAGGCCATAAAATTTCCTTTCGAATGATATATCATACTTGATATTTACTTAACTTTGTAAATAACGTAAATTTCCAAATGAAAAAAAAAAAAAAAACAAGATATCTTTCAATTTGCGTTTCGATCTATCCGGTACACAAAAAGAAATGAAATTTCAACTGAGTGTCATGTTACAGAAACTAAACCATATTGGAGTCATTTTGCCTCCAATAAGTTTTCAGAGTTATTTTTCTACGAGGAGTTACAGAGTGTTGAATGCCTTACGTTTTTTGAAGTAATATCGATATATCTCCGCTAATAACGTTGATGAACATACATGATCTCATATTTTTTGAATGGTCAAAATAATCTCTATTCAACCATGTTATGAAATATGTTCCATTACAAAAAACATAAGTTTGGTTTTGTGCACTTTTCTGGGTCACCGTGTATACTTCGTAATATTTTTCGAACATACTCTCTCAAGAAGGAAACATGCTTGCATTCGAAAGACATTTTTAACGGAAAAGAAATCTGTAGTTCACAATGAGCTTATGACAAGAGGCATAAGATGTCCGGAGGACTGCTCATTGCTAATATCCTATAAAGTTGGATCGAAAATCCATCAGAAAACAACTACTTTCCTGGCTAATGCCACGACGAACATTGAATTACATCTGATGAAATTTCCGTGCAGAGTTCCTACAAGGTAATCTCTGCAATTGCTTGGTTGCATGGGAATGATCATAGAATCATTCGGACCACCTATATATCGATTTCGGAGTGTTGCTCCTCATCAGTATAGGGTAGGTCTAGCAGTCAATAACTAATGACTGCAACGAATGAATCGACGACCATTCCCATTTAAAGACCGAAACTGAGATCGCGCCCGCACAGTGGATTAACTCCAAACTGCGATCGCCAATCCCAGCGCCGGAAGTCCAACCAAACAATATCCGTGCTCCACGATCGTCAAGACCGTATATGAAACGGAAAAGAAATCTGAAGTTCACAATGAGCTTATGACAAGAGGCATAAGATGTCCGGAGGACTGCTCATTGCTAATATCCTATACAATAGGAAAAGTTGGATCGAAAATCCATCAGAAAACAACTACTTTCCTGGCTAATGCCACGACGAACATTGAATTACATCTGATGAAATTTCCGTGCAGAGTTCCTACAAGGTTATCTCTGCAATTGCTTGGTTGCATGGGAATGATCATAGAATCATGCGGACTACCTATATATCGATTTCGGAAATTTCATCAGATGTAATTCAATGTTCGTCGTGGCATTAGCCAGGAAAGTAGTTGTTTTCTGATGGATTTTCGATCCAACTTTTCCTATTGTATAGGATATTAGCAATGAGCAGTCCTCCGGACATCTTATGCCTCTTGTCATAAGCTCATTGTGAACTACAGATTTCTTTTCCGTTTCATATACGGTCTTGACGATCGTGCAGCACGGATATTGTTTGGTTGGACTTCCGGCGCTGGGATTGGCGCTCGCAGTTTGGAGTTAATCCACTGTGCGGGCGCGATCTCAGTTTCGGTCTTTAAATGGGAATGGTCATCGATTCATTCGTTGCAGTCATTAGCTATTGACTGCTAGACCTACCCTATACTGATGAGGAGCAACACTCCGAAATCGATATATAGGTGGTCCGAATGATTCTATGATCATTCCCATGCAACCAAGCAATTGCAGAGATAACCTTGTAGGAACTCTGCACGGAAATTTCATCAGATGTAATTCAATGTTCGTCGTGGCATTAGTCAGGAAAGTAGTTGTTTTCTGATGGATTCTCGATCCAACTTTTCCTATTGTATAGGATATTAGCAATGAGCAGTCCTCCGGACATCTTATGCCTCTTGTCATAAGCTCATTGTGAACTTCAGATTTCTTTTCCGTTTCATATACGGTCTTGACGATCGTGGAGCACGGATATTGTTTGGTTGGACTTCCGGCGCTGGGATTGGCGATCGCAGTTTGGAGTTAATCCACTGTGCGGGCGCGATCTCAGTTTCGGTCTTTAAATGGGAATGGTCGTCGATTCATTCGTTGCAGTCATTAGTTATTGACTGCTAGACCTACCCTATACTGATGAGGAGCAACACTCCGAAATCGATATATAGGTGGTCCGAATGATTCTATGATCATTCCCATGCAACCAAGCAATTGCAGAGATAACCTTGTAGGAACTCTGCACGGAAATTTCATCAGATGTAATTCAATGTTCGTCGTGGCATTAGCCAGGAAAGTAGTTGTTTTCTGATGGATTTTCGATCCAACTTTTCCTATTGTATAGGATATTAGCAATGAGCAGTCCTCCGGACATCTTATGCCTCTAGACTTTTTTAAGTTGCGCCGTTTAGAAGCTATGGACCACCGGAGCGCAATTGCAGGACCCTGTATAATCGTATAAAATCTGACTCATTTCAATTAAAGATCAAAATCCAATATTTATACAAAAATATAACCATAAAATATAAGGGATACTCAATGCCCGACCCTCGTAGACATACTTTCCAGTAAACATATTGTTCACACTGTAGACTGACCCTCGTATCAGAGGTTTCTGCAGGTGTCCGTATGATTTACGACCGTTCACAAAAAGAGCGGCATTTTTCGACCACATCAAAGGAGTTACCAGACTTATTAGTAAATCTATCGACGATGGCCGAGTTGTAAAAATAAACTGTAATAAGAACAGCTGCGTTAGGAATATGCGAATGGCGCTTTCAAGGCCAATTTTACTATAACGTAAATGGGCAATGAGATGGAGTGAGACGCTATTAGATTTCTTTTAATATTGGACTCCGCCTCCATCACTCGGGATTCCTACTTCCCCCTTTACACCGCAAATTTACTTTGACCTTTTTCAGAAGGTAAACATCTTAAATGAATACCTCGAATTTAGTTTTTACTGAAATAAACACTATTCACAACCATCAAATCATTAAAGATGGAAAAAAAAGGCAACAGGAGACGACCATTTTCTGTTACAGCTTGTAGAAAATAATTACAGAAAATAATGTTTCTATAAATATTGATTTAATTTCAATTAATTTTAACATTATTTTCAATACAATAAAGCTTTGTCTATAAATTTTTATAACTTCGGATAATGAAGTATATTTTTTGTTTGACTTTTGACAAAGTATCCTCATCCTCATTCATTAAGAGTGGACAAGGAGCAAAATTGAGTTCGTATTGCAGCACCTTCGCTGTCACTTTCGTTTGAGGAAACTAAAAATAGTAGCAATTTTTTGTAAAGGGTAGCTTATAGAAATAGGTTGAAACGATGCTTATTAGTACTCCAAAAATCAGAATTCTCCAATGTGAAGTCAGAAACTATAGACAAAATATATCTATTTCGGTCATTTTTAGGTAGTTTTGATTTTTTTCACCATCTTAGGAATGAATTATTGATATTAAACTTCTCAATAAGCACAGTTTTAAACTTTATCTACACGAATATCTTTTTGGTTTGCTCAAAATATTCAGTTGTTTTCCTAAACGAACGTACGAGCCAGAGCTCTATCTATATAACAACTACTACCCCTTTTAAACATTATATCTGACATCTGTTGATGAACAAAATGACAGATAGAACGGGATATTTCATGTGAGTATCCATGCCATGTGAGTATCCATTTTGTTTTTTGTTGTTTTTGTAAGTTTCATATATTTCAAAATTGTGTTTTTCTTACTGATTTCAGTTTAACCCCTGTATTACATCAACTGAAGATGAGCATTACTATGCTCGAAAACGTGTTTTTGACTTTCTTGTAACGCAGACACTTTGACAAGTTGCTTGCCAAAGCTGCGTTCCCCCTTGCCCTTGGGGTGAAATATATATTGTGGATACGACTTCGAGTTTTACTTAACTTTATTACATTGCAACTCCATTTTGAGTATGGACTACTTTTCTTCATATAATTAATTAATCAATTAACTTGTAGAAGCAGATTCTTTCATCGCATAATATTATTCAGAATCACCACATACATTGGATTCTTAATTGATTCAACTCACATCATCTATAACAAATGTAGTATTTTAAAATTCAAATTTGCCGCCATCTGAAATGTTCCCCCACTTTAATTCCGTTACGGAACTTGACAGTTGACTTTCCAGAACATTCGAGAATTTTTGCCTTTGTTTACTGTTCCGTACTCTATCACTCTAGCATTCATTTAATCATTGTTTTTTACGATGTGATTGTGTAATCAGTGTAGTCTTTGAATTATTGTTTTAAATGAATAATAAAGTTAGAAAATTATTGGCGTATCTCTCTCAAGAATATCCCTTCACGAAAGCATTCATAATCACACTAACACAAAATTACACTATACCCAAATTACTCAAATACTCGCGAAAACCACCTTCAATATTCAGAATTTCGAAAATCAAAAATATGCCTACCTTAAGACAGTGTTTCCTCACTCTCTGACGGTTAGGCGTGAGGCCGATGGACACACAATTTGAGATTTTTCTCTCTCTTATTTACAGGCTCAAAGTGGAATAAAATGAATTCCCACCAAAATTTAAAATTTGAATTTTTGACGATCACAATAATTTCTCCCTACTTGGTAGCGAGAAAGCACAAAATAGAAGACCTAGGGTTTTCCATTTTCTAGAAGTCAATTATTGTTTTTCTGAATAAATCCTTAAAGGAAAACTCTATTATATTGCAAATCTATAACTGACAACTTTATACCAGATTCAGGAACAGGAAGTCAAAAATCCTAAGACCGTCCCTAGCGACACTTTTATATGCCCCTCTCAATAATACGATTTATTGCGCAAACTCATAGGTTGGTGAGAGCCGTATGGGGAACCAAGTTATTCTGAACTAATTGGCGTTTTAGTGTTTATTATATTTCTATGTAGAAAACCCAAGTGTTCGATTTGCAGTGGCGCATTCTACTACTACAACTGAATTACGGTTTATATTACGTTTCAGTGTCAGTCTGTTGATTTATTGCAATTTTATTACCGCCTACCAGTTATTCCATTTCATCCCCGCGACCGCATATTCTAACAGTTCGTCGCGCCTTATCCATTCTTAATGATATTTAAAAACAAATTAAATAAATTTTGAGATGATTCATCTAAGTTATTTCTACAAAAAAATAAACAAATTTTACCACTTGAACTCTCAAATAGAATTGACATTTACTGATGTATTTTTTTCTTCTTTATTCATGTGAATGTGGGTATATCTGAGATAATTATACAGTAAGAATTTAAAAATTTACAAAAGTTCAATAAAATAAATAACTTTTCTAAAAGACAAATGCTTTTAATCTTTTGATTAAAACTTATGAAAATTCACATTTTAATTATTCAAGTTTGCATGAGATGATTATTTCTAAATGTAATGTTTTAAAATTATTGGTGTTAATCACTGTTTCTGTCTTGACATTGCTTTGTGATATTTTATCATTGTGTCGGCAATAAAGATTATTATTATACCTAATTGACATTTTTTGATAACATCCTCTGCTTATGTCAGTTTAAGATTTACGTTTTGTATTAGAATTATTTACTCGATATTTATATCGAAGAAGAGTTGTTTATCTCTACTATAAACTACTGCTCACCTCTACTTCTTCAGATTCTGTTCGTGTCTCCATGGCATTGAGAGCTTCATCTGATGACACCTTTCTTCCTCTCTTTGCCCTTTTTAATTGTGGTTTTTCATCCAATTCCATATCAGCTTCAATTTCTAAATTTCTTCTTGTTTTTCTGCCTTTAATTGGTTTGGAAACATTTTTCTCGTTCGAATCTTCACTTTGTATTGGAGAAAAGTCTCCAGTGGTACTGTCAACTTGAGCTGAAGAAATTTCATCATCTGTTTCAGTGACTTTCCTAGATTTTGACATTGGTTTCTTGATATCAGTGCTTGAAACAAGCAACTCTTTGGAATCTTCAGCCTGGACTGTCCTGGCACTTCTTCCCTTTCTAGTCCTTTTTGGAGATTCTTCTGACTCATCAACTGTGCTTTCTACTACCTCCATAACTTTTCTTCTACCTCTGGTCGTTTTGGGTGAATCTACAGATACTTCTTGTAACTTCTGAACCTTTTTTGTGCCCCTGGTATTTCTCTTGGAAATTTCCTTTGTATCTGCTTCTTCAATTACTGGGAATTCATTTTGGTCGGTTGAATCTGTGTCCTTGGTATTTTTTCTAGAGATTGGTTTTTTGAATTCAATTATTTCGGAAGATTCACTAGGGGTATCATCTGAGTTATCTTTTATTATTTTTTCTTTACCCCCTACTTTCCTTCTACCTTGTGTAGGTTTTTCCACAACGACCTCTAACACTTTTGCAATTCGTCGAGTTCTTGTTGGTATCTTTGGAGAATCTACGAAGACCACGTCATTTTCCATTGATTTTTCCATTGCTTCTTCAGGTTGCTCATCTGTCTTTTTTCTTCCTTTAGTCACCTTTTCTTCAACTGGTACATCCACAGTAATCTTTCTCCTTCCTCTGCTTATTGTTTTAGGGGATTCAACTGAAGTCGCTATGACTTTGTTCGATTGATCTTCATCAATAATTACTTTCCTTTTTCCTCTGACAGCTTTCGGTATAGATACATTTTTATCTGTATCACTTTCTTCAGCTTTTTCTTCAACCATCTTCCTTGTAACTCTCGTTCTTTCAGCAACTGGTGATTCTTTAACTTTTCTCCTGCCCCTGGTTGTCCTAGGAGATTCAACAGAAACTACCACCAGGTCTTCTGATTTTTCTTCATCTATATTTTTCTTCTTTCCTTTGGCAGTTTTTGCAACAGCGGGTTTTTCAAGTTTTTCAAGTTCTTCAGTTTCTATTGGGTTTTCGAACTGGTTGGCTACCTTTCTCCTTCCTCTGGTAGGTTTTTCTTCTAAGAGAACAGCTTTTCTTCTACCCCTGGTGGTTCTAGGAGATTCAACCGAATTTTCTTCCTGACTCTCAGAAGTTGCCATACTTTCTACCTCCTTAGTGAATTCTGTTTCAATTTCTTCTATTACTTTTTTGGATCTCCCTCTAGTAGCTTTTCTTACAGGAGATTCTGTTGGTGTTGATGATTCAACCTTACTTTGGGTTCTAGTTGTAGCTCTCGAAGATTCACTTTCTTCTCGTACAGCAGCTTTTCTCCTTCCACCTCTCCTGGGAGGTGAGGCTATACTGATTTCTTCCTTTATTTCTTGTACCCTTGTCTTCTTGCTTCGTGTTGACAGCTTATCAACATCCTTTTCTGAATCAGATACATTCGTACCATCACCTGCTGCTAAGTCATCCAGCCTGTAACATTCTTTAATTAACCACCAAGAACAGCTAATAGAGAATAAGTCAGTTAAAAATTACTGTTAACCGAAGTTTATAAGCTATAAAATAAAACAATGTGATAGAGAACTCATTGAAATAGTAATTGTTTTAACTAGTAAAAGTTAATGAATTTCTCTATTCAATCTGCACAGGGATTCTCATCTTTTGATTCGACACGTATCGACTAGCTGTCACCTTTTGACAGTCTTCTCGACATAGAGAGAGGAGTGATTCTCATCAAATGTCGAAAAACTAGTCGAGAAGTAACGTATGTCTCAGCTGTCAACATTTGACATTTCATTCTAACCTATTTTATGTGTTGTATCCTGCAGTGGGACTGTGTGTCATAAAGAATTCTACCCCTTGTCTTCTACAGTCGATTACTACTATCGCAAGCGACAGTCACATTATTTGGCACTCTGTGCTTTAGTCGCCTGCACATCGGGTTTGTTCGGCAACGTACTATCTGATTTAAAAGCATTTGCCAAAATTTTGTGATATTCTAGTGACATTTCATATTCTTGTGTCCAAAATTACTGTCATTGTCACGCATTTTTATTTTTAACGGCTGGTAGTTTCATGTGCTTTTTAATTCATTCTGAATAAATTCTGATTTTATTAGCTCTGATGAAAATATTGTGAGAAGACTCATGAGAGAAGCATCAGATCCATTTTTACTAGAAAATATATAATAATAATCTTTATTAGCATCATCAGCTCTCAAAGTACAGTACAGAGTATAAAATAGTATAATAAATAAATAAAAAAAATGATACAGAGTATAAATAAAATACAGAACACACATAACTTACAACACATGGACAATATTCTAACTAAACGAACCACAAATAAAATCGAAAAACTGCGAGTAGACATATTACCATAATGGATTATAAACCTTTTATATATTTTACACACTGGCTTTTGAATTTATCCAATGATGAGCATTCTTTTAATTCTTTTGGTAGTGAGTTGTAAAGCTGTAAACCTTTGACGAACACTGTGTTTGTAGCAGCATTAGCAGTACTGATATAAAAATCATTTGAAGCATGTGATCTGGTATTATGTTATAATATATAATACGAGGTTTCAGAAGCCATGAGCGCAATCACATTTGGGACGGTTTTTTTGGTAAAGAGTCGATATCTCGAAAACGGTTCGTCGTATCGATGTCAAACAAGAACATGCTTCTAGAGGACGTTAAATTATATTCACCTACGTCCGCGGCAGCACTTCACGATGTTTTCCACAGAAAATCGAGGTAGATGCAATGGTATTTTACTTCCATCAAAATTTTAAGCAATCTTCATTCAATTGAAATGAATTTGGTATCAAAAGAAAGGTAAAACGTTGATCTATGTACGTGCTGTAATATTCTTCAGAAATAATTTGGTGATCCACCAAAAAAATTGCTTCAAAGTAACTGCATTTTTGGGACATTTTTGAGATTTTTTTTGTGAAAAAGTGGATTGAAATTTCAATTTATATTACAGCACGTACCTAGAATTGAACGTTTTCTAGAATCCTGTCCTTGTTTGAAATCGATACGACGAACCGTTTTCGTGTTATTAATTGACTCTTTTACCCTAAAAAACGCCCCAAATATGATCGCGCTCATGGCCTCTTAAAGAACTCTTTAGGATATGACTCAATATATTTTTAACAGTATCCTGCCTCAGATGAATCCGTTGAATAATCCTATGGCTTTACCCCCAAAAGTTTAATTTTTTAGTGTCACAAGTTTTTATGCAACACGAACATATCAAAGAGTAATAGGTAGAAGCTGTGCTCTTTTTATAGCTCAGCAATATGTATCGACAGCCATAGAAGGGTAACCATTGCTATTGTAAATACTTTGTCAGAACAGTGGGTAAGCTTTCCACCTCCTGTCTTTAGCTGATCTTTCTGCAATTCTGCAGCTTTTGTCTTAGTTTTTGACTTCCATTCTACCAATATAATAAGCCATACCTAAATTTAAATAAAGAAGTTAGAATAAATAAACACTCGGGCTAATCGATTAAGGCTATGCACTATAACTGTACTTTTCTGATTATGATCCTTCTGCACTCTTCGGACGATTTTTCTTAAAAACCTAAGATGTTAAGCTTGTAGCTCACATTTTGCCACAGAGCGTGACCTTGTGCTTTGCCCTCTATTCCATTGAAATTACTTGTCATCAATTCTGGTTTTTTCCCTTATATCGAGGATTTGCCAGTGTTCACTACATACCCTCATTATTTATTATGTTTTACTATTTGCTTTCGAAATTGAAACAAATATATTTAAAAACTTTGACAGAATTGAATTGAAAGAAAAAAGTAGGGTTAAACACAGAAAGCGACATGTCTCGACGTCTTGCTTTCTGGCTACCGGGATAGTCGAGTTTAGGCGATAATTTGTGTACACAGAGTACCAGTCATATGGAATTCAGTCGATAAGTGGAATTAAATATTACATAGAATAATAATAATAATATGTTTATTTCGCTTGTTGAAAAGTACAAAGAGAAAATATCGTACAATAACAAGGAGTATGTCAATTTAAATATCTAACCTATGATGGTGAGATACATAATATAAAATACACAATAAAGACCCAGGAAGGTGTATATAAAAAAGTTATCAATAAATCAAATCTAGGATTAATCAAAACATGTGTAGAAGGCAAGTTCAATTAAAATATATCGTCCTCTAGCAATATAATAATAAATCTTAGGATTAGTTAAAGTATATGTAGCTGGACAAGTCCACTTAAAATACTTAGTCCTAGCGAGATAATATTAAAATTCATCGAGGGTGTAGCAATTTTTCTCGATTAGGGTACTTTCCAGCCTTGATTTGAAGACATTTATATTCGGTGCACTTTTTATGTGGTCCTCCAGTTTATTATACAGTTTTGGCCCAAGATAAAGATGGCTCTTTTGGTATAGTGCAGTTCAGTGCTTGTTTGGAATTAAGTCATTAGAGCGTGTCGAGTATTGATGTTGTTTAGTCGAGAAAGCAAGTTTGTTTTTGTGTACGAAAATACATAACTCATAAATAAATATACCAGTAACAGTAAGTATCCTCATTTCTTTGAATAAGTTTCTACATGATTGCCTCCAGCTACTATTATTAACAATTCTGATTGCATATTTTTGTAAAATGAAGACCCTTTCTGCCGAGGACCTTGTACCCCACGTCAGAATTCCATACCTCAGATGACAGTGAATAGTAGCATAATATAAACTCAATAAAATATCTTTACCACATCTTGTTGCCATAAATCTTAGCGCATAACAATTCTTGCGCAGTTTATTGCATAGGGTTTCTATATGAGGAGCCCAAGTAAGTCTGTAGTCCACTGTGAGACCAGCATTTTTGTGGATGAACAAGATTCTACGTGGAAATCATCATCCTCACAGATGCTGAAACACTCAGGGGTGTTATTAATGGTAAACTTCATTATAGCTGTTACCCATGTTATAATTTGTTTATAAAGGTACTGAGTTTTTTCAGTAAGAGCTGATGCATTATGTTCCTTGACGAGAAAGTTAGTGTCATCTGCATACGCGACAACATGAGTATTTGAGATGCTATTGAATAATTGCATCAGATCGTTGGCTACGTCCCGCTACTGGAAATTATTACCAAAAATATGAAATAATGAGGATATTGCCAATCGTTAACAAAATCAGACGTCGACACGAAAGTGTACTATTTGGAAGGCGTCGACGACGAAATTGAAGAGAGTTCAGTGTCGTTGAAATTCCAGAAGCCCGTTCAGAAATTATTTCGAATAAAAAAATATTTGTTGGCGATTTGTGCTATCTTTTGATACCGTATATCCCAGAGCCCAGGATAGAATGTATTGAAACAGACATATCAGTCGCAAACAAAAAATATTGGTAGCTTTGCGCTTTCATGCGAATGGTTTGGTTTGGTGAAGATTTTAATCTAGAAGTAAGCCAGTCGAGTGAGTGTACATAAGAATTGTTGTTTAAAATTGTTATTTCCGTCAACCGATTGTACCCCTACGCGCAATCCTCGGAAGTCTCCGAGAGACTTGTGTGAGCTAGGGAAGACGCAGCCCTTACCTTTCAACGTGTGATGCCATGCACGAGACCGATGACCATGCGGGGATTTGAACCCTCAACCCTTCGCTCCAAAGCAGCTCAAGTGTATCAGAATGTGAGTGAATGGGTTGAGAAAAATTTTCTGTGTCTCAATAATGAAAAATCAGTATTGACTACTTTTAGAACTGGTCATTCTCAGGTTGTAACTCCCAATAATATTGCTTTTAACAACGCTGTTATTTGTTGCTATGACACAACAAAGCTTTTAAAACTCACCCCCCACTGTAACTTGAAATGGGACACACATCAATAATTTGGCCTTGAAACTTGCTAAAACCTGCTATGCACTCTGTATATCATCCCAACAATGTAGCAAGAATATTGTCAAACATTTATAATTTGGATGTTTCCACTCAAACCTGAAGTATGGTATAATGCACTGGGGGAACTACACGGATGCTCATAGAATGTTCATGTTACAAAAAAGGGCAGTCCGCATCGTGTCAACAATCGGACCACTAGAATCATGCAGAGAACACTTCAAGAGCCTCTCAATTCTTACAATGATATCGATTTATATCTATGATGTTGTTTGCTTTGTTTTCAAAAATAAATCATATTTTGAATCTGAAATAGTAGAACATACCTATGAAACTCGTATGAAAAACAGATTGCTTCTATCGAAACATTCTTCCAGCCTATATCAAAGGGGTATCTTTTATAATGGTTGCAAACTATTTAATACCCTAATACCCTTCCTAAATATATACAGAACTCGAGAAATATTCACATGTTCAAGAGGGAGATTAATGAAGAAAACCTACTATTCGCTGGAAGAATTTTATCGTGATTTCTGATCATTCCTATCTGTTTTTAAATCTGTTTTTATTTATACATTTATATGTCGTGTTCTTTTGTTCTTTTTTTGCCAAATTGGTTAGTCTTTTGGAATTATCCACCTTCTGACATTATCACATTAGTGTATTGTATAGTCATGTTACTGTATTATATTCTTTCGTGACTGTTAATAAATGAAATGAAATGGCGAACGCTCTACCAGCACGGCCCATAGGAAGGGCTATTGAGTTTTAAAACTATTTATGTTAGAATAGTCGACTTCCGAGATCAAAAAGTTGTGCTTTTTCATCAAAGGTCAGAAAAGGGGCATATTCCACCTCCTTTTTTGTTTCAAATGGGCAATAGCAATACCGACACTATTATTTCGTCTGGATCACAAAACTTTTATTCTTTGGAAACAAGCTACGAAGGTCAAGGACTAAAGTGCTGAACGTTGACCTTGAATGCACTTTTTCCTTTATTCCCTTGACTTACTATTAACATACATTGTTTAAAACTTGTCAATATGATTTCTTTCATCATGTACAATGAAGCATATTTTGAAATGAATCAAATAAAAACTGCTTCTTTCATTCTGCTTTATATTTTAGAAATGGTTCTTATCTCTAAAAATGATTTATTTCAGTTTAATTTATTCAAAATTACAGTATTTAATATCAGTATGGGGAAGTGCCAATTGTACTATCTTGCGTCCACTCAAATTTTTGCAAAACAAAAGTATCAAATGTATTTTTAAGTTACCATTCCTTGAATCTACATCACATTTATATGCTCCAAACAATCTTTTGGAGATCAATTCTTTGTAGAAATTGAAAATATATATATTCATCCATTCTGTCATCAATAATAGGAAACATTCATCTCTAGAATTTAATTCAACCGATACCATACACAATCACAAAACTAGACAATCAAATAGTCTCATCACGCATAAAATGAAGACAAACATTGGGAAAAATCAATTTTATATAATGGAATTTTCATATTCAATAATATACCCAATTTAAAAAATATCGTACAAAAAGATCATTTCAAATTTCATTTAAAGAAGTACTTATTACAATGATACTTAAAAAAAAAAACTGATGCAAACATTTTCAACTTGAAATTTTCTTGTTTATTGTATTAGTTATAGATTTAGGTCCCTATTATAAACATTTATGTTTGTAGCAAAACCGTTTGCGGTTATCTAACGCGGAATAGTTCGCTCTCAGATTGCGCTTTCATTTCAATATTTCTTTTCAATTTGTCGCGTCAATATATAACCCTCAGCGGGACGACACTGATACCGAATACTCTTTTAGTGTTTTCGAACCGTACTGTCGAAAAAAGTGGGATATCTTTTAGTGTGCGCCTCGAGAGATGGGTCGTGACTACTTTGAAGAATTCATTAGAGAGGCTGAAACTAGCTAAAGCTTTCTACTGCGGGATTTTACAGTTTGCACAGAATCTTTGGGTTAAGGTTGCCCTTGAATAAATGTGTTTAAGCATCAGCTCGCCTAATCTGTCAGGTGAGTTAGTCTTGGTCATTAATTTGTTTACACTGGACTCAACTAATAAATTCTTGGTATAGAAACTTTGAATTTTTGTATGTGCTGCGTCGCAGACTATTTGATTTTCTCTCTTTGTCAGTTTGTAGATTCCACAAGCAGTTTGGGGAGTGAATAGAAAACTGTTAATTAATTGGGTGTTTTTCCTTATATCGAAATCCTAGTAGTGACCCCTAAGATTATTATTATATGGTTAAAACTAGGAATAAATAGTGAACCTAGGACTGTCTTAGGAACATTGCCAAGAACTAAATTCTTACCAAAATGAACAGATGCTCGTTAAGAGATACAATTTACACTGCTTCAATTATGATACTTTATATTTTAGGTCTTTTGTGACGACTTTGAGAGACTTGATGAAAACCTTTCTGATAACTAATCACACATCAGTATCTGACAGTCTCTTTAATTCAATCAATCAATCAATCAAAATATGCTTTATTGTCAGAAGATAAACAATCTTATCGACAAAGTCATGTATCGCAAATTCAAAGATGAAGAACAATATTAATAATGGATCATAAAATAAAAAATACAAAATACAATAAAATACAATAAAATACTGGTACTAGTACTAAAGACATATTAAAATTTGTATACATAGAATAAATAAGAAGTCCAACAGATGCAAACATATCAGTCGTTTCAAAAATAAGGGACATATTTAACATTATTGTTGTCATAAGTTTTCACAACTAAAATATTCTTCCATATTGTAGAAGGGGTGAGTATATAGCAATTCTTCAACTTTTTTTTTAAATAATCCAAATGCTTCAATTTCCCTTACTCGTGGTGGTAAATAATTGTAAATTTTTAGCCCGTTATAGATAATGGATTCTTTAACAAGATTATTTTTTGGCAATGGTAATGGTAAAGTCATTTTTTGTGATGAGCGAGTATTATGTATTGATAACATTGTAATAAATTTGTTACGATTTTTGTGGTTTCTAAAATAAATATTGCCGTAACAGTGAGGATTCTGTGGTTTATGAAAAGCTCTCTACAAGAATCTAGCGGATTTACTTTACAGAGAGCCCTAATGGCCCTTTTTTGAGTGACTTGTACCATCTGCATTAATTGTTTGCTGCACACTCCCCAGAATGCTATACCATAGAGCAGATGTGATTCTATAATAGCATAATAGGCTGTCTTAGCAGCAGTATAACCCAGATGACGCGATATTATCCTAATGGCATAGCATCCGGAAGACAATTTATTGCATAGTTTGGTGACATGCTCGCTGAATTTCAATTTCTTATCAATGTGTAGTCCAAGAAATTTGGTGTAGGAGACGTTTTCGATGTTATTAGTGCCTAAGTTCAGGGTCGAAATCTCGCAATGGAAGGATAGTAAATTTGTTTTAGGGACGTTGAAAACAAGCAAGTTATCATCACACCAGGATTTAATTAGTTCTAAGTCTACCTGAATAGTATGATGTAATGAGCGCTCAATTGTGAACATATATTCGAATACTACCAAACTAAAATACTTCTGAAAAAACATTTTCAAATTTGCTTCTCTTGTCAGTTACATTCTTCTTCTATTATTTTATTACTTAGCTCTTGTCACATTTCTCTATATTTGCCATTCGCATTTGCGAAACACAAACGATCTGTGGCAAAATCTCTATGATGGTCCCTATATTCAATTAGCATAAGATGTATTGTTCTTCTTTTGGTCGAAATGCCGTTATTTTTACAAATCAAAAACTTTTCATCACCTCATAACCTCACAAAATTGACTTCTTGACCTCATAACCTCACAAAATTCGACTTCCGACGCCATCGGCAGTATATAGACGAACAAAGAAACAACAGGAATTCTTTTTTATAGATAGGCAAAACAAATATAGTAAAGAAATAAATGAAATAAATGAAACAAATCAATCTGTCAATCTCATACTTTACTCGAATATGCAAAGTGTGAGGAATAAGCAGAGCCTACTTGAAGTGGAACTTACTATACATAATCCAATGTTTTTATCAGTATCAGAGTCATGGCTAAAAGACTATGAAGTAAGTAACTTTTCAATTGATGGATACTATCTTGCAAGCGTGTATTGTCGCAATATGTACAAGGGAGGTGGCACTGCCTTGTGGGCAAAGCAAGGATTAGTGACAACTCCTCTAAATATCAACAACCTTAGTGTAGACAAAGAATTTGAATGTTGTGGATGTGAGTTTAAAACCCATAAAATAGTTTCAATTTACAGGTCACCAACAAGAAATTTCCAAATGTTTTGCAGTAAACTTCAGGAAACGTTAGACCAAATATTTAATGTAAACTCACTGTTATGGATTACAGGTGACTTTAATGTTGATTTCAACACCTTTTCACATGAACAAGAGGAACTACTTAATATATTTGCAGAATACGGGCTTCATAGTATTGTTCTACAGGACAGTAGAGTTTCATCAAGCTCTAGTACAAAAATTGATAATGTATTTACTAATGCTGAGGCATACACATATGTTGTGGATAACCACTTTTCGGACCACAGTTCGATACTTGTTAAAGCCCACCCTGATATGCTGACTGGTAGTCAAAATCAAGAGGTGAATTTTTTCAAAGACTACTCCCATAAAAATAAAGCAGTTTTTGCCCAACTTTTACAAAATGAATCTTGGCATGAAATCTATAAATCATTGACATGTAACGATAAATATGAAAAATTCTCAAATATATTACAGTATCACTTTTCTAGGGCTTTCCCGATGAAGAAAAAATATCTTAAAAATGATTCCAAATCATGGGTCTCAGATGAAGTGAAAAGGTCTAGCGTACAATTAAAAGACCTATTTATTATTCAAAAACAATACCCAGTGCTGAGAGGTCAATATCAGGTGCATAAACGAAAACACAACAATCTTATAGAATCCTGTAAAAGAAATCATTACGACCGAATAATTCAATCTTCTGAAAATAAAAGTAAAACCTCTTGGACAGTTATTAATAAACTAAAAAATAACAGAAACACCAAATCACCCAATATAAAAATTTCCCATGAAAATGAAGAAATTTCCTGTCCTGAGGACATTGCAAATCTCTTCAATAACTTCTTCATAGATGCACCAAAACATATTATAGACGACATACCACAGATCGATTACAATAATTTTGAACACAGCCTCAACAGGAATCTTACGTCCATGGTTGTACTTCCTTTCACTGATGAAGAGATGCTTAACATATTCTCAAAACTTAAAAACAAACGTTCCTCTGGACCTGATGACTTCCCCAATAATATTATAAAAGAATTCAAAAATGAACTGGTAAAACCCATTACTCACATAATAAATTTTTCACTAGAAACAGGTTCATTCCCCGATGTTCTCAAAATAGCTAAAGTAATTCCACTTTACAAAAAAAAAGAAAAAAACATTATGAATAACTACAGGCCAATATCACTAACATCAGTTTTCTCTAAACTTTTTGAATACTGTATGCTGGAGAGGTTGAACTCCTTCATAACAAGGTTCACACTAATTCCAGATGAACAGTATGGGTTCAGAAAGTCGAAATCTACATCTACAGCAACAATAGATGCATATATCAGCATACTCAATGAATTAGATTCAAAGAAAAGTCCTTTAGGCATATATTGTGATTTAAGCAAAGCTTTTGATTGTGTTCCCCATGATCGGCTGCTTGACAAGCTTTGGTCATATGGAATTAGAGGATCTGCTTTCAGCTGGATCAAGTTTTTTCTAACAAATAGGCATCAATATGTACAAATTGCCTTCAATGAGGAAGGCGGCAATAACACAATTTGTCGCTCTCATCTTGCACACGTAGAAGTTGGAGTTCCTCAGGGGAGTGTGCTTGCTCCAGCTTTATTCTCAATTTATATAGCGGATATCGTAAAATACCTCTCCCCTTTCAAATTAACACTTTATGCTGATGACCTTTCTATACTAGTATCGAATGGTTCCTCCAACCTTAATCAACAAGCATGCAATAACCTCATGGAAAAACTAATTTTATGGTTCTCCATTAATAATCTCTATATCAATGCTAGCAAAACACAGTTTCTTATATACCACACTAAACAGAGAACGGTTGAAAATATAGAAATTCACCTAAGGGAAATGACTTTAGAGAAATGCCACACTATTAAGTTTCTAGGCATAACTATGAGTGATACACTCGATTGGAAGTCTCACATAAGCGATACAACAAAAAATTTGAACAGTAAGGTGTACCAAATAAGATGCCTTCAGAAAGTGCTTAACCTAAATGTTTTGAAAAACTATTATTTTTCTGAAATACAATCTCGACTAGCATATGGCATATTGCTGTGGGGCATGTCTTCATCAGCACAAAAACTATTTACGGTTCAGAAAAAATGCATACGAGCAATGTTAAGCAAGAAGCAAAGAGAATCATGCAGACCTCTTTTTGACAAATTAAAAATACTACCACTATTCTGCATATATATATTGGAAATTTCCTGTTACATTTATAACAACAGAAACAACATCCTTGTCTTAACGACATACACAACTATCCAACAAGATTTAGTCATCACCTCTACACACCTCAAAATCATTTGAATATATGCCTTAACGGGCCCATACCTAATGGAATTAGGGTATACAATCACCTAAATCCAAATATTAAACAAGAAGTGACTTACTTCAAATTTCGAAAAGCCCTAAAGACGTACTTATTAAATAACATGTTTTATACAATGGGTGAGTTCCTATCTTCATAGTGGACTCTCGTTGTTCCTTGAACTGTTTTGTGTAATTAAATGTATCTGTTTGTTCACTTATTTAAATGTTGACTTGTTTTATACCTTGTAGGTCTTTGAAACCAATAAAGATTATTATTATTATTTTGATATGTCGAATAAAAATGACATTTGTAGTCGATAGTCACTTCTCGATATGGAACATGAGAATCGCAAATTTTGTTTATTCGACACGACAGCTGTCGAGTCGAGAGATAAGGATCCCGCTGCTGGTATGCAATCTTTGTATCAGAACATATTAATTTAGGAAGGGCAAGAAAATAAATTGAAGAAAACCTTTATCAGCTTTCCATCGGAATCAGCAAAAAAAGTAGTAATACTAACCTTTTAATTCTTATTACAGCCTGCTCTTTAACCCAATCTTCTACTCTTGGACTCGCAACACTCTTATCACCCATCGTCTTCCTTTTAGCTCCATAAGAATCAATTGCCTTGTTCGGAGAAAGGCTCTTTGCTCGGTAAGTCTTCAAAGGCCGTCTAACTATCAGCTGACCAAACAAATCTTCATTGTTTTCAATATCACTAGTATTGCTCAACCTGTGAACACCTGATATATTGAATATCTCCGCCACTCCTTCCAAGTCACTCAACTCGTTGAGAGGATCTTTGGTCACCTTGGGAGTACCCAGCAGTTTCTTCACTCCCCTTAAATCACTTAAATCATTCATAGGGCTATTCTGATACTTGGGAGACATGATTCTACGTAAGTTAGGAACGTTAGTGAGATCATTCTTGGGAGATTTCATTTCTTTGGGAGTAGCCAGAAGCTTTTTCACCCCAACGATGTTGGTCAAATCGTTTTTGGGAGATTTTAATACTCTGGGCGTTGCTAAAAGTTTTCTGACTCCGGTCATGTCAACCAGTTCATTCTTGGGAGATTTCATCACTTTTGGAGTGGCCAAAAGTTTTTTTATTCCTCTAAAATCACTCAAATCGTTTTTGGGACTTGAGTCTTGTACCCTGGATGTTCTCATAAGTCTTTTAACCTCGGCAACATTTGTAAGATCTTTTTCTGGACTTTTTTGCACCCATTTTGTTTCATCCCTTGAATCATTCAAACTATCCTCAGAATTTTCTTCATCAGCTGCGCTTGAACCTGAGGAATGCACCGTCATAGTAGAAACAGGCAGTGATCTTCTAATGGACTGGCGTTTCTTTGAATTGTCTCCCGTTGAAAACCTAGTGCGAGGATGAGTGATAACAGGTTTGTCGGTGAGATCACTGAAGTGACTAGGTGTGTCTTGTGAGAGGTTTGAAGCAGAAATGTCAGTAAGCGCCTCATCAGATTGGAATGATTCAAAAGAGCCATCATACTGAAAATATTTAGTCATGTTAAAAAATTATATTTTTATGTTTTGATAGATAAATAAACTTTGTTGTCTGAATGAAAACATTTGTCAACAAAGTCAAAATTATAACAGTGTTAATTATTTACATATTAGTATTCATAAGAAGTGTTTCAAATTTTAAACTTACAAAAAGGACAAACAAAATAACATGTAAAATATATTATAGTATCACAGTAGGTATATAATATAAAATATAGAACGACTAGAATGCATATATACTAAATTATAGAAGCATTTCCCTATCAGAAGTATTTTAATTGATTTTTTGAAATGCTTTATGTCCCTAATGTCTCTGATATGATTAGGTAAATGATTATAAAGGACCCCGCACTTGTTATATGTAAAATGGTTCTCGGTGAAATTCTCTGAATTTTCAGTAAGTATATTGTAGTATTCGATGTACTGATTAAGCGTGCAGAATTGCAAAGTTCGTTGATGGATAGGTTTTGAAATACAGGGCGTTCAAGTTAAAAATCAGTAATTTTTATTTGTTTTCTCGGGATTTGAAAGTGCCAACTGCATTTTTTTTCGTTCGTATCATCAACGTACCCCCATATTACTAAATATCATTCAGATGGTGCAAATTATATCATTATGTACAGAGTGAAAAATAAAAACATTTTAGTTCGACTCTAAATCGAAAGGTGCGGAGTTCGAGCCCCAGTTGCGGCTGGGATTTTTTAATTTAATTTGACCTATTAAATTATATAAATCTCGTGGCTGGACTGGGGTGAGTCCTGCACGATTCACTGTTGCGTTCCAATTAACAGTGCTGCTCCTAAGGTGGCGCATGGAGTTAGTAACAAGGCCTATCCAGAACACGTGGCTAATGACCATAGCAGTAGATGCCAAAACACAAAAAAAAAACATTTTAGTAATGTCTGAACATTCTATGTAATTATGAAATATTGATAAAATTATTTTGGCATGCAATATGCTATTCTTACTCCATCATTAATCACAATTCATCCATTTCGTACAGGGTGATTTGAAAAATTGGTGAAATATATGGTTGGTTCTTTCGTACGTATCCTGTATATTCAAGTGAATTATCATCCTCTGATACCGTATAAACATGATTTCGTTGGGATATATGATCATGAAAATTTTCGATGATGAAAATGACAAAATATCAAAGTTTTAGAAATCACCCTGGCTATCAATAGAAACATAAAAATCTATTATATTCCATCATAATAAGGTAATACTAATTTCACTGATGGAAGTAATTGATTTTTCTTTCATTTACTTTCCGTCAACGACAGAATCAAAATGTACCCGATAGCCGATGGGGTTTTCTTGTAGCATGAGGACCGTAGCACTGCTACGGGGGAGGTGGATTCGGTTAAGGCTGTTCCTTGTCACCTTCAGTGCATGATTAGTGATGTCCCGTAACGGGGACTCATACACGATTGGGCGAGTCAAACTATCCAAACATTAGGAATTATATCTGGCTCATGCCTGAGTTGTAAGTTGTAACTGATTTCTCGTATATTCAGTCATTTCCAAAATGGTAGATGGAATTGGATGGACCGTCATTGGTCATCACCGTGCTTATAATATTACATTTATTTTGATCTCCACATTCTCACGTTTCACTATTTGTGAAAAATCTTGGCCACTAGTAGAATGTGCGCGAACAAGTTCCTTCAACTCGTCATGAAAATGGTAATAAGTTTCTCAATTAATAACTATGAAACTAGTCATAGTAAGAAACTGAATTTTTGGGACAGTGTTGAGGAGAGAATGATGAATATACTAAATAATAATAAAGAAAGGACCACGCACACACCTTATGAGAAAAAGTCTTTCGGTGAAAATGGCTGAATTTTTGATATGTTGTAGCTGGAGCCATTCTTAGTAAAAGTCTCCATCGGCCCAACTCGATCATATGACTAGATTCGGCGCTAGGGGGCACCAAATCATGAATTTTGTGTTTTTTGAGAAATTCAGCTGAATGAAAAAATATTATTATCTTATTTATATTCAATATTGTGTGCGACTGGGCATTCCTAATGTTCGCGAGAAATAATTTTCCATACATAATACAGAGAGAAAATACGCCGTTATTTTTATACAGGGTAGTCAACAATATACTCAATTCTTCAGTAATGGAATTCGCCTACGAGGTTGAAAGTTGATTGAGTTTATCATTGAGGATCAATCAGAATGGTTTGTTGATCGACCAAAATATATGAAGCTATGAATACAGAGTGTTTGGAATAAGGAAGGGTCCATGTTATATAAATATGTAATTACTCCAAATCACAAATTTTATTATTTCTGAGTGAGTTCAGACAAATGAAAAACATTTACATAATATTTGTAATCGATATAAGACTGTTGTTCAACTCAGCGTTACGAAGATCCGTGCATAATTTGTCTATACAAAAGAAAACTAACTGTGTTTCTATAGGGTACTTTACAACATACTCAATTTTTAGGTGAAATAATTCGCCTGTTTTTATGGGCGACTGTAAACTGGGCCGATTATCAGGTAATCTTCACTAACGAGTATGTAATCTAGGCCGTCCAAAAATTTGTACCTGATTTCGGGTATGAAAACTCGGCCGTCTATAATAACTATATAACAATAATTAACATGTTTTGAAGAGTTGAAAATGGGCGAAAGTGGAGTTGAAAACAGCCAAATAGCTAAGCATTCAAATGTCTAAGTAAGGTTAGTTCGTTCTGGTTCGATTATACTAAATAATTACTTTCTTACAAAATGTGTGCATTCAATTTCTACGCATTCAAATACCTACGTAAGGTTATTTCGTTCTGTTTCGATTATTGTAAATAGTGAAGATGAGCCCAGGTTTGGTATCGGCCGAGATTACATACCGTATTTTGGGGAATCGTTTGATTGAGAAGATTAAAAATCCTCAAGCGGCCGAATTTACATGTGCCCGTTTGTAGACCAAGCATAGTTAAATATGAATAATCCCAAATAACTTTTTTTCAAAACAGCTTATCTCAATTCTCACAGCGACGACGGAAATAGTAATGACGGAAATAGTTCGGAGTCACCATCTGTACCAGTAAAAAATACTACCATAATGTCACCGAATTATAAGATATCCAACAAATTATGAACAATATACGATCCTCTAGGTTTTATAATCGAAGGAAGTGCCTATGAATGAATTCTCCTTGAATTCAGATGGGTTCATTCAGTTCGAACATAAATTCGACGGAAATATACTCAATATCCTCGGTATATCAGATATATTTCTTTGAGTGACTCACAAAATGTACTCGTATTTTATAGCTTGCTAAATCCTACAAAAACACAAAATTAATCATTTGGTTGTTTAAAAAATTGTTTAAAATTGTTTTTTCGTTAACCAGCTGTCGTCCCCTTACGAACGGCAACCCTCAAAAGTCGAAACTTGTGCGAGCCAAGGATTAACGAGGTCTTACCTTTTAACGTGCGATTCCTAGCACGATCCGAGGAGAATATCGAAAGGAGGTCCGTTGGTCACCCATCCAAACCATGGCCTCGCCTAGCGTTGCTGGCTTCAGATATCGGTGAACCGGCCGCTCTCCGTTCGAGCTATCCCCTCTATCTCCGAACCTTTAGGTATTACGACATACTTAGGTTGAGGACGATGTCATGATTGAATCCTCGAAAATAGTAATTACTTATTCAAATTGAATGGACCCTTCTTTGTGTGAAACACTATGTACTTCACGTGCATTTTGTTTTGAGAGATCAACTTCTATTCTAATCGATCATCAATAATAATTAACTTAATCATCTCATAGTCTCAAAGGTGGATTTAGTCACCTAAAAATTGATCATATTGGAAACTACAATGTAGAAAATATTTTCAATTACCTGAATTCACTCAAAATTAATAAAATTCGTGATTTGGAGTAATTAAATATATATATACATATATATATATATATATATATATATAAAACATGAACCCTATGTTATTCCAAATAATCTGTATTCATAGCTTCATTAAATTTTGGTATATATATTGAGTATATTGTTGACTACCCTGTATAAAAACAACGTCGTATTTTTTCTCTGTATTATGGAAAAATATTTCTCGCGAGCATTAGGAATTCACAGTCGCACACAATATTGAATATAAATGAGATATTAATATTTTTCATTCAGCTGAATTTCTCCAAAAATCACAAAATTCATGATTTGGCGCCCTCTAGCGCCGAATCTAGTCATACGATCGAGTTGAGCCAATGGAGACTTTTACTCAGAATGGTTACAGTTACAACATATAAAAAATTCAGCCATTTTCACCTAAAGACTTTTTCCCATAAGATGTGTGCGTGGTCCTTTCACGATGATAATTCACTTGAATATACAGGATATGTTCAAAAGAACTGGCCATATATTTCACCAATTTTTCAAAAATCACCCTGTACGAAATGTATGAATTGTGATTAACGATGGAATAAGAATAGTGTATTGCATGCCAAAATAATTTTATAAATATTTCATTATTACGTCGAATTTTCAGACATTACTAAAATGTTTTTATTTTTCACTCTGTACATAATGATATAATCTGCACCATCTGATATGATATGATATAATATAAAGGTACGTTGATGATAAGAACGAAAAAAAAATGCAGTTGGCACTTTCAAATCCCGAGAAAATGATTAAATAAAAATGACTCATTTTTAACTCTAAATCTATCTGAACAGTTAAAACCTCGAAGTTACAAGTCCGGTCCTGACCAGAAATGAAAAATCAGGGTGCATGGCACAAGAGAGAAGTTGTCAAGAGATTGTGACAGACATTCAATATTATTCATTCGTTGTCAATACTTTTTCTTAAATATATTTCAAAGTTCATAATACGAAATACGACTATTCATTTAAAAGAAAAGCAAATACGAAAGATACACGTCACATGGTCCAAACGAGCGGATTGGCGAAGAAAGCGATAATCGACTGAAAATCATCTCCAGAAATCGAAATATTGGAAGCCGCACAACACCGATCAAGGGTGAGATCATTCCATTTCCCATTTATTACCTTTCCTCCTTACCAGAGTAAATATATCGATATTGGTGGGTGGAGTTTGAATGTCATTGCAGATAAAATTTTGCAAATTATTCAGTAAATTAAAGTTTGAGTTGATTCAATATTCATAATGGCTAATGACATGCTAAGTTCATTGATCAAAAAACGAGGTATTTTGAAATCAAAATTGACATTATTTGAAAAATACGTAACGTCATTTCAACATACCGATGGTGATAGGGCTCAGATAATCGAGTTAGAATTAAGAGTTTCCAAAATTGAAACGCTCATGAGTGACTTTGACACTGTTCAGACAGATATCGAATTCTAAACAGATTCAGATGATGATCAGATTGTTGAACGAGAATATTTCGAAAACAAATGTCATCGATTGACAGCGCAAGCAAAATTAATATTAGAAAAAATTCATAAAAAAGATAATGTTTCAATCAACAATTCCTCATCAAACGATCTGCACAATACTATTTTGCCAGAAATAAGGGTGCCTAAATTTAATGGGTCTTATGACTCCTGGTTAGAGTTCAGAGACTTGTTCAAATCGTTGGTTCATAATAATAATAAACTAGGTGATATACGAAAATTCCATTACTTGAGAGGTGCACTGGTTGACACAGCGCCTCAGGTTATTCAATCAATCGAATTTACAGAGAAAAACTATGCAACGGCATGGAACACTTTATGCGAAAGATTCAATAATAAACATCTTTTAATTCACAATCATTTGAGTTCAATTTTTAAAATGGAAAACATTGTTGTCGTTTCTGCCAGTAAAATACGATTTTTATACGAAAACTTATTTAAACACTTGACCTGTTTGAATCAATTAGGCGAACCGACTGATTCATGGGATACGTTACTCATTTACATTATTTCTAATAAATTAGATAAACAATCAGCCCAAGAATGGGAAAAGCACAAATGTAATCACGATCAAGTCGACCTGACTATATTCAGAGATTTTTTGAAAAAGCGAGCAAACATGCTAGAAACGGTGGAAATAAAATTTCCCAAAAATGACCATAGTCACGAAACGCGAAAGACAGGTACTTATTCAAATCAAAAACCTCATTATTCGAAAAGCGAAAGCAATACGCGAAGTTTTGCAAGTAATTTCAATCAAAATGCGAACAAAAATTCAAATAATTCCTATATGGCGAAACAGATGCTGTGTTATAATTGCAACGGACATCATTACTTGTTTTATTGTCCAGATTTTCTTAAACTTTCGATCAAAGAACGTTATGCGAAAATAGTCTACGGCGGAATCATACGGTAAACGATTGCAATTGGTCAGGATGCAAAATTTGCAGGAACAAACACAACACGGTATTACATGACGCGAGCGAGAAAACGAATTCGACAATTGCTATAAACGAAATTGACATTTCAAATGTCCAAAATTCGTCATGCGAAGATATTCCTAGTTTGGAAGTTACAAAGTGTTCATTGGCAACTGCACACAGCTCGATTCTTTCAACTGCTAAAGTTTTCGTACGAGGACCGAACTCAGATTTCGTAACAGCGAGAGCAAGATATTGGGTCTGTCTTGGGAATGCAGATCTGATATTCTCACCTTTAATATACGAGATATTAACCCTACTAAAATAACAAAACGTACGATTCTCTCTAGAATAGCAACTATTTTTGATCCATTAGGCTTGGTTAGACCTTGCATTATTATAGCAAAAATTTTTTTACAGAAATTATGGTCAGAAAAGCTAACGTGGGACGATGTCTTACCAAAGCATATTATAGATTCATGGTTACAATTTTCTTCAGATTTGTTTCTATTGAATGATCTAAAGTTTTCTCGTAACGTTTTATGCGACAAACCAGTATACATATCATTGCATGGGTTTGTGGATGCTTCAGAAACAAGTTACGGTGCCTGCGTTTACGTTGTTTCAAAAAATGTGAAGGGTAACATAAATTCGAATATTTTATGTGCTAAATCAAAAGTCGCACCTTAAAGTCGTTGACTATGCCTAAGCTAGAATTAAGTGCTAGTTTAATTTTGTCTCGACTTATTGATAAAATTGTACAGTCCTCTAATATCGAATTCAACGACATTTATTGTTGGTCCGATTCGACTATTGTATTAGGCTGGTTAAAAATAACACCCAACCTATTAAAACCTTTCGTATCACATCGCGTAGCCGAAATACAAAGACTTACACAAAATTTTGAATGGAGACACGTACCTACTGCATATAATCCCGCCGACATTGTGACACGTGGTTTAAGCCCAAAGGCATTGATTCAATCCCAATTGTGGTTCCACGGACCGCAATGGTTATTATGTGATACTTCGGATTGGCCTAGTATATCACTGCCGATGCCCGAATTACCCGAAAAACGAAAATGTTTCATTTCAAACTCTAATATTACTTCTTTGTTCGATCATTTTTCGGAGTTCAACAAAATGAAGAGAGTTTTTGCGTACATACTGAGGTTCATAAATAACTGTAGGCTAAAGTTAGAGTCAAGGAAATTTGTTCCTTATTTGGCAGTTGAAGAGTTGAAAATAAGCTTCACACTCTTAATTAAAATTGCTCAACAAGAATCTTTTGAAGAAGATTACGTATCCTTAAAAAAAGGTCATAATTTGCAGTCAAATAGTAAAATTTTGAGTTTGCATCCATTCATTGATCCACAAGGTGTTATGCGTGTTGGAGGCAGACTGACTAATTCAGATTTTCCTTACGATAAAAAATATCCTATCTTGTTATCTCCTAAACATAGATTGGCTCAGCTTATATTTGAACATGAACACATAAATTTATTACATGCTGGACCTCAACTACTTTTATCTTCTGTTAGATATACTTTTTGGATTATTTCTGGTCGCAACTTTGCACGAAAAATTGTAAGAAATTGCGTAAAGTGTTCTAGGTACGATGTAAATAATAAGGTGCAGCCTATTATGGGTGATTTACCTCGTGCTCGTGTTCAACCAGTTTCCCCTTTCATGATAGTGGGAGTAGATTACGCTGGTCCTTTAATGATGAAGGACAAACCAGGTAGAGGTTGTAAACCTATTAAATGTTGGGTCTTCAGTACTCGAGCGATACATTTAGAGCTAGTGCAATCTTTGACTAGTGACGCGTTTTTACAGGCTTTTCATCGTTTTATTGGCCGTCGCGGAAAACCCTCAGAGGTATTTTCAGACAAATACAAATTTTGTTAAAACCAATAAAGATTTGTTAGAACTTAGTGAATTTTTCAAAAATAATCATTCTAACATTTCTGAATACGTTGCCAATATCGGCATTAAATGGCATTTTATACCTGCCAATTCACCACATTTCGGTGGCTTATGGGAAGCAGGGGTGAAAGGTTTAATACACCATTTACGACGAGTATTGGGAAATCAAGTTTTGTTTTTCTTTGATTTTCAAACTCTGCTCATCCGTATCGAGGCAGTGCTCAATTCTCGTCCCTTATTTCCTTTGACCTCCGATCCTGAAGATTTATCTGCTTTGTCTCCCTCTCCCTCTCACTTCTTGATCGGAAGAACCATGATGTCCATAATGGAGCCGTCAGTTGACCACATCAAGGAAAACCGACTATCACAATATCAATTACTTCAAAAATTGTACGATCACTTTTGGCGTCGTTGGAGTCGTGAATACATCAGTGAACTTCAACAGAGAAGATGCTGGAAAAGGAGCCAAGGAAACTTGGAAAAGGGACAGTTAGTCCTTATTCGTGATGACAACCTTCCACCAACCAGATGGCGTCTAGGTCGCATATTAGACTTCAATTATGGTAGTGATGGATTAGCTCGAGTAGCCTCAATCAAAACAGCAGATGGTATTAGTTCTCGGGCAGTAAATAGATTATGTCCACTTCCAGTTGTCGGCTGAGTCCTCCAAGGCCGGGGACATGAACAGTTAAAACCTCGAAGTTACAAGTCCGGTCCTGACAAGAAATGAAAAATCAGGGTGCATGGCACAAGAGAGAAGTTGTCAAGAAATTGTGACAGACATTCAATATTATTCATTCGTTGTCAATACTTTTTCTTAAATATATTTCAAAGTTCATAATACGAAATACGACTATTCATTTAAAAAAAAAGCAAATACGAAAGATACACGTCACACTATCCATCAACGAACTTTGCGAATCTGCACGTTCAATCAGTACATCGAATTCTACAATATACTAAAAATTCAGACAATTTCACCGAGAACCATTTTACCTATAAAAAGTGCGGGGTCCTTTGCTTGCTTCTATAAATCAAAGACTGTTTCGTGTATTATTTACGAATCTTTACTTTGAAAATAAATTTTCAAACTAAACTTTAAAGCTAGTTTCGAAAGGACGGAAATACTTTAGAATAACCCTAAGAAGAAGAACCCGAGAATGGAATTGCATACCGTATGTGCAGTTAAGGACATCCCAAGTTCGCGAGATATTTTATTGCTTTCAATTGGTTGAGAACCTAAAGGTACTTGTTCAAGCTCCATCTTGAAAGTGACCAGATTTGTTTTTGTAACTATGTCAGCATGTGAGCCTCACACCACTTTTTGATTTTTTCTATGTCAACAGGAGATCGAACCAGAGCATCACGATCTTCATTGTGCTAGAGAATCGTGATATCAGCAAACAATTAAGATGTTCAGAAATACCTAGGTTGGTCATATCGTTGATATAGAGCAGAAATAGAATGGGACCCAAAACTGATCCCTGAGGAACTCCACGTACATTTATTTTTCCTTTCAGAACTAACTCTATTTGATAGAACTTTTTGACTTCGATCAGTAAGGTAAGATCTGATCCAGTCTAGAGATAGCCGCGAAATCCGTAATGTAAGAATTTCATGACTTACACAGTCAACTGCCTTAGAAAGATCAAGAAATATTGCTGCAGGCGCCACTTTCCGTTTATGCTCATATACACTCTTTCAAGAAAAAAAAAGGTGGCATCATTCATACTCTTTTTGTTTTGGAAACCGAACTGTTCAGCCCCCAATAAATTGTCTCTGCAAGAAACCCGTTATCCTACGTTTTACTAGTTCCTCAATAATTTTGGACAGTGTTGATAGTGGTGAGATCAGCCTGAAGTTGTTCAGATCATCAGTGGCACCACTTTTGTGCAGTGGTTTAACTATTGCGGTATTTAAGCTGGATGGAAAAATACCTTGGCCACAGCTAGGGCACTTAGGGCTTAATCAGGTAATTGTGACAATAGTTGGGCTGATAAGTGGTCTTGACCTAAGGAAATTTTGTTTTTCAGTTTGATTTGCTTTTTTATCCAATCTTGGTCAGAGTAAAGAGCCGCAGAAAAATAATTCACTTCAATTTAGATCCATGTAAGTCAGTGACATAAATTGGGAAAGCTTTGTGAATCACTAGTAGCTCCAAGCCTAAACTTGTGCTTAAAAAAAATGTGACAACGGCAATTAGATCATGTACATGATTTTTTCAACAGAAAAATGTTACAACTTTTCTAAGGAAATAATTTTATTACAAAATGGTGGAACAAAAAAAAATCCTACCTCAAAACTATCATCTCCATTGATAACAAGCTTTCTTCTTTTATGTTGTCTCTCAGAATCTCCATTGGACTCTCTTGGCCTCTTAGAAGCTTTTTTGGCAGATTTAGCTTTACTTAGTTCTTCCATAAAACTACTTGAAGACTTTTGCATTCTACTTCTTGATTTAATTACAGATTTTCGGATATCCTCAAATAAACCAGGGGTGGTCAAAGGGGTTTTAAAACCAGTTTCACTTTCGTTTTGGTCCAGAGGTGTAACCGGAGTGATATTTTCAGTCTCTGGCCGGTACGGTAGTGATTTGCGCCTAATGAATAAAAAATTTGTTTTATAATAATATTATACTATTTCACAAGGGAAGTAGCTGCGATTTAAAGAAAATCCTACACATATTATTCCTCAATATACAGGGTGAGTCAGAATGAGACCGACAAACTCCGACTACTTATTCCTTACCTCATTTCGAGGTAAAAAGTTCCTATCAAGGTCCTAAAATGCATACATACCCTCTGAGATACAGGGTGTAAAAAGTACGAAAAAAATTTAGATTTATTATTTTTTTCTCCAAAACTGCTGAAGGAAAAAAATATCAAACTTGGTACACTAATCAAGGTTTATCAACTTGATAATTTGAAGTTATAATTTTTCATTTTCGTGTACCAGTGGCCAGTTACGATGGTATGTGGCCATATTTTCTTGGGTCAAGTGAATGTCTAAATGAGCGTTTGACATCAGTTAGGCTAGGCTCATCAATACTCGGCCTAAAAGTGAAGGTTTCTGAGAGAGTTGAGAAAAACTGAAGTTATGTGCTGAGTAGCAACGTAATTTCATATGTGCAATAATCGCACAATGCTAATTTCTTACAACATATCAGAATATTTATCAACCTCCTGAACATTTTTTAAAGTTGGAAGAATCAGAAACATAGTACGGGTGAGTCAGAATGAGACCGACAACTCTACTTTTTCATTCGTCATATTATTTGATCAAATCGATGTCGTGGAATCACTAAGTTAGGTCTCATTCTGCCTCACCAGTACCATGTTTCCGATCCTACCTACATTAAAAATAGAGAGAGAGAGCGAGAGAAATGTACTTTATTATCCAAGAAATCAACATCTTATTGACAAAGCATGCTCAAGAATTAAATAAGTAAAAACAATCACATTCTATCAGTTGAAAAATTAACACATATCTGATGTAAAATCAGTGGGTGTGTAAAACTAACAGAAAAGTTGACAAAAAACAAATAAAATATAAAATAATAATCTTAAAGATTAAAATCACATGTAAAATCACTGTAAAATTCCTCAAGATTATAATATGCTTTTTTGAGTAGAGCTTCTTTGCATTATTTTACTGAATTTGTAATATACTTTCTCATTTCTGATTTCGGAGGGTTCATGATTAAATATTTTTTTGGTTTCATAGATCAGAGAGTATTTTGCCAAGGTGGGTTTCGGAATAGGGAGAGGCATTTTATATTTAAGGGGGTTGACAAATATTCCAATATGTTGTAAGAAATTAGTGTTATGCTATTATTATACAGATGAAATTATGTTGGGTCTCTGGAGATATCTTCAGTTTTTCACAATTATCTCAGAAACCTCAACATTTAGGTATATGCAATGTTATAGAACATCCTGTATATTGTAACATGTTTGGATTTTTGAGACAATTCTAGATCAGAATGTGACATTTTCAAAAGTTTTTATCTCTACTTGATTTTTTTGGAGTCACTTTTAAAATTACATCTAGGTGGCCATGATCGGAAGTAAACTAATCTAAGGTCCTCAGGTGATATCAGAATATTACAATCGCGAAGTTTTAATGACTAGTATGATAGATATGAATAAGACAAGTTGGCAAAATTACATTTTCGTGTCTAACTTTTTCAAATGGCGACCATTTTTTGACAAGCACTTTCCGAAAAAAGGATATTTTGACGAATCTAACGATACTAATTTATTTGCGATTGGATTACAAATAAGAACATAAATTAAATATTGCTGAGGAAAATACTTCATAATAATTTATTTACTTTCTTCAAGAGAAATTAGTCGAGAAATGCAGATAAGTCACGAATCAGCAAGAAAAATATTGAAAAAGCACGGATATCGAGCATTTAAATATCAGTTACATCAACATTTGTTTGCTGACGATGGCGATAGACGAGTAGTGTTTTGTGAATGGTTGCTTCAAAATCATAGAGTTAACCCAAGTTTCATCAACTTTATTCTATTTTCCGACGAATCACGATTTACAAATAATGGCTTGTTTAATAAGCAAAATTCTCGGTACTGGGCCCAACAAAATCAACATGCAATGAGAGAGGGCAATTTTCAAGAAAGATTTGGCGTCAATGTCTGGGCTGGTATCGTTGGAAACAGAATAATTGGACCAATATTATTTCAATGTCAGTTAACAGGGGCTAGGTACTTAGGTTTTCTTCAAAATGAAATCGAGGATCATCTTAATAATCTACCTTTAGCAGTTTTACGGCAAATTTACTTCCAACAAGATGGAGCACCCCCTCATAATACCAGATACGTACGGTGGCCTGTCCGCTCACCGGTTCTGACTGTGCTAGATTTCTTCATTTGGGGATATGTTAAAGAAAGGGTCTACTATGCAACAGCCCCAGCCACTCTCGAAATCTTAGAAGAAAGGATTCTACAGGCATTTAGAAGTATAACGCCACAAATGTTACGAAACGTGCTGAGAGAAACAATTGAACGAGCTGACATGTGTCTTCAACAAGAAGGAATGCACTTTGAAAATTTACCATAGTGAAAAATTTAAGAAATTAGGATATTGAAAAAAATGTAAGTGCATCGCTGAAATTATTGTTAATTTTGTTAAATTTGTTGATCCAATCGCAAATAAATTAGTATCGTTAGATTTGTCAAAATATCCTTTTTTCAGAAAGTGCTTGTCAAAAAATGGTCGCCATTTGAAAAATAATAGACACGAAAATGTAATTTTGCCAACTTGTTAACTTATACATATCTATCATACTAGTCACTAAAACTTCGTGATTGTAATATTCTGATATCACCTGAGGTCCTTAGATTAGTTTACTTCCGATCTTGGCCACCTAGATGTAATTTCAAAAGTGACTCCGAAAAAATTAAGTAGGCATAAAAACTTTCGAAAATGTCACATTCTGATCTAGAATTGTCTCAGAAATCCAAAAATGTTACAATATACAGGGTGTTCCATTTAAATTTTTTTAACCGGAGCCATTTCCGGTGAAACCGGAAGTGACCGGAAAGTGAAAAATATGTGAAAACTCTCTTCACATACCATTTAACTATACCAAATCTCATTTTGATACACCTAATGGTCTAGAAGTTATGACTTATCTAATAGATTCGTTGACACCCGATATAGGAACATGAATTAAGAAAATTTGAAGTGGAGAACACACTTATTGAAGAGCTTATGAAAAGAATATCTTCATTGGAGCCAACAGGAAATGTCCCAAAGTCAATAAAAAAACTGCAGATATGATTCTAGTTAAAAAGTAGAATTACTTATCTCTTTATCATTTGGAGAACCTGTATTAAAAATAATTTCAACACTACTTTATATAAAAAAGCCTTCAATGTCTTGCATCGTCTTCGAAAATTGTAGATAGTGATTCATCGTCAGTTTACATGGTTTCAGAGTGCTAGAACCCCGTTAACTGACATGAGTCACTATCTACAATTTCCGAACTGGACTATACAGGGTGGGGCACTGAAAATGAAACAGAATATCTTCAAAACGCATGTGTTGTAAAAAAAATGCAAAAACACATCGATTTTTAATCCAAGGGGGTCGGTCATCTTCCTATCGTAACCACAACTGTCTTATTACCTCTTTCCCCTTGGTCACTATCAACCAAACAATTTGAATAGGGAAAGTAATAAGTGTGACACATCATTAAAAAGGTAATTTCATAAGGAATTCAGCCATGTCAATTTTCGCTATCCAAATTTTTATTTTGGCGCCCTCTTGCGGGAAAAGCAACTGTTCCGTATTCCAAATTATAATACTTCATGCAAGCTAATTTGACAAATTCGGTGATAATGCATTATGGAATTTTTCTAAAAGAAAAAACAAAATGTCTGCTCCAAAATATCGGACAAGATATGCAATTATGGTCCGATTCGATTCAAAATTGATATGTGGTGGCTTTCGGGTAAGAAATTATGATTTGTTTGTCAATGCAAAAAAACAAGATGGTGGCTCCAAAATGGCGGATGGAATTTGTAATTATGGTCCGATTCGAATCAAAATTAGCATGTGGGGAATTTCAGGGTCGGAAATTATGATTTTTTTGTCAATGAAAAAACCAAGATGGCGGACGAAATTTGTAATTGTGGTTCGATTCGTTTCAAAATTGGCATATGGGGGCTTTACAAGTTTCTAGTATAACTAGAATGAATTGAATAAAGTTGATGAAAAAGCTTTCGTACAAATGCGACGAAAAGAAAAAAAATATTTTTTCAAATGTGTGACGTAACAGAATCAAAATTTTGCACGTCACAATACCTATTTTGTACTCGCGGCAAGCTTTTGAATATGTACGAACAGAATAACCTACGTCACACATTTAAAAAAATATTTTTTTTGTTTTCATCGTATTTGTGTGAAAGCTTTTTTTTATCAATTTTATTCAATTCTTTTTAGTCATGCTGAAAATCTGTACCTAAAACCCCCACAATCCAATTTTGAATCGAATCGGACCATGATCACAAATCTCATCCGCCATCCTCGAGCCGCCATTTTGTTGTTTTTTTGTCAACAAAAATTCCATAATGCATTGTCATCGCAATTCACCTATCAAAGTTCAAGTCGATCGGACAACTAGAAGTGGCCCCAAAATGAAAAGTTGGGTAGCGAACACTCACATGTCTGAATTCCTTATGGAATTACCTTCTCAATGCTGGTGTCACCACACTTAGTACTTTCCTTATTCAAATTGTATGAGTGTTCAAGGAGTGGGGAGAGTGGTATGACAGTTGAGGTTATGATATGATTTAAAATCGACGTGTTTTTCATTTTTTTCACAATACATGTGTTTTGAAGAATTCGTGTTTGGTGACGGGTCGAATCGAACCATAATCACAAATTTCGCCCACCATTTTGTTTTTTATTGATAAAAAAATCATGATTTTCGACCCTGAAAATCCCCAAATACAAATTTTGATTCGAATCGGACCATAATGTAAAAATTCATCTGACATCTTGGAGCCATCTTGTTTTTTTGCATTGACAAATCATAATTTCCGACCATGAAAACCACCACAAATCAATTTTGAATTGAATCGAACCAGAAGTGCAAATCATTTCCGCCATTTTGGAGTCGCCATTTTGTTTTTTCCCTTGAAAAAATTCCATAATGCATTGTCACCGAATTTATGTCAAATTAGCTTGCAAAGATAGGTAGCAAAAATTGACACGGCTGAATTCCTTATGAAATTACCTTTTTAATGATGTCACACTTACTACTTTCCCTATCCAAATTGTTTGGGTGATAGTAACCAAGGGGTGGGGGAAGAGGTATGACAGTTGTGGTTATGATAGGAACATATCCCCCTTGGATTAAAAATCGAAGTGTTTTTGCATTTGAATAAAAAATAAAATGAAACTTCACAATAACTAGAAATTCTGAAATACATAGTTACCATAATAGGCAACATAAATTTTTCCATATTGATCCTGATAATTTTTGGACAAAGGTTCACAAATTCAGCTGTCAAAATTTTAGTAGATTGTCAAATATCAAGAATTGAGCTTGACCTGAATATTTGAATTTGTTATTATTTACATTTTCTATCATATATGTATAAACAGGAGGGAATAACGGGGATCTTCCGTTACGTTACTAACTCTTCATTACTATGTACCAAGCTTTCGTTTCAAATTTGAAACTTCTTCAGGGTCAGTAAAGCGAGTATAATACTGAACTTAAAAAAAACTTTACAAAAAAACATAAAAATTTAATATTTGGTTGGATGGTGCTATATATTCACCTTCACAATGGGTTGTATTCATAAAAGGTAGCAAATGCTTATACTATAGGTTTGTCCCCCTCATAACTCAACAAAATGAATACGTCTGTTTCAAGAAATCCAAATGAAAGCATTTGCTCAAGATTTATGCATACGACCCAATGACTGTGACACTGTGAATGTGAAGGTGAAGATATAGCATCATCCAAGCAAATATTATATTTATGTTTTTTTGTTGAGTTTTTTTTCAAGTGTTCTAAGCGCTTTACTGACCCTAAAGATGTTTCAAATTTGAAATGAAAGCTTGGTACATAGTAATAAAGAGTTAGTAACGTAATCGGTTACTGACTGAAGATTCCCGTTATTCCCTCCTGTTTATAGAAATTTTCAGTCGTTGAACTAAAATCAATATACAGTGATCCCAGAAATATTTTTCCAATACTCTAACAATAAACTTTTTTCCCATATTGTACATACTTTTTGGCGGTCACTGTATATGTATATCCCTGGGGAAATGATATTTCTATTTGAAATAGAATAAAACCTGAAAAATTACAACTCACCTTCGGCTTTTAATTGCTGATTTGGGAGTTGTCAAATCCACCTCTTCGATTTTAGAATGAATGGTTTTTGACAATCTTGAATGTCCTGACTTTCGAGATTCGTCCAAAGGCGTGTCAATGAAAACAATAGACGTGTTATTTTCAGGGGTACCGTCTAAGGTATCAGCCACAGATATATCTTTTTTCGTAGTGCTCCTCCTCACTGAACTCACTTCATTTACTTCAGGAGTTTTAGACCGCACATATAAATTTGATTCGTCGCTATATAGATCTTCAGTAGACTTGTTGGTTCTTCGTGATGATATTATACCTGTTCCAGTAATCCTAGATTTTGATGACTCTTGAGTAGCATCCGGATTATAGGAGTCGAAAGAGTTCTCAAATTTATTCCTCCTAGCTGAAGATCTTCGACTGGATTCTGGGGTTTCAGCTCGACTATCTTCAATAGAAAATTCATCATCGAAAGAATGACCTTCATTCATAGTGGAATGAGCAACAGATATAGTATACGACTCTTCAAGTTTGCTGCTCCTCCTTACAGATCTTCGATATGGTACTGGTGTCTTGTCATTCACCAAAGACCTATTAAGATTATAACTAGAATTTTGGAGAGGACTGCGGATTGAAGACAGTCTACCCACTGAAGACATTTGAAACTTTTCAGATGTTTGTTCTACTAATGACTCTTCATCATCGCTAACCGATAAATGTTTACTTCTCACAGATTTGCTTTTTTCTAGACAAACAACAGATTTGTCACTTTCGTTCGCCAACGATTGGTTAGTGTCTCTTACAGAATATCTTAGACTTGGTTTGGGTGTTCTAGATGATCTACGGATTTGTTGAGGCGTTTCACCTTCCAATGGCTGAGATGTACCTTCCGAGAACTGATGAATTGAGGAATTCTTGATTTTTACTGACGACCTGGATAACTCAGGTGTTTTATTGTCCAACGTTACAACCAAGTCCTGTTGAAATTCTAAAGGCAAGGTCGAGTCTTCATGAAGAGCATTTACAGACGATTTCCGGTGTTTTATTGAAGATCTACTTTTTGGAATTGGTCCTTGCAACGGTAAAGTCGAGTCATCAAGAAGATCATTAACTGAAGATTTTCTGGATTTGACTGAAGATCTATGCCTTGGAACTGGTGTTCGTCTTTCCAAAACTAAATTTGAGTCTTGGTGAAGACTGCCGAGTGCTGAGTTGCTATGTTTGAAAGACTCGTCCTCTGAGTCATACACCTCATATTCCACTGGCAAAGTTGAGTTTTCACGAGAATCATTCACTGAGGACTTTCTAGATTTTAGTGAAGACCTATTTCTTCTTAGTATTGGTGACTGCTCTTCCAACAGTATAACTGAATCATCTTGGAGAGCGCCTAGTGATGATTTCCTACTTCTTCGAGAATACTCAATTGTTGAGTTAGGTGCTTCATCTTCCATTGGCAAAGTTGAGTCATCATGAAGAATATTCAGTGAAGACTTTCTAGATTTTACTGAAGATCTATTTCGTGTTACTGGTGACAACAGCATAAATGAGTCTTCTTGGATGGATGATGATTTCCTACTTCTCCTGGAAGACTTAATTTGTGAGGTAGGAGTTTCATCCCCGATTGACAAAGATGAGTTATCATGAAGATAATTCGCTGAAGATTTTCTGGAAAACTCATTCTCTTCCATTGGCACAGTTAGGTCTTCTTGAAGATCGTCAACCTGTGACATTCTACTTTTCACCAAAGATCTACTTCTTGGCACTGGTGTTTTTCCTTCCAAAGGCAACGTTATTTCCTGTTGCAGATTGCCAAGGGACGATCTTCTGCTTTTTCTGGAAGAACCACTCTCTGGGTATGGCATTTCTTGGTCAACTGGCAAAGTTAGATCTTCTTGAATATCATCAACTAAAGACTTTCTACCTTTTACTGAAGATCTACTTCTAGGCACAGGTGTAGTTTCCGCTAATGGCAAAGTGAAGTCTTGCTGTCTGCAAAGTGACGATTTCCTATTTTTTATAGATCTGTCCTCTAGTTGAGAAGAGTTTCCCAGTGATGAGGACAAGTTTTCTTGAAGATCACTATGTGAAGACTCTCGATGTTTTATTGAAGATTTTCTCTTTGGCTGAAGTGTTTTTACAGACGAGGTGGTATCTAACTCTGGAGTCAAGTTTTCTTGATTATTGTCAAAGGAAGGTTTTCTTTTTGCTTCATTAACAAGGTTTTCAATCACAGATCTTCTGCTACTGTTTCTTAATGAAGGCCTACGATTTGTTTCAGGTGTTTTATCATTCAAAGACAAAATTGAGGCATTTTGAATACGACTTGTAGAAGAATTTCTATTTCTCACCGATTTATTTTTTTCAGAACTTGAAACAGATTTATTTTTATCAGAATAGGAAGGGGTGTCAATTTCTAACTGCAATGTTCCACCTCCTAAGGGAGAAGCCAAAACAGAAGATTTGTTGCCTTTTGCTCCAGGTTCATCAACATTCTCTAGAAATGAGATATTGGTATTGGATTTTCTCAATGAAATTCTAGTTGGTTCAGAAACAGAAGGTCTGCGAGATTCAGATGTGTGGCTTTTTCTAACTGAGGATCTTCGACTTGACAAAGAAGGCAGTTCTTCAGTAGTCAAAGATTTCTCTTCCTTTGTTGAATCTTCAAATGAAGATTCAAGTTCAGAGTTGCTATACTGACGGTCATCTTGCTCAACAGATTTGTTGCTTTTTCGTATAGATGACCGTCTTGGTACTGGGTGAATAGGAGACAAAGGTAGTTCCTTCGCAAGGGAAATATCTTCCTCCACAGAATTATTCAGCGTGTCGTTTCTTCTTACAGAACTTTTTCTTGTTGATATATGTTTTGCGTCAAAATTCTGTGTAGCTGTATCTCTATCAGGTGAAGAGTTTGAAGAAGAGACCTCGCTATCCAGACTCTCGATATCTCTGCTAGAAATCCTACTCAGTTCGTCAGTGGAAACCCTGCCCAACGCGGAATCCCTCTGTTTGAGAGTTGGTATATTCATAGAAGTTACAGAACCATCTTTGATTTCTCTTGTGGAATGTGGTTCAGATGAGCTTGGAGAAACTGATAACTGCAAATTGATTGATTCATCACTGGAATCAGTTTCTTTTGGTATATTTATAGAGTTTCTTGAAGATAATCTTGTTTTTGATGCATTCAAACTATTTCTAGGATTATCTTCTACATTGAAGCCTGCCTTTGCCAAAGATAATCTTGATTTTCTTGAAAGTGGCATTTCTATTTGGTTTTCCATGCTCTTTCTCAAAGATAACCGAGATATAGATTTTTTTGGAGATTCTGTATCTGAGGAAGAAAATAGTGAATCTTGACTGGGATAGCTTCCAATGGGTGACAGGGACGATGAAGAAGACAATCTCAAGTACTCTGTTTCATCAGAATACAAAATACCGCTATTGTTTCCTGGGTTTCTCTTAGCAAGAGATTTTTTGTTATCCTTGTCATTCTCTTGAACTTTCGCATTTGAAAATGATACTGTTTTTGTCAATAAGTCACTAGTATTGTCCATTACACTCAGTACATTTTTTCTAGGAGTGTTTTTCAATATTGACTTTCTGGGAGAATCGAAACTTATCAGATCATTACCAGATGTGAGGGATTTCTTTATCGACCTTCTTGAGCTAGATTTCATAGATTCTAATTTCTTATTAACTGGCGTTGAAATTTGTTTCATAGAAAGTGAAGGCCTTTCTTCATCTTCTGTAATCATTGAAGTTACAGTATTTTTGTTGAACTGAATATTTCTCGCAGATATTCTTGCATTTATGTTATTATTTGGCATCCGTGGACCACTTCCAAGAGATAATCGACGTTTTGTATTATTCGCCTTAGCACCTAGTGCCTTTGAGACAACCAATTTTGACCTGAAAGTGAAAAGACGTGTAAGTTCAATTTGATGGCAAATTTATGTAACAGTCATAAATAAGTTATGATATGAAAGTAGTGTTTTAACCATGCCAAGTTCTCAATTTAGTTAACGAAGCTTTGTCTAATAGTTGTCAAATTTCATGACATTAAATAAAGTATATTATGACTTTGACCACTCATAAAGCTTTCCAAGCAGAATCCAAATTTACTTATTTTTTTATGTACAGATCGACAAGCGTAAGGATGCCTCTGAGATGCGCAAACGATAGAAAGCGTGAGTAGATGTGCGACAAAGATCGACTACTGTTTAATAAGCTCCTGTCCCACTCCAGGGTTTTGTCTACTGCGCAACCAATTCTCGGAGGCATCCTTACGCTTGTCGATCAGTAACACCATTATCGACATGACTATACAAATGAAAACAATATTATGTGATCTACACGAATATTTCCAGCAATTTTCCATCAAAGTACCAATTTTGTTTAGTTGGTCGAGTCAAATATGCCAAATGAAACATGGCACAAAACAAAAAATAGCTGTCTGGACGAAGGTAAGAAGACTTTACCGCTGCTTTTGATACTGTGAATTCAAAATTCCTTGAAGAGAAATTTCAAAATTAGGTATAGTTTAGTTTATTTGACTACTTTACATACATTGGTACATTTGTAGCAGGTCAGTAAGGCACTATAGAGTAAATATAAATAAAATTGAAGAAACTTATTAAATACCTAAAACATTTTAAAAATATTTGCAATGATACAGAAATATCAGTACAATGTATACAGCATATAACATAAACATATAATGGTGACATCAAACATGTTTTAAATAAAAATATACAGTGCGGCTTTTTTTAGCCCCCCCCCCTGTTAATTTTTGAACGGTTCGACGTAGAAACATGAATAAAAAACCGTTTGGAGGGTTTCACCGATACTACTTTTTGAGACAAAAAATATGGTGATTGCTCGAAAGGGGGCGCGAGGGGGCATATCAACTCAAAATTTTTAAATGGCATGGGGGGTCAGTCAAGTGTCACATTGTTACAGTTACAGTAGTTTTATCTTATATTTAAATTTATTTTTTTATTTAAGTACCTAATATATTTTATGAGTATTTTTTATGATATTTTTTTTAACTATAAGAGTTTGTGTTGTTGAAAAGAGAATTCAATTCTCTTCACAACCATCTGAATATATTTGAATTTTGTTGAGAAATTTTTTGTCAATATTGATTTATATGCCTTTCGAAATTTTCAAGTTGATCTGTCCCTAGCGCCATCTGTCGAGTAATTTCAATGTTTCTTCTGTCAAAAAGTAGTATCGGTAAAACCCTTCAAAATATTTTTGGTTTCATTATTCCACAACAAACCGTTCAAATTTATCGAGGTATGAGTAGTTTTCAGATCCCCATTTATTTTTGACATTTCGAATTTGGATCGTGAAAAAAATTTCAACTAAATTAAAAAAAATAGATAGTTGTGAAGAGAATATAATTCTCTTTTCAACGATGTGACACTTGACCCCCAATGCCATTTAAAATGTTTGAGTTGATGTGCCCCCCCGCGCCCCCTGTCGAGCAATCACCATATTTTTTATTTCAAAAAGTAGTATCGGTGAAACCCTCCAAACGGTTTTTTATTCATGTTTCTACGTCGAACCGTTCAAAAGTTAACATGGGGAGGGGGCTAAAAAAAGCCGCACTGTATAGAAAATGATAAAAATCATGGATGAGGGCAAGTCACTGACCTATGCCATATATTACTATGGTTAGCCCCCAGGAACTCATTTACAGAATAGAAGCTTTGTGTCAAAAGATGTTTTTTAATAGTTTTTTTTAAAGCTATTGAAATTGAGGTTTTTTATTTCGTTTGGTTGAATGTTATATATATTGTAATTTAGTGAGTTCTTTTTTGATATATCTAGTCGATAGGGAGGGTTTCTGATGAATGTTGGATTTCTTGTATTATAATGATGAAGGTCACCCTGCTTGGTGATCAGTTTATTGTGTATCTCCTGTAATACGTTGTATTTGAACAACGTGGGCAGCGGCATGATGCCTAATTTGATGAACCATGACTGGCAATGTTCTCTGTATCCCACATTTGCTATGATTCTTATAGCTCTTTTTTGCTGTTTGAAGATTTTGGTGGCAGCTCTTGAGTTGCCCCAAAGGATTACACCATAGCTTATCTGGGAATGGAAGAATGCGAAGTATACCGTTTTCAGCGTGAATGTATTACAGATGGGTTTCAGTTGAAGTAACATGAAAATTGTACTAGGCAGTTTTTTTCCTAATGTGTCAACATGGCGAGACCAGGTCAGCTTCTCATCAAGAGTTATTCCCAGTAGTTTCACACTCTGTCCAGTATGAGAGGAATGGTTGGTAGAAAATATGATATTTTGTGTTTTCCCAATATTCAAGATAGGGTTATTAGATGTAAACCAATGTTCAGTACGAGATTTTATAATTTCGATTTTTTCATTTAAATTTCTACCCTTTCTGTCTGATACAATGAGGGGGTATCATCCGCATATAAGATACATTTCTCTGGTCTTAAGTATTCATCCAAATCATTTATATAAATTATAAATAACTGGTCCCAAAACAGATCCTTGGGGAACCCCTGCCGAATTAACTGGAAGGAAGATGAGATAATATCATTGTCTACTTTTTGGTGACGGTTTGAAAGATATGACTCAATTAGGGTTACGGTGACACCACGGATTCCATAGTACCATAATTTCTTTAAAAGTATTTGGTGAAAGACACAATCGAAGGCCTTGGTCAGGTCATACATCGTTACAGACGTATGATAATCATTTTCAAAGCCTTCGATTATCTCTTTCACAATTGTAGAAACAGCATTAATGGTTGAGAGATTTTTCCGGAAACCATATTGATTGTTTGATAAGAATATATTGTTCTCAAAATAGGTAAGCAGCCGTTGTTTCAATATGACTTCAATAATTTTAGAAAAAATCGATATAATCGAGATAGGCCGGTAGGTATCTAGGACTGAGGGATCTCCTTTTTTGAAAATAGGAATCACTTTTGAGATTTTGAAAGCGTCAGGAAAGATACCACTAGTAAAGATAAGATTTATCAATAATGTTAAAGGATTTAAAATCATTTCGAGCACCTCTTTAAGTAGTCCATTTGTATATTGGCACTTATAAGAGGTAAACCGCTAGAATGGATAGTTTCATATCTACAAAATAGGCGAATCGCAGTAAATATAGGTTCAGAGACTTCCGAGGAAATGGAATTGAATGTTGGGGTAGGGCAAGGTTCAATACTTGGTCCTCTACTCTTCCTTATTTTTATCAATGACTTACCACAATTTGTAACTTCACAATTTGTAAATATATACATCTATGCGGATGATACGTCGGTAATTATTATTCACGCAAATAATTTAATAGAACTAGAGACTAAAGCAGATATGGTAATTGAGCAGTTCAAATCGTGGTGTCTTAAGAATTCTTCAATCATGAAAACAGTTTTTATGCTTCTATCATTGATTAAAACAAATATCCTGCCAAAGATAAGTCATATAGAAACCAGCGACCAAATGAAATTTCACGAAAAATGAGAAATAAAACTTTCTATGTTTTTATACCACTTCTATTTGTAACCAACGTTACTGCAGTTTCGTCCTATATGGACATTATCAAACAATACAATAATCTGAAATAATAACACTTCTTAAATACCCTTAATTCTACCCGAGGCCTGTCTTAATGACTAACGGTCATTAATGACTTTTACCTGTACCTTGTTTATTTGCGACAATGTGACTGCGCTGCCTTAAAAACCGGTGAATAGACCAAATCCAGTTGATCATTCAGTAGGTTACATCCACAATATTTGTGTTTATGAATTTCTAGGGATTCTAAATAATTCAGTTTCCAACCCTTGCTTGCATAGTGCAAAATTTCCGTATCGTTCAGACTCGGAAATTTGTGGTTGCATTCCAAGGAATGGTTTGAAAACGTCGAATCATTTTTTCCTAGTCTGAAGGACCTTTCATGTTCAGCGTATCTTTTTAAAAAATTCCGTCCACATTGTCCCACATAAACACCGTTACACTCTGGACACTTAAGCTTATAAACTCCAGATTTTTCCATTTTTGCTATTCTATCTTTGGCATTGAAAATAAAATTAAACAGCCTGGCATGCGGCCTGTATGCTACTTCTATATTATTCTATCTAAAGAATCCCGCAATAGCAAGGACATTTTTTAGATCATTTTGCCTATTTCTTGTTGGGTCTTTTTTAATGACAGTGAGATTTTCATTATAAATAACTGCTTCAACTTTCTGAATATATGCTTCTCGTTCAAGTATAACGATTGCATTAGATTTATCTGCTTTTGTTAGAATTAGATCGTTTTCTTTTATCTTATTTTGGATATCTTTTATTGTGCCTGTTTCTCGATGGTTTGTTAATATAAATGGATGCTTCTGAATTACTTCTTTGATTTTATATGCCCCTATATCTTTATTATCTGTCTGTTTTAACGCAATTGCCGTGTCTGTTATTAACGTATCCAAACTTTTTCTGTTGATTATTGTCGGTGCAAATTTTGGGCCTTTAGACATTTCAAATACGAAACTTATTTTCACTGAATTCGATAAACGAAGAATTACCAATATGAACCCCTCCTGTCCCAAACTGTATGGCCTAATTAAAACACATAAAGAAGATAACCCCATAAGACCGGTCGTTTCATATATAGACAGTCCGGTAAGAGAATTAGGAATACGTCTCAACAAGTTGTTCAAAAATATTACCAATTTTGTTCCGCACCATAGCGTAAAAAACTCACCAAGTCTAGTAGAAAGAATAAATAAAGAAACCACTCCACATAATTCAATTTTAGTTTAATTCGATGTGAAAAGTATGTTCTCCAACATACCGTATAACGAATGTAAGTCTCTCATTTTAAATATATTAGATCAGACCAAAGTAGACCATATTACTTCTTTTGAAATTTCGACAGCTTTTGATGTATGCCTAGATCAGAATTATTTGCAATTCAATAACAAATTTTATAAACAGGATTCAGGTTTACCAATGGGTTCCCCCCTTAGTCCACTTTTAGCAGATATATTTATGAACAACTTGGAGACCACTATACTAAATTCCGAACTTGGTAAAAAACATTCATTTTTGGTATAGATATGTTGACGATATTCTTGCCTGTTACAGAGGTACCACACGACAGCTAAACCAGTTTCTGATATTTATAAATAATCTAAATAGTAACATACAATTCACACTTGAGATAGAGATACAAATTAATTTCTTAGACCTAACCATCACACATAATCATAATAAATTTGAGTTCAATGTATTCAGAAAACCGAGCTACACGGACATTACAATCCCAAGTGATTCTTTCCATCCAGATAGTCAAAAATTAGCAGCATATAATTCAATGTTACATAGAGCGTTCTCGTTACCTTTGTCTGCTAATAATCTAGATACAGAAATTAAAACAATCATACAGATAGGACAAAATAATGGTTTCCAAGCGGCCACAATTCAAAAGTTAGTCAGAAAACATCGTCTTAAATTTTCGCACAAATCAATATACCCCCAGGTCAAACAATCAGAAACTAAGAAATTTGTAACTTTAACGTACTTCGGGAGAAGAACAGAGGCTATTACGGGATTCTTTAGAAAGAATAATATAGAAGTAGCATACAGGCCGCATGCCAGGCTGTCTAATTTTCTTTTCAATGCCAAAGATAGAATAGCAAAAATGAAAAAATCTGGAGTTTATAAGCTTAAGTGTGCAGAGTGTAACGGTGTTTATGTGGGACAATGTGGGCGGAATTTTTTAAAAAGATACGCTGAACATGAAAGGTCCTTCAGACTAGGAAAAAATGATTCGACGTTTTCAAACCATTCCTTGGAATGCAACCACAAATTTCCGAGTCTGAACGATACGGAAATTTTGCACTATGCAAGCAAGGGTTGGAAACTGAATTATTTAGAATCCCTAGAAATTCATAAACACAAATATTGTGGATGTAACCTACTGAATGATCAACTGGATTTGGTCTATTCACCGGTTTTTAAGACAGCGCAGTCACATTGTCGCAAATAAACAAGGTACAGGTAAAAGTCATTAATGACCGTTAGTCATTAAGACAGGCCTCGGGTAGAATTAAGGGTATTTAAGAAGTGTTATTATTTCAGATTATTGTATTGTTTGATAATGTCCATATAGGACGAAACTGCAGTAACGTTGGTTACAAATAGAAGTGGTATAAAAACATAGAAAGTTTTATTTCTCATTTTTCGTGATGATTTCCTACCACGTAGTAACGGCTACATCCATCAATTTATCAAATGAAATTTCTTGGAGCAACAATCGATAGTAATCTAACGTTTCATCGAGAGACTTGATGTGCCCCATCTTGCTAAAACTACGTTTGCCATTCTGAACTTGAAGAAAGAAATCAATCAACGCGAGCTAAATCCGCGTTATTATTCACTTGTCTACTCAATCTTTAGTTATAATTTAATAATATGGGGCCAATCCACCGAAATTGACAGAATTTTTGTACCACAGAAAAAATCATAAGAATAATATACAATTTGCAATACAGAGAATCTTGTAGAGAAACTTTCAAAAAACAGAGACTAACTGTGACTGGAATATATATATATTTTGAAAATTTCGTGCTTAATTTACAAAAATAAATTGTAGCTCAATCAGGAAGTGCATAGGTATCAGACGAGAGCACAAGAAATCCACATCTCAAATTTGAATACCAAAACATTAAAAAATCACCTTATTGTGCTGGAAGCTTAAGGTGGCCGTTTAATCATCCTTGACAAACTAATCCGACAGAGGAGCCACCAGCCACCCGAATGAATATTTATCCAAGTATGCAACCATAAAAATGAAGCATCGTTACCGACATCAATTGCTCCTATGATCGTAAAATGGAAATATCACGCCGCTGAACAGTGATGTCAGATGACACAATTATTCTCGTTTTATTTTATATATTCAATCATTCATTCATATTCTGGCTGAATAATATCTAGAGAGATATGACTTTTGACAAAAATGCCGTTGAATAATGTTCTTGAAATATCAACTCCCATGTTCCCATGTTTTGTAGTACAAGCATGGATAAAGAAAGAAAAATGAATTCAAAGATTTTTATTTTTATAAATGCTTGGCAACATGCATTTGTATGGACAGGCAGCAAGTAATTAAGGAATTTGGAAATCCCTAATCCCTTTCTGCACCCTTGAATATATTTACCAGATTGCAATTGAAGATTTTGTTTGTGTATGATTCATTTCAATGGATTTATAGGTTGATCAGAGCAGTGCTTTAATTATTTGTGTAAAATAAGGGGATTGTTATTTTTTGGATATTTGAGTTTTGAGTGGTGTAAGTGAAATGTGTGATCAATGTAATCGTGGTAGGTAAGTAGATATGTCTTGTTTCTCAATTATATGGAGAAATAGTTATTTGAAAATCAGAAAACTGCAATAAGTGCGGGTAATGTTTGATTGCAGTGGCCGGACAGAAATTTCTTGTTTCTCAATTATAATGATTAAATAGTTATTTGAAAATCAACAAACTGCAATGAGTGCGAGTAATGTTTGAAGGCAGAGGCTGAAGCACTGGCACTGGCAAAACAGAGTGTTGTAATATGACTATGTGAAGCTGTCACTTTCAGGCAAACTAGTTTTAGTTTCCACAGCTCACAGATTTTTTACTTTCCTGTTTAGGACTTAGGCAGGCAAAAGAGTGTTTTGAGACGATTTATGCAAATATAAAATCAGTCATTATACACGGAGGCCTGAAAAAGAGTGTTTATTATGAAAGAAGTGCACAAGTAAGCTTTTAAAGCACGCGCAACGAGTTTTAGGGCAGGACGCGAAGCAGAGTGCCTTTAAAATGTTGTGAGTGCTTTAAAGGATTGTTCACGAGCATCATACGCTATTTTTATGATGCCTGCCTGCATCGTGACTTCAAAAACAATGCTGGAAATTAATTTTAGATCAGTATAAAGTCCCTTATATTTTAATTTACCTAAGAAATATGTAATGAACATCTGCTCTCACGAATTCTTGACAGAAAGGTTTATTTGACATTTCAGATAATATAACAGAACTTGGAGTTTTTCAGGGATAACAAAAAATGGTTTAGACTTCAATGTGAGGAAGAAAGTCAGATATTACTCTCTCTATAAAAGTCGAGATTCAGTTCATTACAAATATTTTGTCATTGAGTGGGAAAATGTTTTTTTTTCTACGACAACCTTTATAAATGTTCATTTTATAACCGTAACTTCAATCATAAACAAGCACATTTTGTACAGAATTTCATTTTTGCATCGGTTGCTAGGCAAGTTGCTACGCAACAAATGCGAAATGGAATATTTCGTGTTAGGTCTAGCTTCACCCTGAAATCACGACGACTACGGCTTGTCAAATTATGACGCCCAGCGACAAATTGATGAAATGTCAGCAGATCGTTTCTGTCAAAGTTTTAATAGGTAACGAGTAATTTCATAGTTGTTTCCTATGAAAACTATTGATTAAAATGGAAACTGATAGTGATATCTGTGCTACTGCAGATTGAACTTTATTAACTGATACACCGAATAGCACAAAATATTTATTATTCAATATCACAACTTCTCAATACAATAATTCTCGTACAACATATGAAACGTTCCATACTCTTCACTTATCAAATAACTACTGACTAAAAATATCTATTACAAAGGCATTGATTCATCAGGCGATGTGTCATTGGATCCGTCAGCTCGGATAACTCAAGTCAGCGTTCTCCACATTCCCTCCATTTTTCTTAGCTTCAAAGATGGCAACTTCCCGGTCGTTGTTGGCTCTCCTCGATCTGGTTCGGATGCCTCTTGGGATGGTGGTGGTGGTGTTGCTTGAGGGATAGGGCTGGGGCGATGTGTCATTGGATCCGTCAGCTCGGATAACTCAAGTCAGCGTTCTCCACATTCCCTCCATTTTTCTTAGCTTCAAAGGTGGCAACTTCCCGGTCGTTGTTGGCTCTCCTCGATCTGGTTCGGATGCCTCTTGGGATGGTGGTGGTGGTGTTGCTTGAGGGATAGGGCTGGGTCGTTTTTCTGGCATTGTATCTAGTATATCTGTGAGTGAGCCCGTATTTGTAGCTGGCTCAGGAAGCTTTTTCAGATGACTCACATGTCTCCTTAAAATCTGACCATCTTGTCGTGTGATAGTAACTTCATTTCCATCTTTCCGGATAACTGCATATTCTTCCTTGTCAAATCGCATGGTGAGCTTATGTGGAATATTCATATTCCGTATCAAAACTTTATCACCTTGTTTAACCTCTGTATCTTTTGAATGCCTGTTTCTATCCTCCCTTTCTTTCCCTTTTTGTTTATTCATAGTGTCATAATCTCGTGCTTCTTCGTCTCCGGGTTCATTTACCAAGTCAGTTATCGATGGTATCTTGTCACGGATGTTCCTATTGAAAATCAATTTGGTTGGAGATTTTCCCGTCGTTCCATGTGGTGTGACGTTGTACATCATTGTAAACTTCTGTAGTTCAGATCGATAGTTTGATTTATTAGCATGGCAGATTTTGAGACTCTTTAGGATTGCCCTATTCATATTCTCGACTTCCCCATTTGCTTGAGGCCAATATGGTGGGGTCTGTATCAAATCGATGTTGTGCTGGGAACAGATTTCTTTGAACTCCCTACTAGCAAATTGAGGTCCATTGTCAGCTCTGATGGATTTTGGAATACCAAGTCGCAAAAATATCTCCAACAATCGGTCGATGATCACGCTTGAAGTGGTTGTTTTGAGAAATTTTGCCTCTTATCTTGAATAATAATCAATGACTACTAGCAATTGTTCCTGGTTAGGTAATGGTCCCATGAGATCTATGGCTATGCACTGCCAAGGTCCATCTGGAAATCTGTGTCTTTTCATAGATGGGGGTTTGTCGGGTAGTGTAACTAACAAACAATCGCGACAAGCTTTAACACATTTTTCAGTTTGCTTGTCTATGAGTCGCCACCACACTTTAGCTCTCAGCCTTCTTTTCATGGCTGTTTCTCCAGGATGACCTTCGTGAGCTAATTTTATCACTTCTGTTCGCAGCGTTTCTGGAATAATAAGTTTATTTCCACGAAGCAGAACTGGCCCCATGGTTGTTAGTTCTTCTCTAAATGGAGAGAAAATGTTTTTATCTGCTAGCTCCCATGAATTTTGATTCAGTTTCATTACGGCTTCTGCTATTTGTTCGTCACGTTGGCTTTCGGAAATAATTTGGGAAATATGCATAGCTTTGGGGGAACTTCTTTCGATGACAGTAAATACATGATGTTCCGTCTCCTTATCAAAACATGGTTCGTCTTTGAGTTTGCAGAGTCTCGACATGGAATCTGCGATATTTTGTTTTCCAGATTGGTAAATTATTTTGAATTTGAATGACTGAAGTCGCAGGACCCACCTCTCGATTCGTGCTGGAGGTTTAGAAGTGGGTTTAAATATGATTCTAGCGGTTTATGGTCCGTAACTAACTCGAATTCTAATCCAGATAGGTAGTAATAATATCGTTCTACGGCCCAAACCAATGCTAAACTTTCTTTTTCAGTTTGAGAGTACCGACGTTCCACTGCAGAGAGACTTTTGCTGGCAAATGATATCACCTGAGGGATATCTGTATCGTCGAACTGCAGTAAAACAGCTCCTAGCGCTACCGGGCTGGCATCGGCTATGAGCCGAGTTCTTCTTTTCGGATCAAAATACGACAACTTTGCAAGAGATGCTAAGGAATCTTTGAGGTTATTGAAATGTTGGTGTTCGTCTGTCCATTGGAATTTTTCATCTTTTTCGTCAGTTGCCTCAGAGAATCAGTTAACGTGCCCAAATCTGGAATAAACTTTCCAAGATATGTAACAAGTCCCAGAAAACTTCGTACTTCTTCTTTTGTAGTTGGTCGACGGAATTCGAGTACTGTTTTTATTTTTCTTTCATCTGCTTCAATACCCATGATGGATAGTTTGTGTCCTAGGAAATAAACTTCTTGAACTTTACGAACACATTTGGCTTGGTTTAAAAATACGTTGTTTGTTAACGCCAAACATCAAGCGTTTGTAACGGAACATTCCTTTATGCGTTATAAACGTTGTTATAGGACGACTATCTTCGTGCACAAAATATTTATTATTCAATATCACAACTTCTCAATACAATAATTCTCGTACAACATATGAAACGTTCCGTACTCTTCACTTATCAAATAACTACTGACTAAAAATATCTATTACAAAGGCATTGATTCATCAGGCGATGTGTCATTGGATCAAGTCAGCGTTCTCCACAATATCGACTTAGATTTGACACCTCCGAAGCAAACAGAAGCAGCGAAGGTTAACAACTCTGAATTCATTACAGGAAACGTCGAAGAGTATGTATCAACGCGCTTATAACCTTTTTTGGAATGGAAGGTAGATCAAAAGACAAAATCGTATTCCGAAAACGTTTTAATGGCTTATTTTGGCGACTTTGTGGTCATTTGCAAGGGTACCCTATGGACGAACGGTTACAAAAATCGAATGTTCAAAACAGGCAATAAAAAAATTATGGAAAATACTTACATAATTTGAAAAAAGACAAAACCCTTACCTCAGAAGCTAAAAAATTATTGAAAATGGAAAATATAAAATTGCTCCAGACAGTCGCTCAAGCAGTAATCTACAATTGTGCTCTGGAAAAACATGATGGCAGCGTTTTGAAGAAAGAGCTTATACAAGGTGTTCATCATGTATTCAAAAGTCATGAATCCTGTAAATCTTATTTTTGTACAACCATTGGTGATATAAAAGAGTCAGGTAGATGAGTTGAAGAAAAATGGCCTTTATCGTCATTTATTTCGTGAGTGTGATCGATTGCTATAAGAGTCCTTGTTCATTACTCCTTATTTCAGTTGCTCTTGAGGTTCTGTTGAAAAAATCCAGTCTGATAGACAACGAAACAAACAATAGAGCAGAGTTGTTTATGAGCATTTTAGCAAGATTCAATGCTGGAAAACGTTTACATTTAACTGGTAGAGGTTGTTTTCAGTCTCGATGTGATGTTACAGCATTGAGATATGATAAGGGTATTGAATGGCATATCAAGCCATACCAAGAGAGGATGTCATTTGTTCCTGGTGTCTACTTCAAGAAATATATCGACGCAAGAAGAAAGGAAAACGATAAAAAGCGTGCAAAGGTGTCGAAAGAAAAAGGACAGAGAGTTTCCCGTAAACAAACTCCCCAACATAAAATGGGAAAGTATGATTATGGTCCTCACGCGAAACAGGTGGAACCCACAGAAAAAGAAATCAGTGAACTAAAAATCATCAAACTGAATAACTTGAAGGTGCCATTAGTTTATTTTATTTTTCGTGTTGCTCGTTGTCGGGACTATTGCTTACTCATGGGACCTTCATTCAATTTTAGGTAAATGAAGAACAGAGAAACCAAATCTCAGAATTAACAGTAGGACAATTCGAAAACCATATGTATATTTCGGAACGAAATGATAGGTTGACGGCTTCCAATTTTGGTGCTGTGATGAGGAGAAGAAAAACGACAAGATGCCATGCATTAGTTCATCAGATTCTTTACAGTGGTCACAAAAACCTCAGTCACATTTCCAACATTTCATATGGACAAAAGAATGAATTAGTGGCCCTGAAGAAACTAGAAGAGAAAATAGGGTGTAAGGTACAATCTGCCGGACTCTTCATTGACTATGAAAAACCCTTCTTGGCAGCTTCTCCTGATGGTGAGTTTTTTTTTCAATGATTATTATTTTTTTATTATAAAATTCGTCTATTATAGGGCTCATTGAAAACACGCATTGTGTAGAGGTGAAGTGTCTACCGACTGTTCTCAAGTCAGGTTTGACAGAGGAAACTACCATACGAAAAAAAAACATGTTTGGAGATGAAAGACGGTAAATTGAGATTGAAAGAGAAACCATCAATATTATTATCAGGTGACAAAGTTTTTGAGATAAATAGCTGGTATTTAACTTGTATATTGTTGCAGGTTCAGGGTCAGCTGAATATCACAAAAAGAAATTCTTGCTATTTTGTTGTGTATGTCGGAGATCATCACGAAATATTCATAGAAGAAATAAAAAAGGACGAAATTTTATGGAAAGAAGAGATGGTACCAACTTTGGAAAGGTTTTATGAGGATTGTGATTTGGAAGAGATAATACGACAACGTTCCTTGCGAAATGGGAAATGCTACCTATTATCAGAACCACCACTTCAACAGAATGCTTTGGGTGAAGCCTGAAGAGTTCAAAGATTTATCGATATTTATTCTATTTTTACTCTTCTTTTCCGACGATGTTCGTTTCGACAGAAGCTAAAAACTATGACAAAAATGGTTTTACTATTATTATTATTATCTTTGACTCACAGTATATGTGTACCTATATATTTATCGAGGTTCAACACTAGACTATTTTTTTTCTATAAATCTTTATGAAACTGTAATATTCAAGAATTTATATCAGACCATTTTAAAATTTCAATCAATATGCAAATTTCCTAACGCCTCGAAAGTTTTGCCTCTGCTAATAATTCAATCATACTGTTGATTATTTTGATGATTTATCTGTTAATGATTGTGTCACTACGGATTTTTACCTACACAAATTTTATTCAGATCTATTCTACCATTATGATTATCAGGTAAGAATTTCATTATACCTATATGAAATTGAAGAGACTTATTCCTTTTATTACTGGGTATATAATTTGTTTACAGAATAGCCCCAACACTCAATTTTTATTTCAATTTTACAATTGTCTACTGTGAATCACTGTCCCCTCTATCAATCCATCAAAATATGCTTTAATATCGGAAGAAATACAATTCTCGTTCACAAAGCTTAAGGATATAACCTATATACAGGGTGTTTCTTAAGTACGTGTAGAAAATTTAGGAGCGTATTGCTGACATCAAAATAAGAAGAAAAGCTTCTATAACCATATGTCCACAAGTTATTCGTTACTGAGATACAGAGTGTCGAAGTTGAATTCTTATTTTTATTTTTTGTGAATAATTTCAAAACTATTTTGACATTTGGGTAAAGTTTGGTATCTGGGAATATTTATTATTTAGTTTGTGTAAAAAATATATTCTTGGTAGAGGTCCCTGCGAGCAACTGTTTTCGAGTTATTGAGATTTGAAATAATCGATGCAAGTGATTTTGAATGACAAGATTTTTTAATTCAAAATAAATTAAATTAGAAATAATTTTTTTTTTACAATTAACACAAAATTTGATTTTGTCATTGAGAAATCATCCCAAATACCAAACTTTACTCGAATATCACAAATATTTTGGCATTTATTCACAAAAAAACAAATATAATAATTAAACTTTGACACTCTGTATCTTAGAAACGAATAACTTGCGGACATGTGTTTATGGGAACTTTTTTCCTTATTTCGACGTCAGCAACATGCTCTTGAAGTTTCTACACGTACTTAAGAAACACCCTGTATAACTACAAAAGGTAATTTGAAATATTTGAATATAAGACATTTTAATACAGCAACGTCCGGGTCAACTCATCATTAAAAATAAATTAATAAGTTTATGTGGATATGTATAAAAACGATCTATGAATTCAATAAAACCTTTCCATACTATAGTGACTCTTATTTCAGAATCTGATAAATGAATTAATGAACAAAAGAATATATTGAGCTGCCCCTCATATGCACGCCTATGAAGCGACAAAATTTATAAAAAGCATTTCTCGCCGCTCAATGCGAATATTCGTCAACATCTTTTATTCTACTCTATTCATAGTGCTGTGCTTGTTCATTGCCATCACCCAAATTCCAGTTCATTCATAATTTTGAAGATAATGAATTCTACTGTGGCGCAATCTATTCGCAAATGGCTGAACTGACTCAGTGAGTAATAAGATGCAATTTCTTATAAATCTGCTAGATTTTGGAATATAGCCGCCTAATTCCGAGTTCTGCTCGCATTTCTCAAAGACACGGTGTAAAAAATTGGTCTATGTTGGGTTTTGAACGATTTCAATAGGTCTTCTTGTTGACACTTTCCAAAAACGTGAATTATATCGATTTGTTGACTTCCGCAAAAAAAAAATCACGAATTTTTTTAAAAAAATTAATTTCGGAAGTGTCAACAAGTACTCCATTATGTTCCAAATATATTTACCAAATTTGAGTTATTTACGTGTCACCGATTCGCTGTCCGAGCAGAAGCCAGCATGCATGCCATTGAACGGCCACCTTAATTTATAATAAACTGACGTTAGAAATCAGATATGCTGCAACTTTTAACATTTTTAGAAAGAAAATACAAACGTTTTCAATTGAAAAAGTTTTTATAACTTAAATGAATTTTTTTATACATAACGATCGTTTTAAGTTTATTGAAAGAGGAACTATCAATAATATATTTTAAAATGTCTGTCTGCGTGTTTGTCTATTGATCAAGTAAAATGTGTAGTGTAAATAAATATCTATCTATCTATCTGCAATACAGAATTTTTCCTACAACTTTATTGCTAGCAATTCAAAAATGCACGCAATAATTTTATCTGCTATTTACACTTACTATTATTTTGGGACTTCTTGAAGCTTGTTAGCCTTGTTGCCAACTGCACAATTTTGACAATAATGTGCATACAATTTCAGAGCACTGTTTAAATTGAAAAAAAAAAAAGTTTTTTTCGTTAACCAGCTGTCGTCCCCTTACGAACGGCAGCACTCGGAAGTCTAAACTTGTGCAAGCCAAAGAAAAGGATTGCAGCTCTCCGATCCTTTCCGGCAAACAACGCAACACAACACAAATCAGGACAGAAAGTCGGATGATAACCATGAATATGCATATGTATGAATATGGATACAAAGCATGAATATGGATACAACTGAAACAAAGAAGGCACATATCTGGAGCTATACAAAATGGAAGAGTTAATTAGAAGAACTAAGATCCAAAATGAAGAAATTAGAAAACAAGAAGAAAAAAGAGAAGCCAGACAAAGGAAAAAACTGAAATACAGAGAATTGAAAACCAAAGTACGTCCTGAGCTAAGAGAAGAAAAAAGAGGAGAAACACAAAGATGTGAAATCAAATATGCAAAAGACGTCCCGGACCTAGACTGGCCGACAGTCCAGACCAGATCCGCAAGCCAAGACATTCCCGCAATGAGATTTATAAACGATAAAAACACAAATGAACAGAAAGCATACACAGTTGAAGAAATTGCCGAGAGCCACAAAAACAACACAAAAATTTTAGCCCCGCTGGTCAGACCGAACTCCTGGATTCCGTTCACTAAAGGGTCAGAGAAAAACATATATCGCAATAGTATGTTCAACACAACACCCCCGGAACGAATTTAGGACTACCCACTAAACAAACTTAGACAGAGCGCCATATTTGAAATTAGAAAACACTACAAAGAGAAAATAAAACCGGAAATGGACAGAACCAGCAAATTGATAACCCAGTTGATCTTAGACGAGCCAACTGCACTAGATGAGGTAAATGGGTCCTGATAGAATCCATCCATCATTTAATAGGCTTTCATAACCAAGACATTTTTTACTTTTTTTCTGAAGTGAGTACCATTTTGTATTTCTTTTATGGTGCTAGGAAGATGATTGAATAATTTTCTGCTTCTGTAGATTAGTGAATTTTGTGTTAGGGGGGATATAGGCGTTGGAAGTGAGATATGTGGTGATGATCGTGTTTTATGTATTGAGTTAGATTTTAATTTGTCTTTATACTTTTTGTGTATGAGACATACTGTCTCTAGAATGAGAAGACATGACAGTGTTTAAATTCTGTTCCAAAAATAATTCACATTACGAATCATGATAATTGACTGCGTAAATACCTTATAGCCCTTTTCTGCAAAATAAAAAGACTATCAAAGAGATATTGTGAACACATTCCCCAAAAGCTTATACCATATCTTAGATGGGCTTCAACCAATGAATAGTAAACCTTTCTAGCATTAGCAATATCTAGCTCGTTAGAGAAATCTCGTACAGACAGAGGAGGATGTACAACAGCCATCGACAAGTAAAGAACCCCCCAGAACCACTGGGGATAAATCAAAGACAAAACTTACCAAAAAGACAAAAATGCCACCAATCAACTGCGAAGAAATATTCCAAATGTTCAGGTGCGAGAAAAATTCCACTCTTTTATATACCTTCACACCGGAAGAACATAAACTAATAAGTAACAGGTTCAAGAATAATTAACTGTCATACCATACATATTTGCTTCAGGAAATAGAAGTGGAAAAATCAATTTTCTTGGTCTAATAATATAAGGAACTCTACAGCTTCAGTGTATGTATGGACATACCTACATACATGTCCATATACTACCGTCCTAAGACTTGTCCTATGTGGTGATTATGCATTTTGAGTTATTCGAGTTTTAGTGCTTATTTCTGTTGTTTTTATTTTTCTCGTTAATGGGAATGGAGTCAATTATTTTCTCAACTGTTTACTAAATTTTGAGGAATGCTTTGATTGCAATGGTCACTCTGTATATTATGCAAGTAATTGTCTAAAGAACTAATAATTATTATATTTTACAAATCCTTCTTCGCATGGTTTCATGCTTATATCATTGTTTTTTTATTTTTATGTATTTATAGTGACTCCCAATTTGTGATAAATGTTTTAAGTATTCAATTCTCTTATATACAATTTTATAAACTACTGTGTTTGTGTTTTTTATAGTTACTTTACAAATCTGCTCAGAATCCATTGATTGGGACCACATTTTGTCAAATGAATCCCTTGATGAGATGGTCAACATTTTCTATGATGACCTGTACTCAGTGTTCGATTTATTTGTGCCAAAGAAGAAATAAAATAATAATTCTGACAAATTGAATATCAATTATTTCCTGACAAATAATGTTTTTCTGTTATATGAATAATGATATTCTGTTAAGGATGCCTAATGAACATCGAGAGATATAATGTGTATTATTTGCAGGGTAAAAAATCAAATAAATCATAAAATCTGTACAATATATGGCAGTTGAATATGGAAAATATGAAACTACTCACCACCCTAATATCAAACTCCTTTAGTTTGACTTAATTGGTCAAATATTTTGGAGCAATTTGAGTAACATATTAAATATTGAGGTTAAATGCTAGTAAAGTCACCAAGTATTATTAAACAAAACAGTAACAATCCACATATAAACATACAAAGCACAAATCACCAACCATGACTCAAATTACATTCACCAGATTTGAGAATCAAAGGTAGAAGTGATAATTTTTTTTGGCAACTTAAAAAAACAATCATCTTAATGGTTGAAAGATTTCTATCTCTTTCAATTTTTTCACAACGTTTCAATTGCTTGAATCCGCAATCGTCTTCTGGTGAAACATTGTGAAAAATTTGAAAGAGATAGAAATATTTCAACCATTAAGATGATGGACGTCCGAAATATAAGTAATCAAGTTACTACATCGTCTAAAACATTCAAACAAACGTTAAAAAAAACAAGTCATGTCCTTGATGTCTGAGGAAAAAAAGGAAGGGATTTAAGGTTAGGAAAAAATACAATTACTCACGTAGTTTTAGAATTTTCACTAAGATATCTTTGATTCAGCCTCTTTTCAGGAGTAACTGAATTAATATGGTCAACTCCAGATCTAAAAAAAAAATTGTAATTATGAAAACAAAATATGTGAGAATGCATTACCCTTCAGATTTTCTTTTCAATGATATCTTTTGGACTTGAACGGGAGTTTTGGTTCTAGAAAAAAGATGGATATAGCCTGTTTATAAGTCAGACATATTTAATCTTATAATTACCTTAAATTGGGCGACTTTTTAGAAGCACTTCTTCCTGGAACCTGAGGAGCTATGGTTTTTCTTCTATTTGATAATGAAGGTATCAAAGCCTTTTTGGCAAAAGTTTCCTCATTCTTTTTTACTTCCTAAAATATCAAATGAACAATAATGGAAACCAATACTTTAGGAAAGTTTCGCAAAAACTCACCTCATTCGAAATATTTTCATTCAAGTACTGACATTTTTTCCCCACTATTTCAATAGTATCTTTATCATTCAATACTTTGTAATTTCTTATTGAAATTCCATTCACTTTAATTGGTGCTTTCGCAGATTTATTAATGATAGTTGCCTACAAAAAAAGTTGAATAAGTTATTTTTTCCAAAATGAAAATATCTTGAAGAAACCAAAAAATTCTATTGAAAGTCAAACAACGAATTTTTTCTTACTAAATATTGTCCCTCATATTTCCAGTACCTTTTTTTAGTATAGAATGCAATAACACAAAATATGAGGCTCATTTTGCACTAATGTGAGAGTTTGTAGCAATTTATAGGAGAAAATTGTCAATTTATACATATATAGTTTCCTTTTTTACAACAAGCTACCACTTATGTTCAATATTCTAATGAACATTTGATAAAGAAATAAGCAAATGTTTTCTTTATTGCTCTATGTACAGGAAAATAAAGTGCTATTATTGGAAAGCATTTTTGGAGAACTTGTAGAATGCTGGATACCACTATTGATTTCACATTACCAATGACAAAAATTTCAATAGGATTATATACAATAGAATCAAACTCTTTAAACAAAATAACAAAAACTGGCCACGAACAAAAGGTAGCAAATTTGAAATGACTGAAAAAGTATAGAGAACTCTTTCATTTATCTCAAATCGCGCACATGACTTTACTATGAAAATTATAACAAAAATTGAAATCCCCTCTAACGAATCACTGCAGTTTTTTCGAGGTGAATATCTCAACTGAAATCAATCAAGATGCGATTCCAAATTTAAGTACGAAAAGTTCTACACAAAAGTTTGTATCAAATGCACATACCATATCCTTTTTAACATTGAACATTCAATAAATACGCAACAAAGTAGATAAACTACTAGTTTTCATTGAACTTCAGCAATTGCCAAACTTAATTTTGTTAACTGAGCACTGGCTTGAAGAACATGAACCTTGTTACATTCCTAATTATATTATAGCTTCTAAATATTGTAGAACAGAGACAGGGCATGGAGGCAACATGATCATGATTAATGAAAAGTTCTCAGGCAAATTCCCCTTGGAAAATGTTACTAAATTTGACAACCTGCGTGTGGATCACCACTTCCGAGTTTTCATTAGTTCATAATAATAAAAACAACCTTTTCATAATGTGTATATATAGGACTCCTGATGATGCAACTATAATGTGGCACGGGAATAACATAGATGCACTGAAAAACTTAATATTGATCGATTTAGAAAAAGCAAAAAATTGGTGTGATGTCAATTTTCTGTTTCAATGCAAATAAAACTAACATTCCGACTTTGAAATTCAACTATGATAGTTTGTATTTAGAGAACAGAACAATTGTTAATAAGTCAAATACTAAGTTCTAGGGTATAACTCTAAATGATAAATTGAAATTTAATAATCATATAATGTCCTTGAACAAAAAACTAGCTAGCGGTTGTTTTGCTGTCCGAATAATTAGGAATTGGGTTTTCAATTGCTAAAGCATCTTATTTTGCATTGATTGAGTCTCATTTGCGATATGGCATTCCTTTCTGGGGCTTCTGTAGCCAACAACTGTTTAATTTCATTTTTGTGATGCAAAAAAGAGCAATACGCTATTTGTGCGGAGTTAAAAACTCCGATCACTGCAAACCTCTATATCAGCTTCACAAAATAATAACTTAATGCAGCATCTTCATACTTGAATCTGTATGTTTCATGAAAAAGAAACATCCAAATATGACAAGTTTTAGAACATAAGAGACACGACAAAACAATAACATACCTTTGCCAATTCCAATATCTTCTTAAACAAAAAATTCATTGATGTTTGAAAGTTAAAAAATGTTCAATCATTTGCCAATTAATTTGAAGTGAATGTCTGACTTTTCTAAATTCCGGAAGGCAATTGAAGATATATTGTGTACGAAAGCCTACTATTGCCTACAAGAATATTAGTGACAAATGGTGAGATATATCGTAACCAAGTTTTTATTATTTTAATGTGTTTATTTTAAACCAATATTTATATTTCTAGTATTTAACTTCTACTTACTGATCTTGTAACTTTTTTATGTGTATTAGTATAGTTTAACGCTTTGTCAATAAGTACTTTTTCTTAGACAATAAAGCATATTTTTGATTGATTGACTGAAGTCACGCTTTGACTTTATTTCAACTTAAATTAGAGAAAATAAATCTCCACACTAACTACCATTAAAACTTCTTGCATTCATTGTTTAGAAGATTTTAAACTGCATGCAGATAAGTTGTTCAGATAAAAATTAACTATATTGAAACCAATTACGATAAAAATCTAGGAGTTTGATTCGAAAATTTACTCACAATCCCATTTTCATTCACATAAACAACACAATGTATTTTCTCTAGGCAATCATCATTGATTTTAAGCCTAACGTCGGCGTCAGAGCAAGAACCGACTGTATTTTCGCCCTCAGTTAGAGGGTATGGCAGCGAGTGAGCACCATCTTTGCGAAAAAACAACAGAGTACCATATCCTTCGCCACTTGAATCCATATTTTCGGAACTTCTATCCATTTTCTTCTTAGCTCCCTGGGAGGACTCGATTCAATCTGAAAGTTGTTTACAAGCTAAAAAAAATTCAAATACGTTGACATGACGCTTGACAAATAGAAGCTAACCAAAAAGTCGAGGTGTCGGCGACAGAACAAAAGTCCCTAGATTTTCTGGGCACAAGTGTTATAAATTTGCCAAGTTTCAGATGAAAGTTTTACATACTCGGACAAAAATTGAGCAAACAGAAGGTTATATAAGGTGATAAGTCAATTACAATTAACAGAATGGATAAAAGTTCAAAGTTGGACATATTAAAATTTCAATGCTTTGGTGTGACAATTACTTTTACACGACTGTACTTGGGGATTTTAACCGCCAAAGCTTCATTATGATTTCTCTCATCCAACAATAAATAAAATGTAAGTATGCAACAGAAACTAAATTAATTCTATTTTTAAAATACAAAACATACTTGATTCATCTATTAACAAGTAGAAGTTGAATATTTCCATCACAAATTTCACTTCGTTTCAGAACAAAACACCTACCGGCTACCACGACATTTCAACTTTCAACACATTAGCCGACTGAGCCGAGTGATACCGATATCGAAGACCGAAGCGTCATGCCAGTTTTCTTCGTAGGACAGCGCGGCGCATGCTCGTAAAAGTCAGACTACTTGTTTGAAATATATTTCCAGATATCGTCATCCACTATCGATATATTCTACAATTTTCAACATTCAACCAAACAAATGATCAATCATCACATTAATCATATTTTCAACAATAATAAAACAGACGAGTATTATTACTTTTGAAGCAAACTATTATAGACTGTTACTTGGCTGGTGTTATTCATCGTTTATCCATGATTGGTTCATTTGAAGAAGCCGTTGAAAATGATAAATTTTTTGAATTCAAATTTGCATCCAAAGGTTATTAGTAAATCTCCTTCAACGGATGGCTACGAAGTGGAAAATTTGATAAGTGATAATCATTCGGACAGAATACGTGGTTTTATAGCGTATCCAGCGATAAAACCGCCTGTTGAGGTGGAATTTGAATTTATTTGCCCAATCAATATCCATTACATCAAACTCCACACAGTGGTTGGATCACAAAAATGCAAGGGCATCGAGATATATGCTAAAAACAAAATGATGGACTATGCTTTAATCTGTAAATCAATAATTGATAAAATGGGAGTAGTATTTTGCAATAGTAGAAAATATTCGAAAACACATCCGCCTGACACATTCAATGGTAATTTTGAATTGTCATTTTTCAGAAGTGATGCATTTAGATGTTTTTTGAATGCAAGCAGTATCAAAATAGTTATATTTCGTACAGAAAAATCAGTACCTTGTCTTGGGTCTGTAGAAGTATGGGGAACACCGTCAAAATCTTGCTCTCAAGTCACTTTCAACACAATACAACGACTAGCAATGAAATCTATAACACCAAATATGACCACTTTATGTACACCACTTGAAGAGTTTAGAATTCCTGAAGACTTTAAAGATGACTTGACATATGATATTATGTCAGTTCCGATGACATTACCAAGTGGCAAAACTGTGGATCAAAGTACTCTGGAGAAACATGTACAGAGTGAAATTTTATTTGGGAGAAAGCCTTGCGATCCCTTCACTGGAATCAAATTTACCAATGAACTGAAACCGGTAATGAACGTAGCACTGAAAAGTAGGATAGATATGTTTATTCTTCAAAATTCTCATCGAGCAGAATTGTCCAACGTGGGGAGGATGCTTGGTAGGGCCAGTGGAAGTGCACCTGAATATACAGACAGTAAGAAGAGAAAACGTAATTGTTCAGATAATGACTTAGAGGAAGCAATTTCAAAAGTTAAACAATGTGCTAGTTTTGTGTCCTTTACAAGTGAACTAAGTAATCATGGTAATTCCTGTGCTGAGTGTAAGTCTAAACTAGATACTTTGTACAAGATTCCATGTGGACATTATTATTGTAGAGTGTGTTTGTTAATAATTTGTGAATCTCTGAAATGTCTACTATGTGATAAAACATTCATGAAAAGTGAGGTAGAAAAATGTAATTTATGAACAGGGAAAAAATACCATCAATTGTACAAACATCTTTTTAAAATAACAGTTTTGAGTTTAGTCCCCAATGGGTTAGTTCAATCCTTCAATCCAAGGAGACTAAACATTGTTTAGTGTCTTTGAGTTCAATCCACAATTCACAGAATGTGTTAAGTAGGTATACACTATGGCAGATTTTACACCCACCAATAATAATTAATAGTGTATTTATTACACAATAAAATTTTCAGAATTTCCAATTTGTATTTTTTAGTGTCTTTTTTTCGTATATATTTGTTATAAAATAGAATTAGAATAAATTCAATTTTGATTAAAATTCCATTTTTATCTGTTTACAAATAAATGCACGAGCAATTCTGGAAATACTCAGTCTCAGGAGGAATAACTTTTGTTTATGGGAGGCATGCACAGAACAGAACACTTACACCATAGAAATCATAATATATATAATATATATCTATGACTACACTTAGAACGGAATCTGGTGGCAATGCAAAATAAGCGATACGCTCTCTGGTGGACAAATCTGAAACCATAAACAGGCAGTAGTTGGATTTGTTTACATAAGAGATAGTGGTTGTTAGTACATCATTTATTGATATTGTTTATTTGTTTTAAAGTTTTAATCATGAGTCGGTATTGTTCAGTGCCTTTTTGTAATTCGTGGGGGAAAAAACATCCTGAACTATCATTTCATTTGTTTCCTAAACCCGGACAACGAAAGGTGTACATGGAAAACAAAATGGGCACAAAGTCTCTAGTTGACCATCAGAAGGCATGGATTTTGAAATTAAAAATTGGAAAACCTGTTACCAAATTCATGAGAGTGTGTTCTCTTCACTTTACAGATAATGATTACTTCAGTAATGGTGAGTTGAAATTCAGTTTGTGGCTACCAAAACATAAACACCAGCACGATATTCATACCTGAATAATAATAATTCACCCTTTTAAAACTTTTTTGCTTATTTGAAATCGGCACTATTTATCAAAAAATATTCTTAAAAATTAAGTGAACTTTTGTTTTCAGCTGACAATATCGATAAAAGAAGGCTATTGAAAAAGACGGCTGTGCCCTCCCAGAAGCTACCAAAGCAGAGAGTGTCACCAAGATCTTTGAGTACAGCAGAAAGGAGGAAACAACGACTCGCTAAGAAAGAGGTAGCCTCCAATCAATCTGAAATTCAAATTGAATGTGAAGAAAATGAGAAACCAAACCATAGCCAGGAAGATATTGCTGCTGCTGAAAGCTTACTGCTAATGCTTCAATCCCAACCTGATTATACTGGTCCAATACAAGTCAGGGATTCTGAAGTTCAAGTGAACACGCCAAAAGTGTTAACATTATGTGATCTTTTGATTAGTGATTCTGCGCTCAATAGTTTTACTGGAATAAGTAGTTTCAAAATATTAGATGCAATAATTGAAGGTGTAGGAGTTGTATTTAATGATATCAGATCTCATCGTTTGAGCATAAAAGAGAGGATTGTTTTGGTATTTACTAAACTCAAGTGTGACATGTCATATATAACACTCTCAATTCTTTTCAATATTTCTCATGAGCTTTGCAGAACTTATATATTAGATATGTTGCCAGTTTTGGGTCAGGTGTTAAAATCCTGCATACGGTTTCCTGATTCAATCGAAATAAAAAATAACATGCCAAAATGTTTCGAAGGTTTTCAGGATGTTCGAATTGTTCTGGATTGTACTGAAATACGTATTCAGACACCAAAATGCTTATGCTGTCGTATAAAATTTTACTCTCAATATAAGTCCCATGAAACAGTAAAATTCATGACAGGTGTATCACCTGGTGGAATAATCACTTTCATCAGTAAACCATATGGAGGTCGTGCATCTGATAAGTTGATTTTCGATCAAAGTAATTTGATTACAAAATTGACAAAATCAGTTGATGCAATTATGGTAGACAAAGGATTTATGATTGACGATGCATGTGAAAAATTCAAAATAAGGTTGATAAGACCACCTTTCTTGCTAGACAAAAAACAACTTAGTGCTGAAGAGGCCTTACTTAATTCAAAAATAGCTGCTGCTCGTGTACACATTGAGAGAGCAAATCAACGTATCAAAGTTTTCAAAATATTAAATGGAAAATTGCAGTGGTCATTGATTCCCATGATTCATCATATTTTTGTCATTGCCTGTGCTGTTGTGAATCTATCAAGCCCAATTTTAGCAGACAACAAGTTTTTAAGCTGATTTTGCCAACCTTCATGATAAAACTGTATTCTACAAATGTTTATAAGAAAATTATGTATTATTATATTAGGTATTTTGCAATATAGATGAGTTTTCAGCAAATAAATATTTTTTTATATTCAAATGTCTTTTATTTACTATTGTGATTAGTTTGCACCAGTCTGTGTGATTCAACCAATAATAAACTGAAATTCAGGATGAACTCATTTCATAGTGGGAAAGGAAAAAATTAAATTAGAAAACATTAAGGAGATATAAAATATAATTATCATAACTAAACAGTACTTTCACAATAACTTATAACTATCATATTTGTAATATGGATTCACTTTCACATAAATTGTGTATCATATTTTCAAAAAAATGTATTTTTACTTTTTTCAGCATTTTTAGGGTAAAATCTCTATCATAATTAATTTCAATGATGTGCATACTTTTATCGAATGAGGCAAAAAGGGCCAAATAACAGCTGTCCAAATTCAGTAATGCCATCCCAAGCTGAATCTGTCCATGGTACTTATGTTTTTCCTTGAGATAATATTTTCCATTCAACTTATAAAGATATTTTGCGTTGGACATTGCTTCCATTATTGTAGATGTGGCACCTGAAACAAGTATGAAGTGTAATATCCATTGATTGGAAGTTTTATTTTGTTGAGGAAAGTCGCTTCTTGACTTTTAATCTTCCACAGTCTGAAAATGAAAAATTGTAAATTTCATTTGACTTTGTCTCGACTTGGTCAACAAAGATCTTATTCTTTCACGAAGAATTTACAGTTGTTCATTTTCAGACTTTGGAAGGTTAAAACACCCAAAATACCACATAATATCAATTTGTCTAATATATTACCTTCATACAGACATTTTATCTCCAGTAAAGCAACTGGCTTCAATTGTGTCACGATTATGCCATCAGGTGAAAATCCTAGCCATTCATTACAATGTGAAATCACCATTCCACATTCAATTACCATCAATCCAGTTTTTTCCATGAAAGCATCTCTGGCATTACTTTCATATTTGAGGCCATGCTTGACAAATTTGTTGGTGAATCCTTTGGGGAAGAAATACTGTAGAGATTTACTTTTCCACTCCTGTTTGGAATATGTGAACAGCTCATAAACCCGTGATCCTGTCACCCTGTACTTTCTATTTGCTTTCCATTCGTTAGAGTGCTGTGATTGAAAAATTGCGTTATCTGAAATGTCCTTGTCGAATAGCCTATTGTACAGGATTTTGCAACACTCATTTCTGTTGGCAGTCTCTATTGATGCCAACTCCATCATTATGGTTGACTGACAGGCATGATTTAAAATATTTGTCCAAATTTCTTTTTCATTTGATTCCACAGTACTACTTGATGGGGAACTTCCCAAATCTCTGCGACCAACACTAAAAGTAAAAATAATTTATTAAATGAAAATATACTTAGGAATAAGATAAACTTTGAGAAGAGTAAAATATACTACCAACCTATGTTTTGTAATTGCTGAGTCACATATCTTTCTCATAAAAAACTCCCCCATTGTTTGTTCGTCTACATTCAACTCTGGCTCCACAATTTTCGCTTTCAAACATGGCATTTCATCTATCGAAACGGCTTTGTACTTTTCTTGTGTAAAATTTTTCTGCGTTGACCACACACATTTAAGGTCTGTCTGTGACATTACGTCTAAATCATCAATATTCTCCCTGAAATGAAATTTTGAAAGTCAATATTTTCAACATTAACCAGTATGGTAAGCTGATTATCACATCCCTGTACATAATAGGGAAATCCTTTACACTACTCATTCAGCATTAGGTATATTAACATTTCTAAAGGTTAGAACAACCAACACACCTTCACATGTTGACTTTTTTCAATTCATAAAAAATTGTTGTTAAGCTAAACACCACACCAAACAAACACCAAAGAACTTACCTTGTACATCTTATCAAAACTGCTGAAACATGTTTGCATTTTCCACTATTTCCAGCTTTACAGGTACAATCCATTTTCACAACTTTTACATTTCCTCTTCCTTCAATATGCAACATTCCATTGATATGATGCGGAGCCGATTTCAAAGCGCTTGTTTGTAAGCATAATGCACATAGCTTCACATGTTTCGTGTCTGCTGTGCATATTCTTCCTAGTGTGATAATATGCCCAGCATTTACAAGTTCCTCCCCTTCATGAACACATCTTGAAGACTCTGTCCCTCCCAGATACCTCATATACTCCACAATGCTTAATCTAGGCATTTCAGCTTTATCTGAAACCAGTTATTTTGAATTAAATTCAAGGGGTAAGAAAATGAATGGAAAGTTTTGAAAAAAGGGGACAAATAATTTCATCTTGCCTAACTAGGAAATAACTGAACTGAACTTACAAAAATAATATAATGTCTCTATCACTCCTTACAGAAGATAATTAAACGGCACTGAGCGAAAAAACACAACGAATTAACAATAAAAACTGAAAACAACGACACAACTACAACAAACATCCATTACTGACAATGCTACAGTCTTGGGCAACTACTGTCCATCTGTAGTTCAACTTTTGTCCGCACTGTCGCTGCGATCTTAAAACCTGATACCACTAATTTGTGGTTACTTGTTATTGTGTTGTGTTTGTTATTGTGAACTATAATGGCAAATAGTACGTTCTATTATAAAAAGTGTTGCATGCCAAACTGTACAGATTCATGTAGTAAACGGCGTAGGTTTCCAAGACCAGATCTCCAAATGGAACTATTCAATGTATGGCTTGAGAACGTGAAAAATCCACTTCTACAAACAAAATCGGCTGAACAAATTCACAAATCTTATCTTGTATGTGATGCACATTTCAAAGATGAATTCAAGGTAGTTAGCCATAGGGGCCTTACCAAAGGCGCATTTCCTACATTATTACTGCCAGAAGAACCAGGTGAGTCTTAGTTTCAGATTTTTAATGGTTTTTCATAGTTCGTTATGAAGAATTCATGACTTAGCACTCTACACCAAGTATGAAACATTTTAACTGTTTTATAAGAGTGGCAATCAAATAAGAGAATGAATGATATTTCTCAGTATATAGAAGTGAAATTGATGGGATTACATTTCTTCAAAAGATGCATTCATAGAGAAAGGTTTAATAATGAAAAAATATTATACTGTCAATAAGAACTATGTTCTTCGATAATAAAGCATATTTGATTTGATATAAATCTGGTCCTTTTAAATGTGAGATTAACTTGATGATTTTTTCCAGAATCTTCCCTAAATGGCTCTGATAATGAAAGTCCAATTTCACCTGAGAACGCAAGAAACGATGGTGAGTTATGCATTTATATTCAATAATATTTATTGAAGGATATACTTGGAAATTCTGTTTATCCACATGTAATTATAGTTTTGAGAAAGGTATTCTGTTCAGAAGATGAGTCAAGACTTTTGAAACTTTTGTGATGTAGGTGTTTATTGAGTTTTACATTTGCAGGTAATGCTGTACCAGGACCGAGTTATGTGTTTCATGCAGTGGAAGGATCACCTGAGACATTTGCTTCTGGATCATCTGTATCTATGCAGCATTCTATTCAAATTAAAGATAACACAAAATGTGCCCCTTGTGTGTCTTTACCAGTTGGTGAGTTATCCACATGCTTTTTTTATATTGTATCTCTAAAATTAGTACCTATTTGAGTTTTCTCAAACCAAAGTCTGATAGTATACTACCTTTTTCAAGAATATACAATAATAAATCTATATATTTACATATAGTATACATATTGTTGAATAAAAATGACATTGTACACATTATGGAGGACTACTGGTTTCATAGTTCTCCAAATAGAACAGCCTGATAGAGTGTTCAGAGTAGAGTGTCAGAGTTTTCTTGTTTTACGAAAACGAGCCTTGAGATATCTCTGTAAACTGAAATTTCGCGATTTAAGTAACACGAAATACTCACGGTTGTCAATATTCATATTTGAAACAGTGTGTCTCATAAGTAAACAGAAACAAAATTTCATTACAGAGAGTAGGTACGCCACCTGTCAAAGTAATCATCTCAAGCTATCATTACCATCTTCCACTCTCGTTGAGAATTCAATTATATATAACGGTTGTAAAATGTACAACCACCTTCTGAATAATATAAAAGATATATCGTCCAACGTTAGCTTCTGAAAAGCAGTTAAAAAAATTCTTTCCGATAGAGTCTATTATAGTTTGGATCAATATTATGTAGATAGAATATAATGATAAATTAACCAAAAGTATATACTGTGATACAATTTACCCTTTCATTGGATGTTATATTTTTAAACCTTACAATTTTTTATTTTTTAAATTTTAGATTTTAGAATTTTTATAATTTTTGCATTTTTATTATTCGTATTTAAAAACAAATTATTTGATTATTCATATATATATATATATATACAATTATTATTATTTACATATATGTATGCAAATTTCAATATTTTATTGATTGTTTTGACTTCAATTTAATTTTACAGTTGTGACTATTTTTATAAATTTATTTATGAAATGTTATTAATTTAGTCTACACTTATACATAGGTACACACTTTGTCAATAAGAAATTATTCTTTGATTAAAAATCATATTTCCATTCACCAACCTGGCATACTAGTGAAACTTTTATCTTCTTCTCTTAGTTAATGAATTGATATTGTTTCAGGAGTGAAACATAGAGGATTATTGGGAGAGATGAATTTAACAAGGCAGAGCCAATTAACTGATCGTGAAAGGTTCATTTATCGGAAAGTTGTATATTGGGGAAGAAGAGTGGCAAGATTGCAAACCCGTCTGTCTTCTGTGAAGCGAAGATGTGAATTAGCAGAAAAGTTAACAGCACAACCCAATTTCCAAAATTTATGTAATTATGTGTCTGAGCCTACATATAATTTCATTTTATCTCAAATAAGGAATCAGCATTCTAAACCCAAAGGCAGAAGATTTAAACAAGACGAAAAAATCTTTGCTTTGTCACTGCTGAAGTCAAGCGGAAGGGGTTACAATTTCTTATCGAAAATATTTATATTGCCTTCCAGAAGAACTCTACAGAATTTACTGAACAAAATACCAATCATGCCAGGTATGAATCAAAAGATTTTTGATTCATTGCAAGAAACTGCAGCAAAAATGCCAGAGAAAGAAAAATGCTGCATACTTATGTTTGATGAAATGGCACTCACTGGTAATGTACAGTATGGTAGAAAGAATGATGTCATCAAAGGAGTACCAGATACAGGACATTCGAGAACGCCAAACATTGCAGATCATGCCTTGGTTTTCATGCTTAAGGGAATTCATAAGCAGTGGAAACAACCTGTATGTTTCACTTTCAGTAGTGGACCTACAAAAAGTTTGACACTGAAAAGTCTGATAAAAGAAGTTATCATGGCATGCCAAGGAGCTGGATTCAAAGTTATGGGAACAGTCTGTGACCAAGGGAGTACCAATCCAGCTGCCATCAATAGTTTGCTGAGAGACAGGAGAGAGTATTGCCTAAGAGAAGGAATGGAAAATGAATATTTTGGATTTAACGTGAATGATAAAGAAATCATTCCATTATATGATGTACCACATTTGTTTAAGGGTATCAGAAATAATTTACTGACGAAAGATTTACATTTTGATTATAAAGGAAAATCTAGGATTGCAAAATGGGAACACATTGAACAATTCTACTTTTTAGATGCATCAGAGGAGGATCGAATTTGCCCTAAATTGACAGATCAACATGTTGTTCGTGGAAAAATGAAGGTATCCTGCTGTACCCAGGTGTTCAGCCACCAAGTTGGGTCTTTGATGAAGAGAATAGCTACTTGGAGTGAGTATCTTATTTCAAATAACTCAGATTTTATGACCAATATTGGAATGAGCTTTTTTTTTGATTAATTTTTCTGTTTTTTATATTTGTCTCAAAGGAGGACTTCACAATGGATACTTAATGAATTCATGTAGGTTCTAGAAAATTACTATTTTATTCCACCGTTTGTAAGTCAATTTTATTTTCAGTATTAGGAAAGTCTATATACAAATGTTGAGAATCATGAACAAATAACAGAAAATGTTTTTTATATTTATGTCTTGTTTTTTCTGTTACAGATATTGATGATGGAAAAAAGTTATCTCCTGAAGCTGTGGACACTGCTGAGCTCATACTGTTTTTGGACCAATTATTTGATAGTTTGAACTCCAATAACAGGCTGGCACCAAATGGGAAACCATTGAAGAGCGGAGTTAACAATAAATCCCATCTGGAATTTTGGAGAAATTCTATCATCACTATTGAAACCATGAAATATTTTTCCAAGAAAAAAAACTGCCTGGTTATAGTACCTTCATTGAAAAATTTAATTTTCACAATTAAAGCGTTCATAAGATTAACAGAAACTCTCTTGTCTCAACATAAATTCAAATATATTTCGATGAGAGCAATCAATCAAGATCCATTGGAGAATTTTTTTGGTGCAATAAGAAGTCATGGGGTCCGACATGTGTCACCTGATGTATCTCACTTTGAAAATTCATTTAAAGCACATGTCCAGGCATTCTCCAAATGCCAACTGTAAGAGGGATTTTTCAGTAGGGGCACTAAATACCTTAAAATCATTTCTGAATGAAAGATCATCTTCAGCTGAGGTAGCCCCTCATGAAGGAACAGCCACTCCTCAAATACCATCTGATATTATATTGAATAGAAGAACTAAGGTGGCACAATGTACTTTGGTTTCCATAAGTGGATATTTGGTGAAACGGCTTCTTAAAATTTTGAAATGTGTTGAATGTAGGCAACACTTGCAACTACACTATGAACAAGTTGATAATATGGATTTTATTGAGGCAAGGAAATATACAGAAACCTCTAAATTGGTAAAACCAGGCAGTTTCTTTTTCTTCCTAGTAGGTCAATGTTTTTCTCGTCTTAGCTATCTGATTCCCCGTTTATGCAATGTCAATAACATCAGTGTTATATTACAAGATATTTTAGAGCAACAAATCAACTTCAATCCAATAAATTGTCCGATTCGTACATCCGGGGGAACAGCTTGTAAGTTGATGATTCGATGTTGCATCTACTTTTGGTGTAAGAAGGTGAATCGAATACTCAAAGGCAGAGATTCTAAATTCAGTCAGTTTGTACGGGGACATATTAACTCAACCAAAATAGATCCTATGAAACTTCTTGCACATAAGCGATTTTTGAAAAGTCGTAAGAAGAAATAAAGTTTACCTTGTACATCAAAACTAGTTTGCTTTCAATTTCAGCTGAAACAGATTCTTAGAAATCTAACAACAACAATTATAGTGTAGTGGCCGCCATGAAGTACCGCACACTGTGGAAAACATTTTTATTTACTATGACTTTTCAGAAAATTTTATCCTTGATTAAAATCACTGCATCCATCAATATTTTCCCAATTTATGCATTCACTATTCTCCAAGATACAAGATTTTTCATTCCTGAGCTTAATTCATGTTTATTTGCCCTGTGTTATACCTTTCATATTTTTAGAAAATTTATAGACACAATCCGAGTTTTGATGGAGTTTTTTTATCAAGAATCAAATTTTCTTAAACTATTGTAATTAAAAAGTTTTCTATTTGTTGCTTAATTTAAAGTAGGTAAAGTATATTTGGCATGTTTTTATATTCACTGGTGGATCCACTAACTTCGCTCTTATGTTATAAAAACATAAGGACGAAGTTGGTGGATCCACCGGTGAATAAAAAAGCATGCCCAGAGAATAGAGTGGCTTATGAGATTTTTGAATATCCCACCCTTTTCATATGGTCCTAACTTTTGCCACTAGATGGCTCCACCAAATACCGATAGTAGATTCCTACATTGGAAGAACCAAACGCCAGTAGTTCCCGGAACGGATATTGTGGCGCTAGAAACTGTGGCTCAGAGTTCAATCCTGCAGATTCCATTCTAAGTGTAAGTGGAGGCATGGAGGAAATGAAATAGTGGAAATCCAGTGTTACCAACGTTGCCGTTGCCGGTGTTGTCAGAAATTATTATTATCGATAATAGCTACTTTCCATTTAACGTAAGGAGCTCCTCAGAGCTACCCATAGCGCATGACCCTGCGTTCCATTTAGTGGGGCTTCAAGCACCGATTGACATTCCTCTTGCCCCTCGAGCACCAACCGTTTTATTGGTGCATGAAGCACAAGTAAACAAAAGTCAAAACGCGAATACAAAGTTTTTTGGCGAAAAAGTCAGTGATAACGTAATTTCCGATCGCAGGGGCTTGAAGCTCTGGGGCTTAACACTCCTAAATGGAAAACGCCTAATATTCGATAGTTGATCAAACGATGTGTTTTTCCCTTCACACTGCTAAAGGCTCGTTCAAACACTTGCAAATATTCGCATTTTTTTGCGATTCAATTCTTTAGGCGGAAAATTGCGGTGAATGATGAATCATAACGTGTCATTTTTCAGTATTTGGTGTTACATATTACATTACCGAAAAAATACATGATGATGCATCATTCACCGTATAGGCCGATTCAGATCACAGAACTCATACTTATATCTTATGATAAGATATAAGTATGAGTTCTGTGATTCAGATACATGGGTGCCCACGCAGGGTTTTTGAAGCACGTGCGATTTACACGCATATGCATTTTTGATGCTTGTGCCTGAAAACTGCACGACAATACACATACGTGCCTTTCTATCTCAAGGTCATATTTCATTTGGTTCTGTAATAATGTCGATATTGAGGGAATGAATTTTGAATTTTTCAAATTATTCCGCCCTATATTTCACTCATTTCACTGAATGTGAATCTTTTAATGCTTTTATCCTTGGTTTATTCATATCAATCAACCTTATATTATTCTATAACATATTTTATGGATAACTCAGCTCCTACAATAAAATATAAATATATAATCTGGATATCTGTAATTATTTCAATCATTTATGGAGCTGTATCTTTATTAATGAGGAATGATGAAAGTAGTGGGTTAGACCATGGTTGAAAGAAAAGATATAAGAAATTGTTAACTTGATAGATGATATGGGACATGATCCTAAAAGTTTCAAAAATTCTTTCAAAAGTTAGGTACTTTAAGGAGTAGAGTTGCTGTTAGATAAAAAATCCCTCATTCAAGGGTACTATTTCAGCTTGTGAATGGGCTTATATAACCCACCATTACCTAGAAGTTAATGAGTCGGTCACTCCACAATCTCTGTAATAATTCCAGAGGTATCTGATGTAATGTATGATAAATGCTCTAAAGAATGGTTTTTGAAAGATTTGTATAATTTTTCTTTTTACATTTTCATACAGTTTCCCTGGATATTCCATCTTTTCCTATACAAATATGAAAACATGGAATACATCCTGAAAATAATGCAGATAAGGATTACAACTTAAAAGTATCATTTTATCAACCGAACTGCAACATAATCAAGTATTATGTTCAACAGTACATTAGTATTCAATACATTTCTCAACCACATCAGTAATATATAATAATATCATCCAACAAAACTGATTATCCATCTTTTTTCCATTGTCAAGTTCCGAAGGGTACAGAAGTGAGTGGAATACTATATAGTAGATAACCATATGCAGAATTGGCAATTTCCTGAAGCACTAGGAGCAATTGATGGAAAACGTCATCTTTCAAGCACCTGCTAGTAGTGGCTCGACTGTCTCAAACTAAACTATATATTTTTGTATTTTGATGTGGGCACAAATGGGAGAATTTTAGATGGTGTGTGTTTTGTAGAAGTCCATAGTTCAAGTTCCTGAACCAATATCACTACCAGGCAAAACTAATCCACTTCCATAATATGTGACCATCGAGATGCAGATAAATGTGAAGTTATCCACGGTTTTCTAGCCACGCTTTTTACGACTCGGCAGATTTTGCGTGCGGCGTTGCCAAGTTTTCCGAATATCCGAGCCGTAAATTTAATGTATATTTGTAAATATTTTTAGTAGAAATGAAGTATTGTTGACTAATTTTTGTCCCTGATTCATACATTTACTCTTATAGAAATTAAATTTGATTTTTGTTGCTTATGGGTCATTTATGAGGGCTTTGCACTGGAATACTGGTAAGAATTGGTATCCATTATTCCAAGTGTTTACACTGAGTTAATCCTGGTAATCCATAGAATGCACACAGAGTCGATTCAATTTGGAGAGAAAAAATCTTGGTTAATACTGGATGAACCAAACAGAAGGGAAAAACACTGAAATTTTTGACTTTCTTTTGCCGATATCTCCGTTAATACTGGACGAACCTATAAAAAAATCACACCGAAATGATCCCGGTAATCCATAGAACACCTCTATTGACTCAGATCAATTTGGAGCGGCGCGAAGTGTGATCCACGGTTTTATTTCTGGAGTTTTTTCTGTTAATATTTGACGAACCAAAAAAATTATTTCGTAGAAAACTTTGGAACAGCGGAAAGAATGCATTCGTAACTTCAAAACAATTTGTAGCGCAGTAGGGGAGACAGGATCTGTCATTTTTAGCGGATTTTTGCTCATAACTCGGTTAATATTGGGCTAACCAAAAAAATTTCAAGTCTGAAATAATACTGGTATTCCATAGAATGCACCTAAATAGTCAAATCAATTTGGAGCGCCTGTCGGAAGAGAGGAGGGGGGAAAAGTGAAATTTCTGACCTTCTTTTGCCAATAACTCCGTTAATACTGGACGAACCAAAAAAAAAATCACACCGAAATGATCCCGGTAATCTATAGAACACCTCTATTAACTCAGATCAATTTGGAGCGGCGCGAAGTGTCATCCACGGTTTTATTTCTGAAGTTTTTTTCTGTTAATATTTGACGAACCAAAAAAATGTTTTCGTAGAAAACTTTGGAACAGCGTAAAGAATGCATTCGTAACTTCAAAACAATTTGTAGCGCAGCAGGGGAGACAGGATCTGTCATTTTTAGCGGATTTTTGCTCATAACTCGGTTAATATTGGGCGAACCAAAAAAAATTCTATTCTGAAATAATCCTGGTTTTCCATAGAATGCACCTACAGAGTCAAATCAATTTGGAGCGCCTGTCGGAAGAGAGGAGGGGGAAAAAAGTTAAATTTCTGACTTTATTTTGCCAATAACTCCGTTAATACTGGACGAACCAAAAAAAAATCACACCGAAATGATCCCGGTAATCTATAGAACACCTCTATTGACTCAGATCAATTTGGAGCGGCGCGAAGTGTCATCCACGGTTTTATTTCTGGAGTTTTTTCTGTTAATATTTGACAAACCAAAAAAATTTTTTCGTAGAAAACTTTGGAACAGCGTAAGGAATGCATTCGTAACTTCAAAACAATTTGTAGCGCAGTAGGGGAGACAGGATCTGTCATTTTTAGCGGATTTTTGCTCATAACTCGGTTAATATTGGGCGAACCAAAAAAATTTCTATTCTGAAATAATCCTGGTATTCCATAGAATGCACCTACAGAGTCAAATCAATTTGGAGCGCCTGTCGGAAGAGAGGAGGGGAAAAAAGTTAAATTTCTGACATTATATTGCCAATAACTCCGTTAATATTTGACGAACCAAAAAAAAATTTTTCGTAGAAAACTTTGGAACAGCGTAAAGAATGCATTTGTAACTTTAAAACAATTTGTAGCGCAGTAGGTGAGAAAGGATCTGTCATTTTTAGCGGATTTTTGCTCATAACTCGGTTAATATTGGGCGAACCAAAAAAATTTCTATTCTGAAATAATCCTGGTATTCCATAGAATGCACCTACAGAGTCAAATCAATTTGGAGCGCCTGTCGGAAGAGAGGAGGGGAAAAAAGTTAAATTTCTGACATTATATTGCCAATAACTCCGTTAATATTTGACGAACCAAAAAAAATTTTTTCGTAGAAAACTTTGGAACAGCGTAAAGAATGCATTTGTAACTTCAAAACAATTTGTAGCGCAGTAGGTGAGAAAGGATCTGTCATTTTTAGCGGATTTTTGCTCATAACTCGGTTAATATTGGGCGAACCAAAAAAATTTCTATTCTGAAATAATCCTGGTATTCCATAGAATGCATCTACAGAGTCAAATCAATTTGGAGCGCCTGTCGGAAGAGAGGAGGGGGAAAAAAGTTAAATTTCTGACTTTATTTTGCCAATAACTCCGTTAATACTGGACGAACCAAAAAAAAATCACACCGAAATGATCCCGGTAATCTATAGAACACCTCTATTGACTCAGATCAATTTGGAGCGGCGCGAAGTGTCATCCACGGTTTTATTTCTGGAGTTTTTTCTGTTAATATTTGACGAACCAAAAAAAATTTTTCGTAGAAAACTTTGGAACAGCGTTAAGAATGCATTCGTAACTTCAAAACAATTTGTAGCGCAGTAGGGGAGACAGGATCTGTCATTTTTAGCGGATTTTTGCTCATAGCTCGGTTAATATTGGGCGAACCAAAAAAATTTCAAGACTGAAATAATTCTGGTATTCCATAGAATGCACCTACAGAGTCAAATCAATTTGGAGCGCCTGTCGGAAGAGAGGAGGGGGGAAAAAGGGAAATTTCTGACTTTATTTTGCCAATAACTCCGTTAATACTGGACGAACCTAAAAAAAATCACACCGAAATGATCCCGGTAATCTATAGAACACCTCTATTGACTCAGATCAATTTGGAGCGGCGCGAAGTGTCATCCACGGTTTTATTTCTGGAGTTTTTTCTGTTAATATTTGACGAACCAAAAACATTTTTTCGTAGAAAACTTTGGAACAGCGTAAAGAATGCATTCGTGACTTCAAAACAATTTGTAGCGCAGTAGGGGAGACAGGATCTGTCATTTTTAGCGGATTTTTGCTCATAACTCGGTTAATATTGGGCGAACCAAAAAAATTTCTATTCTGAAATAATCCTGGTATTCCATAGAATGCACCTACAGAGTCAAATCAATTTGGAGCGCCTGTCGGAAGAGAGGAGGGGAAAAAAAGTTAAATTTCTGACATTATATTGCCAATAACTCCGTTAATACTGGACGAACCTAAAAAAAAATTACACCAAAATGATCCTGGTAATCTATATAACACCTCCATTCCTCAGATCAATTTGGAGCGGCGCGAAGTGTCATCCACGGTTTTATATCTAGTTTTACCTCAGTTAATATTTGGTGAACAAAAAAACGTTAAGAATACGTTGAAGAACAGTGTGAACACTTGAACACATCTCTTTCAAGTTTTAATCAGAAGATCGTTAATATATTTTGTCTACAAAACTATGTTGGTGACCGTGCATAAAACCGTCTTTTGAGAAAAGAGTAAAATGCACTGAGGACGCGCTTCGCGATTGCTCACTGTAATGTTCTGGGGCCCGTATTCTTGAAAACCGGGGAAAACCGTATTCTTGACCTCAAAAGCACTCCCTGGGGAACAAATAATGCTTCTCTCAGAATTTGCAGTAGAACCAAACAAGGAATGCTTTTGATTGGCTTCCTTAGTCTGTCAACTGTCATCAGTCACATCAGTGATTAAGATTAAATTAAATGAATGTTTTCAAATTTCTGTTACAACAGATTTGAACAGATGGTTATACGCTATAATTTGTGCTTTGGAATTTGGGTACAAATACTTATTTTTTGATTTGAACATGGACATGGCGAATGCGATAATTTGGGACCAAATAAATGAAGATATTCAGGATGCCGAACTACAAATTAACGTAGGTGTGGATATACTCCCAAAACAAAATCCATTTGAGTTGTCTGATCAGAAGTTTATAAAAATGTTTCGGTTAACAAAAGCTTTAACGAGGCAACTCATTAACATTGTGAGTCTTCATGTGGCAGCACCCACAAGAGCTTCTGCTCTTACTGTAGAGACTAAGGTAAGTCCCATATTTACTATGCATAGAAGGACTAAACAAAAAAAATGCCCCTAGTTAGGTTTCACGTGATACATGAAGTATTTAATGATAGATTTATTTTTAAAATTCTGGCTTATTAGTCGAAATTTATGTGTATAAAAATTATTGAGATAAAATAAAAAATATGTTATTGATAAACAAAATATTAATGAAGACATATCATATAATAAGTGGCGCTTTCAAGCAACATAAATGGGAAGCTCAGTACAGCTCATGCACTTTCAGCGTTTCATGAAAGCAAAACAGCTATACCGAACTTCTCATTTACATTACTGGAAAGCGTCTAAGGAAAGTTTCGATCCTATGATAAAAGAATTTTGACTTGAAGGTATCATGCAACAAATAATTTTTCTAGGTGTTCGCAACATTAAGGTTTTTGGCTACTGGTAGTTATCAAGAAATTACTGGTTCCAATTATTTCATTGGAATAAGCCAACCCAGTGTAAGCTGCTTAAAAGAAATATGCAGTGTTTTAAACTCGCCAGAGATATTCAATCAGTGGGTTCATTTTCCTGGAAACATTGAAGAATTGGAGAATGTAAGAAGGAAGTAAGTAAACCTAGTTCAGCTGCAGTTGAACATTTACTTGTAAAAAATGTAGATTGTACTTCTGAGAACATATGATCCATGATCTTATCAGAATTTTTTGTATCTAAGTATTTTCTTATAACTTTGATGAATATAGCGTAATATGTTTGAATTTATTCTATATTTGGTAATTGATAGATTAGTTAAGCTCTATTTTCATTATACCTATCTGGAAACACTATATTTACATGCTTATTTAGCATACCGAAAATGGGATTTTTCCGTGCCCACGGAAAATTTTACGGTGTGCAGGTGTCATTATATTTACATGTCAAAATTAAATAATATGTTAGTGACAGTTCTCTAGAAATCGCAAATTGTTTGAATATTTCCTTACCAACAGGGTAAATAGCTTGTTTTGTGGCAATTTTTGGATATTTTTGTACCATAAATATTTTAATTAATAATACATGTTTTTGTTCCTTCATCATTAAAAATGAATGTTTCTTAACAATCTATGGTTTTCAGGTAGATATAATGAAAAATATCGTTCATTACTCGTCCATAAATGCTTTTTCCGTGCTTGCACGACTTCCCGTGTTCGGCTTCGCCTCCCACAGGAACATGTCGCACACCCACGGAAAAAGCCTATTTTCTGAACTCCTAATGAAATATACTATTCTTTTCAGTTTTTATGAAAAATATCAGTTTCCTGGGATAGTTGGCATTATTGATTGTACCCATGTGGCGATTGTTTCACCCAGGGTGAATAATGCAGAACAGCCAGAAAGAGCCTACGTCAATAGGAAAAATTATTATTCGCTCAATGTTCAATTGGTAATGAATTTATTCGTCAAATTCCAATAACTTTGAAAATAATAATAATTATATATTTCTTGTAGATATGTGACAGCGACTTAAAAATATTAAATGTCAATGCAAGATTTCCAGGCAGTACACATGATGCCTTTATTTGGTCACAGTCTAGGGTTTCAGAGACATTGGAGATAATTTATAGACGAAATCGTGCCAACACTTTTTTTGTGATTGGTGATTCAGGTAAAGTAAAAGTACATTTCATCTGATAAAAAAGATGGTATGAAAATGAATACTTAGCTATCAAAATTCAAATGAAGTTATAATTATTGAATTAATACATGTTTCTTTAGGTTACCCTACAAGGCCGTGGATATTGACTCCCATACCCAATACAGAAACACAGGAAGAAGAAAGATTCAATGAAAGGTTTCGTAGCATCAGATGTGGTATTGAACGTTGTAATGGAGTGTTGAAAAATCGTTTTCGGTGTCTACTGAAACATCGTGTCTTGCACTATTCTCCAACGGTTGCAGCTACTATTGTTAATGCATGTGTGGTTTTGCACAACATGTGCATAGTAGCTAATGTACCTGAGCCACAGGAAGAGGATCTTGATCATATTGACTTTGGCATTTATGCACCAAGGCCACCAAGGGAACAAAGACATAATGCAAGGGTGAATCTGGATTTGCTTGCAGCAAGAGAGCTGAGACAAAATATTATCAATAACCATTTTTTGTATTAATTCATCTTTGTTATATTTCAAATAAGTATTGCTATCTTTTTCAAAATTGTTATATGTAATATAATTTATTCGTGGTTATTTGAGGTGAATAAATTTTTTATATATTGTGTGTTTGTTTAACATATATATATAATCAAACCATAAATAATCAGTAGCAAAACTGCATTTAATAAAATATGAAACTCTATGAAACAAAAATACAAAAGCAGCAAGAGAGTTGAGGAGACAGAATATTATCATTAACCTTTGTATTAATTCATCTTCATAATTCAAACTATTATCAATTTTTCAAAAAAGTACGACATTTTTTATATAATTTAAGTTATTCCAGGATATTTGAAATGAATAAATTTTCTAAATAATATAAACTTTAATTAAAAAATAGCCTTTCAACAAAAAAAAATACAAAAACTTCATGTAATAAAAATAAAAAAAAACTTTAAAACAAAATATAAACTTTGAAACAAAAGTATAAGTCAAGTATCATGAAAACAGTGACAGACTCTGAAAACAAAACTATTTTTGCACCATAATGCTCCTGTCTACAAACTGCTTTCTGACATCCTTGAAGCAATTTGTGCCAAACTATCAGCTATACTTTCCAATGCAGTTGCTTTTCTTCTTCGGTATGTTTGTTTATTCTGTATTTCAGTTTCCATCAAATGAATTTTCCTGTCTTGGTATTGCTTGTCATTTTTGAACTTATCTTCATTTAGGTCAATGAATTTTGTATTTGTTTTTAATGATTCCTGCAGTCTGCTTGTTTTATTCATCCTAATTTTCTTGTGCATTGGTGCAGTCTGACTAGAGCACATTGGAGCAGATGTACCAGAGTTCATCGGAGCAGTGAGACAGGAGGATTTAGTTGAAATATTCTTCTCTCCACTTCTTGGTAGTATATCATAGTATAGGTAATCGTGATCCCTCTGTCCATCAATCATTACAATACTATTGGTCTGCTCGTTTTCTTTATTCCAACTTTCCTCCTAAAAAAACCATCTATTATAAAATTTAAATATATTAATAATTACACAAATCTACATTGAAGTGAACTAAAAATAACTTTCAATTTTTTTTTTTACATTCTTGGACTTTGTCAAATCTAGCTCAAGAAAGTAGCGTTAGTTTAGAACAATTAAAATTCAATAGGAAATGTTTGTTAGCATTTTTTGAAAAATATTTTACTTACTGATACTGTCACTGCCTCCTCATGTTCCGAAAATGATACAAATGATTCATTTATATTTTCATCTCCTTGGATGGTTACAGGTGGTATGATATTGAGTATTTTTTGGTCCAAATCGAGTTCAGGATTTGGAGGTAATGGAGGGCCACCCCCGGTTCCCCCTGCATATTTCCTCTCTTTCACAGCCCTTGATTTAGTATTTTTTTTAATATCAATCCATGTCTGAAAAAAAACATTTCTGAATTATCAAAAAGTTTTTAAAGATAGATTAATTTACAAATTAACACCAAAATATGTAATTGACAAGATTATATATATATATATATATATATATAGTTAATAGTATAAAAATAATCGTATTATAGGGTAGGTAGTGTAAGATGCTAATAAATATAAAGTTTACAATGAAACAATTATAACACATTCAAAACATTATGTATTGTCTCAAAGTTTCAACTTTTTATCATTTGTACATTAGATACTAACCTTTTTCCACTGTCGCCACTCTTTTGCAGGCCCATTCGGAATGCTGTTTAAAATATTAGTTACTTCCATCCAGTTTTTAATCATTTTTTCTTTGGTATAACTTGCCGTGAAACGACCCATATACTTCTCTTTGGGAGATGTATTCAGTTAATACCTCTTTTTGTTTAATTGTAATAGGATGCGACTTCTTCCTTTCTACGTTTGCCATATTATAAACAATACAAGAACAATAATAACTTATGAATAATCGGGATACTAATGCAGTTCGCAGTTACTGTACTTCGACTTCCTCACTAAACAGTACTAAATAAACACTTCACTCAGTTCAACTGAATACTAGTTCATATTAGGTTCATTACACAAATATGTTACTATTACCTGAATGAAGAATGAATGGTAGGTTGGGTTTATTTGGAATTAATAATGATTATTGGAAGTGGTTGGATTCTGAGAACTTAGAAATCTCCAATTAAAAATTTAACCCAATTTGTCTGTCAAAAAATAAAAGTTTCTGATTGGTTGATATGTTTGGCAACACCGCTAGTCGAGGAACAATAATTTTGCTCTCTCCCTAGTGTTCAAGAATACAGACTTATCGTTTTGAAATGAGGGAGTAGAAACAAATCGAGGAACGCTCCCCAGGGATTGTTCTCTTCTACCAATTTCAAGAATCGAGGGCCTGGAGAGATGTTCAAAATGACTAGATAGCCGCAAGCAAACTGAGTTGAAAGACAGCATAACCTGATCCACCTTCCAATTGACCCAGTGAGTAGCTCCGAGTAACTTCAAGGAGCTCCTGAAGTGATCTCAAAGACCACGAAATCACATGGTTCCTATCAAATAACATGTATCCCTGTGAATTGAACTGATCTGATCTTAGGAGTAGATCATTATTTGTAGAGGATGGCCCGATCGACTGATTTTATGCGCCTGTCAAATGACGTCAGCGCGATGCCTCATAATGGTTTACTATAACTATACAGGGTGTTTCTTAAGTACGTGTAGAAAATTCAGGAACGTGTTGCTAACACCAAAATAAGAAGAAAAGTTCCCATAAATATATGTCCGCAAGTTATTCGTTTCTCAGATACAAAGGTTCAAAGTTGAATTCTTATTTTAATTTTTTGTGAATAATTTCAAAATAATTTTGATATTTGGGTAAAGTTTGGTATCTGAGAATATTTATTATTTAGTTTGTGTAAAAAAGATATTCTTGGTAGAGGTCACTGCGAGCAACTGTTTTCGAATTATTGAGATTTGATTTTTAAATTTAAAATAAATTCATTTAGAAATTAGTTTTTTCACAATTCTCATAAAATTTGATTTTGTCATCGGAAAATCATTCCAGATACCAAACTTTTCTCGAATATCACAAATATTTTGGAATTTATTCACAAAAAACAAATATACGAATTAAACTTTGACACTCTGTATCTTAGAAACGAATAACTTGCTAACATGTGTTTATGTGAACTTTTTTTCTTATTTCGACGTCAGCAACATGCTCCTAAAGTTTCTACACGTACTTAAGAAACATCCTGTATAATATACGGAAGGCATCGCGGTGCCGTCAAATGAGAGACAACATTGCAACATAGGAAACGGGCCATCCTCAAATAGTGTTCAGTGTCCTTGGGTGTACGTCAGGTTCAACAATATATTTGCTTATAGTGTTTTACGCGTGATAGTTTTTTTTGTTGTGATTTTGAGAACTTTATGAAGTTTATAAGAATTTTTTAATGTGTTTCTGTGAAGCTCGAAAACTTAAGTACTGTAAAAGTTTAATGAAGTTATGAGTAAAAGTTATAAAAATTCATATTGCATATATCAAAAAGTGTGATTACTACTTCACTTGTGTACGTCTCAGTAATAATCATACAAGTGTTATCAATAGTTAACAGCTCGCAAAATCAGTACCAAATCAAATATTACACTTGAAACACCAAAAATAAACACAGTTTTGATAATGAATCGTGGCTTAAATCGACCATATCAGCGTAGTGACGTCACACTAATAGAGCGTAATATTACTATCTATAACGATCGAACTGGAGCCGAACTTGACTGCTTGCGAAAGAGCCACCGCCGGTCATTCTCTACCGCGGTGACTGTTTTATAGTCGGAAAAAATTACAGAGAGAAAGCTAAGACAATTTTCATTACATTCCACGAAATAAATATCATACTTGTCAAAAACTGATTCCAAATAAATAATTTTAGGTGTTGATGATTTGCTGCTTTGCTTATTAGTTTGTCAACCTGTGGTAGAAGTCCATTGTATCTCGAAGTGGAGTGGCATAGTTATACAGCAAAAAAAAGACGACTTTGTGTTTTCTTGCTGTATTATTAGCAAGATGCATATAACTCCTGGTGGAATTACTTATAGCTGTGAAATTGTCATCCAAAATTGTTGATGTACGGCCTGCTTGATTCATGACATTTTAATTGCGTCAAGAGAGTTTACTCAATTTTAACATAGATGGCAGGCAAATCATTACCGATCATGATGACTTGACATGTCGTTTTGACAAACGCATGCTGCGTCATCGACATAACCTCAAATTGAACCATGTCATGATTGTCATGTCGAATTCGAGACTCACAAAAAAATGCTATACACTACCCTAACTTTTACGAATGACAGAAAAACACAAGAACAAATAAATAACAATAACCCAACAACTAAAAACGTCGCAAAACTACCGAACTGAGCGAAAAGTATTAAAAGAACAGAAAAATCACACGATAAATACCGATAGAGGACTTCGGATAAGGATTCAGTGATGCCACCACACAACTTTTGGCTTTAAAACTACTGGCACGTTTTTAGGCATTTTTTCTTCATGACATGGTTCCTGGCAGCCTCAGGAACCCCGTAATATGATTGAAATTGTTCATAACGACGGAAATATTGAGATTTTCTATAAAATACGAAACAATAGGGACTTTAATTTTGTTTAGGGATTTTTCTTTCAAAATGGCGCTAAATTCAAAACTAGAGCTAGAGTTTTGTTTTTGAAAGAGGTATTGTGTAGTCTAGGAAGTGCCGGATAAAGCCACCGTGGGGTCCGTAGAAAATGTGAACAAGAGAGAGAGATTTGCATTAAGTATTAAAGTATAGAATATAAAATAAAACAGCACATTTAAAAAAAGATTTAATCCGAGCAAATTTGGAGATAAATTTGGAGATAGCACTCGTCAAATCAATATTTTTAATTTAATCACTTTCTATGTTCATTATATTGAGGTCGTTTGATGTTCTTGTCCCATTGTGCTCCTTAACACATTTTTAAAATGCTGTAACGTTGAAAAAGAACATTCTCCGCTGTAGTTGGTGATTATCAAAATCAAGTGAATGCGAAACACTATTCCAACATTTGGGAAACACGATTCCAATGAATTTTATGTCAACAGTTTATAAACTTGAAGTTCCTGAGCCTCGTGCTTTTTCTTTCTGCTGTCAATATCAGCAGCCACATCTGTTTTCAGCAGCTTCGCAAACTGCACCAGTTCATTGCCCAGACTGTCTTCCACATCGTCTAGGAAATAATTGACGATAGTTCTTTTTAAGATCTTTTCTGCCGAAGTATTCCAAATACACTAGCCACTTGATGGTAAGCTTCCATGCATTAAGCTAATGCAGACAATTACAACAATATAAACATGAATTTCACAACGTCCAGGTGTTTGATGTTCTACAACTTCTTCGAGTGTAGTAGAGCATTCTTTTATGAGGTCTGTGAGTAGAGCTGCTGCTGAAATTGTCGTACTTTGTATTTTGCTTGGGTTTTCTTGAAGTTGATTGCTGATATTCTTCACAGCCAATTAGGGCTTTGGCCTCTATATCTGAAAATTTGGATTGTATTGCTTGGAAGTAGCCTTGTAATGATTTATAAAGAGCGTACCTATCTCGTGTTAAGATCTTGATCGGACGACTGCAACGAAGCGTTAGTCGCTTGCAAGTGTTCTAGAATTTCATTCCACGCTATAGTTATTATTCCCATTTCTAAATTTATTCATTTTCTGTAGGTGGTATAAAAAACATATCTTACTTGATAGTTTTTTTTTTACTTTGCGAACAGGCGCGGGGCCCGTAGCATTTGCTTACTGGCTAATTTGCTAACTGGTACTTGGTAGCATGCTAGCTGGCAAATGCGGCACTGAGTGTAGGGTTATTTCTTTGTCAGTGCACATTCGTTCTATGAAAAAGTTCAAAAGTAGAAATGATATTCAACCATTTTAACATTTATGATTAAAATGTAACACATACCCACAAAACTGAAACAAAATACATATTATGTGATATAACCTCAAAGTATTCAGGCCAAGAGCATTTTAATCAGAAAGGTAATAAGGTTTGTTTGTCCGTGAAAGTTACCACTCAGAATATTTTCTAGATCGATCAACTATTTGGCAACTAGGAAAAATTTAGGAAAATGATATATTTTGAAATTAGCGCCATTTTGTGAGAAAAATCCCTAAAAAAAATTTTTTGTATTTTATGGAAAATCTCAATATTCCCGTCGTTATGAACAATTTCAATCATATTACGGGGTTCCTGTGGCTGCCAGGAACCCTGACATGATGAAAACTTGCCGAAAAACGTGCCAGTAGTTTTAAACCCAAAAGTTGTGTGGTGGCATGACTGAATCCTTATCCGAAGTCCTCTATTAGGCTATCCAGAACACGTGACCACGGCTCTTTAAAAATGACCGGCTGTAGGCACACATGAATGGTGTTTGTGTTTGGCACTAGCTTCTACTGCTAATAGTTTTGTTTAGTTGTGATTTGAAATGTTATTACGGCTGTTTTAACTAAAAGTGATTTATTTATTATCATTAGAACGAGTAAACAAAGACACTGCATCGATCTATAGAGACAAAAGGAGAGTGATAAAGTGCATGGATCCTTTTACTTTCACTCCTTGTGAAATGGACATATCTCTAGATCTTTTCACAACAGTAACGGCATTCGACATTATTACATATCTGCTGTTGACTCATAAACAAGAAAGCCAATGAAGGCCTACAAAAGTTTAACAGGCTATAAATATCTTGAAGCTGGATTTGCCCATGATTGTGAAGCAAGAAAAATGGATGAACATACTGTTGTTGTTGCCAAGATAGGTACTGATTTTTCGTAATTTATGAACTGTTCATTAATGTTTCCAATTAATTTTCAGATGTGAATGCACAGCGAATGGATATTCCTTTGTTGAAAGTATAGATTATTTAATAAATTGATGGTGCTCCTGATGCGACGATGTCTTGTGGCTGCTATGGAAGTGAAGTGTCCATATTCATTAAGGAATATTGATATGGGGCAGTATTCAAATTTAAAAACCTCAACTATAATAAGCGGTGGAATTGCAATTTCCCTAAAACGTGACCATGCTTATTATTACCAAACTCATTTACAAATGAAACTAACTGAATGAAAATACTGCGATTTTGTGATTTGGTCACCCAAAGGATATATGTTCATGAGTAAATTTTCCCAGATGAATAATTCTGGATAGTTGATTTCCCAAAAGCGTACAATTTTCGTAAAGTAGTTGTGCTACCTAAGTTTCATAAAAGGAAGACATTTTTTAGAGTAAAGATGGTGTCTTTGTGAAAAGGTGAGGATGGCCGAGTTGTGCTGCAGTGTGAAAATGATATCTGTGAAATTCTATTGGACCCTATAGGACTGTCCGATGTACCAAAAAACCCCTGGATTGGTTCTCAGTGCATGAAGTTATGACTGTTTCCTCAACACTATTATTTGTAAGATATGATTGCCTACACATTTATCTATTTTTATTTTCAAATCTTCATTGGATTGGTCGTTTTTTTACACACCGAGTGTCAGATATCGCAAAGTAATTTATTTTCACTTGTTACATATTTTTACCTACTTATTTGTTATTTTGTAACATGGAACTATGTATATTAGGGTATCCTACTTAATAAACATCTATCTATCTAGTCTTTGATTTAATATACCACATTATCAAAATGTAGCTAGCTAGGAATTTTTAAAAACTTCACTAAGTCGCGATCTCCACGGCTTCCACAATTTACAACATAACACTTTGTAGGCATGTTTTTTATTCGGCAAAGTTTCATACAAAAATTTCACTCCATCAGTCTCGTTGAAACAATAACAAATACAATGTGTGCTTTCAGGCGGCCATCTTGATTTTAGTTTGACAGCATCTTGGATAGCCTAAGCTGTTTTTTGTCGTATCACTTTTTTAAAATTATTTGGACCGTTTTAAAAACTTTTCATTTTAGCGTTGAAACAGTGACGTCATAGACAGAATGTTTTCAAACGAAAAGCACAATTTTGACGCCATAGTCAATTTTATGACGTGAAATTGAAAAAGTTTTTAAAACATTATTGAATACGGTTCAACGACAAAAAACAGCTATATATGCAATGTAATTGACATATAACCTCAAAATAATGTTAACGTTCAAAAACTCAAAAAATGTATCTAGTAGGCACTTTGGATTGTTGGAAACTCCACTATATTCGACTTAAGCGTCATCCATTGACGAATGGAACAAACTCTATTGACGCAATTACAGGATCAAGAACTTTAGTTGAAACAAAAGCGAATCAGTAAACGCACTAGAGGTGCGTTTCAATATTACGTCCGACGTCTAACTTTTTTTACGAAGCGTTTCGATATTAGAACGTCCTGTCCGAAAACTTCATTCCATCGTTTCAAAATTCTTGAGTGGAACGTCCGACCGTCAACTATTTACACCACGATTTAGGAGAGCGTTTCAAAATTCAATCCGAAAGATATCGCCCTACGAAATAACTATGACGTCATACATCGTCCGTTACCGGACGTCAGACGTTAAATTGAAACGCACCTCAGGAGTTATATGCATCTTGATTATTAGTTTGTGTTTGGTTGTTTGGATTTTGTTTTCTCAGGAAAAAGAAGTCGAAAAACCTTAACGTTAACAGTCGGAGTTATCGGACAAGCTGATTTAAATTCGACGGAGGTTTGAAATCAGTTTTTTTGACAAGAATGACATTTGTGAAGTAATCACTTTCCTCGTCTATTCCTGACAGAACCTGCCTAGTACATGTTGTCTCTCTCTATATAGTATAGTATAGAAACTATGAAATATTGGTTTTAAGAAACATACATTGGAGAATGTATCTGAATACCACACCTCTCTTCATTACCCATTTCTGCTTCAGAAAATTAATTCATGTGTAAATGGAAATACAGGAATGTAAAGTCGATATTTTTTATTATGCTGATGTACTTACTGTCGAATAAAAACGTATCTGATAAGGTGAAATAATACGCTTTCTGGTGGGGAAAAGTATATTTATACCTATAAACTCAATTTTCTGATCAAGACGTGATTTGATAAAGTGAAGTTAGACAGTTTCTTAATATAGTTTAGTTCGTTGTGATAATGTGGGTGTTTCCCACGGTAGTCGGTTTTAAGATATTATCGTTGATAAGAGAAAATATAACTTGGGATATATCTAAAGAAAACTGCCAATTAATTACAGGAAATTTTAAATGAACCATATCGTTATGAGGAATGAAAAGTCGTAATATGCTATATCGACTTCAACAACGCCACTTGCCAAATTGCCAAAAAAAAAATTAATTCCAATAGTTTTCCAAAAATACTTTTCAACAGAGTTATTGAACTTTAATTAATTATTTATTTTCGTGTATTCAAAGCAAGAAAGGAGATATTTTCACATTTCTTCGTATATATATTCACTATATTAGGTTATTAAACGTGAGTAGAAGGTTGTCGTAAAAGGTGTACATTTTGCAACTCGCACAAAATGGCAATTTTACCTTCGTATGAAGTTCATCTATTTCTAATTACAAATAAATAACGATAAACATTCAAAACTAAGTTAGTGATACTATCAACCTAGGCTCCTAGGCATCATTTAAGGTATACGAGCAATGCCCGATACCGAGACAAATGAAACCAGAAAGAAATCTCTGCCGGAACTGGGTAGATGGTCAAGTTGTCAACTTAAGTAAAGAAGAAGAAGAAGAAGATATCTTCATTTCATCATTTCATAAATTTCATTTTCTGCCGCGAAATGTGATGTAGGTAAGGTGCAAGGAAATTAAACAATCAGGGTTATTCAGGTGACCATTGAAAACGAGGCAACATTGATTAATTGCCAACTACTTTTCAATGCATGTTTTCAACGTTGAGCAAAGTAACCTATTCAGGTGACCACTCATTCCCAACGATGACTCTTTTTCAACGTTGAAATAACAATGGGGTTGATGTCGGCTATTTTATTCACGGAACACCTAAATTATGCTTTGGCGCTAACTTCATGTTGACTTATTTGGAATTTGTTTTTGTTTACGATTCGTTTCGTTTTACAAATATACGTGAACTACTTGGAAAAAAAATACATTTTGAGAATGGGTAAATTAAACCTATTAAACCCTTGGAATGACCCCCAAAAAAAATCAGAAATACGGGAAAATGACTGAGGAATTAAACGCCACTGGCGATGGCCCCACTTGTAGCAGTCATGACTGGAAAAAGGTGAGTGAATTATAATGATCTGTGTGGTATGAAGAGAATATATTTTTATTACTCTCATATTACAGGTATTTCGTGAGTGGAAAAGTGCTGTCAGTAAAAGGGCTAGGGAGAAAGAAGAACTGACTAGCCTGGAGAAAAAGATCTTATAGCTAACGGAATCAGTGGCTGTGGCAGGTTTTGAACTGCCTGAAGCTGGAAGAAATTAGGGAAGCTGGTGTATCAGATACTGAAGGAGTAACTGCAGCTGCTGCTGAATTTGTACTTGCAGATGAGGCAACAAAGTGTGAAACTGAGGAAAGACTATCTGAAAATGAGGATATTTCGGTGATTCAAGTGGAGGCACCAACAGTTCCACAAAAACAGAAAAATGCCCCAAAATCCTCTACTCACTGCATATCAAGATGGACAGGAGGTGGAGAGAAAAGGACTGGAAAATATTGCCAGAGCACTTGATAATTGTGGCCAGTAGTATTAATAGATTTTGTGATATTTACGAGAGGGTTCATCTAAACTAACTTTCATTTTAAATGAAGCTCTGTGAGGATCAATACCTGAAATGTGTTTGTTGTATATCATAAGGAGAATAGAGACTTTATTATTTATATCTGAATTTGTTTTAAAATTATTCACAAGAATAACGACTAGTTTGTACCAGAATTTGATTTCAATACATGTTTTTGAAAATAAATGAACATGTTTCATTTTTGAAGCGAAATCTAAAAAAACCAGTGCAGAGCAATAAAAAGTATACCTCCAATACTTAGAAAAATTCAAAGTGGGGGGAAAAATTCTGGATGACGAATTTGCTAAAATGTGTAATGAATTAAACACTTTGAAGGGACCAATGAGAAATCAAAAAGAATGGCATAAGGTACAGCAGGAGAATTTAGGTTTGTCTCTTCAATAGACTTTTCTGGAATGGACTAGTAAAACCATAAAAAAGCTAGACAAATATTCAGGTACCTACAAGAAATAGGTATAATATATAATAGGAATACCTAACTTGGAAAATTGGCTACTAAGTATTCTGAATAAGTTGATAATCATTGGCATGAAAATTACTGAACTTGGTCTACACAAGCCAGAAAGAAAGCAGAAATCAACTTTTGTTATAGGACCAAAATATAGGGAAACAGTGAAGTGGAAAAGTAAAGTATCATATAAGTTTATTTGATATAACTTTTTTTTACAGGAATGACAAATATAAATTCTGTTAAACAAGAATATTTACTTTCAATTTGTTAGAGATAAATAATTCCTCCCTCACTCCTTGAGGTAAGTGAGGTTCCAGAGTCTCGATCAACTGACTCACCATGTCCCTTGATAGGCGATACACAAAATTGATTCTCATTCATATTTAAAGGATCGCTTTGATCCCTCAATTCCCTCCTCAAAACTCTGTTCTGTAATGTGAATATGGAAGGATAACTTAGCTAGACATCCCTAAGATAAATATAAAGCCATTTAATATTATTATTTGATTTATTCCAAAAATGAGAATTATTTTTGTGAAAACTTTTTCTTTACCTTTCTTCATCATCATTGGCAACATTCATTTAGCAGAATAAAACCATTATTCGCCATTTTACTGACAAACAACGTTGAATAGCTGATAGCAAGTACCAAATCTACTTGCCAAATAACCAACAGTGTTTGTACAAGAGGTTGATAAAAATTCAATACATGTTGGTCACCTGAATAGGAAAATTAAAACAACGTTGAAAAATAAACAATTTTGATTTCCAGTGAACGTTGTTTTGTTTTCAATGGTCACCCGAATAGGAAATTTTAGTCAACGTTGAAAAGTTGGCAATAATTGATCGACAGTCAATGTTGTTCCGTTTTCAATGGTCACCTGAATAACCCTGAATATCATTGTTTAATTTCCTTGGGTAAGGTGAGGATAAGTTAGGTTAGGTTATATTAGGATTGTAGATTTACTAATTTTTCTCTCTAACATTGGCCAAATCAGCCTCAAATCAACATGACAGGAAGTCGTACTAAATTTCCTGCAGCAAAGTTAGCCGAATTTCTCAATAATCGTTTCCCAAATGTAACTTTTCAAAAGTTGAAAATTCTTAAAAGTAATGACGAGATTATCAGACTCGCTGCTTTGTTTCTTTTTTCTAGAGATACTAGTAAAGGTCGCACAGAAATTTATAGAGTTCTTCATCGTGATACCAGTAATATTAGCAAGCTTTTGAGTTGTAATTCAGAATGTCAAACAACTCCTCAAGTTTTAAACAAGTTTAAGATCGAATTGAAAGTTTTTAATGAAATTATTTCACAAAATTCTATCTCTTTGGAAACTATTTTATCAAACAGCTACTATTCAGATGATTCAATTTATTCTAAACTTTGTGAACTATTCAATCTGAGATCAACTAAAAATAACCGCAGAAAATTATACTGTTTTGTAAGAAGGAATATTGGACGTATTGGCCTTGAGAATGTTTCGGACTCTCCAAATAACATCCAAATGAAAAGTAAAATTTTGTCAACTCAGTTCGACTGCAATCTGTCCACAATTAGCGAAACTGATGGATCCAACCAAAGATCCTTGAAGTTTTCACATTCAACTCCTAATGTGCACACAGTTAATCCAGCATGTTTGTCAACTTCAAATAGTAAAATAACATCTTTGGGCTCAACTTCCTCCTTCCGTAATGAAAGTTTTTCAGATACTCATTTGCAGAGCAAAAAAGAGATTAGCTCCGATTTTCATACATTATCTCCTGATTTGAATATTAAAAGAAAAACAGATATCCATGAAATGATGCCAGTTGGTACTATGAACATCCGAGATCCTAAATCTTTACCAACGGCTCACAAAAATTGCACATACCAAGAGGGAGTTTTGTTCCTAACAGATAGAGAGTTTTCAATAATTTGTCTAGATAAGAAATTAGTTTCACAGAATTATGCTTTTATCCTTAATAAAAAAATCTTATCAGTTAATAACACATGTAAATTATATTTTAAACATTATCGGTACATAAAGAAAAGTGATTCCTTGAAAGTATATTCATATTGTGCTCATAAATTGTGTAAAAAATTCATTCTCATTATAAGTAATATTGTAAAAAGTCATGTACCAGAACACAAAGTAGAAGTTTATAGTACAGGTAGAGATTTCAATCATTTAAATAAGTTAGCTACACAACTAAGGGGAGTTGAACGAAAGATGGTGAAAAAGGAAATGTTGAATGTGAAAGCTTTAGAACAACGACAAAATGATATTTTGAATTTGAATCAGCATTCCTTAGAAACGTATAACTTAGCTGAAGTGAGATCCGATGCAGTTTATAGGAAAGTTCGTTCAGAAGCCTTTGCCAAAAATGATCGCCATCAGGATGATATTTTTGACATCATCAAAATGCAAAGGGATCATCCTAATTATATTCAGTTCGTGGGAATACCTCTGCATATATATCTTTACAGTACTGAACAACTTGCACTGTTACCTTCAAACAGAACTGCGATATTACATCTTGATGCCACAGGAAGTATAGTACGTCGGCCTGGTAATACTGGTAATAAAGTATATTATTATGCTGGGGTTATTCAAATATTTCAATCAGACTCTGTCCTTTGCTAGAACTGATTTCAAGTGAACATGATGCAGGCAGCATAGGTGCATGGCTTTTGAAGTATCGTTCCTTTTGTATGACTCAGAACAAGAAATGGCCAGTTTTCCAAAAAGTTGTATCAGATTTCAGTTTTGCCATTTTGAATGCTGTTTCTATATCATTTAATAGCCTTGATTTGAAAGAATACATTAATATGACATTTGAGCATGTACATAATAATTATGAATTTCCAGCAAATAAAATTCAGCTGCACATATGCTGTTCGCATATGTTCAAATTGATGGCACGTGATGTAAATACCTATTTTGAAGATCAAAAAGTAATTACTCATATGAAGGAGATTATAGCCTCAGCATTTAATATCAATGATTGGGAAGTTTTTTGTGCTTGGTTTAGGAATCTTTATGTCATAACAAACTCTGAATACAAAACCGAAACTTTTAAAAATTCTTTTAATAATTTATTAAAAATATCTTTTTCTACCAATAATTTCAATGATGAACCTCTTGAAGGAGAATTTGAAATTAAGTTTGATAAAGATATACTTGGAACCTTTGAAAAAACATATTTTTGCCAATATTTTAAACAATTTGTACACAGTTTTACACTTAATTCCGATGATAAATTTCCCAAAAATGAATATCAACAATTCAATTTTTTTCAACATTTCTTAAAACATTATATGCCCTTCGCTCCCCTATGGAGTGGCATTCTCTTAAAGAATAAAGAGCGTATGAGTAATGCACCGGTAGAAAGATGGTTTGGTATAGTTAAAAACATAATTGCTAAAAAAGTAATGCGTCAAAGAAGCAGCAGATTAATCAGGAAACTCAGAAAGTATATTTTATTTATTGTCAAAGAAACTGCTTGCAATATTCCTAGATCAAAATGCTGTAAAGTTGCAGTCCGAAAAGGACAAGATCAAGGCCTTGCTTCACAAGAAATCTGGGAAAAGAAGGATAAGGTACTTCATAATAATTTTTCAGGAATATCACTGAAACGAGCTCTAGAAAGTTCCCAATCATTATTAGCCAGCAAACAAAAACAAACTGACCCAAATTTATGCATCTACTGCGGGAGGGGAAAATTGGGATTTGAGGCTGATTGGGTACAATGTGATGAATGTAATGGATGGGTACATTTAGTGTGCATTGAAAACTTAAATACAACTTTGAGTGGTGATTTTTTCTGTAAGTTTTGTAAAATTGATGCTGAACCTGAACCTCTTGTAAAGAGTTACGATTCAGTTGACTTTACACATACTTGCTGTTCATTTTTTGACAAAAATTACAGGAAATCTGACCAGGACTTGATTCAACTAGAGAATAACACTAGAGATCAGAGACTCTCCCATACATGGTTTGAGGAAAGACGTATTCGTATGACTGCATCCAATTTTGGTAAAATTTCTAATAGTAAGAGTAATGAGAGTTTAATCAATATCTTTAAATCAATAAGTAAAAATGATGCAATCAAGCACGGAATAGAAAACGAGAAAACTGCAATTTCTGATTATGAAAAACAGACCCATAGGAAGTGTACTAAATCAGGTTTAAGAATTCATAAAGCTTTTCAATTCATTGCTGGGTCTCCTGATGGATTAGTATCAACTGATGGCATAATTGAGGTGAAATGTCCATATTCTTGTAGAAATTCAAACCCAAATGAAGCTTGGTAGAGACTGGAGACTGGTAGAGACTGGTGTGATTTTGTAATATGGACTTTTAAAGGGCCAAAAATTGAACGAATTTATAGAGATAACTTGTGCTGGAGGCAAATGCTTCCAAAATTGAAAAGGTTCTTTTATTTCATTATGTTGCCCAGCCTTTCAGGAGCACAAGCTGCACCCAATTTTGTTAAATGGAAATCAGAAAAAGAACTAACAATTCTACCAAACGGATTAATTTCTGATCCAAATTATTATAAAGACATTGGAAAGAGGTATAACATATCATATTTTAATGCTTTCAGTTGTGATGTGAGAGAGGTTACAAATGAAGAATTTGAAATATTATCAGGAAAATCTTGGTTGAGCAATTTTTTGGTAGATATATGTCTGAATATTTTCAATTTAAAATCGAATTTCCAAATCGTTACCACAATGCTTGGGACCAGAATTTTTCTGTATGGTGATGGAGAAAAAGACCCTTCAATAATTAACTTTCGACTTGAGAAAGGACTTATAGTATTTCCTATTCTTCAGAATTATTCAGATGTTACCGACCGCCCTAGATCTCATCACTTCTGCTTAGCGATTGTGGATGTCACAAATAAGAAATTTATTTTTTTGAATCCAATGGGGAGTACCAAAATTGAAACAAAAAAATACCTCAATAAATTTTTGCAATTTTTAGATTATTATAATGAAATTCATCAATGCGACATAGATAAATTTAATTGGGTAATTGAAGTCAATAAACATGAACGGCAGGTAGATTCATTTAACTGTGGGGTCTTTATTATATACTTTTTCAATAAAATTGTAAATGGGGAAAGTTTAAATAATGCCATTGATATCACCAATTATAGGCGGGGGTTGAAAAATATAATTATTCAGTCATCTGATGATATGTCTCAGAAATGTCTGTTTTGTGGAATTGAAGTTAGTATGACATCACTTAAGGTTAACTGTAGTAGTTGTCATAGGATCAGTCACGTGAAGTGTGTCAAGGTTTCTGACTTGTGTTTGAATTCATCTGAATACACATTTGGTATCTGTTCATTATGTTCTGAATATTAACAATTTTATTTTCGAAGAGTTTATATGTGTTAAGTTACAGGTGATGCTGCAAGGATCGCCCCAAATATATGTTATTTTGTTTTTGAAAATTATTTATTCTGATATTTTTGGAAGAATATTTATCTATTTCGTTATTTTTTGAAGAATATTAATTTATTTCGTTATTTTTTGAAGAATTAAGTATTTTATTTTGTTATTTATTGAAGAATATCAGTTTTATTTATTTATTGCGTTATTTTTTTAAATCATTTATTTATTTTATGACCACAGTCCTGGAACGAGATTATCTATTTATTGATTTTATTTTTCTCGGTTTTAGGAGCATCAAAGAATGTGTTTTTATTGTTTTATTTTTCCTGAGACTCATTCCATTTATGTCATTCCTACTTGTATGTTACTTCTATCCTATTATATTTTTTCCACTTTATCTTCTTTCATCCTATTTATCATTTCCCTTTTTCCTTGGTGAGAAAGACCCCTATACCTCCTCGTGGTTCTTACTGGGCAACGGTAATCCTCAATGGAAGTTTTTTCCATTGCAGATTAGCGGCAGAATGGGGGGTACTATTTCATTCTTTCGTTTGCATCGAAGTGTAGCACTACACATGGTGTAATTCTCACTCGATTTTTGTATTCGTTTGCAGATAGGAATTACACATTCCTTTGTTGTAACTGCACTCGATTCAAAATGTAGTGTGAATTATACTGCACCATGAAGCAGAGAAAGTACTTGTTATCTCTGTGCTTTTTATAAAAAAGAGGTTTTTATATGAATGCGAGGCAATGGATCGCAAAAAAGATGACATATTGGTATTATGGATGGCGATAAACAGACCAACTGGGTTTGAAGATTATTATTCAGTTATCTGATGAAGTCTCAAAAATGTCACTTTTGTGGAATTGATGTTAGTATATAGTTAAAGAGCTGCCTATATGATTTACTGTCAGGTAAGAAAACCGTCTGCTGGGCATTCTTGGTGTTGCCCAATGTCACCTGGATGTAGTTTTAGAAAGTCTCAAGGTGGAGTCGTTTGAAAACCAGTCGGTTTGTGACCGTTTGCTGGCTTTACCTTTTAGTAGATATGGTGCTGAACATACCTTCTGCCAAGTTTGACCCGCGTACAACGTCAAGATCCAGAGTTATGCCGAAAAAACCGTGATTTTTAAAAAGCGCTTTTTTTTCGGCATAACTGTATCTTGTTCTCGTTCGCAGGTCAAACTTGGCAGAAGGTATGTTCAGCACCATATCTACTAAAAGGTAAAGCCAGCAAACGGTCACAACCTGACTGGTTTTCAAACGCCCCCCCTCTTTGACCTGGAGACTTTCTAAAACTACATCCAGGGGACTTGGGGCAACACCAAGAATGCTATTTCATGCCCAGCAGCAGACGGTTTCCTTATGTCAGTGAATCATATAGGCAGCTCTTTAACTAATATCATCACTTTTGAAATATGATGAACCTGTAGCTTTCCAGTTGAAAAACAGCTTAATATTGTTTTGTTGCCAGCAGATGTAGTTAGCTGGAGTGACCTTGACTACTATTTCTATTTCCCAATCAAACACCGCGCATAACTGCGCATAAAAAATGCGTAGCTTTTTCCTGCCATGGAGTTACAGTACGGTTATTAGGTAGGAGGTGTCAGTGTATAATCAAAATAAAATATTTTATGCTTGGGAACACTAGCAACCATACCATAATAGCCAAAAAAAGGGGGAAAATAAGTTGTTGAAAATAATGAAGCTAGTTCTAGATAGGCTGATTGTCATTAATTGTCAAATATTAACAATTTAAACATAACGCACCAACTTCCCTCGAAAATTGTTTCTGTCCATAAAATATGTATTTAGGACCTTAGGCAAAAACAAAGACATACAAGTGATGTAACTTTAATTTTTATACAAGATACCACAGGAATTTCTGAAATTGAAGAGGCCGAGGTTTTACGAACAAAATCTAGGTTGGTAACATGGACGAAACTCCCCTTTGCTTGAGGACCATTTTCTGCAGTGTTACCAACATTGTTTTGTTGAAAAATGTTAACGATCGTCCAGTATTCGTGATCATTACGAAGTAGGCGACATCTACATTTTGAAATTTGTACGAATAACTCCCGGAAAACAAACATTCTGCTATAAGATCTACTGTTGATCAATTGTTGATTACTTCTTTGTCGTTCTATATTTGGTTCGATTTTTCTGATCTAATGCGCGAAGCATAGCTTTGAAATGACTAGTATGTCAAAAAAATATTATTCAGTGCCACAGTGCAATAATTATGCATCTGCAAATGTGTCCATGCACTCTTTTCCCAGAAAGGAGATATTAGTTAAAACATGGGGAACATAGGCATCCTACGAGCAGGATCATTTCGGTGTGATTTTTTTTAGGTTCGTCCAGTATTAACGGAGTTATTGGCAAAATAAAGTCAGAAATTTCCCTTTTTCCCCCCTCCACTCTTCCGACAGGCGCTCCAAATTGATTTGACTCTGAAGGTGCATTCTATGGAATACCAGGATTATTTCAGACTTGAAATTTTTTTGGTTCGCCCAATATTAACCGAGTTATGAGCAAAAATCCGCTAAAAATGACAGATCCTGTCTCCCCTACTGCGCTACAAATTGTTTTGAAGTTACGAATGCATTCTTTACGCTGTTCCAAAGTTTTCTACGAAAAATTTTTTTTGGTTCGTCAAATATTAACAGAAAAAACTCCAGAAATAAAACCGTGGATGACACTTCGCGCCGCTCCAAATTGATCTGAGTCAATGGAGGTGTTATATAGATTACCAGGATCATTTCGGTGTGATTTTTTTTAAGGTTCGTCCAGTATTAACGGAGTTATTGGCAAAATAAAGTCAGAAATTTAACTTTTTTCCCCCTCCTCTCTTCCGACAGGCGCACCAAATTGATTTGACTCTGTAGGTGCATTCTATGGAATACCAGGATTATTTCAGAATAGAAATTTTTTTGGTTCGCCCAATATTAACCGAGTTATGAGCAAAAATCCGCTAAAAATGACAGATCCTGTCTCCCCTACTGTGCTACAAATTGTTTTGAAGTTACGAATGCATTCTTTACGCTGTTCCAAAGTTTTCTACGAAAAAATTTTTTTGGTTCGTCAAATATTAACAGAAAAAACTCCAGAAATTAAACCGTGGATGACACTTCGCGCCGCTCTAAATTGATCTGAGTCAATAGAGGTGTTCTATAGATTACCGGGATCATTTCGGTGTGATTTTTTTTGGTTCGTCCAGTATTAACGGAGTTATTGGCAAAATAAAGTCAGAAATTTAACTTTTTTCCCCCTCCTCTCTTCCGACAGGCGCTCCAAATTGATTTGACTCTGTAGGTGCATTCTATGGAATACCAGGATTATTTCAGAATAGAATTTTTTTTGGTTCGCCCAATATTAACCGAGTTATGAGCAAAAATCCGCTAAAAATGACAGATCCTGTCTCCCCTGCTGCGCTACAAATTGTTTTGAAGTTACGAATGCATTCTTTACGCTGTTCCAAAGTTTTCTACGAAAACATTTTTTTGGTTCGTCAAATATTAACAGAAAAAACTTCAGAAATAAAACCGTGGATGACACTTCGCGCCGCTCCAAATTGATCTGAGTTGATAGAGGTGTTCTATAGATTACCGGGATCATTTCGGTGTGATTTTTTTTTTGGTTCGTCCAGTATTAACGGAGTTATTGGCAAAAGAAGGTCAGAAATTTCACTTTTTCCCCCCTCCTCTCTTCCGACAGGCGCTCCAAATTGATTTGACTATTTAGGTGCATTCTATGGAATACCAGTATTATTTCAGACTTGAAATTTTTTTGGTTAGCCCAATATTAACCGAGTTATGAGCAAAAATCCGCTAAAAATGACAGATCCTGTCTCCCCTACTGCGCTACAAATTGTTTTGAAGTTACGAATGCATTCTTTCCGCTGTTCCAAAGTTTTCTACGAAATAATTTTTTTGGTTCGTCAAATATTAACAGAAAAAACTCCAGAAATAAAACCGTGGATCACACTTCGCGCCGCTCCAAATTGATCTGAGTCAATAGAGGTGTTCTATGGATTACCGGGATCATTTCGGTGTGATTTTTTTATAGGTTCGTCCAGTATTAACGGAGATATCGGCAAAAGAAAGTCAAAAATTTCAGTGTTTTTCCCTTCTGTTTGGTTCATCCAGTATTAACCGAGATTTTTTCTCTCCAAATTGAATCGACTCTGTGTGCATTCTATGGATTACCAGGATTAACTCAGTGTAAACACTTGGAATAATGGATACCAATTCTTACCAGTATTCCAGTGCAAAGCCCTCATAAATGTCCCATAAGCAACAAAAATCAAATTTAATTTCTATAAGAGTAAATGTATGAATCAGGGACAAAAATTAGTCAACAATACTTCATTTCTACTAAAAATATTTACAAATATACATTAAATTTACGGCTCGGATATTCGGAAAACTTGGCAACGCCGCACGCAAAATCTGCCGAGTCGTAAAAAGCGTGGCTAGAAAACCGTGGATAACTTCACATTAATGAGATGCAGCCCTTGATAATAAATGTCATGAAACCATTTCCTTATCGAAACAAGTTGGTAAAACTATTTTCACCTGCAGCTTCAGAAGGGCTTGAAGGGTAGTTGTGAATTCCAAATGTCTTTGGAATTCTGAACAATAGTAGGAGAATTTATGAATAAATAATAATTTTTAGTTCATGATACAGTTGTAAAATTAATGGTGGATTTATGCAGCAATCATAAGTCTTAAGTCATAAGGAAGAATATTCGTCATTGATTGGTTGGAATATACGGACCAACCAATCATTGACGAATATTCTTCCTTATGATTGCTGCATAAATCCACCATTACACTTTGTTATTACATTTACTTTGTCAAGTTCATTATTGCCAAACACAAAAAGCTAGGGATATTTCATCAAAAACGCATCAATGTTGGGAAAACACTAGATCGTGTGCATGCTCACCCCGCGTTTTTGACGCAAGCCGACAGGCACAGGTGAACGTCGACTCGACAGGCATGCATTTCTCATGCAGGGTCAAAAACCCTGCGTGGGCACCAATGTATCTGAATCACTGAACTCATACTACCAGCGTATTGATGAGAGCTTAAGCTCGAAACACTTGTCTACGGTTGCAGAACATTTTGAGGGTTATACCCAATAACTTTTCTACTTATATTTTCATATATTGCCCCTCGCTAAATCCATCCTTATTTGTATTTTCCTGGGTAGGATTGTCACGCTGGTAGCTATAGCTGCCTCCGTGGCGACGTTATAGTTGTTGCCTTGTAAGGACAATGTCTTCTAACCGAAGCCACAAATGTGTGTGGTTGGCTTCCTGTTGTTGACTTTCTTTGTTTCTATTTTTACATCCAAGTGTTGTACATCTTCGCACTTGATTTTACCGTACTGATGAGAGCTTAAGCTCGAAACACGTGTCTACGGTTGCAGAACATTTTGAGGGTTATACCCAATAACTTTTCTACTTATATTTTCATATATTGCCTCTTGCTAAATCCATCCTTATTTGTATTTTCCTGGGTAGGATTGTCACGCTGGTAGCTATAGCTGCCTCCGTGGCGACGTTAGTTGTTGCCTTGTAAGCACAAGGTCTTCTCACCGAAGCCACAAATGTGTGGTTGGCTTCCTGTTGTTGACTTCCTTTGTTTCTATTTTTACATCCAAGTGTTGTACATCTTCGCACTTGATTTTACCACCGATCTGTAATATAACTGGATGAGCATTCCCATAACTGGATGAGCATTCCCATAACTGGATGAGCATTCCCATATAAGAAAATTACGCCAACTAGTGTATGACATCAAAGAGTACACCAGCTGGTGTACTCTTTGTATGACATTTTGGAGCAATACACATGCGCGTTGATGATATTTCAAACAGCGGCGTCGCCTAAAGGTTGACTTAAGGGATTTTTTAATCTCATTGAAAATTATTAATTACAAATTTTGTGAAGTGAGTACTTTAAAAAAAAATACAACGTGGACTCACAAATTAGACTCGTTTTGAATAAGTTATTATTTCAGTTTTGATGCATTTCATAGGAATTCTGAACAGAAGGATAGACTTTGCTGATGCCAGATGAATCCAAAACTGAAATACCATTAATAGTTAGCACAAAACCAAAACTTGTGTAATCATAAAATAGATAAGATCAAGTGAATGGTTGATTTTTACCCAATTTATGACAAGAAAATATGAACCCACGTATGAATATGAAATACCTATATTCAGTCACTACAACTCTAATTGACAGACAAGTTTCAATTATAAATGCTGATTAGTAATTTAGTCAAAAGTATTTGGAAAGTAATGTTTCCACATAATACCATGCAAAAGCATATATACTTTCATCAATCAAGTATGAATAACCTGACAGACTAAAATCAGTATAAAATACCTGCCAAGTAACAGACTTGAAACCAATCAGTCACAACCTGGATTTGAAATCAATAATAAAGCTTATATAAAAATAATTACTTACAGGTGATTATTAAAAAAAGGATTTTTTTATATATTTATTCATATTTCTTAACAATAAATGAACTCCAAGAATTGGTAAAATGTATATACATTAAAATCAAGTTTTATTTTCCTGGGGACTAGAGTATCCACTAAACAATTTCAAATTGCTGCAAATTTTCTGCAAAATATGTTTTGCAAGTGTAAACTCCACAGTTAACTGCCAGCAAGTTTTCTCAGAGATGGCATCTTCCCCTCTGTTAACTCACAAAAGTGAACTTGTCTTTGCGAGTTTACAGACAATTTAATATGAGTATAACTGAAGTGACCAGGAAGTTTACTTGAAGTGATATGAAAAGTTGTATATAATTTATGGTCAACTTCTATGAAAGCCTGCAAAAAATTACTGAAAATCTTATGTGAATTTATTGAGAAATGCTGTTAAAGCTGAGAATGAGCTTATAGCAAATATGCCAAGAAACAGAAAGTACCCAAACACCAAAACTACGTCACAATCACACTCGAAGCGCGTTTCGCCAACAAACTTAGCTCTTCTTCAGGAGCTAAAAGCTTTGCTAAAAGCTTTTAGCCCCTGAAGATGCTAACTTTGAGGGCGAAACGTGCATCCAATGTGATTGTGACCTAGTTTTAGTATCTGGATAGTATATATTTCTTGAATTGTACATTCATACCAAAGGTTCCAAAATATTCATTTATTCGATTATAAAAATATTGATTTATTTTCATTGTGCATTTAAGAAATGTCTACAATGAAAATATGGTGAGTGGGAAATTAGTTATGCAAGCAGGAGTCATTCACAATTTACGTCATGCAGTTTTCAGTTTGGTGGGCTGGTGCAAATTTGACAATATTTTTGGTTAATAAAGGTACTTATGCATTTTGTTTCTCTATATAAGAACCGGAAGTCAACATGTAGCATATATTAGTACATCAGGAAAAGCAAGAGAATAACTTCTTTTCCATGTCCCTCTGAAACGTGCATATACTATAATAGGGAACGTCAAGTTGCGACTTTATATGCCTATAGATATAAAAATTACTTCAAAAGTATAAAAGCGTTTGAATTATAAAATAATATCAAGATGAAAATCTTGATTGAAGTCCGGGACTCGAAGAGATATATGGCGCATTTGCTGTTTCAGTTTGAGGAAAACCCGGAAAAACCCACTGAAATTGGACCGAAATTCAGCCAAAATAAGAATCATCAAGAAGTGTAGGAATAAATTACAAACTTTTAATGAAATAAAAAGAATACTTCCTTCAAATGGGTTTCGCACAAGACCCCAAAAAAACTGTGTTTTCATAACAAGTTTTTTGTGACAGCATAGTAAATAAATTATACCAAAAAATGGAGTTGTTTATTTTATCTCATCACCTATATTCGAGTCCAATTGTGAAAGCACCCTCAATAGAATAACACACAATGTAGCTTTCTGCTTGAACGTGTTAAATGTATGGAAATATGTGTACTTTTCAACACTTAATGTTTATGATTATGTAGATCTATATATTTATGGGCCATACCTATATCCGAATGAATCCTTTCACATAACAATTTTCCCACTTACCACGCAACCCTCTTAAATGTTTCAAGCTGTTCTTCAAATCAGTAGAAATGAGGTAAAGAAGTGAGGTTAGGGTCCACGTGGCGTGGCCCCCTCACTCAAGGTCTCTGGTATTGGCGAAGTATAGTAAAACTAGTGCCATAAACACTGGAACGAACGAACGCACTTTGTGCTTCTTGCACCAACACAAAACATAATTTATTCTGTCGAATCTCTGTGATAATCTAGCAGGATTGATATCCTTACTACCCATTGAGTTAGAGGATATTTCATTTGCAGTGTAATCGTTGCAGGTGAAACTTCACCACCAACTCTTATATTGGAGTTAAGGAAGATTTTGTTCTGAAAATTTCACACCTCACTTTTAGAGAGAACCAAAACATTCGTTCTTGTTTAGATGCCATGGCAACCCAAAAAATTTCCGGAAATTTTTAACCTCCTGGGTACCCTGGCCGAAATTAATAAGTGGAAATTTTTCTGTCAAATATTTGACAGGGGATAGTTTATATTTTGCTTTGATGTACAAATGGAATTGTATTTTTCATTTGAAATGAGATAATATTTCATATTTATGTATTTATTAAATATTTCGAATGTGTCTGAATATTTTCTTCACGATAATCGCAGAATTTTCAAATCCTGAAATCAAATTTCAGAAACACTTCAATACACCAGTTGTCTACATGTAAATCAAAGGCCCCGTGGCGAGTCGGTAAAGTGTCCGCCTCGTGGTCGCGTGGTCACTAGTTCAATTAGTGGAGCAAAAACATTTTTACTTTTTTTTTTATTAAAAAAATCAAATTGAAATTTTGTTAAGTGTGTTTTACATATCTATATTTTCATGCATCTTTTTTGTACTATGCATATAAATAGTTCAGGTGAAACCATCGTTAGTTATTTCTTATGAATTGTTGGATGATTTTCATTTCTCGGTGTGAAATTTTCTTACCGAATCTCCCTCGTGCTTGAATTAATTGCCGTAAATTTATCTCGTACATGAATTTTCAAAAAATTCATGTACTCGAAAAATTTCCGGCAATAATTCAAGCACTTGGGAGATTACAAGTGAAAATTACAGTGAACTTGAATCAGTAAACATTGCATGTGGAAGTTCACCACCAACTGTCATATTGAAGTTATAAGTAATAATATGGTTATTTGAAATTTGCAGCAATTTCATTTTCGTAAGTTTTACAAAGGAAGATTGTAGAAACTTTTCATTTGAAAATTGAAAAAAACATATTTACAGTAAACCTACATGGAGTTTGCAAAGATATATTACAAATGTAAAAAACATACAAACTTGCTGCAATATTTTGTAATTTACAATGTTTAGTGCTAGGATTAATTCAGACAGTCGGTCACCACAGAATGGTGCCAATGAGTACATAAATATAGATGAAAGTCTAAATATAAATAAGTATATGAATTAAAAAAAATAAGGACATCAATAAAATTCGCTACAATACATATATATAACATTTGGGGGACCTTCGTTCTTTGAGATGTGAAGTATTCATCAAGTGAATAATAGCAATGTTCAGTGAGGAAGCTGTTTTTAAAAAAGGGTTGCATTTTTCGCAGATTTTAAATTATTGTGTAGTAAATTATATATTCTGAGACCTACTATATTTGTAGCATTACTGTGTATTTTTGTGTAACTATGGCTGAGTCAAGTCTCCGGTCTGACCAATATGATAAGACCAGCGCGGTCATTTGGTTGACTTGACGACCTAATTAGAACTGTTTGTATGTGACCAATATTTTCAATCATCTGATCGATCCGACTCATCGTCATACTTCATACTGAACGCGCGTGCCTTGTCCGACCGGTGACTTGACACAGCCTATATGGCATAAGCAGATAATTTTTCTATCTGAATTCTTGTTATGAATATCACTATGTATTACATAAAAAGGAAGACTAATTTATAAAGACATATTATACACATAGCTCAAAAATATAAGGAGTCCAGGTAGTGTTAATATTTTCATTTCTTTGAATATACTTTTACAGAATCCTCTTTTTGATATGCCAGTCTAATTACTCTTTTTTGTGCTCAAAAAATATCCCCTGCTGTGTGAGTCTACTTCGGCAAAATACTATTGATTCTATTTGATATTATTGATTCTGAAATAATACAAGTTTACTCAACTTCTTGTATGACTGAACCTCTTCCCACTTCAGTTTGCTTTTTAGAAATGGCATAAAACCCTAGTTTTGTATAACGTATGATAATTAATTTTATCAATCGTGATACGTGGTTTTCTGAAAAAGTTGTACAGTCAAGGTGGTGATTTTCTAAGGATCTGAATACTGGTTTTCCATCAGCTACGAAGTTTAGGTAACATCTCAACACAAATATATCGAAAAAAAATTTTTTTTCTCGAAAGTTTATTGTCCGTTTTGGAAAGAAATCAAAACTCAAAAATCACTGAAAACACAAAAAAGAAACTGTAAATACTTGAACTATAATAAACACAAACAGTACAAACACTAACAGTAAACGAATAAACACGCCACTGATAAAAATGATGCTCTGACGTAATGACATTGACATTTTGGAGCAATGCACATGCGCACTTGCAATCTGAGAGGGTTCAATTTGGCGTATTTTTTTCATGGAACGAATTGGGCTCTGCTCATCCAGTTATATTACATATTACAGATCGGTGGATTTTACCGTACTGATGAGAGCTTAAGCTCGAAACACGTGTCTACGGTTGCAGAACATTTTGAGGGTTATACCCAATAACTTTTCTAATAATATAATAGGCATATATCTATGGTTTAAATAGAAGTTAGATAGTTAGCCAACCTCATGGGATTATTATTGGATTCAAATGGAAGCGACATGTAGATAGCGACAGTGATCTCGCATCCAAGTCATGTCGTAACTTCAGTGATCTGGGCAGGGACTCTGTAACTTATTTCGCATTGCGATAGCGAAGCGAAGTATTCGCTATTTCTTTCCGTTACGTCGGAAAGTGATAGCGTGTGCTTCGTTTAGCTTCGTTTCGCTTAGCCTTGCTATGCGAGTCCCAGCGGTCTCCAAGTCATGTCGTAACTTGATTGAAACAAGTAAGATACACAGAACTCATACTTATATCTTATGATCAAGATATATCAAGATATAAAAGTATGAGTTCTGTGGTAAGATAGTTAGTCAATGCCTGTGTAATAGACGAGGAAAGTGATGACGTCACAAATGTTATTCTTGTCAAAAACTGATTCCAAACAAACCTCCGCGCTCCGTCGAATTTAAATCGGCTTGTCCAATATTGTTTCCGTTAAAGTTTTCAACTTCTTTTGCTTGAAAACACAAAATCCAAACAACTATATACAAACTAAAACGCAAATCAGCAAATAATCAACAGAGAATGTCACCTAAAATTCTTTGTTTGGAATCAATTTTTGACAAGAATGACATTTGTGACGACAAACTTTCCTCGTCTATTGCAAACGCGAGTGTCATCTAGCGTGATTAGTTACAAACATGAACATTTTACGTCATTTTAATGCAGGTTCCTTCAAAAAAACCTGATTTTAATGCTGTCCCATTGTTTCAATCAAGTTACAAAATGACTTGGAGGCCAGATCACTGAAGTTACGACATGACTTGGATGCGAGCTCACTATTGGCATCTACATGTCGCATCCATTTTGATCTAATTATAATCCCATAAGGTTGACTATCTTCTATATAAACAATGGTACAGCATTAAAATCAGGAAACTTGCATTAAAATGACGTCAAACATTCATGTTCGTAACTAATCACGCTAGATGGCATTCGCGTTTGGATCCAATACCGATTTCACAGGCATTGACCAACTATCTTACTTCTATTTGAAACAATAGGCGTTCTCGATTGGCGATCGGTTCTGGTTGCGGTTGACGTTAAAATGACAGAATTTTTGACAGCGGTTCAGTTTCTGGTTCAATTAGTGACGTCATGGTGAACACTGAAACGAATGGATAGGTTGGTCGGTTGCGGTTGACATAATGCATCATAACCTATTTAATACTCAAATAATTTGTTATATATTCATTGTATAAAAGCAAATGAGTCTTTTGTATCGTAATTACACTCTTTCTCTAGAATTTTCATCTAGAATTACTTGTTTGGGCTCTAATGGTGGATTTATAAACTCAACTAAACTAAGAATTAAATTATCAACTAAGAATTAAGAAAGATAAATACAAGGAAACCCCATCAGTGTTTTATATACTTTCAGCTGTCAATTAAATTAAGAATTATCAACTAAGAAGATGGTTATCTTTTATCTTTTCAACTAAGAATTAATTGTCTTTAGTTGAAAATGGAAACGGGCATGCGCAAAATCGGCAAATGAATGTTTGAATACAAATTTGTTTATATTTTGCAGTGATTTGTTTACATATTTTCTTGCAATAACAATACAATGGATCGTGGAAAATTTTTGACCATGATGGCTTTTCTTATTGTTGTAACCATCTTCCCCACATGACATAATTCTTAATTTCTTAGTTGACGTTTATAAACATCTTAATTGCTCATTGTTAATTCTTAATTGATAATTTTAAATTCTTAGTTTAGTTGAGTTTATAAATCCACCATAAAAGAAGAAAAAGTGTTGGAGTAGTTCAAGTTTCCTTCATATATCGCTCTAGAGATCCTAAATACTTATCTTGTGAAATAATCAAGTGCAGAGTCGTCATATAAATATAAAACCTACCATGAAAAATGAGCTAATTTTAGTTCCAATTGCAAATATATCAAATAATTTCAGTGACTTTTTGGAATTAAAGCTCGCGTTTCCAGTTCGTGCAGAAGCAGAACCTACTTATTCATCATCTGAGAACACCTAACAGGTGATAATCAACTGTACTGTCGAATCTGCGCCAAAACAGCCATGAAGTAAACGAGTATTCAAGCACCTTAAAATCTGATAACTCTGGTGCCCTTCAACTATGACTCAGCATCTCAAAGATGTATTATTAAACTATTTCAACGTATCAAGCTGGAAGAACGCCCCAATCTAGCCGACTACCGTCACGACCTTTACTCAGTCAACATTTCACTGTGGTTGATTCTGGTCACTACTACACCTTAGCCAGAGACACAACGGACTGGTATATAAATTTGATGATAATTGCGTAAACATTCTATCTTCTTTCGAACTGAACCTTTTGGGATGAACCTTTGGAGATACCATACATCCTAGGTATTTTACAGTAGAGCAGATTTTCACAATTCTCCGGACCTCTTTGGAAGTTTTCAACCATAATGTACATTCCAACTCTTCAGATCATGTGTGTTACAGGTTTTTCCGGGTTTTCCTACAGCTGTGAAAACGAATGCTCCACCGAATTTATTTAATCTGGCCCAGAGCGCCAACTATAATTATCTTCTTATTATTATTTAATTTGTTATTGTTGTAAAGTAATAACATATTTTTCACATAATTACAGACTTTCCATACAGTCTAAATTAGAAATAATGGCAGATGTGTATGTAACATGTTAATAAAAGTATATAAGCATTCATCTTCTTTTCCCTCAAAAGATTTCAATTTTCCATTGATGAAATAAATTTATTGCTGATTTCTCTTCCACAACAAATCCCAAAAAAGTTCACTAGCTTCAATTTTTAGCGCCACATTCATATTAGGCTCAAAAAGAAACAACAAGTCAGAGAGAGAAAGAGTATACTGCTCATTTGAAATACTCCCTGCAGCTGGTTTGTACGTTAACTATCGGTGGTCACAACTATCGATAGTCACAACTATCGATAGTTCTCGACAAATGATAAAAAAGCCAGACTTGAAATCTCAAATTATCCAATGGCTTTCCGAAATGATCCGATTTGAAAAAATGAAAACGGCTATTTTAGGAATAACAGAATTATCGTGCACTTATTCTTTTTATTTTCATAAAATTTACATTCGCTTCCTGACCATAGCCTGACTGAAATCTGTTGCTCACTGTCAAACATTGATGAGATTGCCGGAAATGATGTCATTTCACAGACCTCATAAATTATGAGGTCTGTGTGTCATTTCCATTGGTTTTTTTGACCTCTAATCACATATCAGGTTTTCAATGTTGCCAACAAATTTTTTTATATTATCTGAAAATGTTTTTCAGCATGGTATGGTATGAGTATATAAATAAAGCAGGTATGAATCATTTAAGAAAAGGACAAAAAGTATTATCTATATCATCATTGTTTATATAGGAGTAAGATAGTTAGGCAATGCCTGTGTAATTGGTGTTGGACGCAAACGCGAGTGTCATCTAGCGTGATTAGTTACAAACATGAATATTTGACGTTATTTTAATGCAGGTTCCTTCAAAAAACCCTGATTTTAATGCTGTCCCATTGTTTCAATCAAGTTACGACATGACTTGGAGGCCAGATCACTGAAGTTACGACATGACTTGGATGCGAGCTCACTATCGCCATCTACATGTCGCATCCATTTTGATCCAATTATAATCCCATAAGGTTGACTAACTATCTTCTATATAAACAATGATATCATGTTTTGCTCGGAGGTTCTCTAATCCGAAGACACCTCAGATCAATAAATTGATCTGAGGAAGACACCCACACGGTGTATAGTCAACTGCCCCAAATGTGTAAGAGAAATGAAGAAAACTGAGAAATTCAAAAAAAAGTTACAAAATTTTCCATGATCAGACATTCGCCGAATATAGATCTTGGAAAGTTTCATTTCGATTCAACAGAATTTTCCCCAAAATATAATAAATTTAAGTGAATTTTTCTAAACACAGTTGGCTATCATGGTTTCATATCCTATGTGTCCACTGAAATGAAATTATAATATGACTATAATTTCATTTCAGTGTGTTTCACCATTGTTTAAAGAGAAATTAAACAATGGTTTCATAAACAAACAATAGTGACATCTATACACCAATGTCTATATTGTGTGAAGTATACAGAAGATCAATCGGAATGTAGTTTTCTCGTTTTTTGCTTGTGTGGGGTTTTTCTCTATTGAAGGCAGATTTATTGTTTCGTGGGCAGATGTCTCTACGGGCAACAAAATCGTAGGTGAATTGGAATATTGGAAATCACATTGAATACCTATATTTTGATATCAGAATCCCCACATTTAATTTAAATTTTCCCTTTTGCATTAAATTTTTCATAAAGTTAGGCTGTAATCATTCATTGAAAATTTTTCCGACATTCAATCATTCACGTTCAGATCCTACCTGCCTTGTACCTAGGTAAAAATCTCTTATTTATCTAAGTAGTATAAGAGAACGTCAACCAAAACACATGTGGAAAATGAAAAATATGGTACCTAGCATGGCAGAATGCAGATGGCACACAAATGGATTGTTCATTCTTCATTCCATTGGGAACCGATGAGTCATGATGACGTCATTAAACCACAGGCTGACGTAAGTCTGTTTGTCAGTCTCCGAACACGTCATCAAGGGCAACAGGGTCAGTAATATCCATCCTGAAAGAATCTAAAAAAATCACCAAACAATCCGATGATGAATACTTAAAAAAATAGGTACAATCAAATACCTAGGTATAAACAGTGTATTTTTAAAATTAATACCTATAAATCGTTAGGTGTAAATTCAACTAGGTAATAGGTATATTATCTGCCGCGTTCACAACAAGCTAGGATTTGTCACGTGAGTGGCACAAATCCTATCTAAAGGTAAACTTCTGATTACACTTTTGAAATTTTTGTAACTTTAATTAATTATAGGTAAGTTGCATATTTCAAACGCTGATCAATATTGGATCATACCTATGATGAAGAATTAATAAAATTAGACACATAGATTGCTTAATGAATTGAAAATCAACGAAAAGTAATGAAAACAGAAAACATGACCAGTTGAAATATATTAGATATATCAGAAGTGCTCGGGGTTAGAGGGGCAAGGAAATTTTCAAGAATCGCGCCATTGGCCGCCATTATTGTGACGCGCACTCGTGTTCCGAACTCGTTCAGTGACGACCGCCCTAAAATTTTGACGTGGCTACTACGTATCGCCCGTTTATCCAGTCCGATTGCAGCAAAGTTGGTGACGAGGAATACGTAACTGGTAAGTACCCAGCTGAAGAATAATAACAATCCGACATGGACCAGATCAGACACCCTTTTGATGTCAGTGAGTTTATCAATTGATGTGAACAGTGCCTTTTTAAAATATCCAAGATGTGTTTTACGCTCATACAGAGAAAGGTATTGAGTATGGCGTCATATTGGTCATTCGATTTTAAATTTAGATTTTGGTCGGAGTCATTGTCGCAAAATAAACTTTTTTGTGTACTGGTAGCTCTGTTTTATTAATTTTGGTTTCGATATTATTGTTTTACAAATAGAGAAATGGATTAGTAGGGAAATGGAAATGACAGAGGTGGGAGGGCATTCTTACAAACATTCTTTTTCAATGTGCGCATTTATTATTTTACGTATGTAAATAATTACATCACCACTGATTCCATATACTTATCGATTTATTCATCTACGAATTTAAAAATAACTTGGCATAGTCAGAAACTTGCAGAAAACACCAGGCATTTTCCAATCATACTGTCAGAATTTTCTTCAGTTTCTTCACTAGGCATTTATAAAAAACGCCTTAACTGTTTACTTCTATCTATCCATCTCTACCTGAATTAAACAATCATTGGTTGGTGAACTTTGTAATTTTTAAAATGACCTTGTTTTTTTAACAATAATGAATGCTTTACATACTGAATAATTACACATCCTCCTGAAATAATCACAAACCAATTCAAGTTATATGAAGTATTTATGGCTATAAATCTCCTTAAAAATTTGTTTTCAAATGAAATACTTTGATTAAATGCTTATTCTTTCAAAATGTGAATAGTGATCTGTTAGCTGATGTAAAACAAACAGATGTAAAACCTTTCTACCTGCTCTATGATATTTAATAATAACTATGGTTGATTATAAGTACCTACTAATACATTCCATTTTATGGAGTCCAGAAAAATCCTGTGTCCCTTATATCAAACTCAGTTCTTCGCATTATTCACTTTACAAACTCTATACCTCTCATTCGTTTGTTTATCTCTTACTTCTGACCCACACATATACAAATACTTTATTCATTACTGAAGACTTTTGTACAAATAATAAATAACAATACACAAACTGTACAAAAGTTCATTGATCAGGGGTTTTGCAGACATCCTTTATATCATTAACAAATAGTATAAATAACAAAGGAACCAGAATTGATCACTGTGGTACTCCGACACTTAAAAAGGATTCTTCAGATTTATGCTGTCTTAACAACTATTACTTGTTTTTTGTCACTCAAGTACGATTTTATCCACCTGTTGGCAATAAGTCTAATGGTGCATTTTGTCAACATCATTTTAAAATTGTGCTTAAATATATGTTAAAAGCGAAAGTTGAATCTGTTATATCAAATGGCGCCATTTATATAACAATGATGAGTTGAAGATAAAAACTTTTGATGTTACCGTTATGTTTATGATAATGCTTGTGCTAAAGTTGACTTCCACCCTTAGTTTTTCAAGAAGTAGCATGTGGTCAATTGTTTCAATTGCCCTACTTAGATACAAAATATAGGTAATGAAGGGAACTTGCTTTTCAACGATTCAAATACCAATGGAGTTAGTTCGCTTCTTGCAGAGGCAATTGATTTTCTCTGTGTAAAATCATGTTGCGGTTCTATCTGGACGTCCACTATGGAAAATGCAGAAAGAGAATGGCAAAGATAAAAAAGTGGTTAGACAGCAGTCTTCTTTCCCCGAACATAAATAAAACCAAATGTACGACCTTGGCTCTCTCAAGAAGATCCCTACAAAAATGTACAGGCACACAAAAATTTGATAAAACATCTCTAAAATACTTGGGCATTTTCTTAGATGAGATTTTTACTTGTAAAGAACACATAAAATATGTTACAAACAAAATAATTTTTTTTATGAATTACTTAACTTTTTGCATTATAAAACTTTGAAAGCAGTATCACTTGTAGAATCTATCATAAATTATGGTATCATTGTATGGGGAAATTCTTGTAGTATATTTATTTAATGAGCATGGTCACTCAACAGACAGAGCTTAAGAAGCTTGTCCTATAACAGAGTGACACAATATAACGAAATTCATTACATTCGAGACTGGAATCATACAAAAAACCTAAAACGGCTAAAACTTACTTATACCTAAAAGGAAAACCACTATATATAATATATATATATATATATATATATATATATATATATATATATATATATATATATATATATATATATATATATATATATATATATATATATCAAACAATTTTATGATCTATTCTAGTAGATAATTATAATTTGAACACAGAAGAGTTTTGAGATGCTTCTTGAACAGATTTATGGGATAATGAAAAATGTCTTAGTGGGTGTTACAAACAAAATTATAGGAATTCATTGATATTATTAACGAAGAGTTATTGTAGTAATTGCTACAAGTTTTTGTGTAGAAAATCAGTCTACTTCTTGTGATGTAGGAATTGCAATTAAATGGATACTCAGAAATTATATGGTCAGCGTCTAAAAGATTATTGAATATTTTTTAAACGAATAATATGTGATGAAAAGACGATCAAGTTTAAAGAATCTGAGGTTATCATCATAACATTCGAAATGTCGATGGCAAAAATGTATGTAATTTAAATTTTTAACAAATTTTTTTCTGGACATATTCGATCCGTAAGATATACTTGTCATAAACAGGGTTCCTTATAACGCAATTATATTCCAATATAGGTCTCAACAAGGAGTTATACATTGTCACGACAGAGATATGATTTCGAAAATCATAGGTATTTCTCAAGATAAAGCCGACAGTTTTCAATGCCTTCCTAACGATTAACTCAACATGGTTTTCAAGTGAGAGTTTTTTATCCAGGATAACCTCCAGGTCCCTTACTTCATCTTCAGATTTCAGTGTCTGATTTTGTAAATAGAGATCAGTTGCTAGGGGAGTTAAACACCTTGAGAAGATATATTTACCAAAGCTCGAAGTATCTCAAAAAGGTATAATAAAAATAATGCTTTTCAAAAGAAAACGCTATCCATCTCTGTTTATGATGAAAGTGGATTACTTACACTAAACCAACTTTACCTTAAAGCAGTCACAAGATTTACGTTGAAAATGCCAATTATAAGAACAACGTGAAACGCTGCTCATCAAAATGTCTTAAAAAATCCCAAACATGTTACTTGCCAGAAGTATGATATACAGGGTGTTTCTTAAGTACGTGTAGAAACTTTGGGAGCATGTTGCTGACGTTGAAATGAGAAAAAAAGTTCCCATAAACACACGTCCGCAAGTTATTCGTTTCTAAGATACAGTGTGTCAAAGTTTAATTCTTTTATTTGTTTTTTTGTGAATATTAAATAAATTCCAAAATATTTGTTATATTCGAGTAAAGTTTGGTATCTATGATGATTTTTCAATGACAAAATCAAATTTTATGTTAATTGTGACAAAACTAATTTCTAATTGAGTTTATTTTAAATGTAAAAATCTTGTCATTCAAAATCACTTGTATCGATTATTTCAAATCTCAATAACTCGAAAACAGTTGCTCGCAGTGACCTATATCAGGTATAAATTTTTACACAAACTAAATAATAAATATCCGCAGATACCAAACTTTACCCAAATATCAAAATAATTTTGAAATTATTCACAAAAAATAAAAATAAGAATTCAACTTTGACACTCTGTATCTCAGAAACGAATAACTTGCGAACATATGCTTATAGGAACTTTTCTTCTTATTTTGATGTCAGCAACACGCTCCTGAATTTTCTACACGTACTTAAGAAACACCCTGTATATTGTATAGGCCCCAAAGTATAATGCCCTATCACAAAATTTTAGACAAATGCCATATAATAAAATTTAAAAAAGACATTATTAAGTAAATAGATTGTGAAAACTAATTTCACCCTCGTGTATCTAAAATGAAATGATGAATTATTCACATAAATAAAATCACATAATCACACCAATCAAATTACTAATCCTATCCTTTTCTTAATTAAAGTACTAACCATAGCCTAAGTAGAAATTTACATAGAACCTCAAAGACAATTCTACATAGAAGAGTCTCACATGCACAGCATCCTATGATACCATAGTATGTCTATTCATAGTAAATAGTTAAGGTAATGTTGTCCAAATAGACACTCTTTGTTACTAAACAAAATAGTTCTGATTTTTTTAAAATGTACTAATACTCTGTAATACTACTACTGCTAAATATACTGCTATGTAGGCCTCAAATTTACTGCTCTTGTATAGTAACAGATTAAGAAAAAAAAAAATTGCAAATTGGCTTGGCAAGCAAATATTTCTGTAATTAGCCATTTCACCTCTGGATTCCTTATTTTTATAGACATGGATTGACTGACAATTTTAGACTTCTTAAATGCTCACCATTAACAAAAGAGATGACAGTAGTATGCAAATGTTAGAAAATGCTGTGTATAAAATTTGACCTTTGATTTCATCAATACCTGCTGCTGGCTTTAAATATGGCTTAATCAACGAATTTATTTCTTCAGATGTTGATGAAGGAATAGTATATTGTGCAACAAATGGGGAAAGTTCAACTTTTCTCACGAGTGTGGAAGTTTGTGGTACGAGCCTGAAGGGCGAGTGCCGCAAAAACGAGTGAGAAAAAGTACTTTCCCCACATGTTTCACATTATACTTTTCCTACAACTGCAAAAATTTAAAAAATATAAGAGTAATATACCTCAATATTAATTTTTTCCTACATCTGCACAGCTACAATAACATTAGAGTATCCTACCTTTTGACAGATAAATAATTTTTTCGTATGCCAATTCATACTTTTTTTTTTAAACTTCCGGCAATAAATCCAACGTTACTTTTGCAGCTTTTTCCAATATCCCTGGCGGAGTATTATTATCAAAATCGTCACTATTGTCAGTATCCATATTATTTATTATGAGTAAGTATGAAATAAAATTCAATAGAAATTGCGTTTTTTATGAAAGCACGAATGAAAAATATCTGAAGAGTTTAAAAAACTTCTATAATCTGACAGTTCTGATAACTATCTATACTATCTAATAATGAACAACAGCATCCAACTACCTAGCCAACTAGTTTTTGTCGATTTTTGTTGATTGTGGGCAAAGTGCCGTGAGAAAAAAATATTTTTAAAGTAAGCTATGAGAAATACGCTACTTTTCATAGCAGTTGTAGGAAATAGCTATTTGTATTACTAGGGAGGAAAGTGCCACTTTTCCTCCCGCAGGATGTAGTTTACTGCCCGACGCGAAGCGGAGGGCAGTAAACATCCAAGGGAGGAAAAGGCACTTTACTCCCATGTAATACATATGATTTTTCCTCCTACCCATTCAATAAAACCTTTTTGTGACTTTGTTTGCAAATAGACCTATTCTTACTTGATGGAAAGTATAGACAATACAGTCATGTGTATCTGAGAATCTGCGGTGGTGCAATGGCTAGCGTCTCCTGGTTCATGGTTCATCTCCCGGCAATTACAACTTTTTTTTTTTTTTTTTTCAAGAACGTTATTTTAATTTTTTCTTGTTAGTAATTTGAATTATTGGACATTTAGATAGCTTATACATTTCGGATTGCTATCGAGTGATTTTCTCATAAGTAATGTTATGTGCCTATTTGAATGAAGTGTCGATCATTTTTTTTCTAAGAGCTGCGCTTGTAAAAAAAATAATGTGTGTATTTCGAGCACAAAGTGTCATTGTCGTTCTCCAAAGATTAATCTCTTTGTCGAGCAACAATCAATCACTTTGCGCTCTAAATACACAAATAGCTATTAAAGAACAAGAGTAGAAGTAACATTCATGTTTGATTTTTACCAGAATACAGGATATATAAGATGTTCTAGAAATTACGGATTATAATAGATTCACAAGTTTCATCGTTTACAACTTACTTGAAATGAGGGGGAGGAAAAGTACTTTCCTCCCTAGGGAGGAAAAGTATGAGTTTCCTCCCTGGTTTGAGGGAGGAAAGTGTGTACTTTCTATAGGGGTAGGAGGAAAAAATATTTAATGTTTTTGTTTCATGTGTAGTGAGATGTACTTTATTATTTATTAACAATTTTATTATTACATTTACAATTTTAATAATCTGGTTTTGGAAGGTGGAAACGTGTTCAATAAAAACATTAGCAATTGAAATATAACCAAAAGTTGTATTTTTATTAAGTATACAGGATTATTTTTTTCAGTACTATATGATATTTTCGTTTATTATAATTTCACATTTCGCCAATTATCTTCTGATTCTCTCGATATGTTATAATATGTTTCCTGCTCAAATAAGTCTATCTTCATTATTTTTTAAAAATTTATTCAATGAATCAAGTACTACAGAATTCGATACAGTTTCCAAATGGTCCAGCTATTCTAACTATACTAACAAAAAAATGTGTATATACAAAAACGATAGAAAACTTACACTCAGGTACATGTGTATAAAAATATGAATAAAAAGAACAAGGTACAGAATGAAATTGAATACAATTGCATAATTTCAGGAAGAATCAGTGACGGGGATTTCACTTGTTTCTTAATAATTAGTAAAAAGTTATATGTCCTCTTTGTTTATTCAACTTTCTCATTGTACATTTTTCTGAAACTTTTGTATCTGGCTGCTATTGTCTTATTACATGTGGCTTTGGATATACTTGATAATTCACATACTGTGATTTATTGCATTTATTTTAGTTCATTTGTATACCAGCTGTGTTTTTTCTTAATTTTAGTCTTTCTCTTTCTATATGGAAATGCATTGGAACAGTAGAAAATAAATGTATTAAAGAAAACATCAAACTTATTGAAATTATGTGTCTTATACATTTCTGACCATGAAGTGAATTAATGTTAGTATATTACTGAAATCTCTTAGATGGTGACTTCTTGGTTATTAGTACTTTTGGAGGTAATACCACAAGTGCTTGTAATACTATCGATAGTAATTCTGTCAGAAATCAATGAGATCAAATTGAGTACTCATGGAGTTACCTCAAAGCAATTTGATCAAGTTCAACATTTCTGAAATAATTTTCGGTAGTATTGTGAGCGCGAGTTGTATTTATTGAGATAATTTCACAAACCAACAAAGTCTATCAAAGTTTCATTGCCGTGAATTCTTCATCAGTTATAGATAATGACTAATAAAAATGAAGTCTGTGTTAGTCTGACATTTATGTCATACTAGGTAACAAGATCAATTATATTCTCCATTGTTGTTTGGATTCGTGTTTGCCAGCGACGACGTGGTTTTACTGACTCGAAAGAGGAACTGTATACTATCAAGGCACACCGTTTTGATTGGCCCTTATATCGCAGGAAATGAAAGTTGCATGTTGCGAGAGAAATTACCAGATACATTCCACTTTGATGAGTATCCGGTATGGTTATAATGTTTGAAGTAAGATTTGGGAAATGACATATTTCAAAGTGTGTGATGTATGTGTGATATGAGTAGGTTCTGTCACAACATTCTTCAAGTTAAATTCATTGAAAATATTTATAATTTGATGTGTTATACCTATCATATTAAGTTGGATTATGTCACCACATATTACATAAAAAAAACTGTGGCTTATAGGGTTCCGTTATAAGCTCATATAGTATACTTTTTCAAAAAAGGAACGAATTACAGTTACAAAGTACATGTATTAAAAATAGTAATTACTATTTACTTCTCCGATAAAATAATAAATTATGATAAAATTGAGGAACCATAACATTTAAAAATTTTCAATAATCAAATGTGGTCAACAAAATGGCTTGATTCACAGTACAAATATATTAAAAAATTGATTACTATGGGTTTTTTAAGATTTAAAATTAGGTAGAGAAATTTTAAAAAACGGAATAGGCAACTTAATCGAATAAATGAGTATTTAAAACTTTGGTGCAAATAAAATTCAAGGAATAGAAACTACCCAAATACCAAACTACATCAAAATCACACTCGACGCGCGTTTCGCTAAAAAAGTTAGCATCTTGAGGAGCATCTTCTGGAGCTTAGCCTGAAGATGCTAACTTTGTTGGCGAATCACATCTTCAGGAGATTAGCCTGAAGATGCTAACTTTGTTGGCGAATCACATCTTCAGGAGCTAACAGATTCTCCTGAAGATGCTAACTTTATATTATAATAAAAACATTCAAGAGTTGATTTACTCGGAACAAAATAGTTAAATAAACACAAAAGTTTGGATACTTTTATAATATAAGCATACCACATAAATCGGTCGTCATTAGCCGTTTGGTAAAATAGATGAAATAGTTAACTGTTTAACACCAAATATTTCTTTTACATTCGGTGATCAACTCTGCTCAAAAAGTGTCTCATATCTTGTTGTCGTAAAATCAATAGTTTTTAATTTTAGGACAAAGTTTCAGACCCTTTTTTATCGTGTAATGTTAAAAAGTGTTTGTTATAAAACTAATAATTTTTTTACTTTTTATCAAGCGGATGCAGATTAATGACGCTGATTTGTGATGTACGGTTATAATTCAGGATACAATTGTTACTTTTTATTATAACCAGTTTTTCAAAATTAGTGTCAGAGAGCGCATTCCTCGCAGGAATGTTGACCTTTGTGGCTAAGGAGAATAATCTCTCTACGGACCCAGAAGTTACATTAATTATAAATGTAATTGTTGAAACTATTTGCTACCTATATCTCCCAGGATAGCTTTTGGGGTTCAAAAAATGTACTAATAACGTTATAGAAAATGTCGAATATAATACAGAAGTTTATCAAATCTTTAAACGTCTGCCCTGACAGCTCGTTTCTCTTCCTGGAAACGCCTTGTCCTCGATTAAGTATAAACAGGGTGACTTGGAAATATCCAACATAATTGTAACAATAGAAAAAGTTATTGTAATTATTAATTACTTATTAACTAGGAATTATCCAGCTCTGCCTGAGAATACAGTAAAGTGGTAAACCTTCACAACATAATGTTTGTTATGTGAGGTTGGCATATCTAATACAGAAGCAATAGCTTCAAAATCTTTTCTCCAAGTTACTTATTGACATAAAAAAATGGCCATTGCTAAACTTAACGGACTACAGAGACAAGCGTGCCTGGCGATTACTGGAAGCATTCGCTCCACGCCAGCAATGGAAGTCCTCCTTGGATTACTTCCTCTCCACATAGTTCTGGAGAGAGAGGCAAGATGGGCAACATACAGACTTTATCAAGAGGCCATTAGTCTACCGCAGGCATGTGTCATGAGAGGCAGCGGCATGCTGGAGGGCATAATAGCTCACAACATTCTAGGAATGCCCTCAGACATCATGCCTAAAACTATCAACCTTCACACGTCCTACACTGTGGTCTTTCCCGAAAGAGAAGACTGGGTCCGGAATGAAACCAACCTATGTAGGGCAAATGAACGTTGGTTCACCGATGGTTCCAAAACTCAGGAAGGCGTCAGAGCCGGAATATATGGGATGAACCCAGTAGTGAAACGCTCGTTCAGTATGGGCAAACTAGCTACGATATTTCAGGAGCGAGCTGGAAAATCGACACCACACACGAAAAACAATAAAAATATTTTCAGATAGTCAAGCAGCACTTAAAGCGCTTGAATCCAACTGCTTTAAATCTAGGGCAGTATGGAACTGCAGAGACACCTTACACCGACTGGTGCAACGCAACAACGTTACCCTAGTCTGGATACCAGGTCACACAGGCCTAGAAGGAAACGAAATAGCGGACGCCCTAGCAAAAGGGGGGGCCGAAACAACGTTCACTGGACCTGAACCGGTAATCGGTTTAGCATATAGCACTGCCAAGAATGTCATAACAGCTTGGGCAGACAATAAAAGACTCGAGTACTGGCGTAGTCTACCGGGCCTAGCCCATTCCAAAGCATTTATTGCTTGTACAAGGAAAAAACAGGACTCTGACAAACTTCTAGAACTCAGCAGAGCGCATCTCAGAGTTATAGTAGGTTTGCTTACTGGCCACTGCAAACTCAAACGTCACATGCATGGAGGATGATGAAACGGCTGAACACATTCTGTGTACATGCCCTGCAGCGGCCAGAACCAGATTCTCAATATTTGGCGATACGACCGTAAGGCCAGAAAACCTGGTAAATTGTTCTCCCAATGCATTCCTCAATTTCGTCAAGAGATTGGATATACTGGGAGAAATATAACCATAGGGTGAGCCACAATAGGCCATTGGCCGCAGTGGAGGGCCTGATACGGGCCCACTCACGTTCAAACCTAACCTACTTATTGACCTCATATGCACATTATTTTTTGCGAATTTACAAATTCCTCGACAAATTCCATCCCGCTTAAAATCTTAAAATATTTACGTTTCAAAACAATATCCCTAAAAACTATATTCATCGATCTCGTCAGTCTTCAACCAATGTTATGAATTACAATGCTTGATTAGACTGCTATCAGTTTGAATTGTAAACATTTCTAACCAACAGTTATGCTTAATATTGGCAATCTTAGTTTCCTCTAAACAGGCCTCAGACACAGATTCACATTACAATAAACTAATTTTTATTAGCAGACTTCGAAACTTACATTGTTGCAGATGATAAGTCAGCAAAACAAAAGACGAAAACAGTTAAAATTATCCGAGTTATTAGTGGAGTTTATTGCTTAGTAATTATGCTAACGGAGAAGTATGGTTTATGATGATATTATTTTTAATGTCATTTCTTCGTTTAATTTCGGTTTTACGGATTTCAAAGTACCACAAATCCAGTAGCGTAGTCCAATTTCATTTTAAAATGTTATCAACATGTTTTTTGGATTATTGACTTTGAAACAAAAATAAAATCGAATCACCCATTGACATTTCAAATTTTATTTTAAAGATATGCCGGTATAATAAACATATTGATGCTATTTTCATAAAAAATCGTTTAAATCGAACAACAAATAAAAACGGTACAGTGACGACCCTCTTTTAAATGGGCCGCTCTGTATATAGGCAGAATTGAATCTGTCTAAAACAAATTCCTCAATTTTCCTTCAAATTCTCTCACTACTGCCAATATTGGCAATTCTACATAAAATAAATTATATTGTGTTAGATAAAATCATGACGTGCTATCAGCAACCCTGAACTGTTGAATCTAAGTTCCCTATGAATGCCATGCAGATATACTTGTTTTTGTCTAGATCCCTGACAGTTGAATTCTACAAGAGTTTCCTTAAAAAATGTAAAAAATCAAATATCTGCTAGTATCGCTCTTATTTTATTTATGGTATAATTAAAACCAAATATCTGCTGAGCTTTGTGATATATTGTAGATGTAATTGTTGTGTTCTCTTAGCATAACATCAAAATTGTCCTCATGTAACCAAAAATGTATTTTAAATTACATTATTAGTTTAGAAGTTTATTAATGTAAACATGTTGTAAAAAGTTCTCCTGTCTACGTGATCAGACAAATTAATTTTTGCCTGCTACGATGGAATCTGTTCCTTGAATAGTAATGGATTCGAATCAGGAGGGTTTCTCTTTATTTCAGTTTCCATCAGACCATATGATATGTAAATGTTTTTGATTTTATTTTGATAAATCGACGCCTGTAGAAGGAAAACTATTTAGTGATGCCGTCGTGAGATATTTTGACATCTAGGAAGCGACCGTCACTTCAATTTATGTTATGTCTGCTGATTGTTCAGTATTGTTGACAAAATATGAGTCGATTTGGGGAAGATTTGTCTGAACAAATCACCAAAAATGTTATAACAATTGTCCTTCTGATAATTGTTTCAATGAAAGTGATGTATTGTTGGCGTTGATTTATCCTAAAAACACTCGAACTTTTATTGAATAAATTTCTTTCAACTCAAGATTTACCCATCAGTAAATTGCTTTGAAAAACTGACATTAAACAAACTTGCTCGACCTACGGCCTCGCTATTTTTTCATGTCACTTTTCTCGTGAAATTACTGATTGGCTAAATTATTTCGTTGGAATTTATCCGGTAAAAAAAGCTCTTGTTTTTATTGTTGAGAAATATGCACTTACAATAACTGAAAGATGATTTATTTATTATTTGGGTTACTGACGACTTTTTTTCTTCCAAAGGTATTCCAGAAAGGAGGCAATGGAGGGTATTGTCGAGGAGAAATGTCAAGTTGACCCACTGGCTCAATCCCCAGATCCTCAGGGGGGCATAGCATCGGTAGGCGTTAATAATTCGCAGCCTCACCTGGTGACCGCAACTAATATAGTACAGCTCACCTTGCCATCTCATACACAAGCACAGGTACAGGTCAATTTGACATCTTTACAATGAAGTAGGCATTTAGACGTCATTTCTTGTAAACAAGAGCTCAGGAATTCCATCAAATGAAAATAGATCATTAACATTTTGTTCAGTTCAGTTATTACTAAATCGTACAATAATTACACTTGTCAAAAGATAGAAAAATAATAGATAAAGATAAAACTACCTAAATAACTATAAAATTAGCAAGGCAGTTCTAGGAAATTGGAATTTATAGATCATGTGCCGAAATATTTGTAAACTCTTGAATGGTAATGGTAAGTGTGGATGGTGACAGATGCGTTGCGACCTGATCTATTGTGCCACATCTTCTGCTATCTCAAGGTGTTCTCGTTTACAGCAGCCCCTCAAGCCTCAATTCCTTGAGGAATTTAAGGATTTTGAGGGGGTCTATTCATGGTATTTCTCTCACCGTCAGCTGGTGTGATCCCAGTATGTGCTTGTGGTGTACAGCATAACACTCCACTCAATATATGGTGGGGTGTTTCTGGATAATCCCCACAGAATCTGCAGGTGCTGTCCTCCTCTAAGTCTACCTTCCTTAAGTGTTCTTTGAGTCTGCAGTGCCCCGTCAGAAATCCCCTGATTGTCTTTAGACTAGTTTTGCTGAGGTTAAGCAGTGTCTTCGATCTTGCTCGGTTGAAATTGCCGAGGAGATCTTTGGCCTCCCTTAGCCCTGAAAGTCTTTGCCAGTATGTTGTTCTCATTGCTTCTTCAGTTTTATTGAGTTCTTCTTGGAAGTAAGATTTTCTGGTTCTGGCCCGATCAGTGGCGTTGATGCCCCTTTTCGTGCCAGGGTGTCTGCTTGTTCATTGCCCTCCACTCCAACGTGCCCCGGCACCCAGAGGAGGATCACCTTGTTGTTCCTGCCTGGATCATTGAGTTTGTCTATGCATTCCCAGACCATCTTCGAGTTGATGTTATATGATCTCAGCGCTTTGATGGCTGCTTGAATATCGAAGAGGATTGTGATTTCCTTGTTTCGGTATTTCCTGTCAAGGTTGAACTGAATGCACCTTTCTATGGCGTGAATTTCCGCTTGAAAAATGCTGGGGAACTGGCCCATGGGCTCAGAGTATTTGGTGCGAGGCCCAAAGACTCCTGCTCCAGTTCCGTCGGGAGTTTTGAACCCGTCCGAGTACAATGTTATGGTATTCTTTCCCAGTGTTCGAATGGATTCTGTGCTCCATTCTTTCTTGGTATTTAATTCCGTTTGAAAAAATTTCTCGAATCTAAATTTTCTGGTAATTTTCTCAGTTGGGAGATCGGTAAGGTGTGCACTTTCGGTGGGGGTTGAGCCCGTTACACTGTATGCTGTCCCTTTGAGTCCGACTTTAGCCAGCCTGAGGTTTGCTCCCCAATCAGTTCTCCTCACCATGATATGGAGAGGAGTGAGGTCCAGAATAGCTGCTGTTGGAGTCGACCTCATTGCTCCTGTTATACAAAGACATAATAGTCTTTGCACTTTCTCCAGGATTTTCTTTGTTGTGCCGAGTTCGGTTCTGCCGTGTTACACAAACTCTTGAAAGGAGTAGAAACATTTTTTAATTAAACAATGTTTACACTTAAATATTTTTATATTTCAGGTAGTTTGTTGAAGAAATTTGGGCTATAATAATTTTCACCTTATAACAATATTACCTTTACATGGTGGTTCTTCGGGTTGTAAGGCCGACGTGTGTTCAGAGAAGAACTCGACGTTTCGCCAACACGAGTAGTTAGCATTTTCAAGAGTTATTTTAAAAATTTTCGCTTTCTGTAGTCGCTGTCAAATGCTTGACATTTGTTATACGTTGTCTCAATAAATACCTGTGATTTGACGTTCTTACATCTGATTGGTCCATAGCGTTAGCAGACATCATAGAATCGTTCGAACCGTTATTTTGTGGGTAGGGAGCTAATTGAGAATTTTTGAGAACTGGAAGCCAAACCTTGTTCAATTGTAGTCCTTCTTCGGTTCTGTTGAAGTTGCTGTGGTGATTCTGGATTTCAATTGCTTCCCGGAAGAGTCTTGGGTAATACGCAGATGTTGAAGAGATGACTTGGGTTTCTTCAAATTTCACTCTATGGTTATCGTTGTTGAGAGTATGTTCTGCGACAGCGGATTTCTGTGTGTGCCCTAACCGACAGCAAGCCTTGTGCTCTTTGATTCTTGTTTTAACGGAGCGTTTCGTGGTTTGGCTTCCAGTTCTCAAAAATTCTCAATTAGCTCCCTACCCACAAAATAACGGTACGAACGATTCTATGATGTCTGCTAACGCTATGGACCAATCAGATGTAAGAACGTCAAATCAGAGGTATAAAGCCTTTCACAATATTACCTTTATTTCTTTCGTGAAACTGTTTTGTTTATAGCTATCTAAGAGCTCTTTCACACAAAGTTGAAATTATTTAAATCAATTGATTCAAATGCATGATTTAAATCGCAATTGAAATCATGATTAAAATAAAAATTTCTGATAAGTTATCTTTAAGAGAAAATAAAAACTTTCAGTTTTAATTAAAGGTTTATTATATAAAAAAAGATCACTGTACCAAAATAAAGTTAATTTTAGTTAATTGTAGTGTTAGTACAAAAAAAAACTAATTCTGCAGCTTTTTCAGTTCCTAATCGATTTCTGAGTTCGGAATGGACTAAATGTTGAGAATAATTGTCTAATTATTGGGAACTCTTTTTGAATAATGAATATATTTTGTTGCAAATGCAACTTCCACCAATCTATGGGATTTACATTTTGAAGAATGTCATCATGGAATGATCTGGCAAGAAACTTAATTATGAGTGGTAGTAAACCAATATTTGCATATAATTCTTTAACAGCTTTTAAAGCAACATTTTTTTCACTGTTAGTCTTTGCTGAGTTTTTGTTGGAACAAGAAGATATGCCAACAAATGATATGGGGTTATACCTCGGGTTATATACTATTCATAACGCCTCTTAAATGTTTGCAGATAAATTAAAGTTATGTCAAAATGGGTTTCTAATATTTTAAATTCTTCCACATCTGAAAGACTGGCAATGTTTATTTGTAAATAGAAGATAGAAAATTTATTCATCATTGAAATTTAACACAAAACTTATCAGACTAGCCAAACAGGATTCAGACATACACAGGTCTTAAAGACGATAAAAAATAAAATCATTCACAAATACATTCACAATACCTTACGGTGTTAACATTCTAAAAATTCCTTCAGTGTATAAAAAGCATTAGCGCTCAAACAATTGAGAAGTTTTGATTTATTCAAATTGAAACTGCTAATATTTTCAAGAATACCAACAGCACATTACACCTTGGTGAAAGTGTAAATTTTGTGCAACTCCAAGTCGTGAAAATGGCAAACAGATAATTTCTTCGACGGGTATCATAGTTATAACCCTTGTTGTTTCTCAATAGATTTGATTTTTCATTTTTTTTTAATGTTCAGTATTAACAGAAATAAGTATAAACATGGTATGGTGAGAAGTAACAGTTCAATGAACATTTGTCGACAGCTTTGACGAGGGTAGTATATCTATTGTCATAGAGATAGGCTCAAGTATTGTTAGGTAATCTTCAACTAAACTTTTTAAGAGAATGTTTGAAATTTTTTCTCTTATAATATCGTCAATTTAGTTTTTGTGTTCCTAAGCAACTTTTAACTGATTATCACACAGATTATCGTTTCATTATGCACATTGGACCTTCCGTCCAGTGAAATACACACAAATGTTCCCAACAAGTATTCGAAGCATTTGATTTTCTCTTGATTATAAATATCATCACGAAATTTATTAGAAACATCATATCGAGAGGTTGGTATGTATCCAGGCCGTAAAAGAGCTATAGCTTTTCTTACTTCCTGTTGAGTCCAAACACAAACTGAAATGAATCACCCAATATATTTTTTATTTGAAGTTTGAAATAATTTATTGAATTGAATGTCATTGATTTTTGCTAAAATACATACTTTTACGAACGTGCCTCATTTGTGTGTGTATTTTACATTGGTCCTTCGAGCAAAAAACGATTGTATAATACTATGGAAAACAAAGAATCCATTGAGCCTGAGCAGCGCAAGAGTAATAGAAAAAATAAGGGGATTCCACCTAGGAGATTTTTGGAATTTATCACGTGCGATCCTGATGGGACATCCTCCTTACAACCCTTACCTGGAAGTAGTCTTTCGAAGGTTGAAAGTGCTGCAAATGATATATCTGATGTTGCAAATGTCAGCAATCATAAAGATGGTGCTAGTCATAGAAGCTCTAAAAGTAAATCAAAAAATAGCTCTATAGTTTCAAAAGAGTCTGTCGTTTCTCAACTCAATTTGGAGCTCAAGATGTTGGAGAAGCAAAGAGAACTGTCTGAAGAAGAAGCTAGAGAAAGAATGAGAGCAATTCACGAAAAACAAGATTTTCTACGAAAAGAAATGGATCTTCAGAGGAAACTAGTCGAATTGAAATCATGTAGTGATCGTCAGTCTATCGCACCCCAAAGTCTCTATGGTGACCCTCAACTATTGGGGAATTGGATAAACGATGCTAAACAGTGTGTTGCCTCCGCATCTTCAAAATGTTCACGTGAACCAGGGCTATCCGATGTACAACACGTTTCTTTGGAGAAGGAGGAAAGAAAAAATACTGATGAAAATATTCTACTAGATATTGCAAAGAAGTGTATCGATAACTCTGCAGCTACAAATAAATTATTGCTTCGGCAGAAAATCAGAGACTTGACATACTTCTCTGGCGAATTAACGGAATGGCCAATCTTCATAAGTGAATATAAGCGTACTACTGAGACCTATAATCTCAACGATGAAGAAAATTTGATAAGATTGGACCGATCCCTGAAAGGAAAGGCAAGAGATACCGTGCGAGGTCTGTTAACTTCTCCTAATAATGTTTCGAAGATAATCAGCATGCTAGAAATGAACTTCGGAAGATCCGAATGGATAATAATCTCTTTGATAGACAAAGTCAAGAAAATGCCTATTATCAAGGAGGATAGGTTGGAGTGTAGCATAAGTTTCTCCAACGCCATTAACAACATGGTTACAACAATGAAGAATATTGACGGTGAGCTGTATTTGTTCAATCCAGAGCTGTTATGTAGTATTGTCGAAAAATTGCCGCCATTGCAAAAATACAGTTGGTCCAAGTGGAAGAGAACTCTCGAGCTCAAGGAAAAACGTATTTCTCTCGAAGATTTCTCAGAATGGTTTGAAGACGAGGTGAATTGTATGGCAGGAGTTAGCAATCCACTACAAAAATACAGGTTCATTTCTCGAAAAGAAAATGTTATGATTTCGAATAAGAATACTACCAAAAATAGTCAAGAAACACCAAGGTGTGTTTTTTGTCAGAAGGAAAATCATAAAATTATCAGTTGTGAAGAATTTTTGAAAAAACCAATAGAAGAAAGGCGAGCTGCTGTTTTAGAGCAGAAATTATGTTTCATCTGCCTGAAGATTGGCCATACTGCCAACAGATGTTATCATCAAAAATCAAGATGCGGGGAGAACGGATGTCGAGGAAGACACAACAAGTTACTGCATATTGTAAAATCCGAATCGACTATTGATGAAACATCGGATTTGACAACGAACAACTCTAACAATTTTTGCGCCAAAGTATCGACAAATATTGATAACATGATACTCTTGAGGATCGCTCCTGTTATTTTGCGAGGGCCCGCAGGAGAGATCAGAATCCATGCCTTGTTTGATGAAGGGTCAACGTGTTCAATGATTGAAGAATCCTTGGCAGAAATGTTAGCACTTTCGGGACCAACAATTCCCTTGTGCTTTCAATGGACAAATGGCATCATTCATCATGAAGAAGAGTCGAAGCTGGTTTCTCTATGTATCTCAGCTGGTAATCTGAATGCACCGGTAGAATACAGGGTGAATAACATCCGTACTGTTAAAGAGTTGAGTCTTCCTAGTCAATGTTTCGATGAAAATTACATGATGAGAAGATATCCTTACTTAGATCCAAATATCCTTGCTTCAGTCAACTCAGCAAAACCTCTACTACTGATAGGTCAAGACAACTGCGACCTGATCGTTCCCAGAGATGTCGTCCAAGCGAGATACAATCAACCTATGATGTCCAAGTCTAAATTAGGGTGGTCAGTTCATGGAGTTTGTAATAGCCATTCAGAAATCGTGACAAACCACGTCAGTCTATGTTGCCAAAACGTTATGGACCAAGAACTTCATAGAATCGTCAAAGATAGCTTTCGATTGGAATCTTTCGGAATGAACCATCATCTTGTTAAAGGAATAAAATCCGTAGAGGACAAAAAAGCAGTTGAAATTCTGGAAAGAACTGTTAGAGAAATCGACGGTCATTATGAAGTTGGACATTTGTGGAGAAATGAAAATGAAACACTTCCAAATAGTCGAAAGAATGCTATGAGTCGTTTATTATGTATGGAAAGAAAAATGAGTAAAGACAAAGAATTTGAAAAGCAATATTGTGAAAAGATAGCAGAGTATGTGAAAAAAGGATATGCCAGGAAAATAGATAGCACAGAAATTACAGAAAGCCCTAAGACGTGGTATCTTCCACATTTTGCTGTGTGGAACGTGAATAAGCCTGGTAAAATAAGATTGGTTTTCGATGCAGCTGCGAAAAGTTTCGGAAACAGTCTTAATGATTTTTTGCTGCAAGGTCCAGACTTAGTACCATCCTTGATATCAGTGTTATGGCGATTTCGACAAGCACGTATAGCCTTTAGTGGAGATATCAAGGATATGTTCCACCAGGTGGTGATTAGAAGGGAGGACCGGTGTGCACAACGTTTCCTATGGCGAGGAACCAACAGGAGTCATGCACCCGATGTTTATGAAATGAACGTAATGATATTCGGAGCTGTCTCATCGCCTTCTGTTGCCCAATTCGTAAAGAATCTGAATGGTGAAAAATTTGAACAGAGTTATCCTGGTACTTGCCGTATTATGAACAAGCAGCATTACGTGGATGACTATTTAGATTCATGTAATGACGAATATGAAGCAGTGCAGACGGTACGAAACGTAATTCATGTCCATAAACAAGCTGGTTTTGAAATGACCAAGTGGATCAGTAATTCCGAAGCTGTAATGAATTCTATACCAGAGCACTTACGAGCACCTAGCAATGTTGGTTTGAATATAAATTTCGAGAGAATTGAAAGGGTGTTAGGTTTATCCTGGCTTCCATGGAAAGACTGTTTTGTATTTTCGTTAAATATGCAGAAAATCCCTGAAGAATTGTCTACTGGCCTCAAAATCCCAACTAAAAGAGAGGTGCTACGGATGGTTATGTCGGTGTTTGATCCGATTGGATTTCTTGCACCTCTGATGGTAAAAGCCAGAATTTTGATACAAGAGATCTGGCGACATAACATTGACTGGGACAAGGAAATCAATGATGATCTTTTTCTGTCATGGAAAAAATGGCTCTTAGATCTTCAAGCTGAGCCAATAGTCATTCCACGATTTTACTTTCCAGGCACCCACTATGTACAAGAGGTTGACTTACATATGTTCGCAGATGCAAGTGATAAGGCTTATGCATCAGTTGCATTCTTTTGTTTGAGAGGGGAAAAAAATACCTATGTCCATACATCCTTTGTAACTTCGAAATTCAAAGTAGCCCCGTTGCATCAGCAGACTGTTCCGAAATTGGAGCTACAGGCAGCAGTTTTAGCTTGTAGAATTGCAAAAACAATTATGTCTGAAATAGAATACAAAATACGAGAAATACACTTTTGGACAGATTCGATGGTGGTATTGTATCAGATCAGGTCTCAGACCAGACGATTTCCAATTTTTGTTTCCTGTCGAATTGGAGAAATACTGGAGGAGACAGATTGTTCACAATGGCACTGGGTACCTTCTGATTTAAATATTGCTGATCAAGCCACCAAAGAAATGAAAGTTTTGAATTTATCATCCAATAGCAGTTGGTTCAACGGACCTGATTTTTTGAAGCAAGCAAGAGAATTTTGGCCAATAGAACCGAAGAAAGATATTGGTATAGAGGTGGAAACAGTTTTAATCCATAACAACTCTGATTTCATGTCCTATTTACCTAAAATTTCAAGATTCTCTAAATGGACAAGATTGGTTAGGTCAACTGCATGGATATTATTTGCAGTGAAACAGTTTTGTTTGCCAAAACTAGGGAGACCACATTCACCCATTCTAGGAGTGGAAGATATCGAGAAAGCATCTAAATTATGGATTTTGAAATCACAGTGGGAATCATTTGAAAAAGAAATTCAAGAACTGCGGAAAAAGGAAAGTATTTCGAAAACTAGTCGACTCCTGAAACTATCAGTTTTTCTGGACAATGATGGTATACTGCGTGTTGGAGGAAGACTATCCGAAATAAACATTGATTATAATTCAAAGTTTCCAATTATTTTGACACCCGAAAACAGATATACCGAACTTCTGATTGATCATTACCATGTGAAAGCAGGTCATATTGGAATTGAGACAGTAGTGAATGATATTCGTATGAAATATTGGATCTTACATTTACGAGCAGCTGTGAAGAAGAGTTTCCGAGCATGTCAAAGCTGTAAAATAAGAAAGTGTAAACCAGTTGCTCCTGAAATGGGAAATTTACCAGAAGAAAGAGTCGAATCGTCCGTTTTTCCATTTACTTATGTTGGAATAGATTACTTCGGCCCATTGAATGTTTCTATCGGTCGAAGAGTAGAAAAACGATACGGAGTGCTCTTTACATGTTTTACGATTAGAGCAATACATATCGAATTAGCATCTTCTTTGGATACAAGTTCAACGATCATGGCAATACGAAGATTTATGAGTAGAAGAGGACAGCCAAAGGAATTCTTCACAGACAATGGAACGAATTTTGTAGGCGCTGAAAGGGAGTTGCGCGAATTGATTCGGAATCTGAATTATCAGCAAATTGCTGACAAGCTGAGTATAGATGAAATAATTTGGAAATTCAACCCGCCAGGTGCACCTCATATGGGCGGCATATGGGAGAGAATGATTCGATCAGTCAAAACCGCTTTGAAAATTACTCTCAAATCCGTAAATCCTAAAGAAGAAGTGCTCCTGACATTATTGCTAGAAGTAGAATATATGATCAACTCTAGGCCACTCACCCATATATCTGTAGATCCCTTGGAACCAGAGGCTATAACACCTAATCATTTTTTATTGTTGAGATCAGGTCAAGTCAAAACATACGGTGAGATAGAAGACGGAACTAACCTCACGAGAAAACGCTGGCGCTTTGCAGAAACGCTAGCAAATTCATACTGGAACCGATGGATTAGAGAATACCGACCACAGCTGATACAACGACAGAAATGGCACAAAAAAGTTGAACCCATAAAAATTGGAGATATCATAATACTTGTGGATGAAAAGCTACCAAGAAACGAATGGTTACTAGGCAGGGTCCAAGAAATTTACCCCGGAAAAGATGGCACACCAAGAGTGGCGCAAATTAAAACCAAAAAGGGAACCTATACGAGGCCCGTCACGAAATTATGTATTCTCCCGACGTCAGCAAGTTGATTGTGAAGATAACATATCTTCACGGGGTGGAGAATGTTGAGTCCAAACACAAACTGAAATGAATCACCCAATATATTTTTTATTTGAAGTTTGAAATAATTTATTGAATTGAATGTCATTGATTTTTGCTAAAATACATACTTTTACGAACGTGCCTTATTTGTGTGTGTATTTTACACTTCCGATTGCTCCATCCAGTTAAAACTGCAGTTTGTAGCGTATTGAGCTCCGGCAATCTGTTTGTCAATTTCGTCTTTAGGAGATTTGCTAGTACATACGACAAAAGGTGACAAAGATCCAGAACAATTTTTTCAATAGCTCTTAATATAGAAACAAATTTCGCACAAAATTTAGTAGTGTTTTTTTTTTAAGGTGAGATTGGTGAGAAGTCATAATTTCAAACATAAAAAGCATAACTTAAACATCTGGAAAATTATGATAAAAATAAAATTTAAAGAAACGAACTTATTCGCTTCTTATAATATGCTGTTTGTGTACTTACAAACGACTCATTGTCCTTTTTGATATCTGTATTTATTTCACTACACTTGTGCCACTGAACTTTCATCCGTTCAACAACACCTTGTATTTCACTTCTACATCTTTTGGTTAGAGCTCTACTCCCAGATTTTCCTTCAGTTTTTTTTACATTATTCTATAAAATATATCCAGACAGGGTATTTTTTTCATCCAGGTCTATGAAGAGGTGACATTGTTATAGTCCTTCCAATATTAATTGCAGATCATAAAAACTCGTTTCTAAGCTTTACCGACAATTTCGTTTGATATGCCGACACCTCATTTACATGATGATTTATGGCTCTCAAGCATAGAAATATATATATATATATATATATATATATATATATATACATATATATATATATATATATATATATATATATATAGTAGAAGGGTAGTCTTTGCTGACTAGTTAGGATACAAAGCAGGAAATTTTTTGGGTATAGCAGCAAGCAAAACGTGTACTCTTTTAACACTATATTTCCGATATTTCAACAGTGAATACTGTCATCTTCAGGGAAGCTACAAGTAACAAGCAAAATTGTACGATTAATGGAAAGAAAACTTTGAAGAAGAACCACTTACTGTGTTGATGAGAATGATTGCTATGGATGTAATATTAAAAATTATAAACAACATGTCATGTAAGTCACATGTGACAAAGATGAACAAAACACATTAAAATACGTCAAACAATAAAAATATTAATATTAAGTCATTGTTATAAAATTTGTTTAAACATTTATTTGAATTATCTCCACACGTGGAGAGATTCAAATGTAACATAAGAAATTTGGTTAGGATTATTCGACAACAGACAGTTGACATTATTGACATTAGATGTCAGACACTTTTGAAGTGTGACACGAAACCACGAATTGGCCGCTGCTAGTGGGTGAAATTAACCAATTGTCTCAACTCAAAAGAGATGAAGTGTTCCCTAAGGGAGAATTATTTAAGTTATGTGTAATATTATTGTCGATGAGGAGTAAATATGAATAAATTTCACTTAAGTGATTAACGTCAGTTTTTTTATTTAAGCAAGAATCTGATTGAGAGATGAAAGCCATTTCCATGAAAAGTCTTTTAGTGGTATTGTTTTCTTTAGTCAAAATTTTTGTATTACTATAGTTCATGTTATGACCAGTGTTATTAACATGTTCACTTAATGCACATCTTTCAGGATGGCATCTACAGTCACTTTTATGTGCAGTGATTCTATCTTTTAATGTCCTCGAAGTCTGACCTATGTAAGTTTTATCGCAATTAGAGCAAGGAATACAATACACCAACTGTGATTGTGAAGTTAAAGGTGTTTTATCTTTAACTTTGGTAAAAATGGAATTAATTGTTAATATTGTTTTATTTGCAATTTTTATGTTCTCAAAAACTTTGAAGATTCTAGCAAGCCTGGGTGAGACATCTGCGATATAAGGAAGAGAGGTGAAAAAATATTGGATTTGGATCCTATCTGCATCATTTGTAGTAGTGATATTATTTTGCGAAATGTTATTGATATTATTTAATGAATCATGTGTGTCTATGGTAGACGTACTGTATAAAATCTTTTTTAATAGTGAAGGAGGATATGAATTATCAATGAATAAATTATATAATATTTTTAAATTTTGTTGATGAAAAGAGGAGTCAGAAATACAGAGTATTCGATGTTTCATTTGTTTAACCAAATTAACCTTCATGGATTGTTTATGGTATGAGTGATAGTTCATAAATCTTCCACTACTTATGGGTTTTCTATACCAGTCAATGACTAAGGTATTGTCCACTGTACGACGAAATTTTGTGTCCAAGAAGGGAACACTATGTTCTTCGTCTTCACGTTCTATGGTGAACTGTATATACGGGTCATAACTATTGAATACATCAGCTACTTCTGTAGTTCCGTGATGTGGTAAGGCTATAATCAAGTCATCCACATATTTTTGAATGAAAAACAATTTGAAAGGTAAAACTTTTAGGACTGTATCCAGTATGTCATCCATGACATACATAGCAAGGATGGGACTAATTTTTGCCCCCATAGGGGTTCCAAAAGTCTGTTTGTAAAATTTTGGAACCCCTATGGGGGCAAAAATTAGTCCCATCCTTGCTATGTATGTCATGGATGACATACTGGATACAGTCCTAAAAGTTTTACCTTTCAAATTGTTTTTCATTAAAAAATATGACTTGATTATAGCCTTACCACATCACGGAACTACAGAAGTAGCTGATGTATTCAATAGTTATGACCCGTATATACAGTTCACCATAGAACGTGAAGACGAAGAACATAGTGTTCCCTTCTTGGACACAAAATTTCGTCGTACAGTGGACAATACCTTAGTCATTGACTGGTATAGAAAACCCATAAGTAGTGGAAGATTTATGAACTATCACTCATACCATAAACAATCCATGAAGGTTAATTTGGTTAAACAAATGAAACATCGAATACTCTGTATTTCTGACTCCTCTTTTCATCAACAAAATTTAAAAATCTTATATAATTTATTCATTGATAATTCATATCCTCCTTCACTATTAAAAAAGATTTTATACAGTACGTCTACCATAGACACACATGATTCATTAAATAATATCAATAACATTTCGCAAAATAATATCACTACTACAAATGATGCAGATAGGATCCAAATCCAATATTTTTTCACCTCTCTTCCTTATATCGCAGATGTCTCACCCAGGCTTGCTAGAATCTTCAAAGTTTTTGAGAACATAAAAATTGCAAATAAAACAATATTAACAATTAATTCCATTTTTACCAAAGTTAAAGATAAAACACCTTTAACTTCACAATCACAGTTGGTGTATTGTATTCCTTGCTCTAATTGCGATAAAACTTACATAGGTCAGACTTCGAGGACATTAAAAGATAGAATCACTGCACATAAAAGTGACTGTAGATGCCATCCTGAAAGATGTGCATTAAGTGAACATGTTAATAACACTGGTCATAACATGAACTATAGTAATACAAAAATTTTGACTAAAGAAAACAATACCACTAAAAGACTTTTCATGGAAATGGCTTTCATCTCTCAATCAGATTCTTGCTTAAATAAAAAAACTGACGTTAATCACTTAAGTGAAATTTATTCATATTTACTCCTCATCGACAATAATATTACACATAACTTAAATAATTCTCCCTTAGGGAACACTTCATCTCTTTTGAGTTGAGACAATTGGTTAATTTCACCCACTAGCAGCGGCCAATTCGTGGTTTCGTGTCACACTTCAAAAGTGTCTGACATCTAATGTCAATAATGTCAACTGTCTGTTGTCGAATAATCCTAACCAAATTTCTTATGTTACATTTGAATCTCTCCACGTGTGGAGATAATTCAAATAAATGTTTAAACAAATTTTATAACAATGACTTAATATTAATATTTTTATTGTTTGACGTATTTTAATGTGTTTTGTTCATCTTTGTCACATGTGACTTACATGACATGTTGTTTATAATTTTTAATATTACATCCATAGCAATCATTCTCATCAACACAGTAAGTGGTTCTTCTTCAAAGTTTTCTTTCCATTAATCGTACAATTTTGCTTGTTACTTGTAGCTTCCCTGAAGATGACAGTATTCACTGTTGAAATATCGGAAATATAGTGTTAAAAGAGTACACGTTTTGCTTGCTGCTATACCCAAAAAATTTCCTGCTTTGTATATATATATATATATATATATATATATATATTATATACTTACTCTAGAATGCTAATCCCCCATGACAAAAGTGTTGTAAAAAGTTCAGGCTGGTCCGCAATGCGCATGCGTGTCATTAGTGATTTTTGTAACAGGCCCGGTTTTAGTAAAATATTATGGTAGTTGTGAAGATTAACAAACGTTAATTCTGAATCTCGGAGAATACGGTTGGAAACCTCATTGTACTTATACCTGTTATTTGTATTTAGCCGATTTGAATACATATTTTCACATATTTATGATCCCTAATATTCAGCAAAGGCCATTAGAAAGTAGAGTACGGTTATTATTATTATTTATCGCTCTGAAGCGACTGATTTTTGGTATCCCATTCACTTTTCAGCTGTAGAGTTAACCAACTAAAACCTACGGAACCACCCCAAATCGTCGGTGCGAATTTCAAGGAACCACTAGATTGGAAAATAATTTGAAAGTACAAAATTTATAAAAATTTATTTCAGCCAATATTATGAATAATTTCAACTCAAATTGAATTTATAAAATTGGATGCTTGGAAACTCGAGGTTTTTTTTAGAACGATTCATGTCAAAATATGCAACTGCATTTAATTTAAATCAATTGAAGAGATTAATATGCTGTTTCTACGAGTATTTCTGGTTGTGCAATTTCCACACTGGGGGTGCATGAAAAAGTGAGGCCAGAAGCATTTTCCTTACCATCAAAGAAAAGCACTTCCATATTGACATTAGTTTTCTGAGGCGATTCTGTGTATGTTTAGTACTTTTTGTAGGAATCTAGAACTCATAATATAAGCGGTGTGGCAGAAAGTTGTATCACTCGCCATACATGCTTAGGCAGACACAGTATTGGTACTGCACTAGGTTTCAAATTATTCTATTGTCGTTTTCACATGAATCTTCATGAGGAAAATGTCTGCCACAAATTACAATTTTCTCACTCAAATGTTCTGCTGGGGTCTCTTCTTAAGAACAATAACCAAAATTCATGCCTTTTTTGTTAAGCTAAAATAATATTTTCCCGCTGCCGATACTGTAAATAGTCCATACATGCTTAGCAACAAAACAGGTAAATGGCCTATATCATTCGTTTACTAATTCATCTTGACAACGGAATGTAAATAGTGTCATTTACATGCCTAGGGTAATAATGACTTAGCCTTTGACAAGTAATACCTTCAGCTTCATTCATATCAATTTTTAGGTTATGAGACCTTTTGAATATTATTGTTGTCTGCTTATTCGGTAACTTAGTTACACGCACAAGCAACTTAGAATGAAATAGCGAACGAATAATCATGAAGGAAGGGTAAGAAAACAAACTTCAATTCAGGCAAATTTTGAGAAATGTCAACAAGCAGCGGGAAAAACGTAATAAGTAACACGGAATGTATCGACTGTTATCATCCTCGGCAAGCGACAAGCCTCGGCTTTGCCTCGGCTCGTACTCGCCTCGGCTCGTACTCGCTCACCTCGAATGTTAACACGTCTTTACATTCCTTGTTACTTAAATAACTATTAAGCTATTTTGATCAAAGCATATAGGTACATAAAAAATTCCATTATCTACCAAAAATGTGTTTTTCCTATGCACAATACTAAACAGTTCATTGTTTATTTGTAGGAAGAAACGGCTTTATTAGAAATTGTCTTTAAAGGAACAAGATTAATTCAAATTCACGAATGATGAAATAATAACTAACGACAACAAATTCCACACAAAACGACAAGAGAAAATCTGAAATTCTAAAAACCGTCTCTGATCTCTGACAGGAGTGACAGATCTTAGTGACAAGTCTTCCTGTTGATGAAAAAGCACTGTTGCACGGTCACTATAATTACAGTAGCATAGGGTACATTATTGTTTTAAATAAGTTTCTTTCTCGCCTAAAATTTGAAGTAATATATCTCTAAAAGGTTCTTTTCGGATTTAAAAAGTCCTAAATGCGCTGTCAAATTTCTCTCTTTCAAATGGCATGTGTTTTATTGCCTCATAACAATAAACTCTGAATTGGAACACCAAATTATTTTCAAACTTGGCAACGATCTACCCAAACTACACTGATGACGAGCATGCGCACTTTGTAAACGGGTCGCATATGCGGCATGCTTTTCGCCGTGAAAATTGGCGGGATTAGCATTCTAGAGTAAGTATATAATATATACCGGGTGAGTGAAATTCGAGTAGATGCATGGGGATCTCGAAAACGGTAAGAGCTACAGAGAGGGTTAAATGGAGGCAAAGTTGCGTATTATGGAGCTCATTACTATGATGTTGAAAAATCTGAGCTAGCCCTCTCAGTTTCAGAGATATACAGGAAAAAACGAAAATTGATTTTTGTTTTTCACGTATATCTGCTTTAATACAATAGATTTCCAGAAACTGTTTGCACTTTGCCATTGCAACTTTCAATGGGTTGTAAAAATATGTAAACGAAAGTGTTCTACAGGGTGTTGTTTTCCTTAGGCCACCCCTAACTATGAAATTTTAAATACGGACCTGGATTTTTATCACTTTTTTTTAAGGCTTCAATAGTCATATTTTATCATGATTGTATACCTCTTGAAATTTTCAGTCGTTTCCTTTATATCTCTGAAAGTCAGAGGTCTAGCTCAGATTTTTCAACATCATAGTAATGAGCTCCATAATACGCAACTTTGCCTCCATTTAACCCTCTCCGTAGCTCTTACCGTTTCCGAGATCCCCTTGCATCTACCCGAATTTCACTCACCCGGTATTTCTATGCTCTCAGCCAAAAATTTTGCATTTTGCAGCACGTCTATTAAGGTCACGTGGGCGTTTCCTTTGAACCTATAGGAGTTGTTGCAATTGATATTGGAAAGATTATACTATTTGCAGATTTTAAGGTAAACTTTCGAAATTTAAAGCTGAAATCACGCGTCGCGCTGCTTAGACGGCCAATTATAAAATAATGCGAAATATACAGTATCATCTTGGAACCATAAGGAAAACTTTTTTATTAATAGTTTCCCAGAAAATTTAATTCTTCATAAAAGTTGATGCATTCAATTAGGCTTAATACGCGCATATCGGTTAAGCGGGAATCGGACGATATTCTAAGTTCACTACAGAGTGAAGTGAAGTGATAAAAGTTGTTTGAAATTGAATGAAATTCCCAGTTATCCAGTTTAGTCTACCAATTACCAATTTTAATTTTTTGAAGGATCCTCGCTTTATTTCATTATCTTTCCTTTACTGTTTTTTTACTCATATTCTTTTGTTAGATCAGTTAATTGATTTGACAGATAATTTATGATTATTTTAGAAATCTACTAATCAACAAATAATTGTCGTCAATTCCCATTGAAAATAGAGACTCATTAAGCATGTTATTAAAATTAGTAATTCGTGGACTAAACTGGATAACTTGGAATATCATTTAATTGCAAACAACTTTTTTCGATAACACCTTTCGATATTTTGCATAATAATGTCACTTTAATTTGTAGTGAATTTTGAATATCAGCCGATTCCCGCTTAGCCGCACGCCACTGATAATAACGGCTATGCACGTATATAGTCTAATTGAAAGCTCCAACTTTTACGAAGAATGTAATTTTATGAGACAGTATTAATAAAAAACTCCCATATGGTTCCAAGATTTTGACGGACACTGTATAAGCACTTGACAGGAATTTGCAGGACTGAGCGTTTTTCCATACTAACTATATCCATAAAAATTTGAAAAACGGTGGGAAAAAATCAAAAACGTTGAAAATAGCAACTTGTCTTATAAATAGGAAAAAATTAATAATAGTATATTTACATACTGGGTATATTGAATATGTTAAGTCCTTACAGTGTGTCCTTGGACCAACACCGGATATAATAGACGAGGAAAGTGATGACGTCACAAATGTCATTCTTGTCAAAAACTGATTCCAAACAAACCTCCATCGAATTTAAATCAGCTTGTCCGATAACTCCGATATTGTTTCCGTTACGGTTTTTCAACTACTTTTGCCTGAGAAAACAAAATCCAAACAACCAAACACAAATTAATAAGCAAAGCAGCAAATCTTCAACAGAAAGTATCAAACTTCTTTGTTTGTTTTTGACAAGTATGACATTTGTGACGACACACTTTCCTCGTCTATTCGGATTGCTTGTTTTTGCAGTCTAAAAGGGGAGTGTTATGTTGACACTGTGGCCCCAGATCAAAATTTCTTATTGTAGGTAGGAGACTATTTATGAAAGCAAAATACTACATTCTCATCTTACTATGTTAGGAAAAGTAAAACATTTCCTAACTGGTGATGAAAAGTTGGACATTCACGTCAGTTTCGAAAAGTCCAAATTTGAAAAATATTTTTCTTTTCAGGTACAAAGTGTTATACAACCAAACCAACAATCTGTTATTCAAACAGCTGCCAATCTTCAACCCATGCTCAGTAAAGGGAATGTTATATTAGTCAGTAGCAAACCCAACTCCGTTATTCAAACCACACAAGGCAGTTTGCAAACCTTACGGGTAAGTTGAATATATTAATTACATAACAAAAATATTTTGAATAACCCATAAATACCATGCTTTCTGACAATCATATGAGGTATAATATGATTATGAGGCAAATATCCACTTTCTTGGCTACCTTCGGTGTGGACATTAAGCTACATCTGCCCATAAGCAATCTGTGGTTTGATCTATCATTCTCTAAAAAAGATGAGTATAGATAAAATTAACTTATTTATTAATTTATTTCGAACTGGTAATTCCAACAAAAATACAAATTGTCACCAGTTATAGTTGTGTATTTTTGGTTTGTTGGGCTTATTTTTTTATTTACAATAATACAAACAAACAATAATGAAATATTAAATATGAACATAATACAAAAAAGTATAAAACTAACCATCTAATTAAACATTGCGACAGGCTCAGTTTTCTATGGTAACCTTGAAGAAAAATTCCAGAATGGACCATAGGTGACTGGACATTGACCACAATGCATTTCAATGTAGATTTCAACTTGCCAACAAAATTATCTATAATTTGGAGTTGTCCATGCTCATGTATGTTGACCACAACTTTTCGCTTCAAAAACCATCAAGAGGGTCATGGAATGAATTTGTCTCAATGAGATTTATGTTTAAAGGTTCATTTATACTTGAAATAGATATTTTAATTATGATTGGAGCATGTAATAGAACTAGAACCCAAAATCTTCCAAAACGAAGTTTGTGACATGTTTAGTAAATGAAACTTACATGTAAAAATATCCAAAAACCATATTTTCGAGGAAAAACAATTGATGAAAGTTTGGGTAAAATTCAAATGAAAAAAACCAGGATAACCAATTCTCATCATTCAATAAATTGCTCCAGAAAAACTTCAAACGTGCTTTTCCAATACAAAAAATCAAACACAAAAAGAAAAAACCGTGGCTTACATCAGGTATTAAAGTGTCTGCCATCAATCTAAGATCATTGTATGTTATAAAAAAAATCACAAACACAATATGGTTCAATGATTTTTATTCGAAATACAGGAATATCTATCGAAAAATATTGAAATTGGCAAAAGAAATACATTATAGATCCAGAATTGTAAATTCTAACAAACCTGTAAAAGAAACCTGGAAAGTGATGAATGATCTCCGAGGTAAGACAAATACACATACGTCAACCTCAGTGAATCCCGATACACTCAATAAGCATTATTGCACCTTAGCTGAGCAGCAACTAAAAATATGAAGTCAATCCATGATCCCCTTGAGCTCATGCACCCTGTTGAACTAAATGGGGAATTTTGTTTCACAGACACCAATATTTCTGAGTTGAAATCAGTAATTTCTAATATTAAAAAGAAAAATGCATCAGGAGTTGATGAAATATCCGCAAATGTTCTCCTAAATCTCCCAGATACAGCCTTATCACTACTAGCTACCCTTATAAATAATTCATTCAGATGTGGAACATTTCCTATCTTCCTGAAAGAGTCGTTGGTTATTCCCATCTATAAAGGTGGAGATTCATCAGATCCGAATAACTACCGTCCTATTGCACTTATACCAACGCTAGCCAAAATAATTGAAATACTGGTTAAAGTCCGAATGCTGAACTACTTGAGAGAGAACAAAATACTGACAGAATCTCAATTTGGATTTCAGACGGGTAAGGGCACTAATGATGCCCTGTTTTCGTTTATGGATTTGCTATATTCAGGTCTCAATAAAGGAACAGCGGCAGCAGCAGTTTTTTGTGATTTTTCCAAAGCGTTCGACTGCGTTAATCACGGAATACTGCTGCGGAAGCTGAATCGTTACGGTTTCACAAGAGGTGAACTCCGGTGGTTTGAGAGTTATCTGTCAGATCGTCAACAGGCCGTTAAAACAAATAGTGTCTCGAAGAATACACATATAAAACATGGCGTGCCACAGGGATCAGTCCTGGGGCCTCTCCTTTTTTTACTCTATGTGAACGATATGGCTTTTTTAGACATCAGAGGTAAAATAACATTATTTGCCGATGACACCACCATTCTCTGGCAAGAAAAAAATGAAACAAAACTACACTCTAATATAATGCAGGATATCATAGTCATTAAAAATTGGTGCGAATCAAACCTCCTATCCCTTAATATAAAAAAAAACCAATATTCTATCCTTCAACTGCAGCATCCCAAACCTAGATATCGGCAAAGAGGAAATTGAAAATAAATTATCAACCAAGTTTTTGGGATTATTTATCGATAATAAATTACTTTTTATTGAACATGTGACAGCTATGTGTAAAAAACTAGCTTCTGGATGCTATGCCATCAGAATCATCGCCACCGAATTAGGATATGCATCTGCCAGAACAGCATATTTTGCTGTACTTGAATCTCACCTAAGATATGGAATACCATTCTGGGGGGCATGCAGTAATCAGTTATTCCAAAGGAGTTTCGTTCTGCAAAAACGAGCCCTGAGATATCTGTGTAAGGCAAAATCTAGAACCTCCTGCCGAGATTTATTTAAGAATTGTAGAATATTAACGGTAGTTTGTATATTCATCTTAGAAACAGCTTCTCTGATTCACAAAAACAAAAACGCTTTTCAGCTAGTCTCGACCAACTACAATACTAGGCAAAGTGGCAAGGTCAAATTGATAATACCCCGCACCACTATGATCAAGAACTCAATTATTTACAATGGAATAAAAATATATAATCATTTGCCAAGTGTAATCAAAAGTATCCCATGTGTGCAAAAATTTCGTACCAAGGTGAAAGCTTTACTTATTCTAAATCCGTTATATAACCTGGAGGAATATTTTTCTCAGGAATTCTAAATCCTAAATTTCGGACTTGCCCTGTAAAAGGTTCATATTTATACTTATATTTTATATATTTTAACTATGGCTCTATACAAGCTTTTAATTTAGGATACAACTTCATACCATGTCGATAATAACTGTTTGATTGTATCAAATATTGTTTGCACTGTCTCTGTTGTATTATTTATTCATATTATGTTTGTATCATTTGTTTATATAATTTATATCTATGTTTTATGTATGTATAATCATGTAACAAGCTTTGTCAACAAGTGTCACGTACTTATGACAATAAAGCATATTTTGAATTGAATTGAATTGAACACCAAAATGTTTGGTTTCATTGGTTGTGGCATTGTTTATATAGAAGATAGTTAGTCAACCTTATGGGATTATAATTGGATCAAAATGGATGCGACATGTAGATGGCGATAGTGAGCTCGCATCCAAGTCATGTCGTAACTTCAGTGATCTGGCCTCCAAGTCATGTCGTAACTTGATTAAAACAATGGAAAAGCATTAAAATCAGGGTTTTTTGAAGAAACCTGCATTAAAATGACGTCAAATATTCATGTTTGTAACTAATCACGCTAGGTGACACTCGCGTTTGTGTCCAATACCTTTTCTACAGGCATTGACTAACTATGGTCTATTTAAACAATGGTTGTGGTGAGTGGAAGTTGAATTTTCTCTAATGTTTGATAAACCAAACCTCTACCTCACCAACGTTTCAAATAAATATATGTTGCTATGCTTGTAATACATGTCGGCCTTTTAAAAGTTCACTTTTTGTATCAATACTGTTGATGAAGGTTTATGTGCTATCACCACACACAAAAATATGATAGTTGGTTTTGTTGATCTCACTTATCAAATAATGGAGATCATTAAAAAATATATCAAGGTTACTGTTTGGAATCCTTGATAATGCTGCTTATGCTATTGCTCTCCGAAACACAATGTCCACATAATTTTCTAATACTTCCAACTGTTCTGATCATCCAGATGTGCCCTGTATGTTGAAAAATATGAGTATCAGTGATTCACATTGCTTCTGCTTCTTTTTTCTCACGTTGCTGGAAAAAAAAAGATTTTGGTTTTGTTTCTTCGCACTGCCAATTTCCCTGATGTTAAACTTATAATTATTATGTTATATTATAATTATCTCTCAAAAGATGCAACACGTACAAATACAGTGTCCCATTTAAAACCGGGACCGCTGCAACTTTTTTATTTGTTGTCCGATTTAAACAATTTTTATCCCAATGAACATAGCGTCAACATCTCTATTATACCGCAATAACTAGAAATGTAAAGGCCTTCTTCGATTTTTTTTTCCTTGGTGTTTTTGGGACTGCTATGGTCATTAGCCATGTGTTCTGGCTAGGCATTGTTACTAACTCCTTACGCCACCTTGGCAGCAGCACTGTTAATTATTCGTAACAGTGAATTTTGGAGGATTATTCCCAGCCGACACGAGCTTCAATCATTCAGACTTTCACATCTGAAAATGAAAAAGGCCCGCACGGGCTGGGAACCGAACCTGGTTCCTCTCGGTCACCACACCTGGTACCTCTCGGTCACCAAACCTGGTACCTCTTGGTCATCAGGAGGGCACTTAACCACTGCGCCAATCCCCGCCCCTTCTTCGATGTTGTTTCAAAGCTTTTTATAGAAAAGCTTTTATTTAAATGCACTAAAAAGAAGAAAATAAATTTCAAAGTGAATTAAACCCATCATTTTGTTACATTATAAAATTTTAAATGATATAAAAGCTTGTCGCGAGAAGTATCTATGTATTTCTTATTTTAAATTAAATTTAAAGTTACCTCCAGATATTTTTTCAATATATTGAAAATAAATCCAATATTCTGGATTTTAATATTTTCAAATTATGGCTTACAAGATTGCTATTAATTTTGCCACGAAACGGGTTTTATCTCAATAAACAAGTATTATGAAATCTAGCAGTACACTGGTATATTGAAAAAAAATCCAATATATTGGAATTTTTTTATGAAAATAATTTTATTTCGTAGATTTGTGATACTTTCAAATCGAAATTAAACGAAAAAAAATAGAATTATAAAAATAACATTATTACTTGGCCGTTAGTGTACTTGTTCTGCAATAATCTTGACTGTTTTTGTCTTCTGTATTGCTTACTTATCTGTTGCAATATAATTTTCGAAGTCAGCTATTCAAAATTATTGTTTTTTTATATGAACCTGTTTCTGAGGCGTGTTTAGGGGAAACCAAGATTGCCAATATTATGCATAACTGTTGGTTAGAAATGTTTACAATTCAAGCTGATAGCGGTCTAATCAAGCATTGTAAATTACAATATGTCGCACATGTGATATACACGACGATATCCGAAATGTTTCGATAACGTAATTTAAATTTTAATTATGCTATATTTCTAATAATATGTTATTCTAAGTTTCTGTTAGGAGTTTTTTTTTATTACGTTATCACCCATTGCATATCCAGTGGCATAGTCAAATTTATTTTAAATTGCCATTGGGTTTTTGACGATGAACTTAATTCGCAGTAGGCCTTGAAAATTTTCTTTTAAGTTAATTTTGAATTTATGGCACTGAACTAAAGCTATCGATGCTCCAACCATTGAATTTTTTTATTTTTTATTCAATCGGATTATAAATAACAATATTAGTGGGGTGCCCCGCTTTCAAATGGGCATAATACAAACTATAATAAACTAAGCACTAACGCAAACAAAAACACAAACTTTCCTGGAATATAACTAGACTCTGTAGAAACGATGTTTACCAGATGCTCTCAAATCGAAATGCGGATTTTTTTAAAATATTGATAGTAGTATTTATTGGCCACATTTCATACTAAGTACAGTTGGCAGGTCAGAGTTTCACACAATCTTAAAAATTGAGGTTAAAATACATATACAGATAAAATTCAAGAATATAGTTAAAAACGTATATATAGTTACAAATTAAAAATGCTTTCTTGGTTAAAGTTCAGTGTTTCAATTCCAATGCTAAAAACTCTTCCACTGAATAAAAGCAATTTTTCAGTACATACTTTTTTGTTGCATTATTAGTAGCTATTGATATACTTTAAAAATTACGGCAGTTTATTACAAAGAGATATACAATTATAAAAAGTGGACTTTCCAAAATGTTGCAGTTTTATGTTTTAGTATGTTCAATACAAAACTTCTTGATGGGCAGTTATGACATTTTAAAATTAAATTAGAATGGAAGGATAGAATAGAGTGTTTTTTGAAGACAAACACTACATGATTCTGTATTTCAAATCAAAAAATAATTTAGTAATTTTTTTTGAGAGCTAAGACTCTTATATTCAGTTGCTAGTCCCCGTGTTGCGATGTTATTTAATAAATGGCTAATAGTAAAGGCATAGTATAAGCTCATTAACCCTTTTTGGTCCATAATTAGTTTCATCTGGAAAATTGCATAGTATGCTTTTTGAGTTGTTTACAGACAGAGTCTATGTGAGAGAAGAAACTAAGGTCAGAGTCGGGCCATGTCCCGAGTAATTTGAAGTTATCACTGAATGTTGAATTTTCACATAGAGTCGATTTTTATGACACCATTGTTTCATTTCATTGAGGGCTTTCTCTATATTACTCTGCAATTCTTCAAGGGTTCTTCCACAGACTGTAACTGCTGTGTTACTTGAACCGAGGCTATATACTTGGTAATATTATTTAAAAAAAAGAGATCCTTGGTGAACACCAAGATAAACGGCGTATTCATTGGATTGTTGCTGTTCTAGCTTGATGAGAATACTTTTTTTGGGAAGTTAAGACTATCTAATAGCACTAAGTTTGTACGTAAATACATGCATTCATGAGATATTGAACTACTTCCACTTTCCTTCATAATTCTCCAGAGAAATAAAAGTGTATCCACTTAAATCATACCACCAAAGTATTTATGGAGTATTTCAGCGGTATGTCTGATACAACAAATTGTTTTTTCAACAGGTTGTAGAGGCTGGAAGTGATGATAGTTTTTCAGAGGAAGAATCTCCAAGGAAGCGTAGGGATTTGCTGACACGAAGGCCGTCTTATAGAAAAATACTCAACGATCTTGGAGGGGGTGAGATTGCTGGTATGTTTTTTTGCATGGTATAAAAGAGATCTAGATGTTTTACTTTTTTTTGTCAATTTAGTTTGCCAAAACTTTTTAGGAATTTTCATTTCGTATTGATAATGCAAACAAAACATTTCGAGGTATTTTTTATTTTTTTATCTTATAATTAATTTGAGTCATGCATGATTTTATTTGCAGAAATTCACACAGATATATTTGTTTAAGGTAACAGTGTGAATTTCAAGATTTATTTTGGTAGTGCATGTTATTGAAACTTGGCTATGGAAATATTATTAATTTAATGTTTCCATTGTAAGCAATGATAAAAACCCATTGTTTTGAATAATTTGATATTTTCAGTCTTGCAGTCTTTCATTTTTTGCATGCATGGGCTAAAATTAATTTTAATTTTATAATATTTCTTCTTCAATCTATATTGAAGTAGTTTATTGTGGTATGGGATGTAGAAAACTTTGTAAACAATGGGATTATCAAAATTTCAGCTTTATATGGAAGTCCCTATTCTCTAAAAAAGAGTTGGAATTCATTTTAATCATGAAACATTTCGCAGACCTGCTTTTTCACATTATCATAAGATTTGCCAAGTTTTTTTTAGCGAATAGGCCCTTGATAATGTGAACATTATAATAATGTTTCATACTTTATGGCGTTCACAGAAGGAAAAGTCGAGCAAACTTCTTCAGAGGCTGATAGTGAGTTGTCGTCTCACTCAATCCCATACCACACAGGTTAGTTTTGAAGGAAATTTAAGAAATCTCGCTCTTCTTTCTTTCTTCCACATTTGTTTTGTCTGTATATTAGCCCAGGCACTATGTTTTTTCTTTTATTATTCTTTAAATGAGAACGTTTGTGGATTTTATTGTTTTTTTGCCATGAGCGATTTCATGTTCTGATGAAAGAGCAAGTCAGATTTGACCAACAATGGTGAAAGTATCATTGAATTATAATGGGCATTCATTTGAAATCCATATATTCATTTTTATCCAATTACGATTGTCCATTTAAAACTCTTAGTTAGGGTGCATGTAACTATATCATTTTTCAAGTTATTTGATTGTTTTGAGTGTAATTTGTGTTCAAACAATCAGCCCTATGCTGTATCACTTCCGTTATGTTAAAGACGTCACGTAACCGTACGTACATTTGTAAAGCCCTTATGCTGTATCTGCATTTTAATGGTTACAGTTATGTCGTCCACTATGCCGTAATGGTTATTTTGGAAGAAATTATTGGTTTCTCGAGGAGAAGGAACGCTATATGAAAGCATGACGAGTAAGAGTGAATACGACGAGTGCTGTCACTGCTGTCAATAAATTCGCAGCTCGCCGTATAGTAAACTTCTCGCCGTAGATTAGAAAATCCCCGAAATCTATCGGGATGCAGTTCATGAAAGTTACCCATACTATTGGTTGTTTTAGTGTAGGATGAACACAAGTAATGTTATTACATTATTCAATTACATTTTCAAGTATTACAGCTAGTTTTTCAAATGTAAGTTGACCTGCTACTGAGATAAACAGTAGATGTAATAATAGATGACATTTATGAATGAAGAATTATCACTGGTTATCTTAAAGGGAGCTAGAATATCCCAGGTTAAAAAAACTGGCCGTTAATGAACAAAGGAAACTGAACACCTATCTTTTATAGCCTGATGTTTTGTTATTTGTGGGAACTTAATATATTCATCTAACAAATTTGTGACCATTGCAACAGGTATATCTGCTATGATTCTACTTAAACGAGAATGCTCAACAGCAAAAATGCAAATTGTGTCCTTTTTTCTAGTAAAATCCAGTATCAAAAAACCTACTCAAATTTAAACTCCACTCACTTTTATTTGAACAGACAACACATTACTTCGTTTTCCTCGCTGTGAAATAGGACTCTAAACTTCAACTAAAGTCCTCACTGAATTTCTCGATAGGCGAAAAAGCTTTTGAATATTAATTACTGTCAATTCAAATGGATTGTGGATATCGCGTAACATTCTTCTTTCCACGTTTTGTTCATGACTTGAATGAAATATATAGAATAGAATTTATTTGACCACGTTATGCATAATTACATTTGTAGCGAGTCAAAATGGGGTACAAAAAATTGGTTATTATATAGAACAATATAAAACAATATAAAATAGAGTGACTATTTGAACTATTATGGGCCGTGGTGGTAGAGCGATCGCCTTTGGAGCGAAGAGTCGAGAGTTCAAAGCCTCGCATGGTCATCTCTTTCAAATACTTCCGAGGGTTACGCGTAGGGGTGCAATCGGTTGACGGAAATAACAATTTTTTAATTTTTTTACAATTAAGTAGTTATGTATATTGTTTGAAAGAAATATTAGGGTATCAATAGAATACAATAAAATATAATGATAATAATATCAATAGATGACTTAAAACAATAAAATGTAAATATAAAACGTATAAAAGAGAATGAGAAAAAAAATTTCACATAATATGCAGACGAAGATCATAAATAAAAGTAAAGGTGTCTAGGTGAATGGAGTCTCCATATATTCTTGTATCGAATAAAAGGATTTTTCAAGAAGAAATGTCTTGATTGTATTTTTATAATAATAGTGATTCATGTTTTTGATGTATGGTGGAAGTTTGTTGTATATATTAACATCTAAAGTGTTGCGAGTGGATATTGTAATTTAAGCCTTGGTGGTCTAAGGTGTCTTAAATTGACTTCTTTGATTGACGACTTGTTTATTTTGTGGAAATTCATGTTCTCTTAGGATACACAATACACTTTTTGTCTATTTTCCACGATAATGATGATGATTTTCCACGAAAAAAGAAAAATGATGAATTTGTTGGAATCTATGGAAATAAACAAGTTAAAGAAAAATCCTAATTCTATTATCCTCAACGAATAACTCGATTTAAACAATAGCACTCTCCTGAACCTATAACGCAATTCCCAAAACCTGCATTTGTCAAATTATTTGTTATGTTCATTTATCATTGGTAATGATTCTGAGAATCGATATACTGCTACTAATTGAGGTATATCCTAGGTATAGGCAATGTAGGTATAAATACTCAGATTTGGATGTAATCTAGTTAGTTTTGAAAATGGTAATGACCGAAACTAGTCCACAAATATAAAATTATCGTGGAAAATAGACAAAAAGTGTTTTATTGTGTATCCTAAGTGTCTTAAATTTCTTGTTGGGTAATTATGGATGCTTGCTAGTTAGTTTTGAAAATGGTAATGACCGAAACTAGTCCACAAATATAAAATTATCGTGGAAAATAGACAAAAGAGTTTTATTGTGTATCCTAGTGCCTTAAATTTCTTGTTGGGTAATTATGGATGCTTGCTTGGTTTACATACGAGTCGATGTTACTGCGGAAATGTATCAATATATTCAAGTGAGGGAAATGTTAAGATGTTATTCACATTTGCATTGTTCGTCATATGGTGCAACCGCTAGCGTACGGAGTGCTTTTTTCTGCATACGAAAAGCTCTAATTGAGTGACTTGAATTGCCCCATAGTAAGATTCCATATGATAAGTGTAACTGGAAAAGGCTGTGGAATGATATTTATAATATATTCAAACTCAATACTTTTTTCATCTGACGTAGTAGGTAAAGTTGTGTAGCAAGTTTTTTGCAAAGCTGATCAACGTGATTTTCCTATCTTAGAACGTCATCGAGAACTATGCCTAGTAGTTTTGTGTGGTGATTGGATGTCAAGTTTGCAATGGTTGAAAATAGGATTTTTTGCGCCTTATATTGATTGAGTTTTAGCTTATTTACAGGAAACCATTCCTCTGTTTTATCTTCAAATCTGTTTGTTTGCTTAAGCTCTTCATATAACATACCTACTTAACCAACTTCAATTAAAAAAGCCGCCGATTGAGTCAACGGAAAAAGTCAGCTTGGAATTGCATTCTCTAACTGCTCGCGTAAAGCAGCACGCAAAATTCTTTCAAAATTCATTTTATTGCGGTAAATAATTGGAAAACACGAACAACAAACTAAAGACTTGGACAGTTATGGTTATAACGGATGGCGAATACGTCAAGGTAAATTATGATCGTATGTTATCAAAGTTAAAGTCAAAAATAGCTTTATTGTTTAAAAATATAAATTTTTGTAACAAAGCATGTCAAAAGAACATAAATAAAACATAATTAAAGCATTAAACCTCATGGTATTTGTTCAAAAATAAACATTTTTGTACCAGAGCAGTCAATAGAACATATAAATAAAAACCTAATTAAGTCACAATACCATTTGGCATTTCGTATTCACTTAAACACATAAATATGTATATTATATAAATTTATATTTTATAAAAAAACAAACAAAAATAAATTTTAGAGAGGAGAAGATAAAAACTCTTCGACAGAATAAAATGGCTGTTCTACAAGTATTTTTTTTTGTTGCCCTCCTGAACCTACCATAGGCTTCAGTGCTTTTTATTGGTTCTGGCAAGTGGTTAAACATTTTTAAACCAGAAACGGAAAAGAAATCTGTAGTTCACAATGAGCTTATGACGAGAGGCATAAGATGCCCGGAGGACTGCTCATTGCTAATATCCTATACAATAGGAAAAGTTGGATCGAAAATTCATCAGAAAACAACTACTTTCCTGGCTAATGCCACGACGAACATTGAATTACATCTGATGAAATTTCCGTGCAGAGTTCCTACAAGGTTATCTCTGCAATTGCTTGGTTGCATGGGAATGACTTCCGGCGCTGGGATGGCGCTCGCAGTTTGGAGTTAATCCACTGTGCGGGCGCGATCTCAGTTTCGGTCTTTAAATGGGAATGGTCGTCGATTCATTCGTTGCAGTCATTAGTTATTGACTGCTAGACCTACCCTATACTGATGAGGAGCAACACTCCGAAATCGATATATAGGTGGTCCGAATGTCATTCCCATGCAACCAAGCAATTGCAGAGATAACCTTGTAGGAACTCTGCACGGAAATTTCATCAGATGTAATTCAATGTTCGTCGTGGCATTAGCCAGGAAAGTAGTTGTTTTCTGATGAATTTTCGATCCAACTTTTCCTATTGTATAGGATATTAGCAATGAGCAGTCCTCCGGACATCTTATGCCTCTATTTTTAAACCATTATAAATAAAAGAATTCTTAACAAGAGTTGATGTTGGAATTGGCAGTTTTATGTTATCCAGTCGTGTGTTATAAACATGAACTCTAGAAGGAAATGAACTTTTATATTTATGAATGACGCAGACTGTTTCAAAAATAAAAGAGCTGGAAGGGTCAATATTTTATTTTTAACAAAAAGGGGTTTACATGATTGTCTGTAGTTTGCTCTGCAGATATATCTGAGAGCTCTCTTCTGCAGAACAAATATCATGTTGAAATGCTATCGACTACATGCTCCCTAAAAAGGTATACCATATACAAGGTGAGATTCTACAAGTGAAAAATACACGGGTCTAGCTGCTACTGTACCTAGCTCACTCACAATAACTCTTACAGCATAGGCACCCTTCGAAATTCTTTTTCCAAGGGCCACAACGTAATCAACGTGATCCATGATATGACATACTGATCTTAGCAAAATAACGGAAGTGGCGAATAACGTTGAATAACGTTATGTTTAACGGAAGTGATACAGTATAGGGCTGATTATTTTCAATTGAAGATGTCTGAATTTTTACATTTCATTGATTGTGTTGTATCTTCAGAATTATCACTAAAATTATAAAAAATGATTTAAATCAATCTGTTCTCATCAAAAATACATTTGGAATGGACACAAAGGCTATTTTGAACAAGTTGATATAAATTTTATTTTGATTATCTTAACCTGTATTTACAAAGAATATTAATGAAAAAATCATAAGCTTGGATTCTTATTCATCTTACTATTTGAAGTATTTGATCTATTTCAAAGAATTCAAAATAAAATTGAGACTTGTAGCATGGAATACATTAACTTTTTTTCTCGTAATTTGGTCTGAACAAATCTATTTTTCTTGCAGTACTTCCTGCTACCGCCTTGCAAATAACAAGTGGAGACGGAGGTCAAGGCATACAAACGTTAACGATGACAAACGCTACCGCAGGAGGGGCCATAGTACAGTATGCTCAGGGCCAGGAGTTTTTTGTACCTGGTAAGGATGTTTCACTTTTCATCGATAGTTATCCAGCAGTCAAAAGTGAAAACCCTGAATGTCCTGAATATCCTGTGAGTTTCAAAAGTCCCCCTGGTAGTCCAGATTCTTATCCTTATTCTCCAGGTACTTTGACAAAAATTATTTTTTGTGTTTTCGTCTGTTTCACAAGTTATAATTGAATTTGGGACAAGGCTTTTTTGAACGGGGCTCTACAGCAGGAAACTTCAACAGATAAAATCTGACAAAAAGACCAATGGTGTTTCATATCGTTTTTGTTTATATTTTTTGTTTGAAACATCCGCAGTGCTGAGAGTAATGTAGTATAATCTGTATGAATCTAGCATTATCTCTTGAGAGATTAGTAGATTTTATGAAGATATTGTATAAATATTTTTGTCATTTGATATTTGAATATTTTTCCAGATACAATTTTTGAATGTGACAACACACGAAATAAATGAAACCAATTTCATATATCACCACAGTTTGTTCTTATTAAGTACATTCATTTAACAATTTTAAATTTTATGCAGTCCTGCATTTAGGGACATTCGTGGATTATAGAATATAGTTTGAGAATTGAATAGACCCATTTTTTTACTGTACCTACGTTTATTCAATTGTCAAAGATTGTATTGTGTTTGAAGTTTTTGAACTGTAGACTGCTTGTCAATTTCATTGGTTGCTAAGAAGTCGTCACCAAACGTTTAGAAAATATCGTGTATAAGTGTTATTAACAAATTATACATATTTATATCAGTGCCTCACTAATATACCAAATACTGAACATTTCCCAACAATAAATATATTTCATCAATGAATAACAAATACATAATCTTTTAAGATACACCTAGAAATAGCTGGTTCTTTCATCACCCCGATTCTAGTGACAGTAATGAGCAAACTTATCTTGGTGGTGTGTCAAAGAAATTCAGTAAGTTTTTTACCTAACTTTTTATAGTTTCCAATGATCAAAACTTGTTTTTACTTAAAAAATTGGATAAATTCCACCATTTGATAAGTTGAAAGTTAAAGAACTCGAAAGGCATAGAACTGTTCTCATTTTTGTGAATCAGTGGATGAGTCCCTTTGATATTATCCGATACAAACAAATCTGATAATTTTCAATTCTGACTTTTCATTTGGTGAAGCCATCTAGAAAAATCGCTCTGTTTTCTGGATTCACCAATGTCAGTAATGGTTTTTGAATTTATTAAAGTTTTGTTTGGATTAGTAGTATTTTTACTACTTTTTGACAGCCTTGTAAATTATTTCTGAGTTGGTGGATTCAAAAGAGGTTCAGTAGCTTTATATCCTTTTAAAAAGAAGCAGCAGTTTTAATAATGATCAATCCAAATTAACCCTCCATCTGAGAATCCATTATTATAAACAAATAACATCTATGGACAAATATCACAGTTTGACACTTACGAATGTAGACAAACAAATGGATCAACTGGAATAATTGATAGAAAATTACTTATTTACTTTTTTACACAGGAAAAAAATGTGAATGGGTGAGCTTCTATCAAAGATGATCATGCTTACATATTTTTGTTGTTGGCAACAAGCAACAGAAATTATCAAGCACTATTTTTTCAAGGTCGTAAAGCTACTGAACAGTTCTTTTCTTTCAGAAAACAGCTATAGAAGTACTTTTTTTATTGTAAATTGCCGTTTTAAATTAATTATGGTCAATCTTGTAGCAGGCAGATTGATTTGTAAATGCAATTGTTGAGTAAAATAATAAACTGGGGTTACAATAAGGCAAACAAACTTTTTTGCCTCCTTTCATTTGATCATTAATTATTATGACACCAAGGTAATAAAACACGATTAAATTTCCACAGATTCATTGTCTTCGCGACATGTTTTGATATACAGTATCTTTCTCAAGCGAAATGTAATACACATGTATTATAAATCTGTGGAAATTTAATCGTGTTTTACCTTAGTATCATATACTATGAATTTCCATCAAGTAACGGGCACGTCAATCCAAAAAAATATTATTATTTAAAACTAAATGTATTTCAAAGAATGGTTATTATGGTTAGTTCTAAATGCTTTCTGTCAATCAGATTTTTAATGCTCAATTTATGATAGCATTTTCTTTTGAAGTAAGATGAGGAGGCAGTACAGGACATGGAGTTTGTTAGTTTTATCCTGAACATGAGAAGTCTCTCCTGTATAAAATAAGTATGAAAGGATGGGTGTTACACATAGATGCACTTTCTGACAAGAGTGGGCTCAACCTGAGTGATATATACTGTATGCCAAAACCTTCATTTATTCTTGGAGAAAAAATAGGAAAGTTAGGATACCATTTTTCAGAGATTTGTTATCAGTAATCTTACACCCAAAAATGTCGTCAAACATTTTCATTCAGCCTATTTCTCAAGAAAGTTAACTTCATCAGCGATAAAATTAAATATCTTATATTTACACATTGAAATAGTTTATATGAACTCAGTTGAGACATCAGTAACAGGGTTGGTAAAAAACATTTTTTTTTTAAAGCAAAACATTGTGTGTTTTTTTTTTTTAAAGCAAAACATTGTGTTTTTTTTTTATTTGAAACTGTTTTATTTGATTCAAACAGTGTTTTTTACATTAAAAAAACATGATTTAAAACATTAAAAACATGTTTAAAACAAAAGTTTTGGTTGAGAAAATAGAAAAAACAGAAGAGGTTGAAAGTATCGATATTGGTTCAGAATCAGAATGATTTAATTTTATGTTTATTTCTATTTCCAAATTTTGAATCCTATTTATTTTTAAGAGAAGTCATATATTGTTATAGAGCGGAGAATAATTTTTATTTATTTGTTTTCCTGTAATTAAAGTTTTGCTAGGGCCAATTTATGCATCATTGTCTTTATCACAGTCACTATCTTAATCATAAAATAAAATTAAAACTGTACATTTCATTAGGAGCATTTATGCAATTTCTTTAGTTTTAGTTTCAATCATAATCATAAGAATTTAACCTTCAAAGTTGACAATTTTTTATTTTTATGCTTAAGATTAAGAGGAAGTGCACAACGCGCAAGTGCGTCAATACCTATTTGACAAATGAATGAAATAATTATTTGTTTTGACTTGTGATCCTTGTTATTGTTTATTGTGTTTCGGAAAACGAATGAGCCAGGAAGAGAGTACTCTTATTGAAATAATTGAAAAATGTCCATACCTTTGGGATAAATTGGAAGAACTAGTTATATATAATAATAATAAATTTTATTTGCTAATGTGGTACAATATGTACATATGGTATGTCAATTTTTTATAATACATATAAAATAAAATCACGAATAAAATAGGAATATACTTATTAATATTTAGTTATAAAAGTCGTGCATATAAATTGCCTTGTAAAAATAAAGACAACCGTCGGATATAAGAACAAATAAAACTTAGAATAAAGGAAAACAAATAAAAATAGTTTATAAAGTAGTAATTAAATTTGTTGACATTTTCTGCTCTATTACGCTCAATATTCATTTCATTATCTATTTGGAATTCTATATAATTTGGAAAACTTTGATAGTACATTTATTAACTTTTTTAATGTAATCCACATAAGTTGGGGGCTGTTTCTATATCTGTTTTATCATAGTAATGTTCTTTTTTCTTTTATGTCATACTAGTTCATTATTGTGTTTTTATTGCTTAGTTACCAACTATCTAATGTACTTTATGCCCGCGCGGGCATAAAGAGAAATATTTTTTTGTTTAACTTATTTAATAACCTTTATTAATGAAATTACAAACGGAATAATTTCGTAAGCTTCTTTAAACTTTTTTGGCAACAGATTTTCAGTTGCTTTCTTTGCTTTTTCAATAATTTCGTCAGGAATTGCAAAATCTTCGTTTATTTTGTCAACATTCACCTAGCAACGATAGTGTCTACTATGATAAAATGGCAATGTTTTTAATTCAAACCGGATTTTTTAAAATACTGATTTGTATTGAGATTGGATTGCAATAACGAACTAGTGTGATATAAAGTTATGTATGTACCGCGGGCATAAACAGATGTGTATACCCTCGGGCGACTTACAAACCCTCGGGTTCGTAAAACGTCACCCTCAGGGCATAAACATCTATTTATACCCTTGGTACACAAATACCTATTTTAGCAAAATAATACTACTTCATTTCTTTGCTTTTTAAAGTTTTCCCACAACACATTTTTGTCTGTACCATCAGATAATATAAACGTTTCTATGCTTATGATTAAGACGATGCACAACGCGCTGATGCGTCAATCAATACCTATTTGACAAATGACAAATAATTATTTGTGTTGACTTGTGATCCTTGTTACTTTTGATTGTTTATTGTTTCGGAAAAAAAAATGAGCCAGGAAGAGGGTACTCTTATTGAAATGACTGAAAAATGTCCCTACCTTTGGGATAAATTGATAAAAAGCTATTAATGACAGTTTTGTCATCTGTCAATTTTTTATTTTCCAGTTAATGAGTATGATGCATATATATATAAAATTTTCTCAAGACGACAAGACTAGGATTGTGATTATGACTATGATAATGATATGTTGCATAAATTGGCCCTTAATTTATTAATTATCTAGTGTTTTTTTCTATCAATAGAAAACTAATTGAAAACAATTGTTTTAAAACAAAATATGTTTTATTCACAGGCTCGTGTTTAATAAATGTTTTAAAACATGTGTACGATTGAGTAGTGTTAGTATGTACTATGTTCGCATGCCTATCTGCTAGCTTGTCCAGATGACCATTCTTCAGATATTAGGGAATCAAGGTACGCAAAAACACTACTCACTTAGTTGAATTGCCAGTCTACAGAATTGTTTCTATAACCCTTGGTGGATCAGTGAACAGAGCATCTAGCTACCACCCCGGAGCTCCGATTTCAAATCTCGTCTGCAACAATTTTTTTCTTTTTTTTTTTTAACCCAGCAGACGCATCACACTAGGGTTAGTCATCTCGGTTGGAAACAGCTTCGACTCTGGGAGGATTTTTGTTTAAAAAGAAATTTAAAAGAAATCAGAATTTTGGTAAATACAAGATTTTGTTAAGATTTCCCTATGAGTAAAATCCCAGGGCCTTCAGACATAACTTTTTTTTGAAAAGATGAAGACTTAGGTTCTGAGTGGTGTCTCATGTACTTTTGATACCTGCGTGCTTGTGGAGTTCGTTCTGTGACACCTGGGTAGTATCTAATTTGAATTTGTATGGCCGATTTATATATATATATATATATATATATATATATATTTTGTATAATATCACTCTTAAGTAATTCCAAAAGTGTCAGACGCTTTCCATAGACCAGAACTTTTGTCAAACGCTTTAATGCTCCACAAATTACTTCAGAGTGATATTCAACAAATTATACCAAAAATCAGCCACACAAATTTAAGTTAAGTAACTCTTATTTTTAGTTACCTTTCTCGCCTGGTACCTGCCCAGGTGTCACAGAGCGAACTCCACAAGCACGCAGGTATTAAATGTACATGAGACAGCACTCAGAACCTAAGTCTTCATCTTTTCAAAAATAAGTTATGTCTGAAGGCCCTGGGATTTTACTCATAAGGAAATCTTAACAAAATCTTTTATTTACCAAAATTCTGTTTTCTTTTAAATTTCTTTTTGAACAAAAATCCTCCCAGAGTCCAACCGAGATGGCTAACCCTAGTGTGATGCGTCTGCTGGGTTTAAAAAAAAAGAAAAAAAATTGTTGCAGACGAGATTTGAACTCGGAGCTCCGGGGTGGTAGCTAGATGCTCTGTCCACTGATCCACCAAGGGTTATGGAAACAATTCTGTAGACTGGCAGTTCAACTAAGTGAGTAGTGTTTTTGCGTACCTTGATTCCCTAATATCTGAAGAATGGTTATCTGGTCAAGCTAGCAGGTAGGAATGCGAACATAGTACCTACTAACACTACTCAATTGTACACATTTCGTTCGCTTAAAAATAAGTCAGACGGCCCTGGGATCTTGGTCTATAAGGGATAGATAGCATGCACATTGCATATATCTATTAACTACGAATATGGATAATAAGGACAGCCTATGTGATACCAAAAAAAATGAGCATCGACTTGGACGCTGCTGAATAAATGCGCTTGCGCCGGAGATTCCTATTCAAAGACACAATTTTATTTTTAGCTCTCTTTCTAGGGTGCATGATTCAGCAGCAACAATTATCGAAGATATGAGAGGCATATCTTATGTGGTGCTAATTCGGAAAATTCCAACATAACCTCATAATTCGGATAAGGTTACAGAGAGCAAGTGTAAATTGTGCTAATTATAAGAGGGCGGCATTATATGGGTTTTATTCCGGAGAATATGACACATTTTATAAATCTCTTGATTCATGCCTAAAAGAATTTAAGATCACCGCGTGTTACTTCGAGTTCGTGTTCAAAATGCAAAAATACACCACTACCAGCAAACTATTTTTCTCGGCGGTTATTATGAGGCCGATGTGGAACAAGATTCACCTTTTCAAACAACTGTCCGTCATACCCAATCCATATTTCCTAAAGTTTAATGAGTTTTTATACGCTTTTGGCAGAAAATTGATTGATGAATCTCTGGTAGCAGGTAACAAACATACATTTTATTATTAGAGTTACAAATGGATCAATAAATCGTTTTTTTAATGACACGAAGTTTGATTGACCGTCTTGCATAATTCTTATTCTTTACTTATCCACATTATAGAAGAATGTTAGCCAATTTACAATGTGGGACGGTTAAAAATATCAAAAGAAGCATAACCTTAAAAATGTATGACATTTCTCGTGATTCAGAATTCGACATGCGCAATAGTTTCCCAGCGGCCGTTTGAGAAAAGGTAAGATAGATATTTTTGGCTTCAATTTGATTACATTGCGTCTTATGGCGTGTTATCAATATTCGTGGTCAATAGATATATGGCATATTGTAAATCGTTATGTTTCTGCTAATCAATCGGGCCAAATTATTTGCATAGATAAATCATTCGATTTGTTAATTTTTTTTTATCCCCTACCAGCAGTTTTATCTTTGCAATTCTACAATTTGAACGATAAATTGCTTTGATCGGTGATACATTTTTCTGTGTATATCCACTCAATGTGAGTTTCCTCAACGCGGGATACTTAAACATTTCTCAAGATTGTTATTTTTTGGAAAAAAGTGTAATGGTACCAGGTATTATATTTGTTATCGAAATTATGGACCTGAAAACATTTTCATACACACTCGCCTCCTAATATTTATGTTTTTTTTGTAATTTTTAATGGTCAGTTACTCCTGCCATGTTATGTATCACTCAGGTTGACCCCACTATGTTATTCAGTGCATCTTTATGACCTTTTTATCAATCCTGACATCACTCCAAGTTATTCATCCGACTTTGAGAAGAGTTTTATTTAAAGAAGTAATTTGTCGAAAATTTTGTTTTTTTCTATCTCTCAGCTATGATCTCATATCAGTATTTGATAATATCTGTCTTTGCAAGTTTTGGTGAGTTATGTATTTTCCTTATTCTCAGTTGTTGCCCAAAGCGGTAACATATCTGGTGGTGGAGGTGAAGATCAAGCGCGAAAGCGGGAGATGCGGCTCCTCAAAAATCGGGAAGCTGCCAGGGAGTGCAGACGAAAGAAGAAAGAATACATAAAGTGCTTGGAAAACCGAGTGGCAGTTTTAGAAAATCAAAACAAAACCTTGATCGACGAGTTAAAATCTCTCAAAGAGCTCTATTGTCAGCAAAAAACTGAATGAGATTCGTGCAATGTCGACTCAAGGGTGATGGACTTGTTGTGTGTGCTGATCAAGAAAAACCTGGCCAATTAGGCCAGAACAGAGGCCTTACCCAGTCTGGTCAGGTAGCCAGTGGAGGTGAATTGGTAGAAGGGAAACAAAATCTGAAAAATGCAGTAGCTCGCATTTTTTATAATTGGTGCATTTTGTTGGGGATTTGTTTTGGGGAATTGCTAGTCGCTTCTGAATGAGAAGTGAAACTACACTTTGTACGACATCAGTTTTTTAAATGAATGCAGGAACAGTGAGGATTGAAAATCTGACCTCAAGCCATTTTCTGTTAAAATTACTCAGATGTAAAAGGTCATATTGGAATCTAATTTTCTTTTTCCTAGTTCTTGTGAAATATTGGAAATATGTCGGGACATTTCAAATCATTGATTGATTTGAGTTTCACCTCAATATCTACACTGCTGTAGCAAATACTTATCAAAGTAATTATTCCAAGCGATAGGTAAACACTTGAACAGGGTTGAAGTAATTTAATTCTCATTAAACATACATTTTTGAACATAATCATACATTATTCACTGAACAAACTCTCGATCTCTAACAAAAAAAAAATCGGACATACATTCTGATCTTGTTGACAAAATATACGTATTTGTACATATTTTACATATGTGTAGATGAGGGATAAAGAGTATAGTTATGAACTTCTAGAAGGCTTTATAAAATAAAAGGCATTATTACTCTTTTTGGTGCAGAAAAACCTAGATCACCTTCTGATGGTACTCTGGAAATCCCTTCCATTTGCTCTATTATTCCCGGCATTCATCAGCAAACCATCAGTTCGTTGTAGTCTCAGATTTGTTTACTTGGTTTATTGGAATATATAATCTGGTACTTGTTTTTATCCCAGTGATGTAAAAAACTCGAAGTGGAGGATATTCAAAAATCAACTATTTGTCATGTTTGGACATATTCCGATATTTTTATCTACAAAAATATTTGTTGTAAATAAAATATTATTTTATTCATAATGACCAAAGAAAATATTTTTTCGAATATTTCCCAGCCATTGGTTTGCTTCGTTTTAATTCTTCATTAGATGGATATTAGGGTTTATTGTTGATCTGTTTAACAATTATTTATCATTAATATTGAATCAATTTTATGAATATCTTCGTATGCCAAGCTTTAAAAGAAATTGTAATGTAAACCAGAAAATATATGATATTCTTCTATACACTTGAACAATGAAATTTTTCTGGTTTTGCATTATTCAAAACCAAATATATATAATTAAAGTTGTTTTCTACTTTGCAAATCTTTGTATATTTACTATTAATATTTATAAGGAGGAAGAAGGCTTGTGAAAAGTGATGTAAATTTTATAGGGGAGTCAATGTATATACTGGACAAGTGTGGAAAAGGGGAAACTTACAGTAGATATTTATTCTGAATAGAATACCTCCAACAATATTTTTTGAAACCGCCTAGGGGAATTTTGTGAAATAACCTCTATAACAAAAAGTTACTTTATATATGTTGATATTCAGACATGTTATATTTTTATTTCTTTCAATTCACAATAAAAATAATTGTATTATTGGAGGTATTTTGTTCTGTCCAAGACCTGTGGAGTGCCTTTTAGATTTAGAATGCAGTGTATTTCGTAACATCCACAGAACTTTGTCAAGTGCCATTCATGTGTAATATTTTTATTACAGTTGCTCTAAATTCTCCAAGATGTTACGATGTCCACAAAATATGCAGAAAACAATGGTCTAATACATAAATTGTAAATAAGTCTATGTGATGTATATGTATTTTTACATATCAGAATATCTAACTACTTTTGCACAGCCAAAGTCACTTTAATATTCCTAAATTTGTCGTGAGAAAATTTATTTATTTTTACATGATTGTTGCCTTGTTGGTTTCGAAGAGGATGAAACTAAAATATCTTGATGATTTTGATACCACTAATTAGGAAGGAGCTAGAGAACATTTGAAACATGAAAATAAGCCAGAGTTGGCTAGGCAAGAACTTTTTCTCAGTGGCCTTTTTTTCAGTTGCTTTATTAAGAAGTCTATATTCTAGTACCTTTTTGAAGCTCCATGGAGCATTTTATTTTATCTCATCCCACATGATCAATATCATTTTGATAATTTAGTTCTTTTGTATCCAAAGAATATGCTAGTACCATATTTGTCCTCTTTGCTAGTTTTGGTTGGTAGTCATTTGTAGTTAGGGAAATTGTAAATAAGATTATTACTAGATGTTATAAGTATTACTTGAAACTGATTTATTATGATTAAAAGGATATTTTTATTTCATCACTTTTTTTTTGAGGATGTAATTGAAGCCGACTGATATTCGAGCATCATCTTTGGTATCTTGTAAACCGTAAGAGATACGGGGTCGGTTAAAGTATGGAAATTTGGAAAATTCCGAGTACTTTCGGAGATATCCGGGAAAAACTTGAATTTCATAAAAACCTTTATTTCTTTTTTGCGTTATTTCAGAATCTTTGTCGAAATGAATGACAACACTTTAGTCTACTTTCCCTTCCCTACAAAATTGCTTTTTCTGATTTGAAATCCGACGTTTTGTCTTCCAGAAACTATTATTAGCAAAAAAAATTTATATACGGGCCTAGTTTTTTTTTATATACATTTTTGTTGACTTCGGACACCCCAAAAACCATGACCAATCAGAAATTTGTATTTTTAAACGTATTTAGAATAATACCCTGAACGTCCACAACCACATCATACGTTTTGGTAATTTTAATTTCTTATGGCGGAGTTGAAGCTGAAGATGAAGGAGCTAGTATAAATGCGTAAGTTTTGAAATAAAATGATATTACGATTTTTATTGCATTTATTATTTGCGGTAATATTTCATCGAAACGTTTTGTTGAAGGTTATTGAAAATCCTCGAGGTTCCACACGACACCTTGCTCTAGAATTAACTATGTCTAGAAGTCGAATACAGATGATTCGTAAAAATCATAGGTGTCATACTTATAAATTACATGTTTGCCATTAACTAAGACCAGGAAATAGTGGAAGAAGACTTGAATTATGCAATTGGCTTGATGAAAAATTGCAAAAAAATTAGGATAGATAGATAGATGAATGGGCTTTATTGTCTAAAATGTATTACATTTTGTCGACAAAGTATGCCATGTCTAATAGTATATTGTATAACTAGCACGGAATAATAGTCATTTCCCACGAGTATGAAGTTTGTAGCATGAGCCGTAGGTGAATGCTGCAAATCATACGAGTGTGAAATGAGCATGCCGTACAAGTTATACACTATACTTTTTCTTCGGCGATAACATATAATAGCGAAATGATTTTACAACAGAATTTTGAACTTTGAATTTAATTAGGTATATGGATAATGTTAAACAGAAAGGAACCAAGTGCCAAATTGCGAAAATTGATTAAAGGGCACCATCTGACAGAGCAGAACTTAAATTATTAGTGGGAAAAGAACCATACGACAATTACGTCTAGTAGCGAAATTTCCTGTACATTTTTTATTAAATACAAAAACAGATATGACTCATCAAATTTGGGTATTTGTATAAGAACTGCTGCTGAATCCAAGTCTCTACAATCTGTTGTTTTCATTCTATAAAGTTCGTCTCTTCTAGAAGCACCCATAATCCCCATGATTGATAAAAAAATATAAAAAAAATAATGCTTGAAGTGGGAATCGAACCATCGACCTTCGTATTGTGAAGCGAGCACCTAACCACTGAGCTAACTTATCTTCACAATAATATTTCTGTATTTGACGCGGTACGCTTTTCTCTTCGACAATCTGTGAAGGATTTGTATGCTTTCACATATTTTTTCTACGGCCATGACACAATACTGCTCTTTCCTAACTGTTTTTGATTAAACAATGAGGTACATTATGCCTTCAATTTCATTTCCTTACCTGACGTCATTGTGTTTTTATTTTACAATTTATCACGTCTTCCATGGAATGTCAAAATTCAAGCAACGAATACTGACAGCTCTGTTTAGTTAGATTTTTTAACTTGAATCAAACGATAAGCAGCGAAAGTGACGTAGAACTGACTCCCCCACAAATTACCGAAGCCGCAAAACAGGCATGTGTCAATTTAATTCCAGAAATATCAAAAGAAAAATTATTTGTATATCAATAAAATAATAAAAACTATACAATAAATCATAAAAAGAAAAAAACATGAAAGAGACTACACAATCACTCTAAAAAAAGTTTAAAAATGTAACATAAAACGTAATATATACTCTATAGAATTTAAATTCAAAATACTCTCCCAAACTGTTGAAGCCCTTTCCTATTAAAAGGTTTCTCGCCGATTTTCTAAATTGCTTATTTCCATTGATTTCTGTGATTAGTGAATGCCTTGTCAAAGATAAGGTGGGGAGTGGAAGGGGAAGTTTTTGTATCACTACGAGTCTGTCTTTCGGTATGATTCAAAAACTTGTCTTTGTGTTTGTGAAGCAAGCAGACAGTCTCTAAAATTATTGTAAAAAAGTGGCCTACACGAGTCTCGCATCTTCAGTTTGAAAATTATTCTCAAAGCTCTCTTCTGAATAACGAAAATATTTTGCATCAGAAAGGAATTCCATACCGGAGACCATAAGTGAGAATAGTATGTATTTATTGAAACAGAAAATCCGAGTTCACGAGATATGACATTTATTGCAAAACAACCAGAAGACAACTTTTTTTCAGAGCCGTAATATGTGCCTCATATTTTAGATTACTGTCAATATATATATAACGAGGAATTTGTGACCTGCTCCAAATCCCACTTGAATGAAACCAGATTTGTTTTCGAAACATTTGATGATAACATATTTGAGTCACACCAGTTTTTTATTTTATCTGAATCTGAGAGGATGTATCGAGTCAAGATATTTTGAATAACATCTGCAATGATGAACGCTATTTTTCCACGAGCGGACTTTTCAACAAGAACAACGAACATTTTTATTCAGTGGAAAATCCGCCCAAAATCAGCAAGTAGGAAGGCAGGAATGAACATTATTCAATGTCTGGGTAGGGCTGTATTGAAACAGAATCTTAGGGCCAATTATTTACGATGGAAAGTTAAATACGGAACTTTACCTTGATTTAATCCAAAACTTAGATGCTCTTGAAGACAAGCCGTTAAAAATACTTCGGCAACAGGATGGAGCATGACCCCACAATGGCCACAATGAAAAAGCAGTTACACAGTATCCTTATGAAACATTTCCTAATCAATGGACTGGAAACCAAGGGATGGTGCGCTGGCCTGCCTTAAGCCTCGATTTATCACCGATGGATGACAATTATCTACGATAGAAACTTAAATACGGAACGTTATCTTGATTTAATCCAAAACTTAGACGCTCCTGAAGACGAGCCGTTAAATATCATGGACGAATTTTATACGTCCATGTTAAATATACTTCGGCAACTGTGGTGGCAACACGACCTCACAGGCCCACAATGGGAAGGCAGTTACACAAGTATCTTAATGAAACAATTCCTAATCAATGAATTGGAAACCAAGGGGTGACCTGCTAGAAGCCCCGATTTATCACCGATGGATTATTTTTTATGGAGATATTTAAAAACCGTTTTTTCAAAGGATATTCCATGTGACATACATATTTTACCTTAATTTAACGTTGGAAATAACAACCCTATGAACAAGAAGAATAATCCAGTTGAGCGGGCGATTACGGACAATCAGCGAAAAGGAATACGAAAATGCATAGAGGAGAAGTTTTCAGTTTTTTCATTTTACAGTGGCAATAGTTGTTATCAATAAATTGAGTTTTATTAAGATTATTTTATTCATGATGAAATATACCAATCAGGATACCACCATTTTTCGAATATATTTTGTTTAAATAAGTGATTATTTCACAAGAGCTGCTTAATCGCGATTAAATTTTCTTCCTCCATATTGGTTTTTGTTGTGTCGTTTTTCAGGGATTCTTACAATTCTTGGCAACAGTTTATAAAAAAGCAATAATTTCGTACGCCCGTATGCACCGTGTATTAAAGAATTCTAATCGAATGTTATGTCTCTCCCATGAAATCAACTATAATGTTATCTCACTTATTTGCTGAAAAGTTAATTAATCCAGATTAAGTACATACGGTGCACACGGGAGTTGATGGTTTGAATGACCTATTATTGATTTTCATCAGTGAAAACTCCATTTTCGATAGGATTTCTAGACAAATATTTCGACATAAGGCAACGAAAATACGTCAGAAATGTTTACAAGCAAAATTCGCAGCAAAGGCTTCTTCAATGCATTGTTGGGATGCGTAACCATAGTAATATATAAACAAACATCAACGAAGCGTTTGATTCTAAAACGTCTCGTATTTAAAGCTTAAGAAAACATATTTTTTAATAAAGAAATTGTTAGAAAATGTCGGTGTTCATTATCGATTAAATTCTTTGCTGTTGGTCTTAATCTACCTCATTCAAGAAATAATCTTGTCGTATATCACACGACCTATAAATTCTAATGGATTAAACTATCAAAATATTTTTTGCATGATTGTGCTTTTTGATAAATAATTTCATGCACAATAATTTCAAAATAGAACTCCTCGACCGCTTCGCGGTCTCGGAATTTTATTAAATTATTTCGCATTCAACTATTTTCCAAGCAAAATCATGTTCAAAATATTTTGATAGTTTAATCGATTAAATTTATAGATCTTGTGATATAACATACGATTATTTTGCCAAAAGTTTCATAATAATTTAGAAGAGGTTTCATCTAAATCTTGCCAGTATTATGATACTGACTAGTATTTCTTAAATGCTTAATTGGAAAAAATCAAAAGAATAAAACACAGAAACGGTCGATTTTTGTCATCCAAACGATTAAAAATCGAAAATTGTAATTGGTCATAGCTTTTGGGGTGTCCAAAGGTAACAAAAAATTAAATAAAAAATCCGGTCCCGCATTTAAAAAAACAAGTTGATGATTGTGGAAGACGAAACGTCGGATTTTAAATCATGTAGGGAAGAAAAAGAGGCCGTGATTAAGTGTCGTTCATTTCGATACAGTTCTTCAAATAACGCCAGAAAGAAATAAAAAGGTTTCATGAAATTTAGATCTTTTCTGTAACGTATGATCTTTATTTGGTAATTATAAATATAATGATCAATGAACAAGCAAATTTTGCGCTAACCCGTGGAACATTACAATAATAAACACGAATAGATTCAACAATGTCCTATTTCTCAACATATTTGAGGGTATATGGTGACTCTTCGGACCCACACGACACGTATGCCGATCGGTTTCCGTCTGATTTTTATTTGATGAAAAATCGTTTGATATGCTTGGCATATGCTAAACTATCATTAAAATACGAGATTTCTTTATGCAACCAACAATAATCAATTAGTTTCTGACAAATTCTGTACGTGTCTATACATGTATTTAACAAAAAAATAAATCATTGTTATGTTCCACGGGTTAGCGCTACTGTTGAGAAAGCTGTCTCTAAAATATCTAAAGCCAACACTGTTCGATTTCCACCTCAGCTTTCCAAGTTTAAAAAATATCAAAGTAGGCGTATATCACGTCATAATGTTTGGTACTAGCTTTTTGTTGAAATCCTTCCGATAAAGAATCACCGTATTTGTGAAAAATACCTCATAAATAGTAAAATAAATAGTTTACTTCACCAGTCCGAGTCCATAATAAAGTTTAATTGTGAAATTTCTAATCTTCCATTCAAAAAAATAACTGAGAAAGTGCTATAATACTGAATTGATTCCTTATCAAATCTGCAAAAGTGTACATCATCCTACAGTGAGCAGTTCAGTTTCCTGTGAGGTATTTATTCACGAGTATTATAAACAAAAACGGAAAAAAACAACTTACAAGTACCACAACTTTCCTTTTAAATAAATTGTTTTGTGCTTCTTTCCTGTACCATTGTTTAAATAGAAGATAGTCAATGCCTGTGGAAAAGGCATTGGACACAAACGCGAGTGTCATCTAGCGTAATTAGTTACAAACATGAATATTTGACGTCATTTCAATGCAGGTTTCTTCAAAAAAAACCCTGATTTTAATGCTTTTCCATTGTTTTAATCAAGTTACGACATGACTTGGAGGCCAGATCACTGTCGCCATCTACATGTCGCGTCCATTTGAATCCAATATAAATCCCATAATGTTGGATAACTATCTTACTTCTATATAAACAATGCCTGTACTATAGACAGGTGGTTCTTCCTTGTTGTCGACCAGATACTATATTTGGCATTAAAAGTTTGAAAAACCAAGTACTGTTGATTATAATTTCTGGTACTAGATTCTGAAGCAACGCTGGATTACTGTCCATTGAATAGAAGGTCAAGTCAAAGACAAACTTTTACAATAATAATCCAATTATCTATCAGTTACTTTTGCTTGTTCATTGATCATTATATTTATAACTACCAAAACCCTAAAGGGCATACGTTATGATGAGGCACAGTACACACAGAAATGAGTAATCGAAAAAGTTGGAATTTTCAATAGGTATGTATATAAAAGCATTTCAGTAGCTCCTTAACGTTTTTTCATTTTATTTGATTCATATCAATGTACATTTAAGAATACATTTCTCAACTAACAGTAATTTGTACAAAATGAAAAATTCCAGGAATCAAAGTGTGAAACCAGGAAATTTAGCTTCATAGGGCTTCTGAATATCTAACATCAAATACATTGGACCAGCAATCCCTTCGTAGAGCGATAAAGGCCTATCTGGAGGAGATTCTTCGTGTTCCCTAGAGTAGTCTAAACACCATTCAGTGAATTTTGTGGCCCGGTATAGGTGTTTTTCTTCCTAAAACAATGTTTTGCTGTAACAAACTAAAATACCGAACAATTTTGAAACCAAAGCACTTGATACAAATTTGAAAGAACAACACCGATAAAACAAAGAAATTGTGAAATAAACAAATCATTCAAACAAACAGAAAACTTTCACAATCTTATATTACATAAAGTCACAGTGATTATTGGAAGATTTCATGATTGACCTAAAATTCATTGAGGTTATAGTAAGCTTCACGACAAAAAATGTTTTTAAAAAGTTTCTGAAACTAGACAGAGAAGCAATACCTTTGATGGTTGTGGGCAATTTATTATACATTTTGATCCCATTGTATATAACGAGAGTTTGTAATCAAGGCTGAGGTTCGAATTAGACTCTTCATTTAGTTAGAATGGTGTTTATTATGATGGATTTTCAGTGATGAAAGGGGTTTTAATAAATATGGATATTAATAAGGGTATTATGGGGCCAGGTAGCCGAGTGGTTAAAGCGTCAATGTTTAAATCACTCACGCTGCCGGTTCAAACCACAGCGACTGCAGAATTTTTCTGACGGCCCGAGAAAGTGGTACGGTACGATACAATGGGCATCTGCCTACGTGTCATCGGGTCAGCCTTGGGTGGCTGGACGAGCCTACTACGCACGAGGTGGAGTGTTTAGTGGATATACCTGAGGAGGATTCAATTCGGACTCAGGGGACTCCCACACTACCTTATGTGAGAAAAAAAAAAGGGTATTATGTTCAAGAAAAAGGGACAATGAGTCATTCCATTTAGCTTTAAAAATATACAGTGTGTCCCACTTACCATGCTCACCATGGGTATCTTTTTAATGGTAAGAGATACGAGGTCGGTTAAATGACACCAAATGTGGAGTTTATGAAGGCCAACTAAAATGTGAAAAAATATTTTGATAAAATCTATTCGTTTTTATTTTATACACAAATAACAGATTTTGATCATTTTCATTTCTCTTCCACGTGAATTTTGACCCACTTCTGGCGGTCCTAATAACTTGAAATTTGGCAGATTTTCATAATTTTGGTGACAATGCACTATGGAATTTTTATTGAAGTAAAAAATAAAAAATGGCTGCTTCTCCAATATGGCGGACGAGATTTGTGATTATGGTCCAATTCCATTCAAAATTGGTATGTGGGGGTTTTCGAGGTCGGAGATCAAGATTTTTCTGTTAAAATTTATAAATTCAAGATGGTGAGTTCAAAATAGTTCTTGTTTTTGTATACATGACGATAACTCCGTTGTTATCAACAAAAAGCTATTACTGTGACATATCATCTGTACGAGAAAAAAATGTTATTCATAACTAAGTCATAGTGAGCTATGACCTATATTTGAAAAATAAAAGTTGGTGTTGATATCTCAAATTCTAGAAGAGTTGGTATGAATATCATATTTTTTTCGAAATCTCATTAAAAAAACTGCCATGAGAATATGAAATTCCTATTCAAATATTTTCATAAATAAAGAAGTTACGGACGAGATATGAAAATGATCAAAATCTGTTTTTTGCGTATAAAACAAAAACGAATAGATTTTATCAAAATATTTTTTCACATTGTAGTTGGCCTTGATAAACTCCACATTTGGTGTCATTTAACCGACCTCGTATCTCTCACCATTAAAAAGATACCCATGGTGATTGGTGAGCATGGTAAGTGGGACACACTGTATATTATGGCGCGTTTCTGACGTAGGAAATACATTTTGCAACAATTGGGTACTGCAAACCCCCCAAAACACGATTTCAAAACTTAAATGAGAACCCCATAGTATGTGGTACAAAATCCCATTTCATTTGACACTACTCTGAGAGTGTAGCATCCAGCTTTTAATACTTTGTTTGTGAACTTTCATCAATATGTTGTCCCAGACATTTTGTACTTATTTTTTTCTCAATTTCTTTTGTGCGTAAACAAATATACATTTGGAAGGTTGCACTTGAAGGTTATAATGTTTGTCTTGTTTGTATTAAATACCAAGAGATCAAAGTTGCACTGTTCTTTGATTTTTGCCAAATCTTCAGATAGCAAGAAAACATTTTTATTGTCCTTCCACAAAATTGGCAAGAAAGTAAACCTTCCAAATATATGTAAGGTGGTAGTGAGATCATTTATGTACAGCAAACAAATTGGCCTCAGATTTGATAGATAATGCAAATCTCCTTTGCGCAAAGGTATGTCTACTCCAGTTTTAAAAAATACCTTGATTCATTCACAAGAATAACCAGAACGTAAAGTGCAGTGTCTGGAAAATTGTAGAAAAAAAGTATCAAAGTGGTGTTTGTTTTTAACGTTCCTGAGAATTTACTTGAATTTTTAATTTTACCATGTTTGTGACAAATAGATAAAATGAATCTGGAATATGCACATTCTAAAAGTATGTTAAGAGTGTCTGGGCAAATTCTAAAAAAAGTTAGGTTATCAAAACCAGTGGTGTTTGTTTTTAATGGTTCTTGAGAATTTTCTTTAAATCTGCCATGTTTGTGTCAAAAAGTAGTTACAATGAATCATGAATATTCACATTCTCAATGTATGTTAGAGGGTCTTTATTTTGGTGTAAGTTTTCGGTAAGTTTCTGCAATGGTACAGTAGGAATTATTATAGCGTCAGGGACCGAAGATTATACGCTGGTTATACGTTTTTTATTATTACTTTGTTTTCCCTGTAATTAATTTATGATAGCCCATGTTGCTCTTGCTTTATTATTAGATTTTCCGATTCTTTATAGTTTTATCTTTTGCTTTTCCTATTTATGCCTTTATAATATTTCTATACTTATTTTCAGTTAAATGATTCGTATATTTTCTTATGTCAAATTATATGTCATTACGTCGGTGGAACATGTTAACCTGCTAACCTATTATAGTTGAAATACGTGTCTTATATCGTTAGAAATAGAAAAAAACTCTTAAGTATGAAAATCAGCCATCCCCGATAAAATAAAAATAATGTGGGTGGTATCTTGTCTCAATAATATATGCTATCTCCAAATGTTTCGAAATTACAACCGAAATACTGCCATCTCCAGCATTCCAGGAGATCACCATGAGTTTTATGATAACCTACCTCATCCATAGTTGTTCCTGTTATTTGATACCAGACATACGATTGAACGAGAATAGTGTTTTGCAGAAAATATTTAAAAAAATTATTGAAAAAAATCTTGAGTTTTCCCAGGTAGTACATCATATCGGCTGAATCTTGGTTCCATATTGGGCCAATATAGATATATTGTAAATTAAAAATCAATATTGGTCCAATTTGGGTGAATGTTCAAAAAACAATATTATATTAATTATATTGGTGGAATATTGGTTGAACCTGTTCAGAATATAAATTATCAAATGTAATATAGGGTCAATATTGGTTGAATAATTTCTACCTATATCGATAATACAATATTGGTTATATATTGTTTTCCACATCTAGAATAAATATTGCAATCCAAATATTCCAGTCATATCGATTATAGGGAAAAAAACTATATTGCAGTTCCAAGTTTGATGGCATATTGGTAGAATATCATTTCCACTTTATTCGACAAATTGTAATAACCCATATTTAGTCAATATTGGTTGAATGATATTTACCAATATCGATAAAACAATATTGTCTTCACATCGTTTTCAACATCAAGAATAAATATTGCAATCCCAATATTCCCCTCATATCGATTCTAGGAGTAAAAACTATATTGTATCTCCAAGTGTGATTACACATTGGTTGAATATCATTTCGCCAATATTCAACAAATCTTAATAATTAATATTGGGTCAATATTGGTTCAATAATATTTATCGATATCGTTAAAACAATATTGTCTTCATATTGTTTCCTACATCTAGATTGAGATGAAATTTGAATATTGGCCGATTATTCAATGAAACATATTAAAATTATATCATGATCAAACCTGGATAAAAATCCGCTAGGTGGCTCTACATATAGAATGTCTTCTAAAACCTACGAAAGTAAATTAAATACTTCCCATAACTTGTTTTCAAGACAGCTCACTCAGTGGTTATGACGATCAAAAGGCAGACTCTGGTGTCACCTTCATCAACTAAAAGACATTTAATAATTTATTAAGGTATATTGACATTCAACAATATATCCAAATGATATTGTACCAATATCGATAAATATTTTGAGGCCATTATTGCTTCAAGAATATTTCACCAAAACTATTTTTGAAATATTTAAACAATATTCGACCAATATCGCAAAATATTCACATTTTACTTCTCGACAATATAACTTTTGAATATTGTCCAATTTTGTCAGAATATTGTATCAGCGATATTGTACCAATATCGCCGAATATTTTGAGGCCAATATTAGTTCGAGAATATTTCGCCAATATTATTCAAGTAATATTGGACCAATATCGCCGAATGTTCACATTTTTTTTCTCGCCAATATTGCATTGCAAATATTTCGCCAATATGTTCACAATATTGTACCAATATTTTACCAATATAGGTGTGCTACTTGGGTTGTTGCTTAAGAATGAAAAGCTGCTAACTCAATAATTATCCCATATGGGTTTTGGTTTAAAAGTTTATTTGATTCAATCAAATATATATATATATATATAAGTGAAAATTGAGTATATTTCGTTTTAATTCCGAGAGTTCTAACCTTTGACAGCTGTTTTGTGCTAACGCACTCATCAGAAAGGATTTATGGAGCTCTCGAAATCAAAACGAATCCACTCAAGAATTAATACCGTGAGGCAAGACAGAATATAACAGGAAGTTATTCATGACATCTACAGTCACTAGTTGAAACTTAATTTGACACGAACCAAGGAATCCAAAAGTAGAGGTTTGTCCACAAATTGACAGGCAGCCAACAATTCGTTGTTCTGACCAACCCAAGGTTCAATCAGGTTTCTAATGACTGTAGATGTCATGAATAACTTCATATATATATATATATATATATATATATATATATATATATATATATATATATATATATATATATATATATATATATATATATATATATATATATATACAGTGACCGCCAAAAAGTATGTACCATATGGGAAAATTTTTTATTATTGGAGTATTGGAAAAAATATTCTGGGGAAAAGTTTGTGCATGTCCGATAACCTAAAAATCGATTTTGACACATGTCACGTGATCGCTAGAATGGCGGCAAAATTAAAAAAATTGTAATGCAAAGGCAAAAAAAGGGGTAAGATGGCAAGATATCAAAAAAAGTTATTTGAAAAAGTCACTTAGAATTCAATTTTATACACATAAACGAAGTTTCAAGAGATAATTCAAAAAAATTGAAAATAGCAATTTTTTAAAAATATTTTTCCATCTATTTAAAATTTTTTTTTTCTTATGAATAGCTTGACTATACTGAAACATTTGCATTTTAATGATAATGACAAAATTTTCTCATTTTCTCCACACCAGAGGGCACTAAATTGAAAAAATGGGAATTTGTCAGAACCCTTGCTGTTACATCGGTTCGTATCTAACAGTTATATCTGAATTCCACGACAATTGTAATGACATGACACTCCAAAAACATGGTAATTTCCAGATTATAATCAAGTTCCGATGATAATCGTGCATGAGCGTTTCACTTCGCACATAAACTTGAAAATAGTGCGTCAAATTAAAGATTCTTAAAGTTTATGTGCAAAGTAAAACGCTCATACAGCATTATTATTGAAACTTGATTAAAATCAGGAAACATGGTGTTTCTAGATTGCCATATCAACACAATAGTCTTGGAATTCTGATATAACTGTTAGATAAGAACCAATGTAACAGCGAGGGTTCTGGAAAAAACTATTTTTTTTAATTTAGTTCCATCTGGTGTGGAGAAAATGAGAAAGTTTTGTCATTATCATTAAAATGCAAATGTTTCAGTATAGTCACGCTATTCATAAGAAACAAAAATAATATTTTTAAATAGATGGGAAAATATTTTTAAAAAATTGCTATTTTAAATTTTTTTGAATTATCTCTTGAAACTTCGTTTATGTGTATAAAATTGAATTCTAAGTGACTTTTTCAAATAACTTTTTTTGATATCTTGCCATCTTACCCCTTTTTTTGCCTTTGCATTGCAATTTTTTTCATTTTGCCGCCATTCTAGCGATCACGTGACATGTGTCAAAATCGATTTTTAGGTTATCGGACATGCACAAACTTTTCCCCAGAATATTTTTTCCAATACTCCAATAATAAAAAATTTTCCCATATGGTACATACTTTTTGGCGGTCACTGTATATATATATATATATATGTTTTATTAACTTTTCAACAATTCATATTCTCAAAATTGAAATGAGAACTGTTACCAAAAAACATAAAGATAAAATTATCCTTCAAACCAAAAAGGTCAAAATCTAAAAACCATCCTAAAATCTATCAAGAGATAAAAATTAAATTGATGGCACCACATCCCCTATATCGATGGCCTAAACTGTAAACCGGCTAACTCCACTTTTTAGTGAAATTCAGATTTTGTTGCCATCTTCTAGGGAAAACTGAAATCTATAGTTTGGTAGTGAGAGGAAGATTGTAAAATGTCATTGTGCTACTCAAGGTGTTCCAAGACTCCCTCAGTTGTGTTGGGTGACTCAAACAGTTTTTTTTTGTTTCCTGTAAAATATGCATAATTGGAGATAGCCGGTTTACACTTTAAGCCATCGATATAATTTCAGGGTTCGAAAATCTGCTATCTCCAAATTTTGTGTAAAAAAAAATAACATAGACTGATTATTGTAGCTCAATGAACATTATTATTGCGTACCTATAATATATCGTAAAATTTTTATCTGTCACTCGTGTAGAAATTAGTCTGTACGCTCTACCATCACGGCCCAAATAAAAAATGTAAATTGAAATAGTTATGTATTATAGAGACGAAGCTGCGGGCGATGCCGGACCTGAACTCTTACGTAGCCGGCGGCCGGCCGCGGGTGAACGAGAAGAATCTGGACAATTCGATGAATCTGGACGATTCGATGGAAAATTCTAGAGCATTCGGAGAAGTCAACGTCGGATATAAAAAGAACTACGCAGCGGAGAGACGGACAGTCAGTGAAGTGAAAGTCGAATATAAATAGTAGATTGATTGTTATATAAATTAGAGCATTGTGAATCATTGTATTTCGTTAAATAAATTATTTTAGAGTGAATTAGACTTTAAATATATTACAATAGTCTCCCCGATCTGAACATAATATTAAGTGCAGACGAAAGATAGTGCCACCACCATAAGGAATGAAGATATCGAATATTATCAGACGATATTCTTTTGCCGTTGATCGTCCACGGCATTCGTTTTTCAATATATATGTTTTTGAATTACAAAAACTCTTCCATGGAATTGACATATTATTTCATGAATATTTTTAAGTAGATTCCCAGCCAATGAAATATTGTCCCAATCATATGTGGCACAAAATGAATGAAACTTTTTGTAGTTCTTCTTACTGTATAGCCGACCTAATTTGCAATTTGGTCTTTTTATTCAAGTATTTATAGTCCAAGATCCCAGGGCCAACAGACGTCACTCATTTTCTCACGAAATGTGTACGATTGAGTAGTCTTTTAGTATGTACCATGATCGTATGTCCTGCTAGCTTGGTCAGACGGCCATTTTCCAGGTATCAGGTGATTAAGGTACGTAAAAACATTACTAATCTCACTTAAATTTTCCCGGTTGATTTTTACGTATGTGTTAGACAATATCGTTAAAAATAAGTCATCAATACTCCCAGACACTTTCCGTCGGCGGTATTGCTTTGCAGACGCTTCAAATCTCTCAAAATAAATATTCAATCTCACGTAAATTCTGGAGCTCCATTTTTATATATGTTAGCCAGACAACTATTTTAAAACGTTTTATAAGAAGGCAGATCGATCCAAGTAGCCAATCATCCCCTAAACCCAATTTCAATGCCCCTATGGGTAGGAGCACAAGGGCATTATCCACACGCATGAGAATGAGTGAGACGCGTATCAGTATTATGTTGACCTCTATTTCTTTCACAGTTCACTCATATCAATTAATTATTAATAGTTGTTAAAAACAAAAATCAGGAAAATAATTACAGATCAACTTAAAATAAAACAAGCTGTTTTAATAAACTCAAGTAAACTTATTTTTTTAAATAAAAGGTCAAAAGCTCGACAAAGCATCAACAAATTAGATAAATAACAGCAAATTTTTTCATTAATTATTTCTTGGGAATCAATCATATAAAAAAAATTGAAAAATATGGATTTCTCAGTAATTTCTGAGTATTTTGTCTTTTTATCTTCATTGTCATCGTCGTTGAAATTAGACAATTCATCATCGAGCCAATGTTGATATTGAATATCTAGATCCTCGTCCTGAGCATAAGCATTATATGTATGTTCTTCCACTGTAAAAAAACAAGTCAATTAGGAACTGAAAAACTAAAGAGACATGAACATTTTAAGACATGAAAATTTTAAGAAACGAAAATAAATTACGTGATTGTTCTTCCAGGAAAATCCGGTAATTGATCTCCACCGAACCAATGAAAATCATATTTACCATCTTCCAATGTCCAGCCATTGTTTTCGGGACTGAAAATATTTATCATCTTCGCACTTGCGTTGTTCCAAAGGCTAACAATATAGTTAGTCCGTCGGAACTGTTGCCAAAGCTCACTCTTACAAGGGGAAAATTGGTAGCATCGAAGTTTTTCACATTCTTCCGATTGAATTCTTCATTAACATCAGATACCATATATGTATTAATGAATAGTGGGAGTCTGGCAGCATCTATATCAGTTAGTCCAGGAACGTTGTAAAACTGTGAAATGCTTGTTGGTACTCTTCATTTTTCTTCAAGATATTAAACGGCCTTTGTTTGCCCTTTGTAAAATATGATGGATTATAATCGCATCCAGTAATAGCATGGATAGGCTTCGACACCTCGACGGTCCTAATTGTTCGTAGTTAGCATTCAAGTCAACATATCTCTGCTTGTTGCTAGTGCCGGTCAATATCCCAGCATTATCGCTGCAATATCAGTACCTGAACATCGTATAAAAAAATTAGCCGCTAGTGGTTGCTGGAGAAAAGGGTATTTTCGCATACAAAATTATTGACAGAATGGGCTGGTTTCCTGATTTTTTTAAATGACTATTTCTGAAAGAGCATGTTTCAATTCTTATGTTTCTATTATTCAATTATTTTTTCGGGTTCGGAAAAGTCTAGAAAAAAGTCGTGAAATTTGCTTGTGACGTCACTTGGTCAATTTTCTCCCACTTCTACGTATAGGTTAATATACCCATCACTCTCTTTCGTCGTAAATTGCATTAATATGATTTACACTATTTGGAAAAACAAATGATCAAAACATAGTTTCTGAATATCAGGAAATAATATACAGTGTAGAGGAATCAATGCTTTGATCTAGGAAACGACCCCATTGCGAAATGAACCCAATGACTGGTGGAATTATTTAGAAATAGATAAAAAGACCTATGTTGAGTTGTTGAGGTTAATTAGTTTAAGTCCTTTTCATTCCTGTCGCAGTACTATTTGCTCTTAATGTGCCACAAGCAGGGAAAACTCCGATACATTAAAATTGGCCCCTTGGATCTGTCTGCCTTATTGTATAACGTTTTGAAATAGTGGTCTGACTGACATATAAAAATGGGCTTCAGAATTTACGTGAGATTAAATAATCATTTTGAGAGCTTTAAAGCGTCTGCAAATCAATAACGCCGACGGAAAGTGTAGGATTATTAACGACTTATCTTCAACGATATTGTCTAACACATACGTAAAAATCAGCCAGGAGAATTTAAGTGAGGTAAGTAGTGTTTTTACATACCTTGATCACCTGATACTTGGAAAATTGCCGTCTAGCCAAGCTAGCAGGTAGACATGCGATCATAGTACATACTAAGACTACTCAATCATACACGTTTTGTCCGTCAGAAAATAAGTGATGTCAGGTGGCCCTGGGATCTTGCTCTATTAATTTCAGAAAACAGGTTTCATTTCAGCTTGGTGATAAAGAAACATTACTTACTTTAGTTGTTTGAAACAGCTCCAAAAAACAATATGCATTTCCTGAAACTCCATGACATAAACTGTACCCTTTCTTCAATAATCCCCTTTCCCAAATCACATCTCCACATTCCAGGGCAACTTTCAGGTAAGATGGATCATGAAATAACTGAAAATATCTTTATGGTTACGAGATACAAATTTTGTCAAAGTTTCCTGAACCTTATATGCTGTAGTGAGTAAATATAGGAATCCGGGGGCTCCGTGGCACCACTGAACATATTTATCATTGTCCTTTCCATGAGTTGAAGGAAAGTTGCCACTAGGAAATCTGCAGAAGAGTTGAATTATTCTAAAACTCGCTACATACTTTTAACAAATTGTATAAAATTTAAATATAATACTGAATTATCAGTTTAGTAGCAATTATACAGGGTGGGGCAATATACGTCGAGTCCGACTGCTGGACTTCATGAAAGCTAGAAAGCCAATTCAAAAACCAAAGTAAACTAGACACCAGAGTCTGTAAAAGATGTGGATGTACATACAAAAATATTCGTCTCCTAATCCTACATCATATGGTCGGGTTGTTCCATTTGGAAAACACGAGAAAATTCAATTAAAAAAGTTCCGAATTGAAAAATAATTATTAGCCACCCTGTATAATTTAACGGCATGAGAATGGATCAGAAATGTCAAACATCATAATTAGGTCCTCTTAAATTCCATAATCGTGATTCTTTTGGTATTCACATCGTTATATTTCAACAAAAAATAGCACGACTCTCAAGAGGTTAGCAGATAGCCATTGAACGGGTAAATGAAGGTCACTGAAATGCTTAGAAAAAATGTGCTAATAATCCATTAAAAAAAGCACTCGACTTTGTTTCCTGTTGATTTACCCTTGGTTCGCCCTGTATATTAGGCAATAATTTCTGGTTATAAACTCTTACACCAAGCAATAGAGCATAAAATGTGTGTTTTAAAAAAAATACTAGTAGGAAACCGACTAAGCCATCACATAGAGGACAGTCCGTAGTTATATTCTGTTATGTTTTCGACTCGCAACTGTCATTTATTAATTTGTTATAAACATTTAAATATCAAAAAACGTGTTTTTTAAATTGCTTTGCTTATTAAATGAATACTAATAGAGCAATCTGATTGCTCCAATGAAAAGAATTGTAGATAATTAAAATACGAACAAAATGGGTCGGATCATTAGCAACGGAGAAAAACTGGAAAAACCGTAAAATTTTGCAATTTTTTGAAAAATTCATAACTCCGCCATTTTCAAGAAGTAGGATTGGCCTTTCTGCTGAATGTATTGAATCATGTGTATTTTATGTGTGCACAAAACAGGCGCTGCCGGACCGTTAGTTTTGTCATAATTGCAATTTAATTTTTTCGCACTAATAGAGCAATCTAGTTGCTCCAATGAAAAGAATTGTAGATAATTAAAATACGAACAAAATGGGTCGGATCATTAGCAACGGAGAAAAACTGGAAAAACCGTAAAATTTTGCAACTTTTTGAAAAATTCATAACTCCGCCATTTTTCAAGAAGTAGGATTTGCCTTTCTGTTGAATGTATTGAATCATGTGTATTTTATGTGTGCACAAAACAGGCGCTGCCGGATCGTTAGTTTTGTCATAATTGCAATTAATTTTTTTTGCACTATCTTTCAGCGTGCCTGGATGCTCTAGTGATAGCCCGATTTCAATTTCTCAAACAGATTATGAAGTAGAAGTATAGTACTACAAAACGTACATTCTCATTTTACGCTACAATGGTGCGAAATGGGTGAAAAATGCATGCAAACATGACTGAAAACGGCCAAGCCCGCGTTAGCTGCCGAGTGGTAGGAGAGGACGGGAGATGGGGGGAATTCTTCTAATCAACGGGTTACGTGATAATACGCTTCCCCTCATCTCCCGCTCTCTCCTTCCACTCGACCGCTTCTACCAGCTCAGCCTTTTGAGTCATGTTTTCAAGCATTTTTCACCCATTTCGCAGCATTTTAGCGCAAAATAATAATATACATTTTGTGGTACTGAACTTTTACTTTCAAAATCTGTTCTAGGAATTGAAATCGGACTATCACTAGAGCATCCAGGCACGCTGCAAGATGGAGCAAAAAAAAATTCAAATTGCAATTGTGCCAAAACTAATGACCCGTCAGAGCCTGTTTTATGCACACATAAAGTACACATGATTCAATACTTTCATAAGAAGAGCCAACCCTAATTCTTGAAAAATGGCGGAGTTATGAATTTTAAAAAAAATCGTAAAATTTTCCGGTTTTCCGGTTTTCCTCCGTTACTAATGATCCGATCGGATCGTAAAACATCACATTTTGTTTGTATTTCAGTTATTTACAATTCTTTCCATTGGAGCAACTAGATTGCTCTATTAGTTTTCATTTTACGAGCAGAACATTTAAAAAAACACGTTTTTTGTTATTTAAATGTTTATAACAAATTAATAAATGACAGTTGCGAGTCGAAAACATAACAACGGAATGTCTTCCATGTGATGGCACAGTCGGTTTTCTACTCGTATTTTTGTTAGGGAAAAATGCTCTATTGATTGGCCTATCTGCTGATTTCTATCAGATCAGAATTTTTTTTTTGTTTTAATAAGATTTTCTCTTTAATCAGAATCAGAATATGCTTTATTGTCAGAAGATTTGTATCCTATTGACAAAGTCTTGAATGTATAAATATATAGGTACATAAATATTAGTGTATAAACTGGTAAATTACATATTAAAATACATATTACAAACAAAATACAAATACAATAAAAATAAAATTGAATAAAATGAGATCCACGTATTATTAAAATGATTCGTTAAAATATTCTTGTAAGCTATAATAGGGTCTATCAGCTAGAAAATTTCTCACTGTTTTCTTGAACTGTACGTTGGTCAGATCTGCAGACCTTATATCTACTGGTAAGTGATTGAATAATTTACCACCATTATAAAATATGGAATCCTTGATTAAATTTGAGTGGGGTATGGGAAGTTTGACATTACATATTGTCAGATACAATTCATATAAATAAAAATAATATGCATTGCCTTGTAAAAATGAAGAGTAGTGGATTGAGGATTATACATGGTTACGAAATAAATAGACTTTGAAAAAGAAGTACAATTTTCTATTCATACTTTAATTCAGAATTTATTCAATACACAACAGAATGCCAGATACAAATGGAATTGCAATCGTTTCAACGCCGCAGGCACAAATTCAAACTTCATTTCATATTGAGCCGTTCGAACCAGCAACGATGAATTGGAGGAGATGGTTGCAACGGTTAGAAGGTGCTTTCAAAATATTTCGAGTGGGTGAACATATCCGAGTACATTACCTGTTACACTACATGGGAGGTAAATCGTTCGAAATTATTTGCAACAAATTAGCTCCAGAAGATCCTTATACAAAGAACTTCGAAGACATAGTGGAAAAACTTGAACAATTCTACTCTCCAGCTCCATTAGAAATCGCAGAAAATTTTCGCTTTCAGGAACCAAAGTGAAAACGAAAGTCTTCAAGAATTTGTCGCTGCTTTACAGAAACTTTCAATTTATTGTAATTTTGGTACGTACCTGAAAACAGCATTAAGAAATCAGTTCGTTTTTGGAATTTCAAGTAAAAGAATTCAATCTCGATTACTGGAAACTACAGATCTAGATTTTGACAAAGTTGTCAAAATTGCTGTCAGCATGGAACTGTCAGAAAAGGATGCGCATCAGCTACAGAGTGTTCGAAATACGGGTGGATCTTCAACCATCAACTACATGGGTGCTAAGCCGAAGTCGAAGAATAGATACAGTACATTGGCAGGGAATCAGTCTTCAAATTCAAATGATAAAAATACAAATAAATTTATTAATTCAAATTTTAAATGTTATAGATGTGGTGGTGGCCATTAAGCTACGAACTGCAAGATGGATAAAAATATTCAATGCAGAGGATGTGGAGTTCGGGGACATTTGCAAAAGGTTTGTCTACGGAAAAAGGCTCAAACTACTAATCACGTTGAAGAAGTTCAGGTAGAGGAGATTCTGCAGATGGAACATCAGGATTATAGGAATAAATTTCTTGCTTCTTTAGAGATCAATGGAAAACCGATCAAGATCGAGGTTGACAGTGGTGCAGCTGTTGCCTTGATGGGTAAGAACTATTATATGTCCTTATTTCCTTTGTCGTCCATCAACAGTACTGATTTGAAATTGATTAGTTATTGCAAAACTTCTCTTCCACTTCTTGGTTTCGTAACAGTTAATGTGAAATACAAAAATATTACAAAAGATTTAAATTTGTACTTAACTAATAATGATAGAGAACCACTTCTAGGAAGAGAATGGATACATCAATTACATTTGAAACTTGGGGAATTAAATGTCATTTCTTTAAGCATACATGAGAAATTAGATGCTATTAAAAATAAATATCAGAGTATATTTGAACCTCGGTTATCAAAAATATCAGGAATTCAAGCCAAATTACATCTAAAACCCAATGCTAAACCTGTATTTTTGAAAGCTCGCACCTTACCATTCAAACCGATTCCATTAGTTGATAAACAGTTGGAAGATTTAGTAGAAGCAGGCATTTTTGAAAAAGTTAGTTCATCAGAATGGGCAACACCAGTTGTACCGATTCTAAAAAGTAATAATACAGTATGTTTATGCGGGGATTTCAGTGTTACAGTGAATCCCCAACTCATAGTCGATTATCATCCTTTACCCTCAACCGATGAACTTTTCTCATCTATGGCTGGAGGTCAAACTTTTTCAAAAATAGATCTACGTCAGGCATATTTACAAATGGAAGTGGTTCCTGAACATAGACACTTACTTACTTACAGTAAATACACATAAAGGCTTATTTCGCTGTAACCGACCCTGTATGGTATTGCATCTGCGCCAGCAATTTGGCAACGCGAAATTGAAAATATTCTACAAGATATACAAGGTGTTTCAATTTTCTTAGATGATATAAAAATTACAGGGCCTTCAGAAGAAATACACTTAGAGAGACTTGAAAATGTGTTTAAGAGATTACAACAGTAAATATTAAAAAAGTGTGTTTTTTAAAGAGCAAATTCATTATTGCGGCTATGCTATCGATAAACATGGTATTCATAAATCTCAAAAGAAACTTGATGCTATAAATAACATGCCAAGACCTACAAATATTGGCGAATTGAGAGCTTTCATAGGCATGATTAATTATTACGGAAGATTTATAAAAAACTTGAGTTTGATACTTTATCCTTTGAATAGGCTTTTATGTAAAAACGTCTCGTTCAGTTGGTCAAATGAATGTGAGGACGCTTTTCTTAAAGCTAAAGATGTTTTTCAAAGTGATGATTTTTTGGTACATTTTGATACAAAACTATCATTACTAGTAGCCGCAGATGCGAGTTCATACGGTGTTGGAGCGGTTTTATAACATTTATATCCAGATGGTACAGAAAGAGTGATACAGTACGCTTCACAAACACTTTCAGAAACTCAAAGAAAATACTCTCAAATTGACAAAGAAGCTTATGCTATAATTTTTGCAGTGAAGAAATTTCATCAATATTTATTTGGAAATAAATTTACACTTATTTCAGATAGCAGACCTTTAGTTCAAATTTTCTCAGCGTCAAGTAGATTACCAGTATACAGTGCAATGCGAATGCAACATTATGCATTATTTTTTAAAGGATTCAACTTTGATATACGATACAAAAATACAAAACTGCATGCAAATGCAGATTACCTTTCTAGATTACCTATCAAACAAGAAGGTGGATTCGATTTAAAAGATGTAGTTGACATTTTTGAAATACAAGTTATTGAAAGTTTACCAGTGTCAAGTGAAATTATAGCAGAAGCTACTAAAAATTACACGAATTTGAACGAACTTTTGATTAGTTTACAAACGGGTAAAATGCTAAGAAATAGAAAGACATTACAAATACCATTATCAGGGTTTAGTTTACAGCAAGGTGTAATTATGCGAGGTCATAGAGTCTTGATACCAAAATCATTACAATACAAACTTTTATCAGAACTTCACACTGGACATTTTGGTGTGGTTAAAATGAAAGGTTTGGCTAGAGGTTACTGTTGGTGGCAGGGAATTGATTCAGATATCGAACAATTAGTTAAAAATTGTGCTCATTGTAATGAGGTAAGAAACAATCCGCCAAAAGTAGAACCCCATATTTGGGAACCTGCAAGTGAACCATTTCAGAGGGTTCATGCAGATTTTGCATCCTTTATGGAATACAATTTTTTTATTTTAGTAGATTCATTTACAAAGTGGCCTGAGGTCCATATCGTAAAAAATATAACCGCTTCCACTACTGTTAAGAAGTGTCGAGAAATGTTTGCATTATTTGGATTACCGAGATACTTTTTATCAGATAATGCGCCGACATTCACTTCACAAGAATTTCAAAATTTTTTGAAAGTTAATGGTATAATTTCCAAGTTCATAGCGCCGTACTGTCCATCTACAAATGGCCAAGCGGAACGCTTTGTACAAACCTTGAAAAAGTCATTGAAGTCTATAAAAAGCAACAGCCCTAGTTTTGACATACATGTAGCTTTACAAAAAGTATTACTACAATATCGTATAATGCCGCATTCAGCAACAAACGAGTCACCATCCAAACTTCTCTTTGGTAGGCAAATTAAAAGCAGGTTAGATCTAATTTTACCAATTAACGTAGGTAATTATACAACCAAGGTTAATTCTTCATTGAAATGCAGAGAGTTACAGAGGGGAGAAAGGGTAGAATTTCGAAATTATATTGGTACACGAAAATGGGCTTTTGGAAAGATAGATAAAAGATTAGGAAAATTACATTATTCAATATTAACTGATGATGGACGATGTTGGAAAAGACATATTAACCAATTACGATCGATTGGAAATGATACAGTTAAGAATACAGATTCAGATGAAGATATTCTTGACTATTTTATACCTATGGAAAATGAAACGATTCAATCTGGAAATTCTGATGCACCCCATACTGCAAAACCTGAAACCATGCCTATTGTAGAACCTCAAGCAGATTTGCCCGAACCTCCTGTCCAAGAGCAGCCAGAAGGTACCACCTCATTTAGATTGAGGCGAGATAGAAGGAAGCCTTAGAACATTTGAATGATTTTCAACTATTTTAAATTGATATTTAATATTCAACGTATTCTTCATAAGGAGGAGGAGTGTTAGATACAATTCATATAAATAAAAATAATATGCATTGCCTTGTAAAAATGAAGAGTAGTGGATTGAGGATTATACATGGTTACGAAATAAACAGACTTTTGAAAAAGAATTTTCATTTCATACTTTAATTCAGAATTTATTCAATACACAACAAATATGCTATTACGAGTAGCATAAGGAGAAGAAACAAAGTCAAACTTTGTTTTATGTTTGTACACCAAGCATACAGTCTCAAGAATAAATAAGGCAACGACAGTTAAAATCTTATTGGCAGCGAAATAATTTCTGCACGACTTCCTAGATTTGACTTTACAGAGACACCTTACAGCCCTTTTCTACAGAAGAAAGAAGGGTTGCACTGCATGATCCCCAAAAAGGTTTTCCATATCGTATTTGGGATTCAATCAAAGCGTAGTAAACCGTTTTTGCTGTGTGAAAGCCCAACTCGTTAGAAACCACCCTTACCGCATAACATCTGGAGGAAATTTTACTCTTAAGTTGCCTGACGTGTTCATCAAATTTCAGCCGATTATCAATGAATATACCAAGAAATTTTGTTTACATGGTGGTTCTTCGGGTTGTAAGGCCGACGTATGTTTACAGAAGTTCTCGACGTTTCGCCAACACGAGTGGTTAACATTTTCAAGAGATATTTTATCAAAGTTTCTTGTTTCTCAATTCGCTACAATTGAACAAGGTTTGGCTTCCAGTTCTCAAAAATTCTCAATTAGCTCCCTACCCACAAAATAACGGTACGAACGATTCTATGATGTCAGCTAACGCTATGGACCAATCAGATGTAAGAACGTCAAATCACAGGTATTTATTGAGACAACGTATAACAAATGTCAAGCATTTGACAGCGAATTGAGAAACAAGAAACTTTGATAAAATATCTCTTGAAAATGCTAACCACTCGTGTTGGCGAAACGTCGAGAACTTCTGTAAACATACGTCGGCCTTACAACCCGAAGAACCACCATGTAAGTGACGATGGCCGCGAAAACCTTTCACAATTTATAAGAAATTTTGTGTTCAATTTGTTTTGCAAGACATCATTGTTTATTAAAAGTACATTAAGTAGGCATTTAAATGTTATTATATTTGTTTTCGAAATATTTAAGGATAGTAAATTAGCATCACACCAACTTTACACTTTTTCTAAATTAGATGATATCATTTTATGCAGCTCAACTGAGTTCTTTTCCTTCCACAATATTGTGGTATCATCCGCGAAGAGAGTGAAACTGCCAGATATATCTATCATAGTCAAGTCATTAATATATAACAGAAACAGAACAGGGCCCAACACAGAACCCTGTGGTACTCCAGAATTAATTTCTTTGCTTTCTGGGAGTTCCAATGTTCTAACCATTTGATTTCTCCCTGAGAGGTACGATTCAAACCAATTGTACGTTACCCCTGTGCAACCATACCGCTGAAGTTTTTTGAGAAATATTTCGTGATTAACGCAATCGAATGCCTTCGAGAGGTCACAGAAAATTGCGGCTGTCACTTCACCAGCATTTATTTCTGAATAAATTTTATAAAGAAAAGAGAAAATGGCATCACTTGTATTTTTTTCTGCCTGGAACCCAAACTGGTTGTTGCTTATGATATTATGCAAGTTTAAGAAATTGTTCAAGCGTTTCTTAACTAATTTCTCAATAATTTTCGCCAAGGTTGGAATTAGAGAAATGGGTCTCAGATTGGAGGGATTATCCAAATCTCCACCTTTATGTAGAGGAATAACAGAAGCCTTCAGAGAATGAGGGAATGAGCCAGTTTTGAAGGAAGTATTAATGAGATTAGTATTTTGACCTATATCTCATCATACCCAGCGAAATTTTTGTTTCTGATGTCGTACAATGTTTCAGTCACTTCAAGAAGATCTGTGTCATACAAAATAAAGTTATCATCAATTTTAAAATTTTCCAGATTGATTAATGCATCATATGGGACGCGAATTGTGTTGCTTAGCTTCCGAGCAAATGTGCAACAGTATTCATTGATTATGTTGGGATTTAGTGGGATGTCAACCTTTGTTTTTGTTGTTTTTCCTCTGATATCATTAATTATGGACCAGGTCTCTTTAATTTTATTATTAGATTTGCCAATTCTATTTCTGTAATACACTTTCTTCGCTAACTTGATAGTGGATTTGTAAATTTTGCGGTACTTAGTATAGTATGCACAAATAAATTGGTCATTCGTAAATTTTCTGATATAATGTAGTGATCGTAAGTTTTTTGAGGACTTTTTCAGTCCTTTCGTTACCCAGGGCTTTTTAGGTTTCAATTTGATTTTCTGTTTAGGAAAAGACTTGTCAAACACTTCCAATAACACACTGTGAAAGGATAAGAAGGGATCATCTTTGGTAAGAGTGCTTTCCCAGTTAATTCCTATACAATTCTGATAGAACCTATCATAGTTTGAGTTACTGAACAGTCTACCATGTTTACATATGATATGTTTTTTTGGCGACTCTAGAAGAACAGAACATATTACTGCTTCATGATCCGATAATCCAGAAGGAATAACTGTGCACGAAACTATCTGCTCTTCTAGATTGCTACATACATAGTCAATACGAGATGCAGAGAATCGAGAGATACGAGTATCTGCATTAACGTGCATACTCAAGTTAAAAGATAAAAGTAAATGTTTTAGTAAATCACTAGTCATTATAATTTATATTAAAATCACCTGTTAATATGACCCTACAATTAATGGGCAAGTCAGACAGGAGTAGCTCAAGTTTACTTAGAAATATGCTAACATCTGAGGAGGGAGATCGATAAAGACATGCAACATATAAATTATAGTTTTTGCTAAAGCAAATTGTAAATTCAAAAGTTCTATCCTCTAAGAGGTCTTTGAACTTTTCAATTTGAATAAAGTAATAATCATCAATTGCAGTGTTATTAATCAGGATAACTGAACCTCCATGGTTAGAAATAACTTCTGAATAACTATAACAGTAAGCCTCTAATTCCGTACTTTTTAAGTTTTTACAAGAGTTCATCATTTGAAATGCTGTCGAAGCTCTATCCAGAAATATACCTAACACTTTCTAATTTCATTCGTGAAAAAATGCCTTCAAACCGAATTGTTTAGGAGATATGAGTTGGTGGTGATCGATGTTATTTTGTAATTTGCGATATACTTTTTTCTTACAATTGAGCAATATTATTAATGACAGATATTGATCGGTAATTATTGACGAAATGTGGGTCACCACCATTGAATAAAGTTATGACAGCATCTTTCAAACCTATTTGGAAAAACGCCACTTTGGGAATTTATCAGATGAATTAAAATGTCAAGATTCATTGGTATTTATCATTTTCATAGTTTTTGCTGATATATTAGGCTTTTTCATTGAACACTGATGTTCAAGCATTGTTTAATGTTTGGGGTTATTGGGCTGAACATACAGTATTCAACTCAATTTTTAAGAACCTTCATGTTGCTATGATATGTAAAAATAACAATGATTTTAGATTTTGAGAATTTGATGTATTGTCAAATAAATTGATTAAAATTGGATTAGAAACGTTATATTTCTATTTAATACGAATATTTGGAGAGCAAAAGCGGATAATAATCCCAACATAATGGTCCTTCAGTAGTCGGATGGAAAACTGGAAAATATATAGGTCGCTGACTTGGAAGTAGTAATCACTGGTACTATTGGCGCTCTAGCTGCATTGGGCATCGAGCGAATATACTTGGAGACAATTATTGGAGGCAGACTTTGAAGCGGAGTCCTAAGGGAGCGCGTTAAACAGGCTTTATTGCAAAGGAGGTAGCAATCATCTGTGAGTCGTTCAATTTGTTCCTTAAATCCTATCAATCCTTTGAGAACTGTTCTTTGTTTGTGTGAGTATTGTTGAATAATCATGTCAGATCGTAGAATAAAAGAACTCATTCGGAAAAGAGGCACCCTCAAATCAAAATTAACTAATTTTTCAAAGTTTTTGCATAGTATTTCAGAAGACATTCTAACTGTTGATGACATTTTATTGACTGAATTAGAATTGAGACTAAATCCTTTAAGAAGAATGTTTGATGAGAAATTTGAGAAAATTCAGGGAGAAATTGAGTTATTGGTTAATGATGATGATCTGAAAACGGAAGAACAATATAGAACAGAGTTTGAAGAAATATTTTATAAAATGTCTACTAAGGCTTTACAGATCTTGAACATCAGAAACAAAAAAGCTGAGGTTCAAGATTGTGGTAGCATGCATAGTTTTAATGATGATGATTTAAGTGGAGTTCATTCTGTCAGATCAAATGTTCATTCTGTCAGATCAAATGTTCATTCTGTCAGATCAAGTGCTCATTCTGTGGTGGCTCTTCGAGCAAGACCTCATTTACCATCAATTCCTATACCTTCTTTTAGTGGTGACTTGAATAATTGGTTGGAATTTCGAGATACATTTCAATCTCTTGTGAATAACAATGTTTCAATCTCAAATATTGAGATATTTCATTATTTAAAGGGTGCACTTCAAGGAGCACAAAAAGTCATTGATGGAAATTATGATATAGTTTGGAAACTCTTATGTGAAAGATATGATGACACACACACTTTGTTAAATTTTCACTTGAAATCATTGATAAAATTTCCATCGAGTAAAGAATCAGCTACAGATTTGCGAAATATGTTAGATACAATTATAAAAACGTTATTTGCTTTGGAAAAACCACATGGGATCCAATTATCATATACAATATGACAGATAAATTTGATCAAAATACATTTCGTGTTTGGGAGGAACGTAGACGAACAAGAAAATTAACTTCATTAGATGATTTCAAAGAATTTTTGAAAGACAGGGTTGATATGTTGAAAAGTATTGAAATAAATAAAAAGAAAGAAGAAAGTAAAGTAGAAGTTAGGCATCATGATAGAAATCGATTTCATAAATCACTGGTATCAACTTCTGCACCACCTTTTTGTGTTTTCTGTAAAAATAAACATTATATTAATTACTGCCCTGAATTCATAAAATTAAATGTTCACGCAAGGTATGAACAGGCAAAGAAGTTGAGACTATGTATCAATTGTATGAAAAAAGAATGTGGATCGAGTGGCTGTAGGAGATGTGGATCGAAGCACAATACGCTTTTACACTATCAACAGTCAGAAAGCTACAAAAATAGTGAGACTGATACTGGTGGGCAACAACAAATAAGGTAATAATACTAGTTTAGCTAGTACAAGTGATTCAAATAATCAACAAACTTCTATTGGAGATGAAAAATCAGCTCAAATGAAGTCTTTCTTTTTGGATACTGGTATTATGAATTCTGGCGAGGTATTGTTATCAACAGCATTGGTACAAATATTTGATTAGAATGAAGTTCCATATAACTGTAGACTTTTGCTTGATAGTGGGTCACAATCGAACTTCATAACATGTGATCTTGTTGATCGATTGGGTTTAAACAAGGAAGCCCTAGATATTCCGATTATTGGAATAAATCAAGTAGTGACTGATTTGAAATTTGGGTGCAAAATTACATTTCAATCACTATGCAGTAATTTCAAAAAGAGTGTATTTTGTTTAGTTATTCCTCAGATTAGTGATTCTATTCCAAATAAGAGGTTAGACGTGGTAAATTTGGATATACCACACCATCTGAAGATGGCAGATCCAGAGTTTGCTGAGCCAAACAAAATAGATCTGCTACTTGGGGCAGATTTATTTTATAGTTTGCTGTGTATTGGTCAGATATCTCTAGGCAAGGGTCAACCAACATTACAGAAAACTCGTCTAGGTTGGATTGTTACAGGTTCTGTTCAGCTCAGCAAATATAATAATTCTCCTGTAAAATGCAATTTAGCACTTAGTGACATTCAGTCACAACTGGAAAAATTCTGGGAGGTGGAAGAATCTCCTATTTTAGGGAATGTTCTCTCAGTTGAAGACGAACAATGTGAACAAATATTTTGTCAAACTACTAGGAGATGCGAAGATGGTAAGTTCGTTGTTCAGGTTCCATTTATAGATTCTTTCACTAAGTTGGGAGACTCAAAGCAGCCTGCTATAAATCAGTTCTTGAATTTAGAGAAAAGGTTAGTGAAAAATCCCAGATTGCAAGAAATGTATGTGGACTTCATGAGTGAATTTTTGAAAATGGGACATATGTCTGTTTGTCACGAATCATCATCTCAAATATCTTATTACTTACCACATCATGGAGTATTAGACGAGAAGAGAGAAACAACAAGATTGAGGGTTGTTTTCAATGGGTCATTCAAAACAGACACAGGGTATTCTCTAAATGATCTTCAATTTATTGGTCCAAAATTGCAAGATGACATTTTTCATATTTTACTTAGATTTAGGCAACACGCACTGGTGGTGTGCGCAGACGTGGCCAAAATGTACCGTATGATATGGGTTAGTGAAGAGCACAGGCCACTTCAGAAAATAGTATGGAGGTCTTCACCATATGAAGAGTTACAGGAATATACATTGAACACTGTCACCTATGGTACTCGATCAGCTCCATATTTGGCAATCAGATGTTTGAAACAGTTGGGGTTAGATTACTCAGATAGGTATCCAAAGGCATCACAGACTATTCTGACTGATTTTTATGTGGATGACATGTTATCAGGTTGTGATTCGTCTGAGGATGCTGATACTCTTTGTCATGAGGTAGATATTATTCTAAAAAGTGGTGGTATGGAACTTAGGAAATGGTTATCAAATGATGCAAAAGTTATGGAACAACTTGGAAAAACAATTCTAGATGGTCAAAATTTTCATTTTGGTGAAAAGGATGTTAATAAAACTCTCGGAATCTATTGGTGTTTTAGGCAGGATCAACTGATGTTTACAATTGATTTTTCAAAGTATTCAAAAAGAATTACTGAAAGGTCAATTTTATCAGATGTATCCAGAATTTTTGATCCTCTGGGTTTAGTAGGTCCCTGTGTAATGATGGCTAAGGTTTTACTACAAAAGTTATGGTTTGAGAAAATGACTTGGGATGAAACATTGCCAATGGATTTGGATACACAGTGGCGAAAGTTACGAGGGCAGTTTATCTATTTCAATGATTTGATGATTCAGAGGCACGTTTTATGCCCTAATCCTGTACAAATTGATATTCATGGATTTGCTGATGCATCCATGCAATCTTATGGTGGTTGTGTGTATTTGAAGAGTGTAGGTGTATGTGGGACTACAATGGTGTCATTATTTTGCTCAAAAGTAAAGGTTGCTCCTCTAAAATCACTTACAATTCCGAGGTTGGAGCTTTGTGCAGCCTTATTACTTGTGAAGTGGGTGGAAAATGTTAAACAGGCTATGACTGTGCAGTTTAATAAAGTGTATACATGGTCAGATTCTAAAATTGTTTTAGGGTGGATTGGTCGGGCTCCTAATACATTGCAAACATTTGTAAGTAACAGGGTGTCTCAAATTCAAAGTTTGTCTTGCGTGGAAAATTGGAATCATGTTCGTTCTGAGGATAATCCAGCAGACCTCCTGTCTAGGGGTATGAATCCTATGAACATAATAAATTGTGAAAAATGGTGGAAAGGCCCTGAATGGCTCATATCGAATGAATCAGATTGGCCTAAATCAGTAGTAAATCAATTAGATGAAGTCCCTGAACTGAAAGTTTTAACAAAACTTTGCCATCTTGTTACTATGAATGACGATGAATTAGATTTCAATCGGTTCAGTGATTTGATCCGTTTGAAAAGAACTATAGCCCACTGTTTTAGATGGTTGTATAAAGTTAAACGTGGAAATAATTCGGAAAGGAATATCTTGATTGTTGATGATTTGAATCGAGCAATGACTGCACTCATTGTGATCTCACAAAGAAATTCTTTCAAATATGAAATTTTGGAATTACAAAAGAAAAAACAAATTTCTAATAAAGTACTTCTGAAACTAAATCCTTTAATTGATGATAACGGTTTGCTCAGGGTGGGGGGTAGATTGCAATTATCCTCATTGCCATATTCTAACAAACACCCCATTTTACTATCAGCGAATCATAGGTTAACTATTTTACTTTTTGAAAATGAACATAAAAGATTACTTCATTGTGGCCCCCAGCTACTATTGAGTACAGTAAGAGAAAATTATTGGGTAATTGGAGGGCGGAATATCTTGCTAGGAAAGTAACACATAAGTGTGTATTGTGTTTCAAAGCAAACCCTAAGCCACTTGATCAATGTATGGGGATACTTCCCAAAGCAAGAGTTACACCTTCTTTTCCTTTTCATACTATTGGTGTTGATTATGCTGGGCTATTTTTTATAAAACACATTCAAGGACATGGTGCCAAGATTTCAAAGTGTTGGTTTATTTATATGTTTTTCAACAAAAGCTATACACTTGGAAGCTGTATCTGATTTGACTTCGGAAGCATTTATTGCTTGTTTCCGTAGATTTGTATCTCGAAGAGGCAAACCAGCTGAAGTATTTTCAGATAATGGGACAAATTTTATTGGTGCCAACACATAATTGAAGCAATTAGGTGAATTTCTTCAAAGTCAATCGAATTCTTTAATTTCAACATTTGCGAACGATGGTATTTCATGGAAATTTATTCCAGCTAATTCACCTAATTTTGGGGGTTTGTGGGAAGCTGGAGTTCGTTCATGCAAACATCATTTAAAAAGAATACTGGGGACAGCTTCACTGACGTATAAAGGTTTTTCAACTTTACTTTCACAAATTGAGGCAGTTCTCAACTCCCGACCATTATTCCCATTATCATCAAATCCTAATGATTTGGATGTCCTCACCCCATCCCACTTCCTAATTGGACGACGCCTTACTACTTTACCAGATCCTGATCTGAGAGATATTCCTACGAACCGTCTATCTAAATTCCAACATATCCAAATGTTGCTTCAACAATTTTGGTCCAGATGGTCCAAAGAATATCTGACGGAACTGCAGCAAATAAATAAATGGACGAAAGAGAAGAATAACCTTGAAATTGGACAGTTGGTCCTCATCAAAGAAGACAATTTGGAACGTCTTCACTGACGTTTAGGAAGAGTCACTGCTGTCTTTCCTGGACCTGACAACAAGATTCGTGTTTCAACAGTGAAAACCCAAAGTGGGGAACTTAAACGTGCCATATCAAAATTATGTCCCCTTCCATTGACTGATACTACGTGAATTGTGTTAATTTCACTTTGTGTTGAAATAATCTTTCAAGGTGGGGGGAATGTTCAAGCTTTGTTTAATGTTTGGAGGTGGTTATTGGGCTGAACATACAGTATTCAACTCAATTTTTAAGAACCTTCATGTTGCTATGATATGTAAAAATAACAATGATTTTGGATTTTGAGAATTTGATGTATTGTCAAATAAATTGATTAAAATTGGATTAGAAACGTTATATTTCTATTTAATACGAATATTTATGTCGGGGCGTGGCGCAGTGGTTAGAGCGTCCGACTTTGGGTCGAAAGGTCCGGAGTTCGAGCCACAGTTGCGGCTGGGATTTTTTTATTTCATTTGACCGATTAAATTATTCAAATCTCGTGGCTGGACTGGGGTGAGTCCTGCACGATTCACTGTTGCGTTCCAGAACACGTGGCTAATGACCATAGCAGTCGATGCCGAGACACCAAAGAAAAAAAAAATACGAATATTTGGAGAGCAAAAGCGGATAATAATCCCAACAACTGCTCTAGTTGATTGAGATCACTTTCACATTGTTTATCTCTCTCTGACACTTGTACTTCATTTGTCTTTCTCTTTTGAAAGATCAACTTCAAGCAAGTAGAGTAACCAGAGTACGTCTTAACAAACGACACTTTTGTCTATTCCTGAAGTAGTAGTAGCTTCAAGGTTGTCAATTATTCTCATTATTTCTGGAGTTGTGACAAGAGTTAAGAATAGGGAGGTAACCTCTAATTTGATCTATGTTTAGTTAACTACTCATAGATTTAGGGATTCGACTTACCTTTGCTTCAACAGATAATCAATAGTAGGTTTGATAAGGGTGTTCACATCCTCTTCCATTAAATACTGCCTAGCTTGAAGCAGCAGGTAAAGAATGCCAGACAAACCGTGTGCTGCCCCTAGATAATAACTAGAGTGCCATTGATACATCAGGGGGCACTTGAATTTGCCCGCTTTTGACGTATTCTGGCCACAAACAAGGATAGCCTCTACTATCTAAAAATGCAGATGTTTGTATAGGCTTCAAGTTCAGGAATACTGCCAAACACAACGAACACAAAAACTCTGTTACATTGATAAAATTAATGTAGACAAATATTCTTTATCTATAACCGCCGAGGAAAATCTATATTAATATGGAATACATACTGTGTGTCTCACTTCTCATGGAAACACCCCCGTATCTTCCGTAACAATAGAGGTAAAATGATGAAACTCTCAGGACTGATGGAAATGCTCAAAATGCACCTACCACCTGAATGGGGTTGGCCTAAGTGACATACACTGCCCGCCACTCGCGATGGAACAACCCATTTTTACGGTAAAACATACTAGGGGGCAGAATAGGCTCAAAATTCCTACAGATTCGTGATCAGGACCACCAACTCACTACAGAGACACATTTTTCCTGAAAAAATTTCAGTCCTGAAAAATCCGAATTTGTCTCACTTCTCATGGAAACACCCCCGTATATTCCGTAATTTTTTACGTAGAAGCATGAAATTTACAGGATCGATAGATATACTGGAAATGAACTCACTGCACGGAAATGGTCAATCTACGTAATATACACTGCACGCTAGCAGCGAAGGAACCACCCATTTTTCCATCGCTGCTGGCGTGCAGTGCACATCATGTAGGATGACCCCTTTTTGTGCAGTGAGTTCATTTCTAGTGTATCTATCGATCCTGCAAATTTCAGGGTTCTACGTATAAAATTACGGAAAATACTGGGGTGTTTCCATGAGGACATATTCGGATTTTTCAGGATTGAAATTTTTTCAGAGAAAAAGTGTATCTGTAGTAAGTTGGTGGTCCTGATCACAAATCTGAAGGAATTTTTAGCCTATTTTGCCCCCTAGTATGTTTTACCGTAAAAATGTGTTGTTCCATCGCGATTGGCGGGCAGTGTATATCACGTAGGCCAACCCCATTCAGGTGGTAGGTGCATTTTGAGCATTTTCATCAGTCCTGAGAGTTTCATCATTCAACCTCAATTTTCTTTGTTATTGTACAACTGTACCTTTCAACAAACGAAATAAATTATATTATTATATTATTATTATTATTATTATTACGGAAGATACGGGGGTGTTTCCATGAGAAGTGAGACACACTGTATAGCCCTCAGATCAATAAGTAATATCATTGTTTATATAGAAGATAGTTAGTCAACCTTATGGGATTATAATTGGATCAAAATGGATGCGACATGTAGATGGCGATAGTGAGCTCGCATCCAAGTCATGTCGTAACTTCAGTGATCTGGCCTCCAAGTCATGTCGTAACTTGATTTAAACAATGGAAAAGCATTAAAATCAGGGTTTTTTGAAGAAACCTGCATTAAAATGACGTCAAATATTCATGTTTGTAACTAATCACGCTAGATGACACTCGCGTTTGTGTCCAATACCTTTTCCACAGGCATTGACTATGTTCTATTTAAACAATGGTAATATTGATCTGAGGTATAGCCCTTATACTTGAATTAGTTCAGAATTGAAAGGGGATGATTCTCTCACATGGTTAAAGAATGCATCCCAAATATCTTATCTCAATGTTCTCAAAATCAAGTGGTTATTTTGGAGTTCTAATTTGGATGTGGGCGTGTATCAGAGTTTCTATGCTTATTGAGTTTGGCATTTCAATTTACCTGTCTGATGAAATTGTCATTGAAAGGAGGTGGAGAAACACTTTTGTTGACAAAAAGAATGGAGAACAAATATCCAGCCCTTCCATAGAGATACTCATTTGGGAGGTCTGACTGGATGTTAATGACATCTTTATTCAACGATCGCAGTCTGAGAAAACAAGAAATTAATTTGTGACAGCTGATGAAATTTAATGATGGTTTTCCGAAGAAAAAGCTAATATATGTATATTATGAACCATTGGTACCTTACAACCAGCTGCTCAACTTCTTCATGATTTCCCAACTTGTGGTTGACAACAATACCTATTGCTAGAGGGCCAGAATCGCCACATAAAAATGTATGTCTTCTATTTTTTAATTTATGAAGAGACAGAAGATTTCTGATTTCCTACAACATGGTAGTTCAGTTTTTCGAAAATGAGAAGTTTAGATTGAGATAACTTTCAAATTTTCTTTATTGTCAGGAACCTTTTTCAACTTGAGAAGAGCAATACCAGATGTTCCTGTGTAAACTGAGTAATCATTGATATCTAAATGTTGTAGTTTATCCAGTGTCCACTGCCATTTTTCGCTCACTCCTAGAGATATTTTACTATCTTTTTTTATCTAAAGGATAAAATTGTTAAGTCCTGTTTAGAGATCATGAAAAGGAACTCACCAAATAGTCAACAAGTAATGAATCACCCTTCGAATAATCTTCATAACAGTTTTTGAAGTATTTGGAAGGCATTTCTCCTTTCTGTTTCCAAAAATGATCATATAAATGTTTGCTAAAAAATCTATTAGAGAAAACTCTTTTACCAATTTTGTTTACAAATTACAATAACAAAAACAAATCAAATATATGAAAACGAAATGATAGACGGATGACAGGCAGGACCAAAGTGACAACCGGTTCCTTGATAGGGGGGATATGAAATGTCATCGATTTTGTCGGGCATCTTGTTTCGTCATTGTAGGGAAATTAAGGTGGCTATCCTGAGATTAGTGGCGCCATATTTGAATAACACTAAAAATCCCATTTTGTTGGATTGAATCAGAGAGTTCCCTAATGGTTGCCAACTTCGATTTTTGACTTATTTGTATGAAAAACTAGGAAACTCTGATTGGATTCTTTATACTTTCATTAGTAAGCAATGGAATTGTATAAGCCACATATTCAATATAAATTTCCCTGGATAAGGAATAAATGAGATATTCCAATCTAAAATATTTATCATTAATATCTCATTTATTCCATCTCAAGGGAAATTTTCATTGATTATCTGGCTTACACAATTCTATTGCTTACTAATAAAGGTATGGAGAATCCAATCAGAGTTTCCTAGTTTTCATACAAAAATCGAAGTTGGCAACCATTAGAGAACTCTCTCATTCGAAACCAATCGGTGGGAGTAAATTGAAAAACGTGCGAGTGATAAATACGTATTTGTTATCAATATATTCCCTATTTAGCACAAGTATCTCGAAGGCTTCTGAGAGTTTCAAAGTTGACAGAAATAAAAAAAATTTAACATTTTTTATAGGTTCTGAATGTTGGTCGTAGTTGATAATCATTATATCAAATGTGTAACAGGCCCTCTTTGCAAGAAAAGTATGTTTTATATGCATAAACACTTTTATGTTATAATGAAAAGGGTCACGTATGATGACGATGCCCTGTAAATATTTGGTTTCATATTATTTAAGCTAGGCTGGTGAAATTTCTTTCAAGAGGAAATAAAAATTCATTCTCTATGAACAAAAATGTCGAGACAAACGAAGTGGTTCAGATGAGTAGACTTTTTCACGATATATAAAACAATGAAGCATTCATTTAGGTCGCCGTACATGGAGTAAATATTCATTTTACAAAGGGTAATATGGATGGGACTCACGATGACACTTTCAAAGTGCTAAGTCCGAGGGGTATTTGGGGGTAAGGGAAGAGATCTGAGAGGCAGACAGCGGATAGAATTCTCTATTCCGTGGCGGTAGATAGAAGGTAACGCTGGTGAACGATTTTGGCCCTTAAAAAATATAAACACCCCTGGAACGTCGACTTACGGGAGTCAGAAAAAAAAACGAGGAGATGGTCTCGAGAGGCGGTTGGTGCGGTTGATCGAAGACCTACCGCGTTAATTAGAGTTTGCATCGGAGTTGAAATTTTAACTTCGGGATAATTAGTGCGAGTTAGATTTTTGGTTTGGTGGCGGTTTTGTCGTTGTGTGAACGAACTGATAGAAAATATTTTTCTGGTATTTGTTTGGACGAAATTGTTCCATTTTCCGGAACGAAACACTGAGCGCAGCTAGAGATTTGGTAAGTGAATTTTTTTGGGATTTTTTGGGCAAACTAGCCACAGCTACACTTTTCAAATATCGTGGGTGAACCTTTTGTTTGTTTTATTTGTTGTATCCCAGTCAACACACGGACATTCGATGGATATCCACTGGACATTCATTTTGGACATTTGGGATATCCAGAGGACATCCAGTTGACATCCGGTGGATATTTTATGGACGTCCGATGGATGTTCCGAGTGGAACAAGCTGGACGTCCATGAGATATCTCATGGATATCCCAGAAGGATATCTCATGGACGTCCACTCGGAACATCCATCGAACGTCCATAAAATATCCACCGGATATCAACTGGATGTCCTCTGGATGTCCCATATGTCCAAAATCTGGGATATCCATGAGATATCCTTCTGGGATATCCATAAGATATTGTTCACAGATATCCAAAAGATATCTTTTAGGGATTTTTTTAAATAAATAAAAATTACAATTATGACAAAACAATAATAATTTGAATTAAATAAAAACGAGAGGATAAAAAAATGTATTTATACTCTTAATTGACAAATAACATTATGATATTAAAAGAATAAAAAATGTGAATATATTATATTGTAATAATAAAATATTCTTTTTGATACCAAAAATAAATTAAAAACAGGCCACTCAGAGAATGACAATCTAGGTTTCTTCTTGGGGTTTTTCCTGTTTTTTCGAAGCTAGCAGATGTCTTTGTTTGGCCATTCAGCCAACTTTTTATTGCCTCTTCTGACATTTTCCTATATTTGCTGCCAGACCATTGGAATTAGCTGCGTCTGAAATTAATTGAGTAAACACTAATCCTATATATACCACATAAGGGAAGAAAATTCAAGCCGGAATAAGGAATAAATTTTCTAAAGATTGGAATAAAATCAAATTCTATTGAAGAATTTACTATGTGTATTCTTCATTATAGGCAGAACTTTATATGAAAAATGTTCTCATTACCTAGTAAAAGTTTAGCCAATTTGAGTTCAACAAAAACTCTTTTTTTGCTCCATACCAACTATATTCTGACGCAAAATCATTTGTTATATTGGATGAAAGACAACGTTTTATAAAATCATATAATGGTGAACCTCCAATTTTTGAAACTTCATCGACCTGAAAAATATATTTTTGATAAAAAGATAGGTAAAACATTATTCACTCACAACAGCTCTGAATTTCTCCCTGTTGTCCAAATACTCCACCAATTGTTTGATTTTCTCAAGAAACCAATGTGGAAATGATCAATTTCTACAAATATCGATAAAACATCCCTACATTCATCTTATCTGTTCGCATGTTTCATATTTGTTAGCGAGTCTATTAGTTTCATGAAAAGCATTTTCTGTAACTGAATTGAATACGAATCCATTATCCAAAGAGGAAACCTCGTCTGCAGATGACTTTGTTTGGCCATTCGTAGCCAACTTTGTATTGCCTCTTCTGACATTTTCCTATATTTGCTGCCAGACCATTGGAATTAGCTGCGTCTGAAATTAATTGAGTAAACACTAATACATTATACCACATAAGGGAAGAAAATTCAAGCCGGAATAAGGAATAAATTTTCTAAAGATTGGGAATAAAATCAAATTCTATTGAAGAATTTACTATGTGTATTCTTCATTATAGACAGAACTTTATATGAAAAATGTTCTCATTACCTAGTAAAAGTTTAGCCAATTTGAGTTCAACAAAAACTCTTTTTTTTGCCACATACCAGCTATATTCTGATGCAAAATCATTTGTTATATTGGATGAAAGACAACGTTTTATAAAATCATATAATGGTGAACCTCCAATTTTTGAAACTTCATCGATCTGAAAAAGATATTTTTGATAAAAAGATAGGTAAAACATTATTCACTCACAACAGCTCTGAATTTCTCCCTGTTGTCCAAATACTCCACCAATTGTTTGAATTTCTCAAGAAACCAATATGGAAATGATCAATTTCTACAAATATCGATAAAACATCCCTACAAGGTGCAGTTATATTATTCATCTTATCTGTTCACATGTTTCATATCTGTTAGCGAGTCTATTAGTTTCATGAAAAGTATTTTCTGTAACTGAATTGAATACGAATCCATTATCCAAAGAGGAAACCTCGTCTGCAGAACTATCAAATTCTATAACAAAAGAGTTGATGAATAATCAGAATTATTATTTTCAATAGACATTATTTCATTATCAGGAATGCATGATGTTGAAGTCGACCATTGACGAAATGGAACAGGCGTCATTTAGTGAAGTTTGTAGACTTTATAATACTCGTTCGGGTTCCAATTTTTATTTTTTTTTTATAAGTACATATCAGCCTTTTTGTTTGATATTTCTTTTGATGTTATCCATTTTCTCTCACCTAATTTTGGCACAAATGCATTGATTGAAAATAGTTTAAATATTATATTTCTACCACTTACCATCAAAATGTATTTGAAGGAATGAAAAAATCCAATTGCACAAAACCAAAATCCTCAAAATCCACGTGAATTAAACCAGGAATCAGAGACATAACTATGTAATGGAAAACCAGTAAAACTACAAAATTAAGCAAGTAAGGTTAAGTTTCTCTTTTGCACAAATCGCACAGCCAGCAATCACAGAACATGACAAATAAACTGCATGACGTGCATGATATGATATACGCGCTCTGCGATTGGTCACTGTCATGGCGGTAAGTTTAAATGACAAGACAAGAAAGAAGAAAAACTGAGTTAAAAATGAGTGAATCACCAGTCAACCTAACCTAACCTGACTAATCTTACGTACATATAATGTTAGCGATTTATCGAATATTCTTCCAAAATTGTTAATAAAAGCAGCGTTGGTCGGAGCTCTCATATAGTGCATTTCAGTACAGAACTTAAGAGTGCAAAACATTCATTATTTTATATTTGCTTCGGATATTTTATAGCCATCTGTAGAATATCTTCCAACGGTTCAGGAAAATGATTATTTTCATAAAGATACAAATTGTGTATGTTGAAGAGAGAAAAAAACATCGATATCCAAAATTCAGCTCGACATTTCCCAGATAACACATGGACATCCAATGGATATCCACTGGACATCTGTTATGGATATGCTGGATGTACTATGGACGTCAGGAAATATCCAAAGCATATACTATGGACGTCCAATGGATGTTCGGGGGGTACCAACCTGTACATCCATAAGGTATCCTTCAAGGATATCCATAAGATATTCCTGAACTATATCCATAGGATATCCATATAATATATCTTATGGATAATCTCTACGGATATCTTATGGATATCCATTTTAGATCCAGTCGGAAAACGAAAGATGAGAGTATTCTTGAAATGCTTCTATTCGTGTACGAGCATGGAAGAAACTCAGAAATTGATAATATCAAAATAAGTCTTGCAATTCAATCACAGCCATAATAACTGTGGATATTTTATGGATATCCATAGGATATTTGTTGAAGGATATCCATTCCAAATCCTTCGATGGATATCCAATGAATATCCATTTCAGATCCAAGGATATCCCGACCAGAATTGGACATAAAATGGATATCCATAGGATATCGTGTGTTATCTGGGGAGTTGATGAATAATCAGAATTATTATTTTCAATAGACATTATTTCATTATCAGGAATGCATGATGTTGAAGTCGACCATTGACGAGATGGAACAGGCGTCATTTAGTGAAGTTTGTAGACTTTATAATACTCGTTCGGATTCCAATTTTTATTTTTTATAAGTACATATCAGCCTTTTTGTTTGATATTTCTTTTGATGTTATCCATTTTCTCTCACCTAATTTTGGCACAAATGCATTGATTGAAAATAGTTTAAATATTATATTTCTACCACTTACCATCAAAATGTATTTGAAGGAATGAAAAAATCCAATTGCACAAAACCAAAATCCTCAAAATCCACGTGAATTAAACCAGGAATCAGAGACATAACGTAATGGAAAACCAGTAAAACTACAAAAGTAAGCAAGAAGGTTAAGTTTCTCTTTTGCACAAATCGCACAGCCAGCATGCCAGCAATCACAGAACATGACAAATAAACTGCATGACGTGCATGATATACGCGCTCTGCGATTGGTCACTGTCATGGCGGTAAGTTTAAATGACAAGAAATAAGAAAAACTGAGTTAAAAATGAGTGAATCACCAGTCAACCTAACCTAATCTGACTAATCTTACGTACATATAATGTTAGCTATTTATCGAATATTCTTCCAAAATTGTTAATAAAAGCAGCGTTGGTCGGAGCTCTCATATAGTGCATTTCAGTACAGAACTTAAGAGTGCAAAACATTCATTATTTTATATTTGCTTCGGATATTTTATAGCCATCTGTAGAATATCTTCCAACGGTTCAGGAAAATGATTATTTTCATAAAGATACAATTTGTGTACGTTGAAGAGAGAAAAAAACATCGATATCCAAAATTCAGCTCGACATTTCCCAGATAACACATGGACATCCAATGGATATCCACTGGACATCTGTTATGGATATGCTGGATGTTCTATGGACGTCAGGAAATATCCAAAGCATATACTATGGACGTCCAATGGATGTTCGGGGGTACCAACCTATACATCCATAAGATATCCTTCAAGGATATCCATAAGATATTCCTGAACTATATCCATAGGATATCCATATAATATATCCTTATGGATAATCTCTACAGATATCTTATGGAAAGATGAGAGTATTCTTGAAATGCTTCTATTCGTGTACGAGCATGGAAGAAACTCAGAAATTGATAATATCAAAATAAGTCTTGCAATTCAATCACATCCATAATAACTGTGGATATTTTATGGATATCCATAGGATATTTGCTGAAGGATATCCATTCCAAATCCTTCGATGGATATCCAATGAATATCCATTTCAGATCCAAGGATATCCCGACCAGAATTGGACATCCGGATATCCATAGGATATCGTGTGTTATCTGGGATGATATCTGAACCATTTTTTTTTGTTGTCTCGATGAATTATCACCAAACGGGTGAAGAACTTTAAATGTTGTTTTTTTTTCTTAATTTTATTTACTCTTTGAAAGCCGATATTTTTATTTATCCTCAGGGAGAATTACGTTTTTATATATTTTACGCTAAATCATTCACGGGGGTGATTTTTTTTTTCGTTATGGTGTAATTCTTTATCATTTAATGTTTATTTAATGTACCGTTAAACAGTTTATGTCGAGTATCATTGTCGGTAACTATACTGACAGCTTTTAACTTATCCCAACCTCAGTGACATTATTATAAAATAAGAATAGAAAAAGAAAGGAAAAATCTCAGAAAGAAAACAAAAAGAAATCTAGCATTTTATCAGCCTAGACGGCCCACGTCCCTAAGACGACTTAGGTGACTTTACCTTTCAAACCTAAAATAGTGCCTTGGTAAGAAAGAAAATAACAGAAAATTCGTCCAAGATAGTTTTTACGGTAAGTACTGATTTATCTAGGACCTTATCGAAAACATTCCAAAATAAAAAGGCTGCTCTTAATTTGTTTATTCTCTGGTGACTGTTAGCGGTGGAATTTTCTCTGTTAGTGACACAGAACATAGTTCTGTGGTTAGTGGTCGAAGAGGGAAATTTTTTTTGTGTTAAAAAAGAAATATATAATATATTCGCCCAACCACCCTAGGTTGAGTGTTACAAATGAGAGTTCTCTAATGGTTGCCAACTTCGATTTTTGTATGAAAACTAGGAAACTCTGATTGGATTCTTCATACCTTATAATAGTAAGCAATAGGATTGTATAAGCCATATTTTCAATGAAAATTTCCCTGGATATGGAATAAATGAGATATTAATGAAATTATTTTAGATTAGAATATCTCATTTATTCCTTATCCAGGGAAATTTATATTAGCTGGGTTCGGTAATGCGATTTTCTCTGTCCTAGAAGGTTGATGGTAGTTGACAGATAATGGTGAAATGCTATATCGTCTGCAACTTTTGCGGTAGCCCGGTCATCAAATTATATTTGGAGATGGTAGTGATGATGATGAGATACCAGAAAATACTTTATTAGAAAAATTAGAAAACTTTGCTAAATTAGTCGTTACGCGATTTAATGACATGCAGTCATGCAGTTTAAAAGACATTTCGAATAACTGTCTCAGCTTTTGAAGATTTGCTTAACAAACTCCATAAATTATCGAAAAAGTCTGTCACTTCAGGTCATCCTGAAATTCCTTTGGAAAAACAAGCACTAATTACGTTATGGAGCCACTCAAATATTGAGAGTTTTAGGTAACATAATTTTCTCTTTTCATATAGAGTAAAATTTTTCAATATCATTTTAATTTTTATGTAAATACAATTGATTTTTTTTGCCCAAATATAGAAAATATTGATCCAGTCTTTTGACATGATTTATTTCCTTCCTAAAAAAACAACAAAAACATAACCTTAAAAGTGAAATTAATCCATTTCGTCGACCAAAATGCTTGGAGCAAATGGATTTACCTCGGATCAATCTGATTGAATAAATGAACGGCGCAGATTTACCTCCCCTACCTCCAGACCTAATAAACGAACGTTCCAAATAAAAAAGATCAATCTGGATATGAATACCGAACTCGCCTATTGAATATGTGGCTTGTAAAATTCCATTGCTTACTAATGAAAGTATGAAAAATCCAATCAGAGTTTCCTAGTTTTTCATACAAAAATGTCAAAAATCGAAGTTGGCAACCATTAGTGAACTCTATCATTGAATGAACTGATGAGAAAGTAAATTCTATACAAATTACAAAGTTTAAAAAAAGGTGAAGAATCACATAATCTGAGATTTGAAATATATTTCAAAGATTCAAAGACTAATCTCAATATATCTGTTGTAACACCAGTTGAATAAATTGCACCCTTCAAAGAGAAATTCGTTCGTTCCTTATGTTGACATTATTCCAGAACCTCAGGTGCAAGAAGAAAGTGTCATTTGTAATGTGATTGATTTCTATTTTATTCTTAAATGTGTGAATGTGAAATGGGGTAAATGAATAAAATGATAGATAGATAAATATTTATTCATCCTTGAAGTTTACTCAAATATAAAAACTTATCAGACTGTAGTCACTGTCATTCACCCTGCCTTGTTCACAAAACTCACATTTCATCAACATCATTTATAATATTTTCAGAAATAATTTATGAGTATTGTTATTTATGATGTGAGTCAATGTTTTATTTTATAAATTTCGGTATCATTTATACATTGTTTCATAAATAGTAATTTACAATTTCTTTATGTAGAAAAAATTTAACATTTCTATATATCTACCTAAAATCCTAATTAAATGGTGAGTAGTGAAATTGTGCATATCTAATATTTTAAATAAAGCTGAAAATATCATTTATTTTTGCAATGTTCCATAATAATTTTGATAGTTAATTTTGAGTTTGGATAGTTCTTACACTTGGTAATGGGAACTTTTCTTTTAATTTTATTTTTTCCTTCCGATAATAGTTGCTGTACAATAGTGTTATTGCACAGAACTGTTCAATGAGTTTTTCTCATTCTTTGTAACGTTGTAAACAAGGGGTGGAAGGAGACTGTGAATCCTCATCTGAAATGGCATAAAGACCTATCAATATCAATCATTTCATAGCACCAGGAATAGAATATAATGAACAAACCATTATTTGATGGTAAATGATCGGCCATGGGTACAGATTCTAGCAAGTATCTATCTCCAGTGGAACTCCAACAGATTGATACAATATCACAGTGGACAGACCAGATTTTTACCAACACGTCTTGGTAGGAATAACTAAAAAGGAACAGCAGCATTACATTGTAATGTCATAGCAAAAATATTGGCTTTCAACAGTTTCAATCCAAAACCAAATTGATATGTTTCTCATTAGAACAGTTTGAACTCACCGTTGTTCTAAGCCTTTGTCTTGACTTTTCATGTACGAGAGATTCTTGAAGATTGGTTTAAAAATCTCTTTTATTAAAATGGTCTGAACAAATCCTGGAAAAATCAATAGGTACCCCAACGATAACTCGTTGAGGTACCCATACTACAGAAATTGATCCATTGCTGCTTTACTGTTCTTGGGGAATATATGAAACGACAATTTATCATCATACTCCTATTGTTGCAATATGAAACAAGTAATTTACAACTAGCAATACAAAATACAAGAAATAGGCATAATATTTTTATTATGGTTTATCTGCGCCACGGGCTTTAGTAACTTCATTTATTCGCAAATTGACGTAAATATAACCAAAGATAAGGGTCATGTCATAAGTCATAACCAACGATTTTCATAACCCCTACTCTTTAATATAACCAAAGATGCCAATTTTAGGATAGCCACCTTAATTTCCCTCCAATGACGTGTTCTCTACCAAAAGAGACTTAAATCGGCCATAAGGCCCAATAGGGCAGATGCAGTTGTCACCTGTCAGATGTCAAACAAGACTTGGGGGGACCAGAGGGACCCTATTCTCAAACCGTGACATATTTTGTCGCATGCGAGATATGCTCTTTGTCGAACGAAATCTGAATATTCTTATTATCAAATGTCGCATTCGCAAATTTTTGATAGACCAATTTTAGAATGGTCAAAGGCAGTCGACAATTTATGTTGAATGCGAAAATTTCAAAAGATGCTACATTTATTGGTTGGGTCCATTAGTTTATAGTAAATGTCAAAACATTCTTTGATACTTTTTCAGGGATTTTTGTTGTGAGAGAATGGCATCTTTAGTAACAGCTATAGAAACTTTAGAAAATCAGAAAATTTATCAGCGGCCTCAAGAGAGACGAGTATTATACAGGAGTGCTTTTACATTCTCATCTGAGAAAAATGTATTAAAACGTTCAGATTGATTAAAGAATTCACCGATAAAAGAGGCTCATTTTCTTTTTCTTGCATTACATTTTTTAAAGTTCGCTTTTGATTTTGGGTGCAATAATTTTTTTTGGCATCTCTTTCCATGTTTCTACTTTATTTATTCTGATGTAATCTTACTTCTTACTTCCAAAAGCAAATGCCATTTTATTTGTTATCATTATTTACGTTTTACAAAAGAGTAGGGGCATAGAACACGATCTAAAATCAAAAATTCGGTGTTGCCAGCTCATGTTATTCGACAAAATTCATCTCATGCGACATATATGTCGAACCCATTTGAGAATATCACATGCCAATGTTGTGCGACAATTTCCATCGACATATGTCGAATGCGACAAATCTCACTCGACATTCGAGAATAGGCCGCCAGGGTTCCTTGAAGAACTCTGCATTAAAATGACGTCAAATTTGCATGTTTGTAATTAATAAATAGATGACACTCGCGTTCAGAGTTATCTTATTAGTTAAAATTTAACAGCTTTTATTTAACTTGCTCTGTGTGTTTTAGGGTTAGGTGAGTACAAATCTTGCAAGCTGAATTAGAACCAATTCCTCTTATCCTATGGAATTGAAATTTTACAAGTTGGTTCAGTTCCGATGACAATACTTTAATGTCGAAGAAATGCCCCCCCCCCCCCCGAAAGCTAGATAGAGAATGCCTAGGGTTTCGGAAGATTTCTTGACGGATTTGGACGACAAAAATTACAGCGAAAAAAATAAATAGGTAAAGGGGGCTCGCTCCCTCCCACTTTTCTCGAAAAACGTTGGAAAACTCGCGAAATTAAAATCGGAAAAATAGTGAAAAATATCTGACCGTCAAATATTATGGTTTCAAAAAATGTCACCCCCTTGTCCCCCCTCAAAAGCTAGATAGAGAATGCAAAGAAATTCGGAAAATGTTTCAACAGTTTCGGACATGGAAAATAATTATAAAAAAAAAATTGATCAGGGAGCCCGCCCCCTTTTCTGTCACGAAAAAAAATGGGAAAACTCGCGAAATAGAAATTAAAAAAATCCGTAAATAATTAACTTTAAAATAACTTTTTAGAGTGAATTAAAACGCATCATTTTGTTACTTGTTGAGAGAATAAATCTTGGGGTAAGTTTAAATTCAATTTACAATAAGAAATACATAGATACTTCTCGCGACAAACTTTATATCATTTCACAACGTAACAAAATGATGGGTTAAATTCACTTTAAAATTTATTTTCTTCATTTTATTGCATTTAAATAAAAGCTTTTCTCTAAAAAGTTTATTATTTTTATTCAAATAATGATAATAATAAAAAGCATGTCAATCTGTAAAATACAAGATTGAGCGCCCACCCGTTTATTTCGAGTTACATACACTGGATACTCCAAATTCTCTGAGGTGGGGTGTTCACCTAGAAGACAGAGGCACCCTTTCAGTTGTTCAGACTCGCTTATCTTATCTATATTATAATAACGTGTGATATTGCCACTTATTCTTAAACGCTTGTAATAGTCTTTCAGGGCTTCACCTGCATTTCTATCAATTACTCTCATATCTTCTTGCTCGTTACATACCAACATGGCTCGGCTACCCGTTGGCTTATAAGATATTGGTTTTGAAAAATATCTCGGAATCTTACGGTTTAGAAAGTTCAATTTCGATCGAACTCGGTCAATATCTTCTTGCATATCTTCCAATGTATGATTAGCCGGGATTATCTCATCAGGGTTACAAAGTACTGGATTGTTTGGCAGACCACGCCAAATGCATCCTGGGATGGGGTTGTTAAGATAGAACTTTCGTCTGTATACAACTGGAACCCTCTCATCAGCTAGCGATATTACAGTTTGTTTCAAATTATCATATGTTATTTGTTCAGCCCTCAGATCAATAAGTAAACAGATTGGCCTGATGCTATGTAAACATCATATTCACTGAACCGAAGATAATTCTTGCGGAAACTGTTTTGTTTCGGGTTTTTGACATTCGAACCAAAACACAACACCTCTAGCACAGTGCCGTGCTTTTTTAAGGGGGTCAAAATTACTTATGCAGTACCTGTGAGCTGCAACAAGTTATGTCGCAGTTTTGTCTTAAAATTCCTAGGGTCGATAAATAGCCGGGGGTTGGCAGCAAATAACTTTTTATCAAAATTTGGGGATTCAAGATAGCGGATTAGTTTTGTGATTTATGATGATATTCTTTAGTTGGATTCTAGGAGTTTTCAGCTATAAAAAATAAAGCAGTATTTATGGTCTAAAGTAATTAATTCGAGAAATTTAACAAGTTCCTTGGCTATATTTCAAGTTTAGTGCCTGGGGATTTATGTTGTGTAGATCAAGTTTCAACGAATTAATACGAATAAATATGGACCAGTTGCATAAAGCCTTCTGTTAACGTAGGTAACATAACTGGTGAGCTTAGACATGCGTTGCCATAGTAATCATCAAATCAAATATTTATTTGTCTGTTAAATTCTTTATGCAACTGGCCCCCGGTAGCTGCCCAGAGGAAATGCCCGCCGATAATCATAGATGGGACGATCAGGCTGGACAACCCAACGAAGTTAATGCTCCAGCAGGACTTGGATGAGAAATTAGCCTACAAATATACTAACATGTCCTCGCTCATCTATGCGAAGTCGGCGGCAGACCACTCAAAGTTGGAAGAAAGATTAAAAACGGCAGAAGTGGAATACCACACTTTCACTCTACCGGGGGAAAGAAGACATGCTTTCATACTGAAGGGGCTGGACGATAGTCCGGACATCTCCAACATCAGGGACGACCTGGCTAGCCAAGGCCTGGAAACCTACGGGATTACCCCAATTAACAACACAAGACGTCAGCTGTACTTAGTACAGACTGACAAAAAGGTAACCGTAGGTTTCCTCAACAAAAACATAAAGGAGATTGATGGAGTGCTGGTGAGGTGGGAGATCAGGCGTAACAACCGATCTGCCACCCAGTGCTATAGATGCCAAGCTTGGGGCCATGCACAGTCAAACTGTAATAGACCAGTGAAGTGCATGAAATGCGCTGGTGATCACTGGTCAAGAACATGCCCCAAACCTAGAAGCACACCAGCGGTATGCTGCAACTGCGGAGGTGATCACACTGCATGCTCCGAGCAATGTGCAGCATACCAGCTCTATCTGGAGAGCCAGGAAAAGAGGAAGCCGGTCCCGAAACCCAAATATGTGCCAGCCCCTCCAGTACGAGAAAACGCCTGGGAAAAAAGACAACAGGAAAGAAGGAAGAGCGAAGAGGAGCAGCGCCACAGGGTAAATCCTTCCCCCACCCCCATCCCCAATCCCCCCCAACGACTGCAGCGGGCAAACAACAACGTCGCAGCACCAGTCTCAGCTTCTGCCACTACCAACGCAGTGAGTGGCTACATGGAAAGGCATCAGGCCATCCGAGGCCTGATCAACACCGAAGGCATATTGCGGGCCATGGATGATATCATCGAGGGTTTGAGAGAGGCCCGGGATGACAGCGAAAAATTCCTTGCCTTCTGGAGGGTAATGGAAAATATCCAGAGCTACGGAATATAGATGCCACTGAAGGTATGCATGCTGAATGTGAATGGGATTCGCAGCAAGTATCATCTAGTTCAGAGTAGCGAACCTCATTCTCAGACGCAAGATCGACATCATGCTTCTGTCCGAGACTGGACTCCAACCGGATCATAAACTAAGGTTCAGAGGATTCTCCACCATCAGGACAGACAGGCCCAACGCCAGATTAATCAGGCCCAATGCAATGAGAGGGGGCGGAGAAGCGATTCTTGTTAGGACCAGTATACCGCATATGATCCTACCACAGCGGAATACGACCATCGAACACGCTGGAATCCAGCTGGAAAATGGCACCAGGATATATGCGGTATACAACAAACCAAGTAACACCATGACGGCCATGGATGTGGATAGCCTTTGCAGCAGCGGGTACAAAGTGCTGCTGGCTGGGGACTTCAACGCGCGGAGGCCTGAATGGAACTGCTCCAGCCAAAATCCAAATGGCAAGGTTCTCTGGGAGTACTCCCTGAACAACAACGTAGTCATAGATCATCCAGATTCACCAACGCATTTCCCCTGGAACGGCGGAAACCCGTCAACCATCGACCTGGTAGTAAATAAAAATGTCGCAGACATTACGGAGCTCCGAACAGCTCCTGAGTTCATATCGGATCATGACCCTGTATTCTTTTCACTTGGTGGAGGCCAAAAAACCAGGAAGGTGAAAACCCTGTATGATTACAGCACCACCAACTGGAAAGAATACAGGAGACTGATGAGTGAAAACACCACAATCACTCCTAACATCCCTGAGGATAGGTTAGACGAGGAGACTCAGAAGCTGATCGACAACATCGTGAAAGCACGTAATGTCACTACCAGGAAGAAGGTTGTAAGGGAAGATAGAGATCTTCTCCCGGACCATATCCTTGAGCTCATTCGGATGAACAACCGAGAGAGGAAGCACTGGCAAAGCACCAGAAATCCTATCCACAAAGATAATATGCTCTCTCTCGGGAGGGAAATCAACACCCTGATCCAGGAGCACAGGGATATGGCCTGGAAGAGGAAACTCGAAAGCCTAAATGTGGGCGACGGCTCCCTATGGCGTATGTCCAAACGCCTCCAAAAGAGGTTCAAGGACATACCAGTCGTGGGGGACGGTCGCACACATGGATGGACCGAAAGGGGGAAAGCAGATCTGTTCGGAGAGTACTTCCAGAGTGCCTTCCAGGCAGGTGCCGACTCCACACAGGAACACGAGTCAGTTTCTAGGGAAGCTAGAGAATTCAGTGGCCGGTCAAATATCACCATCGACAGGAGAGCCTTCTCGAAGCTGGTAACCAGCTACGAGGAGGTTCAACAAACGATTAAAAGGCTCCCTAGAAATAAGGCACCTGGCATGGATGGTATTGGGGCAGTCCTATTGAGAAATCTGCCGAGGAAGTCCCTAGTTCAGATAATATACATAGTCAACCACATCATTAAGTATCAGCACTACCCGCTCTGCCTGAAGCAAGCGGAGGTTATCCCCATCCTAAAACCGGGAAAGTCCGAAGCAAGGGTCGAGAGCTATCGCCCAATCTCATTGCTGAGCAATGTGGCCAAGTTGGTGGACAGAATCCTACTGAAAAGATTTGTTGACCTTGAGGGAGACCTCAACCTCATCCCGCCGGAGCAGTTCGGCTTCCGAAGAGGTCACTCCACGACCTCCCAGGTGGCCAGAATTGTCCACGAGGTGAGGGGGGGTTTTCAACAAGGTCTAAACACGGTTATGATCCTGTTGGACATCCAAAAAGCCTTCGACACCGTCTGGATAGAAGGTTTCATGATGAAGATGCTGCGAGCAGGCATGCCAGCCCACATGGTTAAACTGCTGGAATCGTACCTAGTCGGAAGGTCCTTCAGGGTGATAGTCAACGGAGTCAGTTCCGCAATGAGACCAGTCGAAGCAGGAGTGCCGCAGGGTTCGTGCTTGTCTCCACTGTTGTACTCGCTATATACGTATGACTTCCCAATGTCCAACCAGACTAGCACGGCTGTCTACGCAGACGATACTGCAATCTATGCGCAAGCGCTGAACAGCGAGGCAGCCGCGCAGTGTGTGCGAACTCACTTGGAAGAGCTAGTCATACCGTATATGGCGAGCAACAAGATAGTGATAAATCCGGATAAAACAGAGCTGGTGAACTTCTCACGGAGATACAACAACCGGGAGATCCGTGGGGGGATCACAGTTCTGAATAAACGGATTGACGAGTCGGACTCTGTGAGGTACCTTGGAGTACAACTGGACAGGCGTATGACATTGAATAAACACCTCAGCTTGGCAGTTCAGCGAGGAGCGACAGCGGTCCGAAGGACCTACCCGCTCATAGCGAGAACGGCCAAGCTGAGTCAAGAAAACAAAATCATGATTTACAAGCAGATAATCAGGCCTGCAATGACCTACGCCTGCCCAGTGTTCTGCAGCGTCTCCAAAACTGGAGAGGATGCAGAGCAAAGTACTCCGCATCGTCACAAACAGTGACAGGTACATTCGGCTGGTTGATTTGCGAGAGCTGGCCAACATCAACTCACTAGAAGACCACATAAAGACCCTGTCAGATAAATTCTACAGGTATTTCATCCTGGAGAGCCCACTGACTAGGAACATAACAGCAGTGGAGAGCCCACCACAATGTGAGGTGGAAGCACGGTGGCTTCCTATACCAGGCACTGGATATTTTCCAGGAGAATCCAGAAGATGAGTGAAACTTAAACCACCAGACACAAGGACACAATGAATACAACCCGGTTTTTCGCTGTTTTTATCCGGGAGCCTCTCGAAAACCCACGAAGGAAAATCTGATAACCTGATGTCTTACAAATAACCCATAAACTCACCTGCATAACTTGGAGGAGGCAGGAACCATCTAAGCTGAGACTAACCACATTCAACAGATCCCGCCCACACAACACCGTGGGGCCTGTCCTAGGACAGGAGAGGATAGGTTTGCCCGCCCGCTGGAAGCCCCAGATGGGCAGGATAGAACCCCAACTCCGGAGCAGTCGAAATTCCCTCCCTTACCTCTACCCTGTGGCGGTATCGGATAGTTTTAGCTGTAGCTTTTAATCTGTTGTAATGTGTGCCTTATTTTATATTAGTAATTTAATCAATAAATATTTTTGGATTGGATTTTTGGATTGGCCCTATGAGTTAAGAAACCTTCTCCAACATCTATAAATAAATTGCTCATTCTGTTGAGTATTATCCTTCCTAAATTTTGGACCAGTTCATTCATATGGCAAGTACCAGTCAGAAAACAACTACTCTCCTGGCTAAGACCACGACGGGGATTGAATTAAATCTAACAGATACTTGTGCAACGTTCCTCAAAGCATCAGAGAACGCAAGTGCAGGTGTTTTGTGTTGATGAAGTGTTGTTAAAATTTTCCTGTGTGTTTTCGTGGTTTTTGTCCTGCTTAAACAACTTAAAGTTACATTTGGAATATTTTTCAAAATAGTGCAGTGAGACACAATGTCGAAATACTGCTTTGTTTTCAAAACAAATGATAGTAAGCAAACATTCCACAGGCGAGGTTCCAGTGGCGTCAAATGCCCGATACAAATCATGCAATCAAACGTATTCGTCAAATATAATATTGGAGGACAAAGAAACTCATTCAAAATTACAGATAAGAAAAGCCTATGGCAAAATGGTGAATGCCTCAATGTTTGTTATAAATATCTGTAAGCAGGGGGAAAAAACATTGAAGCTTATGACAGGAAAATTGAATTTATTTTCCAATAATATTGATATTGTTAAAATTCTAACAGTGAGGACAATTAATGATATACCAAAGGACTTGCTTGAAAGTTTTGGAAATCATTTCTTCGAAGAAGAGCCTTTATCAAACCATAGTAATGCCTTGGTAAAGGCAATACTTCAAAAAAATTTCAAAATCCGAATATACCATGAATTGTCAATAAGCGGAACTGACAAAGTAGAAATGGTAATGTCTCTTTTGACAAAGACAGTTTTATTTAAAAATCAATAAATACCAAGTGTTGAAATCCTCATGTACTGACCCTAATAGCACACTATGTCCCAGGGACGTCCCTATTTGGTACAAATCATGTCCGAATGTCCGGGACTTAAAATCATTGTCCATGGGACGTCCGATTCAGTGCATTTTCATGAATTTCCCCAAAGGAATTCCTATGGATGTCCCAATCGGTACATCGTATAAAACGTCTCTGCGAGGACGTCTTTGGGATATCTTGGATCGGATATATTTTGTAATGTTTACTAGGACATCCATCGGACGTCCTTGTTAGTAGGTATTCTGGCATGTCTTTGAAAGGACGTCCCATGGTTGTCCTGGTACGGGACATTTAGGAACATCCCGCATGAATGAATATTGGACGTCCCAATTGGTTAATCTTAGAATATCTCCCTGCGAGGACTTCCTTGGGATGTCCTGGTTCGGATATATTTTGTAGAATTTTCTAGGATATCCATTGGATGTCCTGGTTGGCATGTATTTGGCATGTCTTCGAAAGGACTTCCTATGGTGGTCCTGGTACGGGTACATTCTGGAACGTCCTTGATGGATGTACATCGGACGTCATCCCAATCAGTGAATTTCAGAAAATGTTCCAGTGAGGACTTCCTTGGGATGTCCTGGATTGAACATTTTTCGGAATGTTTCCTAGGTGCATCCATCCAAAGAATACATCCCAGCTAGTGGTTTTACAGAAGAGGTATAAAATGGATCGCATATTTACAATAGGGCTAAACATTACAGCGAAAACAACCCATCTGAAATAAAACCCTTTTCACTATCATTGAGGTAATCAGGGGCCATATTCTCGAGTTTGTGTTTATGCCAATAAGATTCACTGTTTCACAACAATGAAAATAAAAAATTTATGTTTGTCTCTCTAGTTCGTATACGGATTGAAACCGAACAATTCCTCTATGTATGGATTCCGTGCATAAAGTTGTTTTCTGTGTTTTGTGTTCTGTGTTCAAGTGGAGTGTTGACGAATTGACAGACAATTGTTGAGTATTTACCAGCTATGGCGGCATTTCTATCGTCTTTTGTGATAATTAGTTTAGTGACTGTTCTGTAAGTTATTTTGTGTTCATTCAGTGTAGTTATATCTTTAAATGAAAATAAAAGTTTTGTTATACTATTCAATAGTTATTACTAACCTATTCAACACTGTTTTGAAAAAGATGTTTCCGTAAGACAAGTAGAGTTGTGTGTATCCTTTAAACATGTACAAAACCGAATTGAATGACTCTGGGAGAGTGCTGAGCTTACCTAGTAAGTAAATCTGGTTCCATCCAAATTGTTATCTCCAGTAATCCACAACAATATCATAATCTTAGTCCTGAAAGAGATGTAGGAACAAACACATGTGATAATTCTGCACATCCAAAGGACGTCCCAGATGTACTTTCGATTGATGTAATTCGGGGACGTCCAATGAACATCCCAGGTGGATGTCGATTGAATATCCTCATAGATCGTCCAATTTTGGTGAGAAGTCGAAACATTGGTACTTCCCACGGATGTCCAATGGACGTCCGCGGTACCAATACTGCACGTCCTAAGGACGTACCAATATTGCACGTCCTAAGGACGTCCAAGATGTACTTTCGATTGATGTAATTCGGGGACGTCCGATTAACATCCCAGGTAGATGTCCATTGGATATCCTTATAGAACGTCCAATTTTGGTGAAAAGTAGAGACATTGGTGCTTCCCACGGATGTCCAATGGACGTCCGCGGTACCAATACTGCACGTCCTAAGGACGTACCAATATTGCACATCCTAAGGACGTCCAAGATGTACTTTCGATTGATGTAAATCGGGGACGTCCGATTAACATCCCAGGTGGATGTCCATTGGATATCCTTATAGAACGTCCAATTTTGGTGAGAAGTCGAGACATTGGTGCTTCCCACGGATGTCGAATGGACGTCCGCGGTACCAATTTTGTACATCCTAAGGACGTCCCGAATGTCCTGAGAGGATGTCCTATGGATTACCATCGGACTTCATGGTGCTATTAGGGAATTTCAATTATATTACGGGGTTCCTGAGGGTGCCAGGAACCCTGAGATGAAGAAAAAGTGCAAGTAGTTTTAAAGCCAAAAGTTGTGTGGTGTCATCACTGAATCCTTATAAAACACAATGGGTGCGTCTAACAGCGTGCAGCGGTTGCAGCCGCTTTTACGCTTCACGTGATAGACGGCTGGCAGCTCTTGCAGCCGCTGTGGATAAATAAAGCACTTTATTTTCCGCTGGATTTATTTGAAGCGGTTCAGCGGCCTGTAATTTGACATTTGATGGACCGTCTAGTAGACTCATGGAGCGCTTTTATGCTTCATCCAGAAAAGCGCTTTTATGCTTCATCCAGAAAAGCGCTTTCCGCTTTTCTCTCATAGACACAGCCAATGCATTGATTTAACCAATTTGACTGTTGACAGATGACAGACAGCTTGTCACTTTGAAATAGTTCGATTGTTGACAGGTGACAGCTAGTCACTTTTATTGGATAGTTTATGGTGGATTTGCAGCAATCATAAGTCATAAGTCTGGTTGGAATATACGGACCAACCAATCATTGACGAATATTCTTCCTTATGACTCAAGACTTATGACTTATGATTGCTGCATAAATCCACCATTACTTTAAACCATGAAACTACATACATCGACGATACGGTGGCCGGGTTGGCTCACCAGTGACTGGCAGACAAGTGACACCGCACACGGCCACTTCCAACATGTGCACACGTTCACTTCCAACATGTTGGAAGTTGACAGCGTTATGGTGAGTTCCCAATGCATCATTTTTTTTGCTTCGCGCATTCTGATTGGCAAATTCCCGACGCGATCACCAATTTGGCAATCGGAATAGTTCGAACCCAATGAAACTCTGAATTGGCGTCTACCACATCACCATTTATTATTTTTGTCTTATTAGCAGAGCCGGCCTTAGTGAGCGCGAGGCCTGGGGCCAACTTGTTTTGCGAGGCCCTCATATATTTTATTTATTAATAAATTTATATTTTTATCCTTTGAAGAAATGCTCAATGTTCTCATTTATTCACCTTCCCCTTACTACCTCTCGAATGGCATGCCTACTAAATATATGTTCAAAATATAAAATACATAATTTAAATCAATAATTTATTTGGCGGGAAAAACACTTTTGAATGTTTTGATAATATAATAACTAATACTAGATAAAATAATATGAAAGATGTAACAAAATCTAAACAAAACAATATATAGTATATTACGTAATATACCTATCAATAACGAAAACGAAAATAAAACTCTGAATATTCAAACGAAACATCAAAACAAAACTCATAATAAAATAATAATTTGAATTCTTTCACTGAGTGAAAATGAAACATGAAACGTACATGTGAGACTCATGAGATCTTATGAAAAAATCACCCGCCTAGCTTTCATTTTCGAAAATTCATCTATAATGGTATCAAACTCCAGCCTCGCACTTATATCAGACTCTATCGATAATGTGGCTAATGAACTTAAACGATCTTGAGACATGGATGTGCGTAAGTAAGTCTTGATTAATTTCAGACGAGAAAATGACCTTTCCGCACTAGCAACTGTAACAGAAATTGTTAATAGTACCCTATATGCGATAAAAGTATTGGGAAACGGATTTCCCATTTCGTTCAGTCGTTTCAACAAGTCAATTGCAGTAAGTGTTTCTGGTGGCAAAACTTCTCTCAAAATTCTTAGTTCGATGAATAGTTCTGCTCCATCTACATCCCGATGTTCCCCACTACTGAGATACAAATCCAAATCGAAACAGCATTTTTTCAGCTCTTCATCAGTAATTTGTCGCAATTTTGAAATGTTATATAAAAAACCGAAATGTTCCGAGAACGCCTTCATTTGGGTGAAACGGGTGTTTATTGCTTCGATAGCAGTGTCCAAAATTGGAAAGAAATACTCTATCTCAAAAGTGTCTCTAGGTGTTCTGTTTGAACTTATCGGGTCGTCGTCACCCTCATAGCCAAACAATCTCTTTTTCTTTCTAATTCTTGATTGCGTGAATTCAGGATTAACTTCCAATATTTCAGCAATTTCTTTCGCATCAGTAAGATAATAAATCTGTCTGCAACTACATAAACACGATCACGTTAATGTCGTCAATATAGACTATAGAGTATAGGTACACGAAATGAAGAAATATTCAGTTATTTAGAACTGTTAAACATAAATACGAAACTATGATGTTGAACGGCTGAACGCAACTAATGACATGTCGTGTTCTAACACGTGATCATCCTAAATGTAGATAGGCGGGACTGGCGGGAGAGTTGTAGAGCCTAAAGTACAGTTCCGTACTTAGTAGGTTGGTTCCTTCCTGTTAAAGAAAATCAGGCGTTGCGAGCATTATCAGAATTTCAGTAGTAGCAGAAAATTTATAACGTGTAAATTTTTTTTAAAAATTGTATTCAGTATGATTTTATTAACGAAACCTTCGGTAGCGCGAGGCCTCTAAAGGCGCGAGGCCCGGGGCCGGCGCCCCGCTTGGCCACCCTTAAGGCCGGCTCTGCTTATTAGGTACTTTCTCCATTTTTTTGTCCAATTATCCGCTTCAATTCTAATCACTCTTGTCTATGACTCTATGACCATTAATTGACCAATTTATGACCATCGACCAAAGAGTAGATTTTCATGACTTTATAGACGAGGAAAGTGTGTCTTCACAAATGTCATTCTTGTCAAAAACTGATTCCAAATAAAGAATTTTAGTAGACTTTATCTGTTGATGATTTGCTGCCTTGCTCATTAGTTTGTGTTTGGTTGGTTGTATGTTGTTTTCTTAGGCAGAAGAAGTTGAAAAATCTTTACGGAAATATATCGGACAAGCTGATTTGAATTCTACGGAGGTTTGTTTGGAATCAGTTTTTGACAAGAATGACATTTGTTACGTCATCACTTTTCTCGTCTATTAACTTTCACTTTTGATATAAATATTTCTGCTCTCTGAAACAGAAAGCTTGCTTTTTGTGATCTGTGGAATCTTGCTCCTGACAAAAGAACACTCTCTGAGCTTTGCTCGGGACAAACGAACGACCTATTATTGCTAAATTCAGCATTTAAATCAAAATCATTGTGAGCATGAAAAACGAACGCAAAAACGCATGGGGAACTCACCCTAACGCTGCTATAGGCTGTGTCAAGTCACCGGTCGGACAAGGCACGCGCGTTCAGTATGAAGTATGACGATGAGTCGGACCGATCAGATGATTGAAAATATTGGTCACATACATACAGTTCTAATTAGGTCGTCAAGTCAACCAAATGACCGCGCTGGTCTAATCATATTGGTCAGACCGGAGACTTGACTCAGCCATAGTATTTCAACTTCCAACATGTTGAAAGTGAACGTGTGCACATGTTGGAAGTGGACGTGTGCTGTGCCACTAGTCTACCAGTAACAAGTGAGCCAACCCGGCTTCCGTACTTATGTGCTTGGAACATGGAAGAAAGAACTAACCTCTTCTTCTTTTAATATATTTCCCTTCCACTTCATGGGACGTTACAAATGTAAATGTACTAAAAACTGTACCAAATTGAGGAGTTTTACTGAAAATGTACTAAAAATGGCATTGTAACACTAGCGTACTAAAAAAGAGTTTAAAGTACTAAATTTAGTACGAAAGTACTAGTTCTGGGCCAGAACTTCTGGCAGCACTGGACAGGCAACAGGCTACATAACTACTTTACAATAAAATGCACGGCATGAGCGTTCCGTCCAATGCTAGGTTAACAAAATTTAGTTGGGATGTTTTGTGTAGTAGAACAAATGACTATACAATAAAATGCACGGCATAAGCGTTCCGACAATGAGAGATTATTAACAATTTGTTAAATCGCAACAATTTTGAATGGTGATTCTGTCTACGTAAGGTTACTCAGGAAATACGTATTTCAAATAACGAATAACGTTTTTAAAAAGACAAAAAATAATTTATTTGAACAAGTTTACAATTCAATGGTTATATCAAGACTGAATAAAAAGTTCATTCGCATTCGGAATGAAAAATATGAAGTTAACATTTTACTGAAATACAATATATCTGCTTCTGCTGAGTCGACGCTTCCTGGATGGTTGAATGTACGGAGCGGACAGTGACCGGTACGTAACTCAGGTTCAAAGAGAGTAATGTAACAGGAGGGTTTGACAGGCTCTAGCCAATCAGAATCTTGTAGCATCGACGCGTCATAGTGACGTACTTGGACATGAGTACAGAGTCGAACCTTCGAGCAATAAAAGATATAGAGAGGGCTTCTTTGTCTCTTTCTTGAAAGCAACATACCCGACGTTGTTTACAAACATCTCAGCCCGAATCATGTTAAAAATGGGCATTGTCGGATATATCCGTTCGCACTCGGGGACCATGTTGGAATTCCATGTTATATTCACTCTTAACTTGGCTATCATGTTTGTTTACGTCCGTTTACGACTTATTTGTCGTCTTGTCAAATCAAACCATGGGCGTCGCAGCATGGTAATCATGGCATAATCCCGATTTTGAGACAAAAATACAGTTAGCTACATAAAACATTGTTACTATTTGAGTCGACCTTAAAAACGATTACCTATCAATAATTCGGAAAAAACTTGTTGCAGTGAAGGTACACTAAAAAGTAAATGAGCAATCTCAACTCTGTCTTGTTGGAATGTCTTTCGATTATTTAAAACATAGCGTCGTTAATACTGCAATACGAGCTATGTCACGAAACATTTATTTCATAGGAGACTGTAAAATGATAATATAGGTACCTACTACATAAACATTTCTACTCGCGATTATTTTATACTTCGAATTCCAAAACAATGACCGGTAGAAATTCTTATGTAGTAGTTTTTTTTCTTTGGTGTTTTGGCATCGACTGCTATGGTCATTAGTAATTATAATCTACAGTCTTCTGTAAAATGAATGTTTCTGCTCGTACTGCAGTATCAACGACGATAGGTAGTTATGTGATACTTTTTTACTTTGCATTTGTTGTACATGGAATTTACTTCACTGTTCTGCAACTATAACATTATAATAACTTGGCAGTTATGTGTGTGTGTGTGTTTGAAATGTATGCTATTTTAGAGGAATTCGTGATTGTGAAACCGATGATATGGACACAGATGATACCAGAAGATAGTGTTTAAAAGTAGCAACGAGAACTATAATCCAGTCTGATACAAAAAAATTAGACTACTCTAGCAAAAGAATAGAATAGAAGAAGAATTTTAATTTGTTTCAAACAGGACAGACGATTTACAATAAGGAAGTCATCGCTCCACCATGTGAGCAAATCAAGACTACATCAAAATAGAGCTGTTGTTTGGTATGTCTGCAGAGATGTCTTCAGAGATAGATGTCGACCCCTATTTAACTCATAAACTTTAATGACTCTCACCTGTTTGATGTTTAAGAAACAGAAGTAAAATAATAACTACATGAAAAATTCTCGTTTTCCTACCAGGCAAACTTGTAATATCGATCGCTACCTGAGCCTAACTCTACATAAGTAGAGACATTACTTTTTGACAACTCTAAAACGCTTTTTGATTATCTGCCCCAGGATACCAATAATCCAAATTCAGAAAAAATATAAAGAAAAGAGTTAAAGAGCTAGTAAGGCTTTAACTACACTTTGGATGAGTATTTCAATGATACACTTTCAACATAAATTTTAATGTAATATGTTATGTGTATTATAGTTTATGTGTAAATCCTTATGTGTATTATAACGCATGTATATCATATTTATAGTGTAGGTATAGTGTATAGTTTACTGATGTGATCCAACAATTTGAATATATTTACTTTTTTACTTCAGCACTTTCTTTTTCAGTACCTATTTATGACTTTATATTGTATGCTTTGTCAGCAAGAATCTAATTTTTCGCACAATACAGTATTTTTGATTGACATCTTGACAACACACGTCCACACGTTCTTTCTAACCAGGCATGTTGTCGTCTAGAGATAAAAATATAACATGAAAAAAAATTATCAGCACGCCGCCACTGGTTCTAATCTTACATCCGAATATCATAACAATAACAAATCTCCCCCTCCGAACTCGAAGGTTACCCCTCACCCACAATCTATCACAAAGGATAGTGATATGCAGCTTTCATAACAACATGTGTTGTTTATATAGAAATGGCACCTCTATATATTTTATTGCTCGGAGAGTCGAACTCGAACCAAGAAACAAAACTGTCACATGTAACTCTCATATACCGCTTCCGTCCTGCGTTGGTTTGTGAAAACCTTAATGGTTTTACTATACGGGGCACGACATACAGTGCGGCGTTTTTTAGTCCCCCCTCTTAACTTTTTAACGGTTTGACTTACCAGATATGGATCAATAACCGTTTTGAATGATATTACCGATAGGACTACTTTTTGAAATAATATACATTTTGATCACTTGATAGGGGGCCGCGGCAGGAGGGGGCGGGTCATATCAATTTAAAAATATCAAATGGCATGGGGGTCAAGTGATTCATCGTTGAAAAGAGAATTCTCAATCCTCCTTTCAACCATTCTACATTTTTTTAAATTTCGTTGATTTTTTTTACCATCTGCACCCTTATCTCGATAAACTTGAACGGTTTGATGTGGAGCAATGGGATAAAATATTTTGAATGGTATTACCAATACTAATTTTTGAGAGAAGATACATTGCAATTACTCGAAAGATGGCGCTGGGGGCACATCAACTTGAAAATTTTGATGAGCAAAGAGACCAAAATTGTGAAAAACAAAAAGTTAAAAAAAATATATGGTTGAAAAGAGAATTGAATTCCCTTTTCAACGATGTGTAATTTGACCCCCACTCTGCTATTGAAATTTTTTAATTGATGTGCGCGCCCCCTCGCACCCCCTAACTGGCAATCGCAATGTCTTTTATTTCAAAAAGTAGTATCGGTGATATCATTCGAAATGGTTTTTGTTCCATGTTTTTACGTCATACCAAAGAGTAGGTTATACCGTTCAAATGTTAACGGGGGGGACTAAAAAAAGCCACACTGAATATAGATATTCAACCACAGAACTCATACTCATGCATAACCTAGCTACATTCATTTGTGAAATGATCCGAACAAATTTTGTATATATTTGGTTGAGACCATTCCAAATGTAGATCACATCTCAAGTTCTTGGTCCACGGAATCATTCTCTGAAATTAGCTTTCGGAAATCTGAAAAGGTTCTTATATTGTAGGGACATTTTTAATTTTAAATGTTTTCCAAATACTTACTAATGGAATGTACTGTTTTCCTATTTTTTCCTTCTCCAAGAATTACCACAATCCTTAACAAATTACCCCATCGTATAGAATGGCCAATTTAAATTATAAACAATAAATAATTTTTTATTCTTTAATAAATCGCCCAAAACACCAAAAGAATCAAAACTGACAACGCTGCTCTGTTTACAAACAAACTGGCAAACTGACTAGACATACGTCTTATTTACTACTCATTTGCTCTTGAAGGTACAAGAGATAACGTATGTGCTTCCTTAGTGAAATTTGTCCTCTTTACGGATGCCCACGATTTATTCAAGGAGAGTAGCTGAGGATACATAAAGCGCGTTCTAGTCATAAGATATAATTACGAGTTCTGTGTATCCAACATACGGAAGGTATCGCGGTGACGTCAAATGAGATTCTACATTGCAACATAGAGGGAATGGGCCATCCTCTACACGTACTTGGTGGAATACTGAAAAAATACGGTTATTTCCGGGCATATTAAAGGTGATGTCCAACCGTAGCCTCATTTCTGGTTTTCAACTCAAAAATTGCACAGTTCTTCATGTGCCCGCCATCTTAAACAGGCAATATAATGTTGACTTCCTAATAAGATAATAACAAACTCATAATGAACTATAATCAGGCCCGGTCTGGCTCCATTGGTGGCCCTCGGCTAGACGGTGATTTGAGCCCCCCCGCCGAAAATAAAACGATGACACTATGCCCTCTCACGGCAAAATAGTTAGCCTATGTTTGCTGCATGCGGCAAACGTGGTTTTAAATAGTTTTAATTTTATTATAATTTGGTTGAAATGAATAATTTTGCTAAATATTTTACAATGCAATTTAAAGGTCTTATCTTAGCAATATTATTTGCTAAGCGCTAAGGTAAGACCTTTAAATCACATTGTATATAAACAATCCAGAGGCTAAAATGATTGAAATATTTGACCTTTATATCAGCACAAAATTTAAATTTTTTAATAATTTAACTACTTGAAAGATCAATATCAATAGCAGTACTACTTAAGAATGGTTGACTAAAACAGAATGATAGTTCAATGAAAGGCCAACTACGAACATGACAATAAAAAACACAATGCAAAAAAACGCTGCATTACATTAAGCAAAACTATAATGCAACACCCTAGTATACATTGATACTAAAATATGGCCTAATGTAATAGAAGTATAACATAAATTATTAATATACAAAGAACTTAAAAATAAAATTTTTAAAATATTAACAAAAACGACAAAAATTTCTGCCACAGTGATAGTAATCAACGATTACCTATCCAATCAGTTTTCTTTTAAGTTCGTCACTACTCCTGGCCACAACATTAATTATTTCTTCTTTGTCGATGTCAGAAAACAGGTCTCTTTCTATGTTCATAAAAATAAGGCTAGACATAAGGTCTTGGCCTAAACTAGCCCTAAGACGATTCTTTATAATTTTTAGCTTAGAAAAAACTCGTTCACATGTAACCTGTGTACATGGATAAATTTATAAACTACATATAAGTTAGTGAACAATCCTGATCCAGAGAGTTCAAAAAGAACTGAGAAGGCACATGACAAACACTTGAAACATTTTTTACTGTCATTGCAGAAACCACGAAAATTGACTTCTTCTGATTCAGGTTCCGAATCGAGTTCACAATCTTTTAAAATTTCTTCAGCTTTGTTTAATTCTTCGTCTGGGATCTGTTCATCTTGAGTATTTACAACTTTTATAAAACTTTTGTACTGATCTGCAAATTGTTTTAGTTCTATTAATAATAGACTTCTTTCAACTTTGCACAGTTTTGAAATACAAGAGAGGACTCCAGTCGGAAAATCTTTAAGCTTCATTATGTCATTAAATTTTCTTGGATGTAACCAAGACAGATCCTCTAAAATTTCTCTATTTGGGCAAAATCTTTCTTCAATGCTTGTTCTAGCACAGTCTAAAATATTGAAAAATACATGCTTGAAATGTTGTGCTGTTGATATTTCAGTAGCATCATCTTTTGATTGGGGAACAATTCGTTTTTTCTTTGAAATTCTTCTTTCCGTAAAGTCCAATTGTAATTCCAAATCAATATTGTTATCTTCCAATTAACTGTTAACAGCAGTAGCATACTTTTTTGTTTTCGTGTACAAAACTTCAAAATGTTTGTCATTTCTCTTTTCATTAATTTGTTTGAGCAGTGTTTGAACCAAATCCCAAGCAACAGCGTAGTCCAATGTTTTAGTTTGCAAATATTTGGAAACAGGAGTTATAACAAGAAACATATCTAGTAAAACGAATGAAATAAATAAGTTTTCAAATTTTGCCCATTGACTTGCCAAATTTCTGGCCATATATCTGTATTTGCAATCAAAATTACCAACAGATATTTCTTTGAATACGGTAATGACGTTCGTTAATTTGTCTGTGGTAATTTCCTCGCTCCTTAACACACTTTCATCAATTATTGATGACAGAGCCTTATGTTTACTCCTCCACCTAGTGGCTCCTATTTTTTGCAGTCTGTAAAGTTTTTCATGGACGGTATGTTGTTTTTTTGTTTCTTTCCCCCACACTGCCATTCGTTTGTAAGATGAACTCAAAAAAACTGCAGATTCCTCTACCAATCCCAACAAGTTTTCTGCCTGTAGCAACTTTACTGTTGAGTCAGCTACTACTAAGTTTAAGACGTGAGCCATACAGTGAGTATAAATCATATTTTCATTTGCCTTTTTGAAGTGAGTCTGTAAGCCGTTATAACCATATATCTATTAACTACAATAACACCCTTTCATGTTATTTGCTCCGTCGAATGAACACGCAACTATATTTGATGCCAGAATTCCGTACTTTGCTAATTCCGAAGTTATGCGTTCGTACAATGCTTGTCCACTCGAGTCATCAACAACAGTCATTTCTAGAAGTCTTTCATAAACTCTTCCTTGAACGACGTAGCGTACGCAAACAGCCAATTGGTCCATAACTGCTACATCTTGAGTAGAGTCTACCATCACGCTGTAAATAATACTATCATGGAGGTCTTTCAAAATTATATTGCGTCCAAACGTAGCAATCGTTTTTATTAGCTTGTTTATAAACGATTTTGACAAAAATGTCATTAAAGAACCTCGCCCATACTGCCTTTTGGTTGACTTTCCTGCAAGTTTTCTTTTCTCCATTGTTTTTTGTTTATGCTTTTTGCTGTCCTCAATGCACTGTTAGACATGGTTTTGTAAAATGACGTCATAGTTTGCAACCATCATGACCAGTTCGAGAAAATTGCAATGATTTTCTACAGTCAAGTGAGTAGGCCCCTTCTGCTTTGTCACCTCTATAAGCAATGCCTTGTCTACCCAGAAATAAGTAAAACTATGTCAATCAAACGTTGAACAACTAATCTTCTTGTGTGAACTTCTCTTTCTCGTTGTTTAAATTGGTTCCCCGCTAGAAGACTCTCAATATCACGACCTTTTAGGCATTGAAAAGCTGCCTTGGCTGCAAGTTCATGATAATGGGAGTTCTCATGAGTTTCTACCGATTTATAAATGTGTTTTGGTGTAACATCGTGTCCAGTAATAAATGTGGAATCTCTGTTGTCTTTGCCTCCGAATGTCATACAACAAGAACAATATACTTTGTTGAGCTCAATTGAATAAGATAACCATTTTCTGTGTATTTTATCCCCATTTGGCAAAAGACGATAGTAGAGTTTGGATGGATCAAACGAAAGTTTAGCTCCTTTTTCCTTATGAACTTGGATTGGATGCTTTTCCATGAAACCTTTTTTTTTCCAATGTGATCACTTTCATTTGGACATATGAAACAACCAAGGTTTTGCTTAGAAGCGTATCAAGCGTGTCTTGGTGAGATTCTTCATAGCCGATTTCTGAATCGGACTCAGAGCTTATTGACGAATCCCTGTCGAAATGCGTTGTTTCTTTCCTCTTATTTTCACTTCCACTAGACGAGGTAGCTGTAGTAGCCTCTGCTTGGATTGAAGGAGGCTTAATTTGATCTCCATTTCCTGGAAATAAATAATAACATCGTAGGTGCAAAATAATGCGATATAGTACAGGCTTATAAAACGCTTATGATATTTCCGCCTACCTGTTTGCGATTTGTCATTGTTCGCAGAATCGGAGCTGGAACCAGCTAACCATAAGTTCAAACTTTTTGAACCTTTTTTTATTTCCAAAGATTTTCTCTTCTTCTCTTTTCTTTTAGATGCACCACTTGGGTGCACACGTTTCATTTTATAAACTAAACGATTCACGTTTTAGTTCTCCTTCAAACATAACCCACAATGCCACAACACACATCAACCCTTCCACTAACTCAACTCAACTGACCGCAGGTGCGCGCTCAGAGAATGTCGCGTCGCTCCTCACAACTAGCGCTGAGCTGTCTGCTTGAGTCCAGACAGGGCGCAGACGCGCCGCGCCGCTGTCGCGTCACTACCGCTCGCCGAGCCGAACGGTGCGGCGTTCATTTTAAAATTGTTTTTGCAAGATTATGTCGCAAACTTGTCGCCCCCTTGAGCCGGAGGCCCTCGGCGATCGCCGACCAGCCGCCCTGGCCAGACCGGGCCTGACTATAATTGTTCTTTTCATCAGTCTTGATAGTTTTGAGATTACTAAAATGTCATACTTGAAACTGATGTGCGATAAACAAGCATACCTATAACAAAATTCACGTTGGTACTGTTGGTACTTCCTCTGATCATATTACTAGACAAAATAATGATGAATAAAATTGTACTTTGCCAATTCTCAAGTAGTCTGATCAAAAATTCAATAATCTATAATACACCACGCCCTAATAGCACACCATGTCCCAGGGACGTCCCTATTTGGTACAAATCATGTCCGAATGTCCGGGACTTAAAATCATTGTCCTTGGGACGTCCGATTCAGTGCATTTTCACGAATTTCCCCAAAGGACGTCCTATGGATGTCCCAATCGGTACATCGTATAAAATGGAAAGTAAAGACAATAAATTCAAAGCTTTCTAAGGAACTGCGGTGGTGTCTTGGTTAGAGACTCTGCCTACCAATCTGACTTCGATCTCCGAGTTCGATATATTTTTTTTTAGGCAAATTATTTTCCTATTTGTTAGAGATGTAAATTATGGGATATTTGAATAGCTTATACATTTGGGGGAATTAATACTGAGTGTAAATTTTCTCATAGGTAATATGTGCCTATGTTAAATGAAGTGTCGATCGTTTCATCAATATCTAAGAGCTGCGTTTGTAGAATAAATCATGTGTGTATTTCGAGCACAAAGTGTCATTGCCGCTCTCCAAAGATTACCGCGATCTGCTTCTGGTAACGCGGTAACTCTCTTTGTCGAGCGGCAATCAATTAGTTTTCATCTGAATCACTTTTTGCGTTATAAATGTTTGCTATGATTTCATGTGGTCATGTGCATGATCATCACTGATGAACTGAAACGTTTTCACCAGGTGCTGCGGCTGGATTGGCAGACAGTTCCCCATAAGACACCATTTACCATATTTGATTCTCTACAAAAATACATCGTAAAATAATTGAAATTGAACAGGCAGACCTTCTTGACGAATTTTTTAGGTTGGCAACATGTGCGGATGATGGTCATTGGTGTGATGATAAGCGTGTCAGAGTTTGTATTTTTATTTTTGCACCTATGCTGCATGCGCTCATTGTCGCCTCAGTGACTATCCCTATGGAGGCACTGTAGGTTTTTCTGGGTTTTCCTACAGAAATTAAAGAATTCTGCTGTTTTTCCTGCAGTTGGAATAGCAAATGAGCCACCTTTTTTGTTGAGTAGCCTCGGAGTGCATATATAGTTGTGGAACTCTCTTTCATCTGGACTTTATGTTAAGATGGGGCAGACTGTTACCATTATAGTTTATAATACATAATAATTTTAATTCACCTTTTTATTTATATAGTTGAAAAGCTTTGTCGATTATTTGAAAAACTTAATTTTATCTATATTCCAATATTTTCCTTTTGTCATGATTTAGGTTAAACTGGTTCATTTGGTTTTGTTTATAAATAGTAAATATTACGGAATAAACTCACATATCTGTTTTCTACATCTCATATGGAATGTATCCATATAAACCATAATTCATTAGTTAGGATAATAAAATTGAGCTACAATTTCTGTGAATAAAACCGACAAAGTCGAAGTACCCTTTTCTCCAAATATTTCCACAAAGTGGAAAATATGAGGCAAATATCTGACATAAAACAACTACTTCCCTAACTAATGCCACTACGGATATTGAATTACATCTGCCAGATATTTTTGCAAAATTCTTTCTAGAAGACTCAGTTGCAAGTGCTTATTGTAAGTAAACAAACAAACAAAAGATTACCTATCCTTAATTCGACTGGGAAGTAGCAAGTTGTCGGACCTACCCTTGCACTGATGAGAGGCAAAAACCTCGAAACATGTCTGCAGGTGGTCATCCCTTGCCGAATTGAGGATAATCTTTTGTTTGTTTAAAATAAGCACTTGCAACTTAGTCTTCTTGGAAGAGCGTTGCACAAATATCTGTCAGATGTATTTCAATATCCGTCCTGGCATTAGCCAGGGAAGTAGGTGTTTTCTGTCAGATTTTTACCTCATATTTTTTACTTCGTGGAAACATTTGGAGAGAAGGGTACTCTCCGGCAAAACCTTTCGAACTTGTTCGAATTATTCGAAAAATTTCTGTTCATGTTGAAACATGGTGAGCTTTGTTTTGTTATTAAATATTGTTGTAGCAATAATTCTTGATCGATTCAACATGGAATTTGAATAATTTGATGTACAGTGTGGAGTCCCACTTACCATGCTCACCATGGGTATCTTTTTAATGGTGAGAGATACGAGGTCGGTTAAATGACACCAAATGTGGAGTTTATCAAGGCCAACTATAATGTGAAAAAATATTTTGATAAAATCTATTCGTTTTTGTTTTATACGCAAAAAACAGATTTTGATCATTTTCATGTCTCGTCCAACTTCTTTATTTATGAAAATATTTGAATAGGAATTTCACATTCTTATGGCAGTTTTTTAATGAGATTTCGAAAAAAATATGAAATTCATACCAACTCTTCTAGAATTTGAGATATCAGCACCAACTTTTATTTTTCAAATGTAGGTCATAGCTCACTATGACTTTGTTATGAATAACTTTTTTTTCTCTTACAGATGATATGTCACAGTAATAGCTTTTTGTTGATAACAACGGAGTTATCGTCATTTATACAAAAACAAGAACTATTTTGAAGTTGCCATCATGAATTTATAAATTTTAACAGAAAAATCATGATCTTCGACCTCAAAAACCCCCACATACCAGTTTTGAATGGAATTGGACCATAATCACAAATCTCGTCCGCCATATTGGAAGAGCTGCCATTTTTTATTTTTTATTTCAATAAAAATTCCATAGTGCATTGTCACCGGAATTATGAACATCTGCCAAATTTCAAATTATAAGGACCGCCAGAAGTGGGTCAAAATTCACGTGCGAGAGACATGAAAATGATCAAAAACTGTTTTTTGCGTATAAAATAAAAACGAATAGATTTTATCAAAATATTTTTTCACATTATAGTTGGCCTTGATAAACTCCACATTTGGTGTCATTTAACCGACCTCGTATCTCTCACCATTAAAAAGATACCCATGGTGAGCATGGTAAGTGGGACACACTGTATAGGCGTTAATGGGATGAGTGACACCAGTATATAATTTTCAAAGGGAACGCAGAACAATTGATTGGTTTATGGTTATGAAATTCTAAAAGAATTTCAATTTTGAGGACACATTTTGTAAATGTGTATACATTTTATCCGTCATTGGTTTTGTCAAAATAACTAACCATTATTTGATGCTCGTCTCTTTTTCTGTCCATACCTTACTGTATGGAGGAATCTATACAAAATTTATAGACTTGGTGCGCAACATTAGGCAGGTTACAAATCATTTATAACTTAGAAACATGAAGTTATGTTCATTATTAATTTGAGATACACGAAACTCTCAATAAATCTGTGCATGTGAGTAATTATGTGAGTAATTATCCATGAATTTATTATATACTTACTTCTAAAATTGGAAAGTGCTGAAGCGCATTTCTAAATGAGTATGTAATACTTTATTCAATTTCACATTGTACCGTTAAAAGCATCTAAATGTTCATTTGATTTCAATGGATAAATGGAATGTCACATTGGGCTAATTTCGAGTCACATTTGGCATCACAGTTTGATGTCTCGAACTGACCAACGGGGTACCATATAGATATTTCTGCGGTGATAATGGACTTTTCGACTCACTGATGTGAGCTGAAACATGAAATTGAAGTCCCATCTCTGAGTTTATTTTGTGTTGACTGGGGAGACGGCCTTTACCCGAAAAAATACTTATTAAACCAGTTTTGATACAACATTATTCATGTGTCTCAAGAGACTATTACCTTATAGTTCAGTTGTTTGCAGTTATTTATTTTGAAGCTTTGAATCATTGTTATTAATCTATATAATTTCATAAAATTGAAAATGGAAACATGGTTCTACCACAGAAAATGAGGCAATGAAAAGTAAGACTCAATAACAAAAAAAAATCACGGGAAAATAAATGATACTCAGATACAAAATATAATTAATAAAAGTTTATTGTATAAACATCACAAAACCAAAAAGCAGTTTATAATCACAATTATTTGAGAAAAGTTCAAGAATAAATACACAAACAAAAAATTACACATAACTGGACAACGTGAAGCATTAAAAAAGCATTATATTACAGAGTTATATCGTCTGGCGTTACTCTTTCAAAATCCAATTTTATAAAAAAAATATCAACAATATATATAAATTTAGGAACTTACATTCTAGTACGGCAGGAATACTTCGTATACTAACATTAAATACAATTAACAATAGGATCTGTCGAAATTAAGAAGCGGGACGATCAGTATCTATTCTCACTCTCGGTGCGGTAGCATTTCTTGATATTTCTGAAAGAAAAGCATCAAACATTTCAATATTGTGAAAATCACTTTCAACAATCGCAACAAAATGTGTTACTTTATCTACAACTACTGTGACAAATTCTACATTAGGTAGCAAACACAATAGTATCTACTTTTACTAACGAATGAAGTTATTTGAAACGTACCCTGCTTGACAAATTGATCCAAGATCTTTGAAAATTATTTTAATTCGGTACTGACATAGTTTATGAATCAGTGTGGATCAATGAAAAATGTCAAAAAGGATTCGAATTCGTCAACGACTCAATGAATCTACAAGCTAACAAATCTTGAATGTATCAGTATTCTGTTAGTTTAATTGTTCAAAATAGAAATTACTAAGAAATGGATTCAAGAGGTGAAACTAACATTAATAATCGTTTGTGATAGTTCCAAATCTACCTCTAACTATTTTTTGGTTAGTGCATATAGTAAAGTTAGAAAGGTAATTGAAGCATGAGACTAAACGGGTTGGGAAACACTAGATTAAAAAAAAACGTACTCGCTACCGCCTATTTCTACACGTACTAACCGGTGAACTGAATGGGTGCTAGGATTTCGGGTTTGATTTTGCCTCTACGATTACGTAACATCTACCATCCAGTGCGTCAGACTCATACATTGCCCAATGAGAAGCTCTGTGATGATCCTCAATTGGTTTATGTCGAGTTTTCTCAAGGTTCTTCAATAACCAGTTTAGCATGGACTCATTGGACTCCTTTGTTCAATAACCTCCTCACTATTCAATACGATTAAGTGAGTACTAGTTCGCAAGGTTCTGCAATAGCTAGTTTAGCATATCTTTGTCGAGCTGCGTTGTTCTTCTGAATTAATTTATTAAATATTTGCACTGTACTATTTGAAACCTTTGATGTGGTAAAACTCGAGTTTTATCCCAATGCCAAACACCTATCTTTATCCGATAAATCTGGAAGAAGTTCGACGAGCATCAAAGGCTCGAAGAATTTCGCTGCTCTAGATCCTGATGGGTTAAATGACTATTGTAGAAAAAAGATTCCAAGCACTCGCCGCCATCTTGCAATAGCTATTTATTGATGAGCAACATATTTCGGTTTGATTTGTAGAGGGACGAACCCCGCCAGACTTGTAACATCCAAAGAACTACAGGCCGTTAACATGCTTGAATGCGAGTTGAAGATGTTAACGAGCATGCGAATACTCTCCGCAGTAGATCCGGTATATAAACGGATATCGGAGCAAAGAGGGTCAAGGAACTAGGTAGCTGGCTGCAAGGAAACTTGCTCATCGACAGATGTATCATACAGGGCTCCGTGCAGCATAAGCGTAACCTTTCGATGGCTTGGATCGATTGACAAAACATCGCATGAGCTCATCATACATTTGCTCAGATGCCTTGCGGTACCCGATCAGATAGTGAGATGCACTGGAGCAGGTAAATCCCTTCTGGAAGACTCACCATGAGATCTGGTCAAGTCCGAGTAAAAACAGAGCAGGTTTTCTTTGGAAGTGGCGTGTTTCGAAGAGATTCCCCCATTCCCTTTCTTTTCTGCACCACCCTATTGCCATTGTTCGTTGTACTTAGGAAAACCCGTGGGTACAACTGTTGCAACCCCAGTAACCAGAGGCATTATTATTATTATTATTGCTCGCCGAGGCTGACTATCGGCCGAAGTGCAGGTAGTTCTGTGAACCTTACTGCTCCCTGCTGTCAGGTCTACCTCGTGCGAGTACTCCGGATCTTCTGATGAACTCCTGGAGATTTCTTACGAGGTTTCCCTGTGAGATATCTTCTGCACTACAGTGTCTGGAGATATCCATCTCATGCGAGACAGGGCTTCGCATTCGAACACTATGTGGGAGACTGTTTCTTCTTCCTCATCACAGAACCTTCATAGTGTGAAGTCTTGCATGATGTATCCCCTGCATGTGCAGGTGTTTTCTCAGGTGGAAGTGTCCTACCACCTTTCTGAGAGAGTTTCCGCTCATTTTGAGTAGTCTTGAAAGCCGGTCGGTTGAGACGTTCTCCTAGGATGATTCGTGATGATTCTCAACCTATTTCTTCGTGTCCTGCCTAATGCCCCCAAACGGGATTCCGCAGGCTGGTCCAGGTCCGACGAATGTTGATGCTGCCCCTGTTCTTGCTTTGACATCTGCGCTCTCATTCCTCTGGATGCCTCTGAAAAGTTTCACCTTGTTCTGTGCTCCTAGGTCGCTGAGGTTTTTGTGAGTTTCCCAAACTAGTTTGGAAGAAAAACCGTGAAAACCCATTTATTTTACACGGATGACCTCAAACTGTATGTCTCGGAGCAAAATGATCTAATACATCAGTCCTCAAGGGTGGTGGAAGAGTACACGTAAGCTATCGGAATGGAATTCGTTATCGACAAATGAGCCATGGTTAATCTCAAAATACGGAGAAATGCCGGAGAGACGTATACTTACTTAGGAGTGGAACAATTAACGCCGCAGCTTCCAAGAGGTAACCACAGTTTAAAACTATCTCGGGGGCAAGTATCGCCATACACTCCGGCAGATCTTGTCATCAGAACTATCGGGAAAGAAGTTGCTGCAACTAATATGCTTGCCGGTCCAATCCCACTCTACTCCTCTGGAGTGGTAGAATGGACTCAAGAAGAGCTGCGACAACTCTATGTAAAATGATGAATCTTCATAGAAGCTTGCATCCCAAATCACCCGTTCTACAGAAATACTTCCCCAGACAACAGGGAGGTCATGGAGTTTTGAGTTTAGAGTGTCTACATCAATGGTACTGGATGGAACCACTGGAGAGTTTAGATCCCCTTCTCTGCATGGTCCTTCAGCTACACAAGCATAAGACAATGCATGAAGTCTTTTTCAACCCTTGTCTACCGTAGTCGCTTGATGGCTATAATAGTGGTCCCTATGCCACTAGATGCAGAGCGTTTCGTGGTGCACCTGAGACCATAATGCATTTGCTGTCAGCTTGTCCAGCTTGTGCGGTCTCAGCCTATATCAACAGACGTAACGCTACGATTGTTGTACTACCATCTACGACAGTCGTACTGTATAGACGAGACTCCGGTGTTGCCTTATGCTTCGGGAGATATTGAGCCGGACGTGGAGAATGAGAAGTGCCGAATCTATTGGAACTACAGATTCCTCACCCTTAAGCAAATACAAGCTAATAAGCTTATCATAGAGGATTCGGATCCTGGCGAACCAAATGTCGTCCGAAAACAGACGAAAAACGAGCGAAATATCGAAATTTACTTTTTGAACTTCAAAGGCTTCACCCAAACCATTCTGTTAAAATGGTGGTTCTGATCATAGGGGACCTTGATGCAATGATGGAGGCACTGTTTTCGAATCTGAAAATTATACCAGCTTGCCGTAATACGGCAGAAATCCTAGCCGGACTAATGCAGAAAGCTGTCATCTTTGGTTCACTTCATTTGCTATAGGCACACGATTCTCGGACCCAATAGTCTCTCACCCCAGGAACGTTGGGACTGGTTGGTTTTATTCTATTCTTACTGAGAAAGTTCAACAGGACTTGCATTGCTGTGATTGACGACAATTTTAGAGCCTATCTGGGCTCTCAAAATTTCCTTCAACATGAGTATGAAGATATAGATGTCTTCAAGTTAGCCCTTGATCCACCTACCGCATGATGAAATGATTCTGTGGTCTCAGATTTTAAATATAACTCCTGCTGTGTTAAGAATTGGAGAGAAAATATAATGTTTTCAAAAGATATTGTGTTCAATGATCTAATTTGATTGAATCAAACAGAAGAGAGGAAAAATGGATATATAGGAAAGTTCGATAATTAGCTACCTGCAAACTTTGTTAGTTTACATAAACTTTGAGAGTTACTTCAAACAGTTGCAAAAAATAAAAGAATTGTTTACTGATAATAGAGAGCTCCAACCACTTCATTGCAATGAGTTTATTAGATAAATACCTATACAGTACATTTTATATTCTTGATGAAGATGAGCAATGGAAATAAAAATAAAGGTCTCTATTATTCGGTTAACTGAATTCCATATAGATACTTATTGTGTTGTCTACCTAACATAGTAAATTTCATGAACATAAGCATGGACAATCTGTGTCTCGCTGCCTCGCATGCATATTTCGACTTCTATTTCTACAAACGGGTACATACGCTGTCGAAATTCGATGTGTAACTGTCTCTCTGTTATGCGTTGTAGGTCTATTACTTTTTGCTGTTTCCATTCGTGAAGAAGGATTCGAAACTGAAATAAAAGAGAAATTTAGAAGATTGTACCAATGTTGAAGTACATTTGCAATCAATATGAGGTATTTATTACAACATCTTCGAGCATGAAGCTTGGAAATATATTTTTCTACAACCGCTTTGACGAGAAATATAATTCTGTGACAGCATTTTCGCTATAGAGCGGCAATATTCAAAAACTCTCGATCCTTTCCGCTTTGGTTGAAAAAGAACCTATTCTTGTATGATGGAAAATAGTCAAAGCATTCGGTTGACGGAAATAACAATTTTAACAACAATTCCAATTAACCACAATGGGACCTTATTCTGGAAAATCGGCGATTAGAACAATTAGAAAGTAGGCGTATCCACTGTCCAAAATTTAAAAACGAATTCTTGAAACGAAATAGGAGAGAATGGCACTTCCCTAGGGACTAACTAATGCATCTCTTGGGATCTGTAATAGAACAAGTAAAAACGTTCTGACGTCTGAACCGTACTTGAGAAATATTTTTGGCGAATATTTCCATCGTATGTTAAAAATCCCATATGAAGCGGGACATTTTCGATCAATTACAGCGAAAAATTCCCGGCGGGACATTTTCAGGCTGAAAATTACCCGGTAGGTATCGAAAATTACCCGCTCGGTCCGTGTATCTTTAGTAACGATTGTTAAAATGTACATTTTTCATCTTGACAGGCATAAATACTGAATTTTAAACGTCGTTGAAATGTCACGTTTCGGGAATGATTCGATAACTGTAATTCAAGAAAAAATCACCAAAAGCAAACCAAAAAATACAATGTTGAACCATCAATATATATGTTTTAACTTCGGAAATATTCTACCGAATTACACTCGTGCATCAAAATAAACCTGATAATTTTCCATTCAAGCATGTTGTCAGTAAAAAAACTGCAATCGGTTATTTTCATATTTTGCTAAAAGAGCACTCCTACTTCGGAGTCCGGCTCTTTCGACAAAATATGAAAATAAACTCATGCAGTTTTTAGACAACATGCTTTCATGGAAAATTATCGGTAATTTTGAAGCACTTGTTTAATTACTCCCGATAATTTCACTCGCCCTATGAAACCCTCCTTTCCTGCAATATTAGGACCAATAAGGGACGTATGCCTCGATAATACGCAGTTCCTTACTTTACTTTCGAGCCGGTAATACCACTTCGTCATGGCAACCACGTATCCAAACAACAACGGAGAAAATAATATCATCAATTGCTACTAATATGAATGTCAGTCTGACAGACTTTATGTCTATCAGACATTATCTATAACTATTGAAGAATTCCTGACAATGGAACTTTTTCTACTTTGTTGGTTCGTGAAATTATCTCAATGAATACTACTCGTGCTAATACTATCGATAATTCTGTCAGAAATCTTTATTTAACTCGATCAAATTGCTTTGAGGTAACACCACTCGCCCTAAAGGACTCGAGGTGTTACCAACTAGACCGTCAAATAGTGACAGATTTAGGTGCCCCATTTTCGCATACAAGACTCGATAGGGTTGAAAAGTACATCGATGTTGAGTAAAATGGAGGGAAATATATGAGTGGCTCTTGGTGAGAACATATGGAAAAATCAAAAAGAATTTCCATTAAATTTTCCGACGACGAAATCTACTCATCCATTCGCGCCACCTGCAACACTCAAGCCTTTGGTATTCCGAAGCCAGGTTCTATTAATTAATGATTAGATGAACACGGCTCGCGTTGAAATATGGAAAATAATCCATGGAAAATCGAATTTTCCTTTTGTTCTCCCCAGGAACCACTCGTAAATTTCCCTCCATTTTACTCAACATCGATGTACTTTTCAACCCTATTCGAGGTTTGTATGTGAAAATGAATCTGTCACTATCTGACGGTCTAAAGCAATTTGATCTCGTTGACAGAATTACTACCGTACTATCGATAGTATTGCGAGCTCTCGTAGTAATACTACCGATAGTTCGTACGTGAGTATAGTCTGGGTAGAAACAACACACTCTAAAGATATAGCCATTGCTATGGCAGTTCGCTCGTAGGGAAGTACTAACTTAAACAACGAAACATGTTGAATATAAAATATGAATTGAATGACAATATCGAAATATCCTTTTTTTAAAACTTTCTCGATACTCAAATTTTTTCAAAATAATCACTGAAAATGTGGAGTAGAAAGGATCTAAAATTTAGGTAATGATGATAATAATGTTCATTCATAATTCAATGCTACAAGTATAAAATAAATACCTATACACATTTCTTAGGGAAAACTGTTGTCAAAGTGTACAATGTGTTTTTAAGAAACAATTATAAAATTGTGAAGGGGTATATTTATTTGATTATTATGATTTCTATGATGATAGCATGACCAGTCAACAGTATCAAACTGCCATGAGACTGATCATGAACCTTTTTGTACTCACATATGTATTTCTTTAAATGAAACTTTCAGAATTACAAAGGAACAACAAACACCAAAACAACGGAATAATAATAATAATAAAGTTTATTCAAAATTCAATTAAAAAGCATTACATCAATTTGTATAAAAAGGTGAATAAACGGTTCAATTATACCCGCGAAGTTAAAAACTTGTTCCGAGAAATTTTAGGTAAGAATTACATGTACGTATATGTTTTGTAAACTTTCAAAATTCAACAAAATGATAATGAAAATAAAGTACCTGCGTTAATTGAAGTGAAAGATATCATGAAATAAATTTCGATGAGACTCTTGAATCCATTTCTTCAATTGTTTTTTGAATGAGAATCCCTTTTATATGATTGGGAATTAAATCATAGTAAAATGGCAATAAATATTTGAAATTTTTCTGAGACCTTGTTTTTTTAACTTTATTTTTCATTGTGACACTATTTTTATTTCTTGTATTATAAATATGATTATTGAAGTTTATATTCGTTTTATGTTTGTAGGTATAAATCATTATGTTGTATCCAAATAGTTGTCTTATATCAATTTTCTTTGATTCTTTGTACAGTTTATCACTTGGATATAAATAGCTTTTTCTATATATGATTTTCAAAAACCATTTCTGAAGAACATCAAGATTTCTATGGTGAGATTTTATGACTCCTCCCCAAGCCAAAATCCCATAATTCAATTGAGAGTGTATTAATGAGAAATAAAGAATGTCAAGAGTTTTTATGTCCATGAATGTTTTGAGATACTTGAATTTTGATAATAAACTTCGCAATTTCCTCGAAAGGAATTCTATTTGTTTGTCCCATTTAAGATGCCTGTCAAGCATAATCCCTAAGTACTTGATACTATCTGTTTCTTCTATTCTAGTATTATCAATTATCAGTGGCCCCATGTCTGGAAGAGTATTATTATAAAATGTGAATGGCATATATTTCGTTTTTTCAAAGTTTATTGTGAGTAGGTTATAATCAAACCAATTTTTTATCTTTTCAAAATCTAATGTAGTCTCAGTCTGTAATTCAGTCCAGTTTTTTCCTCCATATAATATAACTGTATCATCTGCAAAACTATGAATTTCAACTATAGTATTAATATAAAAGAGGTCATTTAATTTCAATTTATTTTATGGAGAAAATATTTTCTTATTTTGATTTCAAATTCAGTGATATTTCTACAATTTTGTAATCTTTTCTGGCCAATTACAGAGTTTGCAGAATCTAGGTGGAACAAGTTACGTTGTTGTGTATGGATACAGTACTTTCAACGCTTTCCTGTAAATAGCAGATATTTTATTAAAATTATTTTTAGAGCAAGTTTCCTATATTTACTAAATATTTGATAGTACTGAGAATATGTGAATATAAAAATATATAAGCTATTGTAGGACTCAATTTTTAATAAAATATCAGCATTATTTTAGGAAATCTTTTTAGTACTCTTTCGTCGCACATTTGACATACCAAATAATAAACTATTTGTAATTACCGACATACTTTCTTTAGAAGAATTGTATAAAAGATATACGCTAAATTGCATTCAATATTATAAATGAAAAATTTAAATCAAATTTCGTTTTGATGAGAAACTTTGAAATTCATATTCATCATACCTACTAGACAATATAACCTCCTGCCAAAAAATATTAAAATCAAATTGATATGTTTTGTTGATAAAATCAACAATTCTATTTTTCAAAATTTTTCGAAATTTTTTGGGAAAATACTTTTTAAGGTCTATCATTTTCAGGTTCTTGGGCATCCCCACTTTTATAAATAGGTCTAACTGATGCATATTTCAGTTCGTCTGGAAGAACACCTTTTATGAAATAATTATTAATTAATTTAGTAAGAGGTCCTCCAAAATTATCAGGATCATTAGAGCAATTTCTTTCAAATTCACGCTCATCCCTACACATATGTGCCGAAATCAGCATTAATTTGTTATTATTGTGATCAATAAAAGAAGGGCAAATTTTTTTAAAAAGGTTCGTTTTCAATAAAAAAGTTTAAGACAGGTGAATTCAGGTGTGCATATTGTGCTGGTGAAAAGAAAGAGGCATTTTGAGTGTAGTAACTGCTAGAAAATACCAGTCATTATTCAAAATAGGCTCGTAGCTCCGATATTACATGAGACCTTCAAAAAATTCATTGGATTTTTTCAAGAGACCAAAATTCTAAAGTTCCATGATTTTTTTGATATCGTGTAGCGGCAGGATGATTAACGGAATCTTACCTTTTTAATACATAAGATCTATATATAAAAAGTAATACATTACTCAAATATTTTTTGATTGATATAATTTTCTTGATTCATTCACGATACATGTGTGAACACATTCATTGCTTATCAATAACATCATTGTCATCGTTAATTGTATGAAAAATGGTTATTGATCTACTCACCTTTATTAGTAGCTTCTCTTTTGACAGGTGTCTTTTTCCGCACATCCTCACTTCGGTGCCTCGTTTTGTCTTTTGTTGTTTTTTCTGAAGTGCTCCTAATTGTCGAAACGGCTGTTTTGTGACGGATCTCTGGTAAGCTTCCTAAGATCCTTCAAATCAAACATAAAAAGATAAGACTCAATTCAGACAGATGGATAAAAAAAAAATTACTTCGGGAAGAAAACGTATTTATAGGAGATTATTTGGTGAATTTTCGTTTTTCGTTTTGGCAACGTTTTTGGTGCTACTCATGTATACAAGATTCAAAAAGATGTTTTGGGGGTCTGGGTCTCGTTTCCAAAATAAAACAACAAATTATGTAACAAAAAACAGTAAGGATATTCCTTATTTCCATACTTGCAAACATAATTTGCAAAACCGTTATTATGTAGTGATATTTTCACTTTCAAGCATTAAAAACTTCTCATTTTCACGAAAGTTCACATTTTTTCAGATTACAACAATAAACAGTACACTATCTTTTTTTTTTCTTTGGTGTATTGGCATCGACTGCTATGGTCATTAGCCATCAGTACACTATCTATCAGTGAATTAATGAACCACCGCCAGAAAATATATTTTGGTGAACCAACGGTTAACTTTTGTCAAAATATCTCATTTTTTGAGCTTCTGATTGTACAAGAACAAGTGCGGATGTAAGGCAGAAAAATAAATTGTGTTTGCTTAAGGAAAAAATCTTACTTATATGTATAAAATTGTGATTTGAAAGTCGACCATTTTGAACTTTCGCAGCGACCTAAATGAAAACCAGAAGGAGCGCTGTAAAGCAACGTTTTCATATTCGTGTTCAGGGCATCAAAATACAATATGACAAACACCAAATTTTTTGTCAAAACTAGCTGGAGGCAGTCTATTTTACTAAAATATCTAGACATTGCAAACATGAAAGCATATTTCATGGAGGATTTATAAACTCAACTAAACTAAGAATTTAGAAATAACAATTATGAATTAACAAAGAGCAATTAGGAAGGTGTTTATAAAACTCAACTAAAAAATTAAGAATTACATTGATCATGACATAAGTTGTGACGTTCAGATTCCCATAATAAACCTAAGACTCTAACAGCCGTATGCATAGTCAGTCGCCAGCGACTCGCCAGAGTTTTGCCATTCGCTATACAAGGATTATAATGCACAGTCGAGCTCCAAAAATGTGACAACTACGCGATAAGTCACATTTTGGCGAAACTCTGGCGATGTACCACTTTTTTGGAGCTCGACCGTGCATTATAGTTCTTGTGTAGCGATCGGCGAAACTCCGGCGAGTCGCTGGAATTGACTATGCATACGGCTGTAAGGTTTTCAAGATTATAGTCAGAGGGAATTTGAATCACCATCATTTTTATAAAATTTGGAAACTGTGCACACATGACTATAATTGTGCAGCCAGAATCAATACTGAACAAAACACACAATAAAATCTATTGAAATTTTTTGAAATGTATAAATATTGTGTGCGCATACGTTTACAAGCTTAATTGTAATTCGTAGTTGAAAAGATGAAATTTTAGTTGCTAATTCTTTAGTTTATCGACAGATGAAAGTTTATATACCATAGATGGTGTTTCCTTGTATTTATCTTTCTCAATTTTTAGTTTAGTTGAGTTTATGGATCAGCCATAAATCTTCGCTCATAATAAAATTTCAATTTTTATTCACATCGTTGTTACAAGAAAAAATATTATCATTAACTTCATCATTATGGTTTCAGAGATATCCCTCTCAAATTATTCGAATCTTATTTGTCCGAATGAAATCAAATAGTAAGGAATTCAGAATATTCAGAAATAAAGAATATTAATCGTGGAGTTTCTCAATTCTCTTTTAATTAGACATAGGTATATGACCTGCTGAACATCCAAATATCAGGTTTTTTCACGGTTTTTGCTCCTGCTGATGACAGTGTTAATTTTGGCATCACAAAACAAGCAAGATCTTGATCAAATGATACATTTTGATCTGAAAAAAGTAAAAGATTGGTGAGATTCAAATTTACTTTTCCTTTCTTTCAACATTAGAAAATCTAACATATCTTTTAGATGTCATCTTGAAGACATTCCGTAGGACAATAAAATCGTTCAAAATAAAATGGCTTTGGAATAACTTCGGACTTTATCTGGATAATTCGGTAAAATTTTAAAAACATATATAAAAAGCTTTCTAAGGGTTGCTTCGTATTAGGAGGAGTATCGATTGAATTAGGATTTGGATAGCATATACATTTAAGATAACTATTGAGTGATCATTTTCTTAGTGTTAATTTTCTCATAGGTAATATTATATGCCTATATTGAATTAGGTAACGGGGTTTTCTTTCTAAAGAGCTGCGTTTGTAGAAACAACAACTTGAGTATTTCGAGCACAAAGTGTCATAGTTAAACGATTTACTGACAGGTAAGGAAACCATCTGCTGGGCATGAAATATCATTCTCGGTGTTGCCCCAAGTCAACCGGAGACAATTTTTGAATTTCTCCAGGTCAAGGTTAAGGAGGGGGGGGGGGCGTTTAAAAACCAGTCAGTTTGTGACTGATCCGGAAATCGTCTGCTGATTTTATATTTCGCTAGATATGGTCCTGAACATACATTGTGCCAAGTTTGACCCGCGAACGAAGTCAAAATCCAGAGTTATGCCCAAAAAAACGCGATTTACGAGTGTCGCCCATTATGACTATCACATGAGTGAGGTGACAGATCCGGAAACCGATCAAAACGTTTTGGGCTGTGTTGAGGATTACTAAAGGTATGAGAAAATGCTGCCAGCAGACGCGCAACTGGTCAAGGGTCAGAAATTTGAAATTACCGAAAAATCGCTGAACCCTTCATATTTTGTTATAAATAAAAGAATCAGTTATGAAAGTGTCTGCTGCTTTCTTTTCATATACCTATATGTGTAACGTACAAGGAAAATCAAACAGCAGAAGTTTTTAGTAGAAAATAGTTTATTATTTTATGTGCAAAAAACAACATTAACTTCTGGCGCCCGAGTTGAATTCGTCCATGAGGATGAATTACTCAATCGTACGAGGCTCATTCAGTCATTTTTCACTTATTGAGCACATGCAGTAGGGTGCTTGTTAATAGTGCGTGAAAATAGACACTGCATCACTCCCCCCTCAAAATTTCAAAAAAACGTTAATCCGTGAAAAAAATTCCTTTTTCTACAAATGTCAAAAAATGACAAGGTTCGCGCATTGACAACAGTATGCGAAGTGGCACTTTTTTTTCATTTTCATTTGTTACCATGACACCGTGCGTGAAGTAATGTGCGAAATATATTTCGCACACTGCATGTAAACTATATGGGATTTTCATATTCTAACCTATATGGTCCTCAACTCCTCAATCAAGCAAAAAACAAGAAATCGTTTATGTATTAATGTAGAACAATAATTAAGGATTTCAAATTGTGAGAGATATTTTTCTGGCTTTATTTGCTTCACACCACTCTTTAAATTGCTGATATGCATTTTCATACTGCCGCCTCGATTTCTCCGGTAAAAGGTTGGAAATTACGGAATTGGCCGCATCTATCAAGTTAGGTGGGGTACTGCTTAGTTCATCGTCGCTCGAAATTTCCATTCTTTTACAATAATAAATATCATGCAAAGTCACTCCAAAATAATTATCAAGAACTGTCACTTTGAAATAATTGTCAACAAATGCCATTTTATTTCCATAGTTACAGTAATTACTTGATTTGGAAAAATTATTGAAGCCAGTTCAATACTATTTTTCATAGTTATTATTTATTTTAGAACAATATTTTTGACGGTTGTAGAAAAAATTTTGTTTGCATCTCATGCGCGAAATACTTTGGTAACTCGGCTGCGCCTCGTTGAAAAAAATCAGTTCTCGATCACCAAAGTAGCATTTCGCGCACTAGATACAAAAATAACTATTTCAGCTTCTCTCAAGTTTCAAGTTTACATTCTAAAACAAAAATAATTGTAAGCGTTTGTAATGCGACGGCTTTGAGTGTACATTTTTCAAATTGTTACCCAATTATTTCTTTCAATGCGTGCTCCTGAAGCGATTTGACATGGAAAAGACATCACTATAAGTGTTAGAAAACGTTAATCCATATTTTAGTTATTTTCAATTTCAACGAAAACCTCCTTGAACTTTTACGTAATTTGTGGACAAGTCGACAAGTGGAGCATTGCGCATTCGTCGTGATATGACGCGCGCATCATCGCTTTTCCGCAGTTGCTCTATTTCATAGCGAAGCGTTGTGCTAAGTGTTACAATTGTAACAATTGTGCGGTTGCTATATGCTATTATATTATCGCAGTTCCGCTGCTGCTTTATTTCATGGCGAAGCGTTGTACTAAGTGTTACAATTGTTACAACTGTAACATATAGCATCCGCGTTGTACTAAGTGTTACAATTGTTACAACTGTAACAAATATCATCTGCACAATTGTAACACTTAGCACAACGCTTCGCCATGAAATGAAGCAGCTGAGGAACTACGATATCAGGACGAGTGCGCAATGCTCCACTTGTCGACTTGTCCAGGAATTTCGTGAAAGTCCAAGGAGGTTTTCGTTTTCGTTGAAACACTTATGGTAATGTCTTTTAGATGTCAAATCGCTTCAGGAACGCTTACATACACTCATAATTATTTTTGTTTTACAACGTAAACAGCTTATTGAAACTTGAGAGAAGCTGAAAAGGATATTTTTTCACGATTTTTTGAAATTTTGAGGAGCGGGGGGTCTGTTTTCACGCACTATCTACGTGGACGAATTCAACTTTGGCACCGAAAGCTGTTGTTTGTTTTTTGCACATAAAAAAAATATTTTGGCTAAAAACTTCTGCTATTTGGTTTGGTTTATGAAAAAAAAAGCAGCAGACATTTTCATAACTTATTTTTTATTTTAACAAAATATGTAGAGTTCAGCAATTTTTCGGTAATTTCAAAGTGCTGCCAAAATAGCCCTTGACCAGCTGCGCGTCTGCTGGCAGCATTTTCTCATACCTCTAGTAAACCTCAACACAGCCCAAAAGGTTTTGAGCGGTTTCTGGACCTGTCACCTCACTCATGTGATGGTCATAATGGGCGACACTAGTAAATCGCGGTTTTTTGGGCATAACTCGGGATCTTGACCTCGTTCGAAGGTCAAACTTGGCAGAATGTATGTCCAAGACCATATTTACTGAAATATAAAATCAGCAGACGGTTTCCGGATCAGTCACAAACTGACTGGTTTTCAAACGCCCCCCCCCCCTCCTTAACCTTGACCTGGTGAAATTCAAAAATTGCCTCTAGGCGACTTGGGGCAACACCGAGAATGGTATTTCATGCCCAGCAGACGATTTCCTTACCTGTCAGTAAATCGTATAGGCAGCTCTTAACCATCATTGTCGCTCTCGAAAGATTACCGTAACTCTCTTTGTCGAGTAGCAATCTATCACTTTGCATTCTCAATCATACAAATATATATTATATACTTACTCTACGGCGAAAAGCATGCCGCATATACGACCCGTTTACGATGTGCGCATGCTCGTCATCAGTGTAGTTTGGGTAGATCGTTGCCAAGTTTGAAAATAATTTGGTGTTCCAATTCAGAGTTTTTTGTTATGAGGCAATAAAACACATGTCATTTGAAAGAGAGAAATTTGATAGCGCATTTAGGACTTTTTAAAACCTAAAATAACCTCTTAGAGATAAGATTACTCCGAATTTTAGGCGCGAAAGAAACTTATTTAAAACAATAAAGTACCCTATGCTACTGTAATTATAATGACCGTGCAACAGTGCTTTTTCATCAACAGGAAGACTTGTCACTAAGATCTGTAACTCTTGTCAGAGATCAGAGACGGTTTTTAGAATTTCAGATTTTCTCTTGTCGTTTTGTGTGGTATTTGTTGCCGTTGGTTATTCTTTCATCATTCGTGAATTTGCATTAATCTTGTTCCTTTAAAGACAATTTCTAATAAAGCCGTTTCTTCCTACAAATAAACAATGAACTGTTTAGTGTTGTGTAAAGGAAAAATACCTGAAATAAATCATTTTTGGTAAATAATGAAATTTTTCTATGTAAAAAAAAAATTGTAAAATTTGTTTTTACGAAACTCCCAGGTTTTCGGAGAAAACGTCTCAAAAGCAGAGCTTGTGCGAGCAAGGGAGATCCGGGACCTACAGTTTAAATAAAAGTGGAATCCGAACCACTTCAGCTCAGTGACACGCGACCGGGGATCGAACCCGGTCCGTCTGGGTGGAAGCTAAACGCCCTAACACCACGACCACTTCGCTACATAATGCTTTGCTCAAACTAGCTTAAATGTTATTTTAGCTTGACAGAAAAGGCATCATTTTTGGTTATTGTTTTTAAGAAGAGACCCCAGCAGAACATTTGAGTGAGAAAATAATTGTAATTTGTGGCAGACATTTTCCCCATGAAGATTCATGTGAAAACGACAATAGAATAATTTGAAACCTAGTGCAGTACCAATACTGAGTCTGCGTAAGCATGCATGGGAAGTGATACAACTTTCTGCCACACCGCTTATATTATGAGTTCTAGATTCCTACAAAAAGTACTAAACATACACAGAATCGCCTCAGAAAATTAATGTCAATATGGAAGTGCTTTTCTTTGATGGTAAGGAAAATGCTTCTGGCCTCACTTTTTCATGCACCTCCATTGAGGAAATTGCACTAAGGTAATACAACCAGAAATTCTCGTAGAAATAGCATGTTTATCTCTTCAAATGATTTAAATTTAATGCAGTTGCATATTTTGACATGAATCGTTCTAGAAAAAAAACCTCGAGCTTCCAAGCATCCAATTTTATAAATCCAATTTGTGTTGAAATTATTCATGATATTAGTTGAAATAAATCTTCTTAGTTTTTTGTACTTTCAATTTATTTTCCAATCCAGTGCTTCCTTAAAATTCGCCCCGACGATTTGGGGTGGTTCCGTAGGTTTTTGTTGGTTAACTACAGCTAAAAAGTGAATGTGATACCAAAAATCAGTCGCTTCAGAGCGATAAATAATAATAATAACCGTACCCTATTTTCTGATGGCAATCGCTGCATATTTGGGATCATAAATATGTGAAAATATGTATTCAAATCGGCTAAATACAAATAACAGGTATAAGTACAACGAAGTTTTCAACCTAGATTCTCCGAGATTCAGAATTAACGTTTGTTAATCTTCACAAGTACCATACTATTTTACTAAAACCAAGCCTGTTACAAAAATCACTAATGAAGCGCATGCGCATTGCGGACTAGCCTGAACTTTTTACAACACTTTTGACGCGGGGATTAGCATTCTAGAGTAAGCATATAATATACAGGGTGACCCAGGGTTAAACCGCCAAACGTTCAGGATCGGCTTTTTAGGCAAAAATAAGACTTTTATTTCCTATAATCGTGTGTCCTAACTTGCTTCGTTTTCGAGGTACAGGGTGTCAAAGTTCCTCAGCATCCACGATCTCCTGATTTAACCCCTATGTATTTAGTTATAGGGTACAACGACGGAGTTATTTTTCTAGAAAGGATTGTTCAAGCTGCTCTAGAGATCATACCAGCAAGGAGCCGTGCAGCTGCAGAATCCATCGTTCGTAGGAGCGAACTTTGTATTGGAAAAATTGTGGTCATTTTTGTGAATTTTTGTATTTCTGTTCAGAAATAAAATACAATGAATACATTAAAATTTGTCCAAATATTAATTTCTCAGGAATTTTTGTTCTTGTTACAAGGAATCGATTTTTAAATTGTTTCTCAAAAATGAAGAAAGATACTGAAATAAACAAAAAACATTATTTTTAATGGATTAATCCAGAAAAAAACTGAACATGCAAAAAAAAACAGTGGAGGACAATGATTCGTCTTAATATTAATTAGATTACCACTTGAGACGCCACTGGGACGCTATAAGTACATTAAAAGTAACCCCATATTACCGCATATAGGCATGACTGGTTTTACTAGGTTTTCAAATAATTGATAAAAAACAATTTTTGTTAAAATGTTGAACACTCGTATTTCGAAAACGATGCAAGTTAGGATACATTGTTATAGGAAAAAAGTTTCCTTTTTACCTAAACAAATGATTCTGAACGATTGGCGGTTTAACCTTGGGTCACCCTGTATATTTCTATGGTCTCAATACACAAATAGCTAGTTGCATCGAAATTGCATCGAAAAGATGCCATAAAGCTGACAAATTCATTCACTTGACGCAAGTATTTTTTGACTATGAAAAAGTATTTTGTTTTATTCAAAATACAAAAAAATTGTTTTTAAGTTTAATAAGACATACTCCGCTATGCCGCGGCTGGCAGCTTTTTTTTAAATAAATTTTTGTGGTAGTGAAACAAATTAATTTCATTAAAAGAATAAAGAAACAATTTTCAAACCATTTTTTAGTGGTACAGGATATCTAATTGAAAGATGGTCGAAGCTAAATTTAAAAAATTCAACAATAACCCATCGTTTGTGAATATTTTCCTTCGTTTTTCGTATTATCTGCTCTGTATTGAAAAAAAACATCAAATAACACCATTGGATGAATAATCGGATATTTTCCAAATTTCACGTTTTCATATTCCTCTGAACAAAATGAGTGCGAGAGAATGACACTCGACCTACCCCTTCATCGAGACATTCGAGAAACATATTAGCTTACCTTTCCTCTCCTTTTGTTGCAACATCCTCCCTCCTCCTATTGATGGTACTACTCGGTGATTTCTTCATCTCCACGCCATTAGTCATCGTTAACTGTGTCACCTTCGTTTTCTTAATCAACCTCGGCTTTCTTACTGGTAGTTCTACGTTTGTCGGCAAGTCCTCAGAAGAAGAACCGTGGGAATGGAGGAGTGCTTCTCTGCTGCTCGCCCTCTGTAGCCTCCTCGCCTTGGTGTTTGCCGCTTTCGTAGATATATGTTCGATTTTCTCTACCGTTCTTCTCTGTCTTTCAGCTAGAGGTTTCGTTTTTTGGTCACCGGCAGCCTTTTTACGGTTCACACTTTCAACGGAAGATGTAGAGGAAGTGGGCTTGAGTTTGATTTTGCTGTTGATCGTTTTCGTCTTGGCAGTAACTTTCTCTTGTTTCCAAGACTTCGTTTCGCTGATCGTTTCTAGTTGCTTCTTTTTGGACTCTTCTTCTTCGTCGCTGTTGAGTCGATTGTTTATATCTTCGTCAGAATATTCATTCACCGCTTGCATAATTTGATCAGCAGCTTTGGTCAGTTCTTCTAAAATACTGCTGTCGAACTCCTTGCTGTATTGGTTCTTGATGTTTTCGTAGACGTGCTGATCCGAAGGGTTTTCGGGTAATTTCTGCCCAGGTTTTGATTGTTTCGATGTACTACGAGGAGACGACTCTTTGTAGTGTTGGATTAAGTCTGGTTTTTCCGATAATTTGTTTTCTTTGCGTATCACAGCCTGCGAGATTTTCTTCACTGGTTTCGGGGAAAGGTTGACACCGAAGTAAGTCATTTCGGACTTTCTAGGTTGTCTCAGTACGATGCCATCACTGGAATGTTTAGTTTGTAACTTTTTATCTACAGTAGTTTTGAAGTCTTTGATAGGAGATGTTCTGTCATTAGTCAGAGGTTCTACGCTTTTATTTTTATTGACTATAGATGGACTAGAAAGGTGTTCCGTTGGCTTCAGGTCTGGCCTGTTCAGTGCCACAGTTCTTCTTACAGCCATAGGAGAGGAATTATGCCTATTCAGGTTTATGTTGAATTTTGTATCATCACGATTCGGGAATGGCAGAGCGTGTTCTTGTGGTTTGAGCCTCTCTGAGTATTCTGGAAATGAAATTGCTTTCAGTATTTAAACAGGAATAAAACTGCACAAGCTTTGTAACGCAGGTCCTCATTTAGCGAAACTAGAGTATCACAATCTTATATTGGTGTGAATATCAAAATGTTTTGACATTCAAGCCAATGCTAGTACGAATATGAGACAGAAATTATTTCAGCATAAAAATCAGGGAGGATTATAATGATATTCACTTCAAATGAAACAAATCTGATATTGAAAAAATTAATATCCAAGTATGGTCAATCCCTTGAACCAAAAAACATAATAATCAATATACGAAAAGACCTGTCGACTGCAACAATCAGAGGAAGAAACTATCAACTAAAACCCTCTCCTGCATATGATATAGGAACATGTGAATCGAGAAAAAAATCATCATAGTACCTTTTACCCCTTTTGCACCCGATTTGAGATCATATCTAGCTGTCGCTTCCTTGACGCTACTTCTTCCGAAGTGGTCGCTCATGTTCTTGTACGCCCTCATCTTGCTCCAACTACCAGAAACCTCACTGCTTGTGTCGGTTTCAACCTTACTGTTGTCAAGGGTAACCTTCGACATCAGTTGTTGCACTTCTTTGTCCGCGTCGCTGTCGCTCTGTATATCTTCGTACAGTTTTTTCAGCGCTTCCAGTTGCTTAGGAATTTCGTCCTTGTTTTTTTCGGCAGTCTTTTCGCTCTTATCTTTGATGGTATTAAGTATTAGGGAGGTAGACTTAAAACTGTGGCTATGAGATCCTTGATATTTGGCATACGTGAAACAACTGTCATTCTTGGTGGGAGGGGAAGGGGAGAGGTCGATCGTGATTTTCGTGGTGGTCGTTGTATTGTTAGTGTCCTGGGTGGTCGTCATTTTGGAGCACACGGTATGATTTAAGGCCGAATCTTCGCGTCCTATTCGAACTACTAGGCCTTTGTTGAGCAGTTGTTTGGAGTCTGGAATGGTGTTTTCGGAATTGAATTAGCTGCACAGTTTGGAATACATTTTTGACACAGTCGGTACATAAGAAACACTTCCTACTCGTCTACCAATTTTTGGGATTTTCGGCAATAACATAATAATAATTGTGTGAAATGAACACAATACATTTTAAATACAGCAGGATTTAGGGTTATGCTAATTTACAGCGTACCAATAGTAGCTACAATAAAATGGACGATTCCTTTGCTGGCGAAATGATGTATCAGTCAAACTTTAAATACAATAATTTTGGGGAACCTCGGAAGATTCACATAAACTTTCTGGAAGTGAAGAACCTCGCACCGTTTCAATGGGAAATTGGATTTCGGTAAATTTGCTCGCATTTTTTGTATATTGGAGAACTCGTTATGCTGATCAAATGTTTCCATTGCCCAAGAGCTTTAATAGACTTGGAGATGGTGACAGATTTCAGGTGGCGATTTTCTCGTTTATGCCTTTGAGACTAGTGATATGATATGATGATATGAAAATTCTGACCAAAATGATGAAAAATTTGAGCGGTCGCCGCGTGGCCTTCATATACAAAATTGAATTCCGGTACCTCACTTCGATATCCGCAAACCTTATGCCACTTTTTTATGAGACATTAATGGAAACTTCCATTATTTCATTGGTACTCTTTGGCCACGAGCAACCCTTATGCCTATAATTTTTTGCTGTTATTATATATCTTAACATGCCGTTGGTGTACATGGCAGCGGCGATAAAATCGTCCCAAAACACATACTTTTTAATGAAAATAGAATTTTTTATATGAATGCCACGCGGCGACCGCTCAATTTTTTTATCATTCTTGTCAGAATTTTCATATCTTTCACGGGTCTCAGAGGCATAAACGAGAAAATCGTCACCTGAAATCTGTCACTATATCCCAGTCTATAAATTCAACGGTTTGGATTACACAGGGTTCTGAAGTAAACTTTTCCAAAATTTCAAATGGCCATTGTGGATAGAAATCGTTGACACCCGGTGTAGGTACGAAACGTCTTTTGTAATAAAATATGAGCATATTTCGTTACCTATTATACAGTGCATTCCATTTAAAACTAGCCACCCTGAATAACTTTCAAAACAATTATTTGCTGGAAATATGAGAAAAACACATCAACAATAGTATACAGGGAGAAATATTTTGACATATTCACATTTGATGTAACTTTCCCTATCGCACCCCCAGAGCATGTCACCAATTTTTCGAAAATTGATCACCCTATATTTTTTTTGTATTATCTGCAGATTATAATACATATGGTCTGAAGCTTATAGTTCGGGAGCTACAAACTATATGAATTGAAAACAACCCTGAATGAACTTCTGTACAATCTGTTAGGTTTTATGGATGTTTTTCGAAGTATACTTCGAAAAATTCTTATTTTCCCGGGTTAAGTTTGAATTCGATATATTCTATTATTATAACTATTACCTACCAGGTTAAGTTACAATTGGTGTTTCTGTTTTTGTGGATCCTTGAGAAGCTTTTATACGCTTCGAGAATGGATTGAAATAGTGAGTTTGAACTATCTACCAGAATGGAAGTAGTGCTAGAGCTGCTGCCCGTATGTTCAATGATAATCATTCAGGAAGATATGTACGAAGTCAAAGTCAAAATATACTCTGATGTCAGAAGTTTTCAACTTATCCACAAAGCTTTCAAGTATAAATAAAAATGCAAATTGAAATAGGTATGTATTACATTGACTAAAATGGTGATAACACTGTTTATATAGAAGTAAAATAGTTAGCCAACCTTATGGGATTTATATTAGATTCAAATGGATGCGACATGTAGATGGCGACAGTGATCTCGCATCCAAGTCATGTCGTAACTTCAGTGATCTGGCCTCCAAGTCATGTCGTAACTTGATTGAAACAACGGGACAGCATTAAAATCAGGGTTTTTTGAAGATACCTGCATTAAAATGACGTCACATATTCATGTTTGTGACTAATCACTCTAGATGACACTCGCTTTTGGGTCCAATACCTTTTCCACAGGCATTGACTAACTATCTTACTTCTATTTAAACAATGGTGATAATCTCCCCGATCTGAACATAAGTGTTGACGGAAGAGAGTACCACCACCATTTGCGCTCCGGGGCGACTTAACAAAAAAAGGTGGCGCATTTGCTATTCCAACTGTAGGAAAAGTCCGGAAAAACCTACAGTACCACCCGAGGAGTCAGAGGAGAGAATGTGCGCATGTAACTAAATGAGAATAAAAATACAACATTCAGCCCTATGCTGTATTACTTCCGTTATGTTTGGCGGACAGAAGTTATCCCAACTTAATGGTAATTTGCCATTCAAGTTGGGATAACGCATGACGCTAAACATAACGGAAGTGATTCAGCATAGGGATGATTAACGCTCATAATCACATCAATGACCCCTTCATATTTGCCATCTTTTGCCAGTCCAGCCGCAACACTCAAATACGTTTTGGAATTAATGAACAAATATATTGTAACTAGATCTGTTAACAATAAAAATCATAACCGTCCAGGAGTTGTCAACGATGAAGCTATTTCTTTGCAGTTTTAGGTCACGTCGGACTAATGGAGAATACGCAATCTTTCACTAAGTTATCACGAGAATCAGGAATTACTCGCACAAATGTGTTCAGGATCCTTTAGAAGTACAAATGTTATCCAAATAAGATTAAACTTAGTACATGAATTGAACGAAGATGATTTCGATAGACGCATCGAGATTTGTGAAATCCTCACGGAATGGATCAACTTGCATCAGAATTTGTTGAAATAAAGGACCCCGTAAACTCCTTATTATAGGCGGAAACAATATCTCGTATAATAAACGTATTTTTGTTTTATTTTATGCCGAAAAATTGTGTAAATTTTTATAAATTGAAAATCTAAAACCTTCCCCTTACCCCAACCCCTATTTCAAAACAGGAAAAAAATTAATTCAGGCACCACTTCAAATTCAAATTGTGGATGTCTGATTTTTATTCATTTTCAAGATATTCGCCCAATTAATTGATATTAAAAAATCATGAACTACGCTCTACTAAGAAGTCAGCAAACTCCACCAATATTTTTCTGAAGGGAGGGAAAGGTGAAACGATTTCCTCAATTTGAGCTGATTAAAACATTTATTTTGATAAAGCATTTACAAGTAGTCGGGAATTAATTTTTTTCGTGTTTTAAAATAGGGGTAGGGGGTAAGGGGGAGGTTTTATATTTTCAATTTATAAAAAATTACACAATTGATCAGCATAATCTAAACTAAAATACGTAGAGCTATTATTTCCTCCTATAATAATGAATAGTCTATTCTGAGCAAGATATGATTTCAACGCCCCCTTGCATCAAAACTATTAATTTTTGGGGTTTGTTACCCAATTCAATTATTCAAAATAACTTAAACTGCATCAAAACAAAAATTCAGAAAAATCCACCAACATTTTTTCGTTTTGTGTCATTTGGGGGGTGGGGGGATAATCTCAAAAAAAGCTATTTACCTTATTTAGGCATATTTAAACATTCGACGATACATTTGAAGACACTCGAGAAATATTTTTTTGCGTTTAGGAGTTGGGGGAAAAAGGGGAGGGGGTAATAATTTTTTTTATAAAATAGCACAATATTGTGCAACACTAGGGACAATGAAACAAGTGAAAATATTGTTACCGGGTTTAAGAATAAATAGTCTAATCTGCGTAACGCCCCCTAGCAGCAAACTGTTCATTTTTTTGGGTTGGCGCAATGGTAACATTGGTTGAGGATTACATGGACTACATCATACCAAAAATTCAAAAAAATCCACAGGGACCCAAATTCCATAAGGATGCAGGGTCCTTTGTTTTTCGGATGAATGTACGTTTTAGTTTGAATGGAATGGTGAATTGGCAAAATTGTCGATATTAGAGTGATACGAATCCTTATTTATACCGTCAAGTTCATACCCAACGATCTCAAAAACTGGATGTTTGGCAGGAATTTTGGATGATCACATCATAAGACCATTTTTATCGATGAAAATTTGAATAGTGAGAAATATTTGGACATGTTGGAGAATCGAATAATACCGTGCATAAATAGGGCAAATGAGGAAGATTTTAATTTATCAAAAACAAAATAGTTTTTCAGCAGGATTATGCAGCTCCAGTGCGAGAATTTTTGAATGACCATTTTCCTGGTCGCTGCAGAAGAGGTCCACAAAGGTCTCCGGATCTCACTCCTGTAGATTTCTTTCTATGGAGTCATTTAAAGTCTAAAGTGTACGAGATAGAACAACATTAGAAGATTTGAGAGAGAACATCACGGGGCTTTGCAGAGAAATAACCCCCGATATTCTCAACCATGTAAGGGCGGCAATGGAAGCTCGTTTGTACCAATACATGTAAGTTGGCGAAAGAGTTTTTGAACATTTACTATAGAATTTATTTTCTCCTCATTGTCAAGTAATCAGATTTCGATTCAAGAGATTGATGAAAAATCTCGTTTTCTGATTTACTGCTTCCACATTTGTCTCTAGAACAAATATGTCAAAATGTGCCCTCCTGTATATGATTCGTCAATTTTTTTTTGCATTTTTCCATCAATGTCAAAAGTACGAAAAAAATTTAGATTTTATTTGTTTTCTTCAAAACTCTCGAAGGAAAAAAATTTAAACCTGGTACTCCAACCTAGCATTATCACTGGGATAATTTGAAGTGATAATTTATAATTTTCGTAAACCAGTGGCGTAGTTACGGTGGCATATGGCCATACTTTTCTTCATATTTTCTTTAGACAAGTGAATGGACGAATGAGTGTTTGACATCAGTTAAGCCCATCAATACTCATCTTAAAAGTCATATGCCTAAAACTGGTAGTTTCTGAGATATTCGCGAAAAACTGAAGATATGTCCTGAGTACAGACGTAATATCCTGTGTGCAATAATCGCTTATTGCAACTTTCTTACAACATGTAGGAATAATTTTCATCCTCTTGAACATTGTTCAATGTTGCGAGTATTCACAACATAGTACAGGTAAGTCAGAATGAGACCGACAAACTCCGTTTTTTCCATTTGTCATATTATTGGATCTTTTCGAAATCATTCTGACTCACTCGTAATATGTTTTCGATTCTTCCAACATATTGAAATGTTCAGGAGGTTGACAAATATTCCGATATGTTGTAAGGAATTAGCATTATGCGATTATTGCACAGAAAATGACGTCGCAACTCAGGACATTTATATCTTTAGTTATTCTCAGTTATCTCAGAAACCTACACTTTTAGGCACATGGAAAGTTATGACCTTTAGATTGAGTATCGAAGAACCTAACTGATGTCAAAGCCTCATTTGTCCATTCACTTCTCCAAAGAAAATATGAAAGAGAGTATGGCTACACACCATCGTAATTACGTCACTGGTTTATAAATATTGAAAATTTTAACTTCAAATTATCACGTTGATAAACCTTGATTAATACCAAATTTCAATTTTTTTCCTTCAGAAGTTTTGGAGAAAAAATATAAATGTTAATTTTTTTTGTACATTCGATACCTTGTATCTCATTTTAGCTAATACCTTGATAGAGACTTTTTACCTCGAAATGAGGTGAATGATTTCTCTTCGGAGTTTGTCGGTCTTATCCTGACTCACTCGGTATATTCGAAAACATGTCTTCATAGTGGCCATTTGATATTTTGGAAAAATTTACTTCAACACCCTGTATAATCTAAACCATTGAATTCAGAGCTTTGGCGCAATGGAGACATTTGATCAGAATAACATGTTCTACACATTACCTAAAAAATATGGGCAAAACCGAAAGCCAAATTTCCCATTGAAACGGTGCGATATCTTCAGAAAACGAAATTATCCCCTAAAATTATTGAAAACATCACTTGTAACTGCGAAGCAAATCCTTAGTATTATAGTTTACAGTTTACCAATACTGTACTCCAAAATATGTCAAAAATATATTCAAAAGAATGGAGCTGTACAGTTTTCATGCAGAATTTATACTATCTACATTTGTGAAAGATAAAGGCAAATCTACAGCAGGTTAAACTACTCAATATCCAACGTCCACTACTTGAACAACTCGCATCATGCACAAAAAAGGAAAAAGGTACATTTATTTTATGGAATATCTCACACAAATACAGAATGATACTAACTAGTATTAGCTTATCGGAATATTTACATATAGAAGGTACTGGAGCTGAACATATACGAATGGAAAATTCTGGAAATATTTTTATAATAATAATAGAAATTAATCTTGATAAATTTCCATCTCCTTGAATTGATATATGCCTAAAACGAAAGCCTTTGTATAACCCACTATTTAAGAATCCGGAATCCAAATAGGAAGATATATCTATCATTGATTAACAGGTCTATTCACTGTTTGTTCACGACATCGTTAGCAGTCGTTATCAAGCGATAAGCCGTTAAATAACAATAAAATCACAGACCTGTTAGATCCAGACCATTTTGATTTATCAATCCAGGATTGACCATCACTTCTTTCAGACCTCTGGAATAAAGGTCAACAGAATCTACTCGTTGTTTACTAATTTATTTTATACTCTTTTTTTTAGTAAATACTAATCCATTTGTCAATTTGAAATTGTGTGGAGTGTTCCTATCAATTTCTTTTTCGTTCTGCCACTAGAGATTTAAAGGCGAAGCCTGCATGAACTCTGTCCAGTCTTTCAAGCAATTCTTCGACGTATTCTGTAAGAACTTTGTCTTCTGCATTTCTGGGTTGTATCTAAACAGCAGATTATTTCTCGTTCAGAGGATGAGGTCGATGGGGTCTATCGGACTCATGCTGGCACCTAGTCATCCTAATTCATTTGATTTTTGTTAATGAACATCGACAGGTACTGCCTAATGGTTTTATTATGTCGTTCAACTATTCCATCTGATGATTGTGGATAGAGGGCTGTACGAGTTTTCTCCACGCCTAAAATTGTTATCATTTCATGCCATAACTCAGATTCGAAGTTTATTCCTTGATCAGAATGTAATTTCAGTAGGTCTTTGCGACTGTCCCTGCCTCCTGGTTTGGCATACATTTTTTTTGGATTATCACCCCTATTGAAGTAAGTGCCGCTGGCTCTGTCATAAGCTACTAGGCTGGTGATCCCTAGTATCGTAGGAAAACTGTCAATTGTTTTCATTATTACAGAGCCAAACAAAGCTTTCACGTTCAAACTACGTATGCTTGATCTAGTGTATATAAAATCGATAGTTGTGCCGATTAAGCTCTGTGGTATTTATGTAAAGTACAATATAGGGATTCATGCCGACCTCTCTTTCTTAAACACAAAATTTCAACAGTTATTGCTATTTTTACACTTGAAACTGTTTGTTTGATACACAAACACAAAACAAAGTTCTCTATTGGAAACAGTTCTTCTGATCGTAGTACCAGACAGAGTAATGATTTAAAACTTCAAATTCCAAAAAGTACACTTATCAAAAATTCGATATTTTATGATGGATGTAAGATGTTTGATCACCTTCCAATAAATATTAAAAGTATCACATCACTTTTTCGTTTCTGATAAGTTTGTTATAGTCTGCAAGAGTTTTATGATGATAGTTTTTAAAAGTCATCATTTTGGATCATGAATCGAGCTTAGTTAGAGTTTTAACATTTTTATGTCATTCACAATTCGATTAACATTTTTTCTGATTTCATGTGCATGCATACTCCTCTCATCTGATGAAGAAATGGAATGGCAGAGACGGAGAAGCCCTTGATGAATGAGCAAGTATTATGTTTAATTGTTGTATTGTTTCATTCCCTATATCATTAACTTCCGACAATAAAGCATATTTTGACTTTGACAGGAAGGAGAGCTAATACTCCTCATCCTACAATTGATTTCCAATTGCTTTCGTCAAATATTCCTACGATAACTTCGATACCCACTAAAAAAGTAGGCACAGATCCACCTTTAGGAACCACAAAAAGCATTTTGACTGGGCCCAGACTTCAAACTAGAGTCAAAGAATATTTCAGTACGTACTTGGCGAAAGGCTATAATTACTCCAAATGAAAATGAATTATTAATAATCCAGCTTTTAGGAACTTTATTCATTTGCCCTTCTACACTTCAGACTTTAAAATGAAGCATATAAGTTGGTGTTAGTAAACATAATGGTCTTTGGTCGTAGGTACCGTTAGTTTTTTCGGGATTTCCCTGGTTGAAATAGTGAATGCGCCACCATTTTGCAGTGTTGCCAACCGTAGCGGAATTATGGTTGGTGTAGCGGCGTAGCGGAATTCAGTGCAAAAGCAGCGGAATCCTGTGGTGTTCGAGAAGTGAATGATGGATAATATTCAACAACAAAATTTGAATCTTATTACTTGATGGTCCCTCAAGATCGAAGTTATTTGATTGTGGGATTACACGGCAGCTGAAGCAGTCGATAGAAAAGGTGCAAAGAATTGTCTTGTCAACTGTCAGAATCGTTACCAGAACTATCAAAAGTTGCGTTATATTAGACTGATTGCACACCAACCTTACGGCTATTTTTGTAGCTGGATTATCTGTTACTTTTGTCGTTTTATTTGTATATCATATGTGAATCTATTCGTACCACCGCTACTGGAATGGAGCAAATAAAACATATCTAAAGTCACCAATGTCAAATTTTTGAGTTGGAGTGAACCGTAGCGGAAATTGTTGTGATGTAGCGAAACTTTTCGATACCGATGGCGGCATACTTGGTCACCTAGTAGGCAACACTACCATTTTATCAAGTCGCCTAGGAGCGTATATAGATAGGTGGTACCCCTTTTTCATCTAGGCTGATGTGTAGATGGAGACGGCAATCACTACAGTTTATAATTTGTAATCTGATTCAAGTTAAATACCTTATCAGAGACGATAGTTACAAATCAGTAAAGAATCAAAATATTTGAAAATACGGAGCCGAGTTCAAACTAGGAGGAAATTTTAGTTGGAAAGGCGATCAGTGGTAACTAAATCGTGAAGATGAATGAGGTTTGTTTCAACCAGATCATCATCATCTACAATTATTATGCTGTCTTGTGGATACTTCAAAGTGTTTTCGAAAAATCAAAAGATATCTTCCCCAAAAAATCAAGGGTTTCCTTCTATCGCCATTTGGTTTTATTACCCAATAATCTGTTTTTATAAATATACATATATCACAATAGTACATGGTATTGTTAGGTGACTACTTCACCGTTTGTTTTTGAACTTTTGGAAGAAATATGTTGGAAATGAACTACACTACCAATGACATATTATCGTTAGACTCCGTTAATTACATTTCTAGCTGCGGTCAACACAGAGTCATATTCTAAGCACAATTTATACTGCCGCTTATTTCGCGGATATTATCTGCTTATATACATTGTATATAAGCAGATAATATCCGCAGAAACTTAGCTTTGCCGACTTTTGGATTGATTGGCAACTATTTTCCGCGAAACAAGCTGCAATCAAAATTGTGCTTAGAATATGACAGCAGCTCGAAATGTAAATAACGAAGTCTATCCGTAATATGTCATTGTACACTACGCGCCTAGGAATACAGACTACAGGAAAGAAGAAAAAGTATACGCATCCGTTCTACAATAACCTATAAAAGAACAACTCACCTTTTCCCAAATTATCCGTCCTTGGCCAAGTAGTGTGTCTGTCCACATCGTAACTGTCACTTTCTACTACCGTCGCCTCTCCTTCTTCGAAATTGATCTTGGTTGAATATCCTTTATTTTCGACAGCTTGGCCGTCCTCTATTAGAGGCTTAGCGTCAGCAACTGACCAAGACGACCTCCTGTTGTCGATATTAACATCGAGATATCTGTTATCGTTATCGCTAGTATAATCACTTTTTCGTATTGGGCGTAAACTTTTCAAAAGCTTCTGAAATTCCGGTTCATCCCCATTACTAGCCTCCGACGGAGGCTTATCGAAATAGTTATAGTTATGAACAGTTACGGTGGATTTCCATATAGGAGTCTCCGGCTTATCCACGTGTCTCAGTCGCACTCCCCATTTGTTATCTTCGTCAGAGTTAGATTCGTTGAAAAGCACAGGCTCTCCAAGGTGATAAGGCCTGGGTTTGATGGGTTTATTTTTCAGAATGCCTTTGATTTCGTTCTCCGTTAGTTCTTTCTTATCGTCGTCCGTTATTTCGTTGTTAATGGAGTTTGTGGTGTTGACAGTCACTAATCCGAATGGCGCGTTGGGTTGTGAGTTTTCATCGATGGAGTTCGGATCAGGTTCGTCCGATATACCGAACATGGTTTTTTCGTAGGAGCTGTCGCCGAAATGGAGGACCTGAAAAAAGTACATGTTTCATAACTTTGAGTGACTGGAAGTTAATAACTGAATATCGCAGATGGGGACCCCCTAAGAAAGTACACATAACAACTCAAGAATATATGCGAGAAAATAAATGCTAACACACGCGTTATGTTATATTTCCCTAACACAGGTGTGTGAAATTAACGAAAAGCATGCAAATAATTCATGATTGTTGTAGGAATACATAAATTATGAATCAACATTTTTTGTTGTTGTCGATCATCCACGTCACAGCCCACTACTCTACTCAACAAAACTATACTATGTTAGGCAGAATGGACAGAAGTCAAGAATACACGTTCTTCATTTGTATGAACTATTATATTTTAATTTTTTAGTATAATAATACTCACTGATTAAACAAAAAATGCATGCAGAGAACATTCGATAACATTATTTGAGATCTCATATTTTTTTTATTTCTAGTTAAATTGCTAAACTGCCAAACATGCTAGGGCAGCAACGAGCAAAGCCATTCCGCCAAAAAACATTTATTGAAGTAAACTGTTGGTGACAAGTTCAATTCGCTCTTAAAAATGAACCAGTGCACTTAAAGACATGAACCAAAAAACAAAATATAGGATAAATTGGTATTTTGAAAGAATTTCGCTAAAAATTCTTCCACAGGATGTTTTAAAATTGGTTGTACAACAAACTGTTCATTAACACTACTTAATGACTAATAAAATATTGGATGTGCAAGTGGAAATCTACAGTTTGCTGAAAGAATTGTGGAAATTAAACCAAAAATGAAAACTTTCAGACCTTTAATTTTATCTAATATTAACTTGTTGCTTTTTTTTGCATATGAGTGTAGTTACTACCTAGTTATTAGTTTGCGTTTTGAAAGTTGAATAATAATAATAATAATAATCTTTATTAATCCTTTCAGACAATGGATGTATAGGACAGGTCAATAAATAGGTACGACAGTAACAACAAATAATAAAATAAAATAAAAAACACAATTTACTAAAATGTGGTATGCTAGCTTTAACCTAGTTCCCTATCTGTCATAAATTATCCTATGCTGTAGTAGCATTTGGACGTTAGTAAAAACTTAACTTTATTCTTGAATGAATTCACGTCAAGCTGCTGAATGCTTTCAGGCAAATGATTGTAAAACATCATTCCTTGATGAGTAGGGCACCCTTCAAATTTAGCAGTCCTATGTGATGGAATGCTTAAAAGGTTTCTGTTTCTAGTGGGATAGTCATGGTAGTGAGAGTTTGTTTTGAGTTTTCTAATGTTGTCTTTAACATACAGCAAGCACTTCAATACAAATAGACATGGAAATGTTAATATTCCGTAGGCGACAAAATGATGCTTACAAGATTCATTAGGAGGCAAGTTGAACATGGTGCGAATTATTGTTTTTTACGTTACGAAAATTCTATGATTCTTGACAGAGTTTCCCCAGAGGATAACATTATACGACATATGACTATAAACAAGTGAATAATAAACTGTCAGCAATGACTCCACTGGCAGAGAGGATCTCAAACGCATTATTGCGAATCTAGCTTTGTTCAGTTTTTTACTCAGTATATCAATATGGTCTGTCCGTCGAAGGGACTGATCAACATACCTAGAAATTTGGTACATTCCGTTGATTTTACAGTTGCTCCATTCAAGTAAAACTGTAGTACTTTTGTATTTGTGTGGGGAGTGAAATATATGCAGTCAGTTTTAGGGATACTCGCCATTAGACCATTTTGCGCACACCAACTGTTGAAACATATCATTATTTGTTTGGTTGATTCAATCAATTCCTCGTATCTACATGCTGTGACCGCTAAGGAAGTGTCATCTGCAAAAATAGCCAAAAGTTTGGCATTGATATGCTGAGGCATGTCGTTAATAAATAATAAAAATATCAGTGGCCCCAGCACTCTACCCTATGGAACACCAATGCTAGACTTTTTCTTCTCTGAAAAACAGTGTTCCACCCTCACCAGCATCTCTCTGCACCTCAGATAATCGTCAATCCAATCTAGAAAAGTTCCCCTGAACCCAATGTTATATAATTTACTGTTAATAAAATTAAGATTTATGGAATCAAATGCTCGTGACAGGTCAAAAGGAGTCCCGCCACTTGTTTACCACTATCCAAGGCAGTATAAATAAATTCAATCAAACTGCAAGCAGCTGTTTGAGTAGATTTTCCTTTCGGGAAGCCGAGTTGATATTCAGTAAAAATATTAAACTTGGGTAGATAATTATACATCCTTTTATATATTAACCTTTCGATAACTTTCGAAAATATACTTGAGATGGATATCGGTCTGTAGTTAGCTATTTCCGCAGGGTCATTTTTTTTTTTAAAATAGGAATGACAATTGCAGTTTTCAATACAGAAGGAAATTTTCCAAAGCATACTGAGAGATTTATCAGATATGCCAGATGCTGAGCGAGCGAAGAAATCACCGACTTCAAGAACTTTGTTCGAAATATTATCAATGCCAGAGCTGCATTAATTTTTTAAATTTCTCACAACCATTACAACTTCATCCGAGCTTAAAGGATAACAAAAAAATGTGTTATTGACCATAGGTGACACGGTGCAATTCTCAGATCTCATGTCACCAAAATGATTCAGCAGACTCTTTTCAGTAATATTAGCGAAGTAATCGACGAAAACATTCGCTTGGTCTTCTGAATCTGTAAAGCTTATGCCGTCCACCTGCAAATTTTGTGGATTTTTTTCCTACCTAAGTCCTGATTCACCAAATTCCATACGGTTTTTTGCTTATTATCGGAGTCCCTAATTTTAACCTTATTGAAATTGGGTTTAGCATCAGTTAGTAGTTTATTGTAATTATATTTTGCTAATCTGTAAGTTTCTTCAGAATCACTAGTGTTCATGTTTTTGCTCAACCAGTGTAGGTTTTTAAGGTCTTGACTGGCCTTTCTAATACTGAGCGTGATCCAGTTAGGAGCATTGTTTGCCTTATTATTATGTCTTAGTTTTAGGGGACAGTGACTATCCAACATGAATGAAAAAGTATTTAAGAAAGATTCAAAGGCAGAGTTGATGTCATTCTTCGAGTACATATCAGTGAAGTCAGTGTCACACAGTGCTGAATTTAATTTTTCCATATTATTTTTTGATAAATCCCTGTATTGCATTAGTTTCTTCGGATGTTCTTCAGATATACATTCACTAATCTCATATGTCAATGACATAACTCTGTGGTCGCTGAAATTCGCCTCATGTGCACTTGACTCATAATTCATCGAATCAATGTTTGTTAGGATATAATCTACTTTCGTTGAAGAAGTTAGTCCATTTTTATTAGTAAATACTCTAGTAGGCAATAGAGAGCTTACGTTTAAATTATAACCTTGCAAAAGATCTAGTAATAATTGTTTGTGAATTGAATCAACAAGGTAATCAACATTGAGATCTCCACAGAGAAAAATGTAATGGTTTTTGCTGACTTTTTCTAGGAGTTGATATAAATTAAATAGGAATAGGAATAGGAAGTTAGCATCATTTGGTGGCCGGTATACACTTAGTAGACAGACACTTTTAGCATTCAACATCAACTTTAAACAACTAAATTCACAGATCATTTCTATAGAGAACATGGAAACATCTAGTGTTTGTACATCATGGTTATTTTTGGCGTATATGGCACAACCTCCATGGATATGGCTGGTGCGACAGAAATGAGTAATTGAAACATACCCAGGAGTCGTCATAAACTCAATATTGTCTTTGTTTTGTGGGATAAGTAGTGTACACATCTCTTTGGAAAGAATACTAACTTGCCCGTGATGATTGTATAACATAAAATAGCGACTAAAGTTTATCTTTCAGCCGCAGATGATTCCACAACTGACTTTATGCTCAGTACTATACTATAACAGAACAATGCTTCGTAGATGTCCAATAGATTACATAGACAAATTTACTAATAATAACCACATTTAAGTCTTTTATAAGAGTTTCACATTCAATTCAGCGGATTTATAATACGATCCTTACATTATCCAGGTAAAGAAACGCCTCAGGTCTGAGTCAATTAGAAAACAAGTTGAAAAATAAAGTGCAATTTGGTCATCATCTCATCACGTTGATTACATTTAGTACATTTTTGTATAACCCTTATCACTTTGATTACTTATATTTCGGACGTCCATCATCTTAATGGTTGAAATATTTCTATCTCTTCCAAATTTTTTCACAACGTTTCAATTGCTTGAATCCGCAATCGTCTTCTGGTGAATAGTGACAAAATCAGATGCTACGCGACCTTTTATTAAAGTGTAATTACGCGCGGTGTTGTGGCGCGCGTAGTTTCGCGCTTTTTCTCCCTCCGAAACGGTCCATGAGCGGTTTCCATACGTTTTTAATTTCCACGCTTGGTTGACTGAAGGCACCATTGGCTTCTATGTAGGTGGTTTCCATAAATTTCCGTTTGAACCAATGTTCATCTCTATGAAGAACACTAGCTTCGTCCCAGAGAATTCGGTGGTGTTTTGTCCAAGCGTGGTCAGCAATTCCTGATTTTGATGTTTCCCCTCGTTGAGTGCACTTTTTGTGTTCGGCTATTCTTACTGATAATGGCCTCTTGGTCTCTCCGATATAGGAATCTCCACATTCACATGGGACTTTGTAAATACAGTTTTTACTGGATTCTGTTGTGATCTCTGGTTTCGTCTTGGTGAGGAAGCTTCGTAAGGTACTGCCGGATTGAAAGCAACTCTTGATGTTGTATTTATTTCCGATCCTTCTGATCTTCTCGGAGATACCCCTGATATAGAGAAGAATGAGAACGGGGTTTTGTGGTCTTTCTTCGGTTGTCTTGGTCTTTTCGAGTTGTTTCCGAACTTCTCCTATGAGCTTCTCGGAGTATCCGTTTCGGCGTAGGTCTTTTTTGATGTGGTCATTTTGATGGAGTCATTGAAGGCGGAAATTAACCACATCAAAAAGGACCTAAGCCGAAACGGATACTCCGAGAAGCTCATAGGAGAAGTTCGGAAACAACTCGAAAAGACCAAGACAACCGAAGAAAGACCACAAAACCCCGTTCTCATTCTTCCCTATATCAGGGGTATCTCCGAGAAGATCAGAAGGATCGGAAATAAATATAACATCAAGAGTTGCTTTCAATCCGGCAGTACCTTACGAAGATTCCTCACCAAGACGAAACCAAAGAACACAACAGAATCCAGTAAAAACTGTATTTACAAAGTCCCATGTGAATGTGGAGATTCCTATATCGGAGAGACCAAGAGGCCATTATCAGTAAGAATAGCCGAACACAAAAAGTGGACTCAACGAGGGGAAACATCAAAATCGGGAATTGCTGACCACGCCTGGACAAAACACCACCGAATTCTCTGGGACGAAGCTAGTGTTCTTCATAGAGAGGAACATTGGTTCAAACGGAAATTTATGGAAACCACCTACATAGAAGCCAATGGTGCCTTCAGTCAACCAAGCGTGGAAATTAAAAACGTATGGAAACTGCTCATGGACCGTTTTGGAGGGAGAAAAAGCGCGAAACTACGCGCGCCACAAGACCGCGCGTAATTACACTTTGATTATAGACCTATAAAAGGTCGCGTAGCATCTGATTTTGTCACTATTCACCAGAAGACGATTGCGGATTCAAGCAATTGAAACGTTGTGAAAAAATTTGGAAGAGATAGAAATCTTTCAACCATTAAGATGATGGACGTCCGAAATATAAGTAATCAAGTTACTACATCGTCTAAAACATTCAAACAAACCTTATCACTTTCTCTTCTTGCAAACTTAATATGGTAGGTACTGTTACTTTCGTAATTATTGGTTAACTAGGATAGCGAATGCTAGACTTAAAATTAATCATTAATCTTTAGATACAGCTTCCTGAATCGACACTAATTTTCTAATGGTCAGAATGTACAGGTGAAAAGATAGTGATAAATTATAAGACGACACATTTCTACATCTTCTAGTTGATAATATGGTTTGAAAAAAAAAAAGATGTTCCTATGCACTGTTGAATTGATAAATAAACACCAGTTTGGTTTCCATCAGTATGAAAATATTATAGATGCAGTGTTTTTCTGCCCACTGAACTAAAAAAAAGAAATTGCTGTGGAGATATTCTGTGATTTGTCCAAATCTGGTGATTGTATAGATCACGAGAAAGTTCTACAAAAGCGTCTGTGTCACTAACTTCAGAAGAATAATTCTGGTCGAAGCCGAATTAAACCAACGCCTGAAATGTTCAGATGAAGCAAGCAGAAACTAGTTCTGTACTTGGACAAGTTCTAGTTTTGCCAAGTACTAACGATTTGACAAGCACTGTCACTGTCACGATTTGCAAAGATGTAAAAGGAAACACAATCATTACGAACGATACCAAAATATAATCGCATAATAATGATATTGACACAGTCTATTACCAGAAATATTTTTTCTACTACCGCTTACCATAGTAGCCTTTGACGCTTTCAGATATCAACGCAAAGTTGACGTTTTCCGAGGAATGTCATTTTGTGACAGCTTTTACGCTCTAGATCGAGAATATTAAAAAACGCTTCTCCCTAGCACAAGAAATTCAAAGCACTCTAAGGAACTGCGGTGGTGTGAAGGTTAGAGATGCTTCCTACTAAACTGGGTTATCGATTTTGGCGTGAGTTCGATCTCGGGCGTCGCTAATTTTTTTTAGGCAAGCTTTTTCCCTTTTTTTCTTTTGTTAGAGATGTACATTATTGGATATTTGGATAGCTTATACATTTGGGATTACTATTGAATGGAAATTTTCTCACAGGTGCCTATGTTGAATGAAGTATGTATCGTTTTTATGTCTAAGAGCTGCGTTTGTAGAAAAAATCATGTGTGTATTTCGAGCATAAAGTGCCATTGCCGCTTTCCAAAGATTACCGCGCTTCGCTTCGCGTCGCGCGGTAACTCTCTTTGTCGAGCGGTAATCAATCACTTTGCGCTCTAAATACACAAATAGCTAAGATATAGTAACAGTAAGGGATTAGTTTGACGCAAATTCACCTCCAGTATACAGTGTATTTCAAAGGTCTGGGTACGGGCTCATATTTCAGAAAAGGCCCAAAGAAAATTCATGAAAATTTCTACATGGTTGTTTTTGATGATGCCCCACTCAATGGTGATATTGGCAATTTTGCAAAATTAACAGTTTTCAGATATTGAGGGTAACAACATTTTTTCAAGTGGAAAACCCTCTTTATTTTCATTGCAATCAATTCAACACCCCCTCACTACTTAAGTATCAGAATTTAAATTAATGCGGTTTTTGAAATATGACAATATGGCTTTTTCGTTCATAAGACTGGGAACATTACAATATTTTCAATACGGCTGTGGAACAATCAGCATATTTGGAAATCTTAAAAAATAAAATATGTCAGAAAGCTCTTTTAATCAAGCCTCAAATGCTAGTCTTGAGGGAATTTTATGACCGCTTGGAATATTGTTTAGCAAATGATGGCAAACATTTTGAGCTCTTGGTCAGATAGGTTTCAGTTTGTGTGATTTCATTAGATTCAATACTTCATTGGAAAATAATTCAATTATTCAAAAGTTTGTTTATCAAAAACCATCTTGTCTGAAATTTTATAATATATTCTCGAGCCCTTTTGAAAATATTGGACCGTTCACAGAGATTTCAACGAACCATGTTCTCATATTTCAAAAACCACACTTATTCAATATTTGATATTTGGAGGCAAAAGTAATGAGGGGGCGCTAAATTGATTGCAATCAATATAAATAGCGTGTTCCATGGAAAAAAATGAAATTACTCCCAATATCTGTAAAAACTGTTAATTTGGCAACATTGGAAATATCATCATCGAATCGGGCATTATCAAAAACTATATTGAATGAAATTTCATGAATTTTTCTTGAGCCGTATTGAAAATATTGGAAAGTTCCAAGACTCGTGAACGAAAAAGCCATGTTGTAATATTTCATAAACAGCACCAATTCAAAATCTGATATTTGGAGACATAAGTAATGAATGGGCGCTGAATTGATTGCAATAGAAATAAATAGGATGATCTATTTGAAAAAATTGAGTTACCCTCAATATCTGAAAAACTGTTGATTTGGCAACTTTGCCAATATCACCATTGATCGGGCATCATCAAACACCACCCTGTAGAAATTTTCATGAATTTAATCTGGGCCGTTTCAGAAATATCAGACCATTCCCAGACTTTTGAAAGACACTGTATATTTAAAATCAAATCTGAAAACTTTTACTCTGTATACAAAAATTATTGAAAATAATTCATATTTTTACACACCGACCATCGCAATGTCAAATTGGGATTACCACAAACAATATTCCATATTATGCGTTCATACCTCCTGGATACAATAAATGTGTGTTACATACCGGTAAACCATTCTTGTTGAAATCATCCAGAGTTGGACCAGAGTTTCTTCGCCTCCTTCTGAAGTTTTGAGTGGGAGGTGGTTTTTCATCCGTTGCTACGATATTGACTTTACCAGATTCCGCAGCGAAATGCACTTCGGTTTTGCAAAACTCCACTTTCTTCGTTTTTCGTGTATTATTATCATCGTCGTCTTGTCGCAGAAATTGGTCATTCAAAGCCAAACTAGTCCTACGGTATTTATTGGAATCGACATTGTTAGTGACATATTTTGATTCGTCCACCGCTATCGAATGCCTTTTGGTCTCCTTGTCTGAATCGTTGTTCCACGAGAGGTCGACGATATTGTTATTTTTCGCTATGGGAATTGTGATAGTCGTGGATTTGATTTCTGGCCTCAAGTTTGACCAATCGCTCGAGTATTTTGTCCAGCTTCCATTGGATGTCGATGACTTGTTGTAGTACGGGGTCCTGTCTTCATCGATGAAACTGTTGGTCAGCTTTTTCATCTGTGAAAGGGTCACTGAAGTATATTCATAAGAATGAAACCAAACAACATACCTGTCCAAAATGCGTTCCACTGTAATGTTTAGCATCGAAGTCGTATTTTTGATCTGTATCACTGGGGTCATCTGAAGTGCAGCGCTCATTGTTCACGAAGCCGTTCTTCTTTCCAGGAGAAGGCACCACCACGATTTCTGTCGATCTACAAATGCCGCTATCAGTCGAGCTCTCTACTAAATTTTTATTCTTGTGCGATATCGAATTCGAAGAATTGTTGTGATTGTGCACCTGTTCGAAACCGTACGATTTTCTTCGATTGTACCAGTCTTCATTTCTGTTCGTTGTATTACCATTAGTAAGTTTCACTCTGGACTCTAGACTGCCAGTGCCTATGCCTGGCTTTTTGTTTAGTAGCGATTCCATTCCGTAGACGTATGATCGTACCCGAGACTGTTCCAACAGAGGCATCTCTTTGTCTTGATTCGAAGGCGTTTCTTCAGTTACTATACCGTCGTCGGGATCTTCATCTTTCTCGTCCTCCTATAAGTATAATCAAGTTAACTACGCTAGAAAGTGTACCTGAACCCACAACTTTTGTTTTGAGTATGATTGAAATTGTTTCTAGCTCACGCTATTTGAAAAAGCTAATGTTCCCCTCTTATAAATGACGAAACTTCTGATAGTATATGGGTCAAAATTCCGAAACTATGTTATCTGTATCATGAAAACTCTAAAAAATTTGAATTGCCGTGGCGGCTGAATTTTATATTAATTATAATTGTTTATTATTGAGTTATAGGAACCACATACGGATCACTCTAAATTTTCCATTTTTATAGTTTTATACGTGGTTTTGAAAAATGCTTCATCAATAAATTTTTGAAGACTTTTATTCTTAAAAAAACAAATTGTTAGAATGAGTAAAACTGCCAACTGAATCCACCAATTTCAAAGAAACTCACTTTCAATGTTAAAAAATTGGATCTAATCAATGGTTTCAAGTTATGATGACAAAGTTGAAATTACTACTGCCAATGTAATTGAACAAAAGGCCAATAAGCCAAAATAGAGCAATATGGTTATTACAGTTGCAACGTGATCTGTTAAACTGTCTTTCTGAGCTTCAAACAATTCCCAATATTTACTACAAAACAGACCTAGGTCATAGTAACATTATTCCTCTGTCTGACAAGGTGCCAGAGAAATGACGATTCTCAATGTTTCCATGAAATAATTTACCACTCCCTAATTCCATAATCTCACATTTTGCATAAGGAAATACACGAGAATAATATGAAACTCTCTATAATGTTTGAATGGAATGTTGAAGTATACCACAAAAGATGAACTACAGTCAAAAATACGATAAACTTTATTCGTGTCAGGTTTTATAAAAATATCTGCCGTCTTGAAAAACAGAAAAACAAATAATGTAAATATCTCAACACTTTCCCTCATTAAAATGTTTTTCTAGTTGAATAGTCCCATTTCTTGACAAAGCTTTTGGAATCTGGTTTGTGGAATCGGTTTCGTCATAATATAAGCTAGTTGAAACTCTGTTGCTACCTTTTTGACAGTGACTTCAACCTCGTTGACAAGCTCTCTCACAAAAAAATGTCTTAACTTTATATGTTTCGTTCGACGGTGATATTCTGGATTCTGAGCAAGTCGAATGGCTGCTTCGTTGTCGACTTGAAGATCGGGAATAAAATCTTTGCCAGTAACTTCCATCAAAAGGCGTTTCAACCAGATAATTTCACGTGCAGCTTCGCTAGCCGCAACAATATCTGCCTCTGTAGTAGAAATAGCTACGGACGACTGCTTTTGACTCAGCCAAGTAACTGCATCTCCCGCATATAAACAAAGAACTCCAGATGTAGATCTTCCAGATTGTGCATCTCCTCCGTGGTCTGCATCACTGCAACTCTCCAACAACTGTAGTTTATTGTCGTTTATGTATCTGATTCCATAATCCATAGTCCCTCGGATATACCGAAAAATGCGTTTAACCTTGACAACATCTTCTTTCGTAGGATTTTCTAAACTTCGGGAAATAACTCCAACTGCATAAGCAATATCAGGTCTGGTAGCTACCATCAAATACATCAGCGATCCAACGGCCTGTCTATATGGAAAATCATCACTACGTTCACAATCAGCTTTCCCTGAATCAGAACCGTCTTTTATAATTGGAGTAGAAACGGGTCGACACCCTTCCATACCAAAACGTTGTAAAATTTTCTTGGTATAAGCATTCTGGTGGATTTTAATCGAGCAATCATCTTTCCTATCGATTTCAATTCCAAGAAAGTATGTTGCAGGCTTCACAGTTATTTTAAATTCACTCTTCAGCTTTTTCATCAAAAGACAAGGGTCAGATTGACTTTTCTTGAAATCAAGCGTTGCTAAGAAACTGACAAATCGTTTATTCCAGCACCGTGGCGCCTGCTTGAGCCAGTAGAGACTTTTATGCAATAGACACATTCTGTCAGTGTTATCTTGATAGCCTTCTGGCTGTCGCATAAAAATCCTCTCTTGAAGTTCACCATACAGAAAAGCAGTAGATACGTCAAACTGAGTTAGTGCCAAATTTTCACTTGCTGCAACACTTAATAAAACTCGAATGGTTCCTGCTCTAGCTACCGGACTGAACGTTTCGTTGTAGTCGATTCCTTTCTTTTGTGAAAACCCTTTTATCACAAGACGAGCTTTGAATTTCTCAATGGAGCCATCTGGATTGGTCTTAACTTTGTAAACCCATTTACAAGGTAATGCTTTGACTCCAACTGGAAGTTTTTCGAGTGTCCAGGTACTGTTTTCTTCAAGGGAACGTATTTCGCAATCCATAGCTTTCTTCCACGAATCTTTTTCTTCTGAAAGCATTGCTTCTGTGAATGATGTTGGTTCGGAAACTTCTGTTACACTCGTAAAGGCAGACATGACAAAATCTTCGAAACTCTGTGGTAGATTCATTTTGGATCTGTCTCGTAGTGTTCTCCCTTGGATTTCTGGATCAGTTTCGTTACTGTTTTCTACGTTTCCTGAATCTTCTGATGAAAATGATCCATTATTCTCTTCTGTGTTCAGGTCAGAAGAAATATCTGTTTGGGTCTCAGTTTCAGTAAAACATTTCTCTGACTTTTGTTCACTTTTCATATGAAGTTCTCTGCTAACTAAAGGTTCTTCATTGAAAGTTACATCACGTGAACGTATCAGTGTATTATTCTCTTTGCACCATACACGACATCCATCAAATCCATCATATCCAACTAACACGCCTTTCACTGCTTTCTTGTCCATTTTCTTCCTCTTTTGCTTAGGAATGTGAGCATAACATGTACTGCCGATGATGCGAAGGTGTTTGATGCCTAATTTCTTTCCAGTCCACATCTCAAGGGGCGATTTTTCGGCTACACTTGATGGGCCAGTGAGATTCAAAATGTATTTTGCTGAATTTATCATATCAGCCCTTAGTCCTTGAGGAATTTCTGAATGTGAATGCATCAAAGACCGAGCCATTTCGACTAATGTTCTGTTTTTTCTTTCTGAACATCCATTTTGCTCTGGAGTGTATGGCATAGTGAATCGCTGCTTGATTGCATATCTGTTCAAAATTTCTTTCACATGATGGTTGTCAAATTCTCCACCGTTATCACATAAAAGCTCTTTGACAACGTGTCCAGCTGATTTCACTTCTTGAAGCATTTGTTGTTACTTTTCGGAAACTTCTGATTTTTCTTTCATGAAGAAAACTTGGCGAAAGCGGAAAAAGTCATCTTTAAATAAGACGTAATAGCGATATCCTGAAATTGAAGTCAGAAACGGCCCACACACATCGGTGTGAATAATTTTTCCAGGCTGTGTTGCGCGTTCTCTGGTACCAAACTTTCGACGATGAGCCTTTCCATAAACGCAACCTTCACAAACTTCACTATCTAGACTGACTCCAAATTCACGCTCCATGACTACTTTCACATGCCTCTTATTTTGGCGGCCTAGCCTCTCATGGAATAGTTGAAGTTGATGGGATCCGCTTGAAACCATATTCATTTCAGCTCTTTCAGAAATATTACAGACTTCTAGCTTATAAAGTCCACTATTCTGACTTCTGAAGCCTTCTGAAATGACTGTTTTTCCTATACAGAAACTGCATTTTTGTATCGTGGAGAAGAAGTGACTTTCGGGTTGTTTATCTTGGGCAGCTAGTACAGAAAAGAGGTTTTTCTTGATTTTTGGTACAAACCAAACATCGCCCAAGGTTATTTTATCTTTCTGCTCTCCAACCACAGCTTCCACGATGACTGTACCTTTCCCGAAGGCCTCGAAGGAATCACCATTAGCAGTTGTGACTACATGGGAAGTAGTAAATTCCTCGTATGATTGGAATAAGTCGGAACGATACGTTATGTGATTTGTGGCACCATTATCAACATACCAGCTATCATGATCAGACTGGTATGAATGAAAACATTGAGTAATGGAAATGAGAACGACATTTGCTCTTGACTTTTCAGCATTCCACTTTGATGTAGATAGTTTTGGAGGTTTACATCAGCGTGCCACTTGGAACAATGCCTTACTCTGTGGCCCTTCTCATGGCAATAATTGCATGTCCATTCCGCTGCTGACTTTCTGGGCTTGGAGAATTTCTTCTGCCTCGAGGAGTTGACAGCTAATACTTCTTGACTGACGTTTCTACTTCTGTCTTTTTGCATCAGAGCTCTTTCATAAGCAAACAATTGATTTGTTAAGTTGTCGATTGTTCTTTCGGTTTTGGCGATCAACATCCAGCTTGATCGATACGAGAAATAGTTTTCTGGTAAGGTTTCCAAAATTTTACAAATCAATACCAATTCGGGTAATTCAACTGCGTCTTCTCTCTTGATCTCGATTTTCAACTCATTCCAGAGATTCTTCAATTTAGACATATGTGTAGCAACACCATCACAGGCATCTTTTTGATAACTGAAAAATTGCAAGCACAGATCGTAAGCTTTGTCTTCAGATATGCCGTCAAAAAGTCTATGTAGTTCTTGCCATATTTCCTGACCTGTGGAAAACCTCATAATCTTCTTCAGTGTTTCTTCCGCCATATTGGTAGTCAGTATTATAGTAGCACTGCTTTCTATTCTCTTATAGTCGCTCAGCTCCTTGTTGTACTTGGTAACAATTTCCATGGCTCTGACGAGACCTCTAAGTAGCATGCATATTTTGTACTTCCAGGTGGACCAATTTGATTTGCCTTTTAACAGCCCAATCTGCATTCTGGTGAGTTCCATCTTTTGAAGACACTGTTAAACTTTCGATCACTTCGATAACTTGGTCGGTATACTTTTATGACTCTACAGATATTACTGCGTATCTGGGCCCATAACCTGTTGAAGTATACCACAAAAGATGAACTATAGGCAAAAATACGATAAACTTTATTCTTGTCAGGTTTTATAAAATATATGACAACACTCATTAAACAAAACTATCAATAGATACATAGCAATTCTTCTATATATCAGCCGCCTTGAGAAACAGAAAAACAAATAATGTAAATATCTCAACATGGAAACTGTATAATTAATGTTCTTGAAATAACTATCAGAGGAATGCTATTTTTGAGTGTGGCTCTCACCACGATTTCCTTCTACGACAACCACGACAATTACTTCTATCAACAACCCTATTTTTTAACTAATGAAACTTCAACTTGCCTTCTGTATCAGCCGCAACTGAAAAGGCGTAATCTAATGTACAATTAGTGAATTTTGAAATTGTGACAGAGGAATGACGATAAAAGCTAGGGACATTGATTCTCACTTAATTTACTAAAAATCTAAAAAAGAAAGAGTGAAATAATTTCCAAAGTTTGTTTGCTTTATATTGACTTCCATGAAAGTTTCTAGTGTCTGGACAGTAAACGCTAAATTATACTACTTATAGCTTCAATACAGTGACTTTGCTTGAAGAAATAAAAGTCGAAATATGTCGAAAGTTTCTGAATGGGTGTATCGGGAATGTATGTCAGAGTAGTATACCTCAATTACTCTTGTCTAAATTTTGTTTTAAAGACGCCGAACATCAAATATCATAGTTTCGGAATTTTTACACCTATCGTACAACTGAAAATAGTTACGCTACTGCAGTAAATAAATAAACAATTATTATCCCGAAGAACGTAAAGAGCAGCAATATTACAATCTGCATAAAGAAACTTTTAAAAGACAAGCTTTCATTGAATTGAACAGAAAAGGAAAATTATTATTTCTTTAGGGGTGTACGTTATTCTGTGACTGTCAGATTCAAAAACTTGAAAAATGCGAAATAAGGAGGTGGTTTAAATTAGAGTCCCTGTATGCAATTTGACATTATATATATTATATATATTAGAGTCGGGACACTTTGACAGGACATCGAAAAAACACGTTTAGGGTTATGTCTACCTTGTCAGGCCAAATGAGCACAAGGGCGTATCGTCAGGGAGGGAATATGTAAAAATATGTTTTGAGGTTCACGTAACCTGATGTTTTGAAAAAAATCGACGAGTAAAAGTTAAAATTGGTCCATTATGAAGTTTTCATGCAAGAAAAAAATATTTCAAATATTCAAATGGTAGAACGAGTTCAAATCATAAATGAAAATTTGCAAACAAAGTTGAATGTTTAAGGAAAATTTGGCTTCAATTTAGATCAACTTAGAAATAAAAATAGAATCCGTAATGGAAAAAGGTGGCGATCTGAGACTATGGAGGAAGCATTAGTTATTCGATTCGGATATGGTACTTCTGGCTATGAAACCCCATTAAAACTAAATGGACCTTTCCACGAGATATGAGAAAATATATACACTAATATCACTCGGGATATTTTTTCTGATCGCTAGTTTCTCTATAATCAGAAGAAAAGTGATTCGTGATGAATGTTCATCAAAACTAGACTTGGCAACGTTGTTAAAGTTGTGAAATATAATATGTCGTATGACAGTTGTCATTACCAGACTGGTTCGTTCGTCTGTTTCATGGAGCAAACCAATAAGAATCGTTTGTCTCTGTTTAACTCGTTTGCTTACATTAAAATTGGACACAAGTAAAGCAGTTCCATTAACTATCTGTGCTGCACACGAACAGGCCCTACGTGATTTCTTATTTGAGGTTAATGCGGTTTTCAAAATTTTGAAAGTTTTTGTAGTTTGTATTCTACATTTTTTTAAATTCCTGTATCTGTATCCCTGCAATAAAGTGAACATGTCGAAAAAGTGCTTTGTACCCGGTTGTCTGAGCACCAGTGAAATTTCTAATAAACAATTTTTTATGCACCTAAAGATGAAGCGAGTCGTAAAACGTGTTTCGAAACAGAGAATAAACCCTGTGTGTTAAGAGGAAATATATATTATTGTGAAGAACATTTCCAAGTGAGTACTTAACGTTATGTTATCATTGTATTCAAAGCAGAGTTCAAAGAATGATTTAAAATATTAGTCATTGCAAAAAGACCTTGAACTATCAAAAAAATTTAGGTTCTAATAAAGATTCAGAAAAATATACTTGAAAACCCAAATTCAAAGAGATGACAGTCACAATGAAATCATAGACATTGCTTTATCTGATTTGGTATTGCCAATGCTCGTTTTTCATCAAAAGGAAGGTCCGTTCAGAAAATTTGAAAACTATAAATACAATAAAAATAGGTAATATGTGGCTGTTTTTCTCTTAGTTGATCAAGTGACAAAGTTGTAATAATTTCTTAATGGCTTGTATCAAGCTAGAAGCTATATTTTTAAGGAGAACAGTATTGCCTGTTTCGGAACGTGGATTATGGTGTGTGCTGTTTCTGATGAACGTGACGTCAGCGGCACACTTTCAAATGCGATATTTATTCAGAATGAAAAAAATTCACTGTCTTTGTTAAATGGACCTTTCAGATTAGAAACTATCGATTTAAACGAGTTTTGCAATTTATTGTCCGTAAGGTCCACTATGCGTTACCTACTATAAAAACGTTGAATCGTGAAATAAGTCACATTCATTTTTTCCAGGCATATTACATGAAATACTTCATTATTTGAAGATCAAAATTCAAAATTTTTCAGGCTGCAAGAAAGATTGCTGTTTATTTTTAGATGAAACAGTAATAGAACCTGGAGAACAGTACTGTGTAGCTACTTGCACTAATATGGGAGAGGAAACGTTAGAAAAAGGGACAGAAATAGCTACTCATGTTTTGGCTGTCATGTTAGGTGGAGTTTCAAGTGGATGGAAACAACTCATATCATATCATTTCACATGGAAAAAAATGAAGGGGGAATCTTTGGCAAAACACTTATTAGAAATTATAAATATATGTTCATCTAATAGTTTCAGTATCGTTAATGTCACCACAGATATGGGCCCTTCCAATCAAGCTATGTGGAAATATTTCGGTCTGAAGTCAAAAGAAACGAATGTTCTGAATTTTCCAGCCTTCAGCTACTCAATTTTTATAGCCTTCAGCTACTCAATTATTATAGTCTTCAGCTTCTCAATTTTATAGCTTTCAGTTAATATTTATCGGTCTTCAGCCTATTGTAATTTTGTTGAAAAGGATATAAAGTTGTTATTTGTTATCATTTCTGCATATTTATTCTGCCTTCCCACAAAAGCTAGATATCAATTCATAGTTTATCTTTCTCTAAGTTTCTGTCTTTTGCAGCCTAGTATCCTCCCATCTGAACTAGGCAAGTTAACTCATGTCCTATTTGGTTTAATAGTCACTTGATTTGAATAATCTATTGATCTATCATTTGTTGTACATTATTCACACCCTAAAAAAATCAGCAAAAAGTAATAACTTCAGTAATTTTGAATAAAAACTAAGAATTTGCATTTTCAAAAATTTGGAGGGTTACAAGGAAAATAAATGAAATTTATGAAAAGAACGAGTAGTTATTGAAGAAAATTTCAAATAAATTTGATTTGTTTTTGCATACAGTGATAATGGTCATTAGTTTGATATGGCAAATCAGACAAAATGCAGGTAGGAGTGCCTTATTTATTTTCCACGAAATCACTCGAAAAAATTCTAAAATTCTGCGTAATGAAAAAATAACGCCTATTGCTAATATGAAAATGAACTTGGCTAAGGTTGCCAGCAATACATTCATTTACAAATCATGTCTTCTCAAAACAGTGGGGTAGGATAAATAAATGATACGATCATCGTCGTTGGAATATCTCTATCATATTACTAGTTTGAGAGTGAACAATTATTGGTTTTAATGTTCTACGATCGAAATCACCTGAAGTCGAACTCTTCAAATCTCATGTACTAATGGCTTCGTTGAAAAATCCCCCTGTACAGATATTCTGCTTGCGTGTTTTGATCAATAAGATTTTTATCACCCTTTTTACGAAACGCCACTGTTGACAGAGATGGGAATATATTTTGTACTGTCAATACTATCGTTCGACCGTTGTCACATCAACGGTATAGATATATCTTCTGTTCTTGTTTGACTGATAGAATACGCCATTTTTTCGATGTCCTGTCAAAGAGTGTCCCGACTCTAATATACGATCTAATGTCAAATTGCATACAGGCACTCTAGTTTAAATTAATGCATCAAAAATTAGTGAATCTAGTTTAACTTTATGGATTTTCATATTATATAAAATGAATCAACTCGTTTCCACACCATCCCGAAGGTAGAGTTGCCGGTACGTTGGTACATGGACACTTTTGCCGAGGAAGTCAAAATCTACATACCAGAAATTCAAGGAATTTAACCGAAAGCTATTTTCCATAAGGACAGTGCGGTGTCCTTTAGAAATATTTGAATTTCCATAGTAACCAATAAATTTTGTTATTTACAAACAAAGCGAGTCGTAAAATTTTGACGTTTATTTTATCATGTCAGAAAATGAGTCGATACGGTGCTTTATCATTAGAAGTAATAGACGAGTGTGTCTTTTGTTCAAATTCACTCAAAAAAAATCGCATCAAATACAATTAGTACTTCAAAATAAAAGAGGTTATACATCTCAAACTTCCTGCACAATTAAAAATAGTGTAACCCTCCGCTTCGTGGTCGGTTCACTAACGGATACACTTGGTTAATTATGCAACAAGTGATCTTGATGTATGACTCGAATATTTAGAAGAACTTATAGTATTACTATTAAATGTATAAATCCATAAAAGACCATTTTAAATCAGTTGATTGTTCATAACTTTTTTCTCAGTGTATAGTTAGTTACCTTATAAATGTCGCTAGTTGGTGAACTAGTCCTCCTGAGCCTCCCTTTCACCTCTTGTAGTGACTCTACAGTGATAAATGAATTACGTTTTTGTTTTCTAGGTGATTCGTTTTCATCGTCAGGGGTTTTCTCACTGCTCGTACTGGAACCTGAAATGGATTGCAGAATCTGATCGAGAGCCTCAAGATCAACGCTGTTGTTTCTCAGTGCTGTGTTCAGTCTTCTTCCCTTCTCCAAATCCTCTCGGATTTTACGTACACTTCCACTATTTTCGGGCAAATCCGGAGGCTTCGTACTAACGATGGGTTGGTTATGTTTGGGAAACTGTAGAGATCTTCGTATTTTGGAGGTTCTCCTCCAACTCTGTAACTCTTCCAGATCTTCTAGATCTTCCGCACTTTTATTATTACCGATATCTTTTTCGGGAATTAGATTAATATCATCACTGCTGCTGCTTTTAGTTCGTACTAGATTACTGTGTCCGTTAGTAGTATTAGTATTTTCACTCGATACACTTTCGATTTCATATATTTCAACACTGCCATCACCGTTTCTTCTGCTGTTTATGGCAGGACGAGGAGATCGTCTGCCAAATGCCTGCTTTACCGCAGAGTCGTGTATTTGATGACACAGGCGGGATACTCGATGTAGATTGGTTGCGGCTGTGATGTGGGCGTGTCGTAAAGGATTCGTGTAGTCGATTACAGGTGGCGTTGGATCTTTCAGGTGTTGTCGGGTGGGGGGTCGTCTGGCTACACTTCTACCTACTGTTGCTTTGGACTTTTGAGGCGTAAGATCTAGCGAGTTTAAAGGAAGCTGCAGAATAAAAATATTCACAATCAATAGAAATTATATACGATTTTGAATGCTTATCATTAGTTAATAAACTTGCATGTATTCAATGGTATCATCCAACTTTTCAGTAGCTACAATAAAAATAGGATATTAGAAGGACTAAAATAAAAGTCTTGTGTAAGAAACACGTTAAGAAGTGTACATACAGTGACAGTTAAAATTGTTAAAATTGTTTTTTTCCGTTAACCAGCTGTCGTCCCCTTACGAACGGCAGCCCTCAAAAGTCGAAACTTGTGCGAGCCAAGGATTAACGAGGTACATACAGTGACAGTAGCACAGAACACACTGTATATAATTTTTTCATTGATATATGCATCTAATTATATTTCGGGGACGTTCCCATAATTCAACCATAGTTTTGGCCAACATATACACTCTGGATATGAGGTCCCCAAAACATTTTCAAAATCGTTTAATATTTTGGGTATATTTTGATAATTTGTTCATGCTTCAGTTTGGGGACTTGAACATATCTTGACATCTTCAAAGCTTCAGAAGCTACCATTTACAAATATGTAATCCGCAGTGTCCATAAATCCACAGCCAACAAATACCGATTTTGGGTTCGAGCCGAACCACAAATTGTCACCTTGGAGCTATCAAATATTGAACTGTTGAAGCGAAATATAAAAAGGATATCAAATGTTTTTTCAATGTTCCTAGTCGAATTATTGATTAATTTAACAAATAAATGAACAAACAAACAAATGAACAAACAAGTGAAGTGTCTTTAAGAAAGATATATTTCAGTGTAGCAGATTAGAACTCTTCATGGTACAAAATCGAGTCGCGCCATTTCAGCTAACGAGTTACTAGAAAATCCTTTAGTTCAAATGCATGTTATGTTTTGTGCATTTGTCGTGAAGGATAAAATGGAAATTAGGTACATCACATGATGAGTGTTCAACAAGCAAACCGTTTCAATACAATAACGAGCAACCCATTCGTTACGTAACGAATAATCATAGCCACGCAGCGGAAAGCGTTAGCTGAAAAAATAACACATTGGTGAGTCAATGTCGAGTTACAAGGGGAGAGTGATACGTGTGAATGTAGCAAATACACTTCAAGCTGATTTAATGATTTAACTACTGAGTATTATATCTCAACGAATAAGAGCAGTTGAATATCATAACTATGTTTTTATATTATGTTTGCGATTTTTCCTCTGCAAAAAAGCCATAAAAGATCTGGACAGTCAGAACAGACTGATCGTAGCCTGGGACTAGCACACACAGGTTATAGAGGCAATGAAGAGGCCGATTCACTAGGCTGAGAAGGAGCAAGTAAGAACCGTTTTGAGGGTACACACAAGATATCTGAAAAGATCTCGGTGTAGAGGCTTGCAACACGAAAGCCCAAAACTAATCTAATCTAATGGACATACCCAAATTCCGACAGATCTGGTCAATAGAATTATTGGTAAAGATCAAATATACACTTGAAGTTTTGACCTCATGCTACTTCTTTCAAGTGGTGAAATAGATTCAAGAAAAACTTCGAGAATTATATATAAAAATTCACAAAATGATGCATTTTTGAAGAGGTTGTTGCACTCCAGATCGCCAGTTTCTCGAATAGTTTTACTACCCCAAAAACAGAAGTTGGGATCCCCTACTTTGCACGATCTACAAGCCTAAAAGCAGGAGTTTAAATTGTATAAATTGTTTCTTCCATTAACCAGCTGTCGCCCCTTTACGAATGGCAGCCCTCGCAGAAGTCGAAACTTGTGCTAGCCAAAAGGATTAAAGAGGTATTACCTTTTTAAGTGCGATCCCTGGCACTTTCTCGGGCCATCAGAAAAATGTATGCATGGTCGCCATGGTTTGAACCACCGCCGACTGGCAGCCAAAGTAATTAATGTCGCTTAAACACTCGGCTACCTGGCTTCGTTTTCGACCCTGAACTTGTCAACTATAACATAATTCTGTCATCAAGCAGGACACATGAGCTATATAAAGCCCACACAAAAGCTGTAGAGAAAGTGGAACTCCTGCAGCTACCTAGGGTTGAGTTATTACAGGGATATTTTTGAAGATAACTGAAGATATTGTTAAAAATTGTTGAAACAAATTTAATATGGACTTTCGGTGGTTTTTGGGTTTGTTGGTCGTTGTCTCGAGGTAATTCTACCTGACGTTTCTTCTACATCTGCGGTACGGTCTACCTAATATTCATGAGGAAGGCGCCTCACTTAGACCAATCGACCGTGCAATTGGATCGCCAACACCAAAAAAACTACAAATTGACCTTATTAGTTTAGGGCCAGGTTGGATGCGACCCTAACGTTGCCAACTGTGCAAAAAAAATCTAGGTGGCAATTTCAAAATTTCATAGTAGTGAGAAAATTCGCGTGTTGTTCACCAATTTTTTGACACTTGAAATAATCACTTTGGAATTTAAATCCACGATAGGAAATTTTATGTCCGATTTATTCGCTTCAACCGTTCGTTTTCTTCATTATTTGTGGTTTAATTGATAAAACTCGTTTGATATAGGTAACATGTCACAAATAAATAGTGGTGGAATAAAATGCTCTGTGGAAAACTGCAACAATCGAAAAAGAATAAAAAATGAGAAAACTCAAATAAAGTCAAAGTCAAAATATGCTTTATTGTCGGAAGTTGATGATAAACTTATTGACAAAGCTTCATTGCATTGAAGATAATGTTGAAAAATGTATGGAAATTAAATTAATACTTAAAAAGTATAATGGTGATACCCCCTACCATCGGACCATCATTCCTGATGAGAGGGAACACCACCACTATATGCGCTCCGGGGCGACTTAACAAATAAAAAAGAAAAATGGGGTGCATTTGCTATTTCAACTGCAGGGAAAAACCCGGAAAAAACCTACAGTACCATCATATGGTCCTTGGTGAATGAGGGAATGGAACAATACAACAATTTAACATAAATACATGCTCATTCATCAAGGACTCCTCCATCTCTGCCATTCCAGCCGGTTCACCATTTATTCATCAGATGAGGAGTATGCACATAAAATTAGAAAAAAAATGTTAATCGAAGTGTGAATGACATAAAAATGTTAAAACTCTAACTAAGCTCGATTCATGATCCACAATGATGATAAAACTCTTGCAGACTATAATATACTCTCTCTGATAACAAACTTTTCACATCTTTTCTGAAACGAAAAAGCGATACTTTTAATATTTATTGGAAGGTGATTTATCTTAGATCCATTATAAAATATCGAGTTTTTGATAAGTGTACTTTTTGGAGTTGGAAGTACTCTATCTGGTACTACGATCAGAAGAACTGTCTCCAATAGAGAACTTTGTTTTGTGATTGTGTACCAAGCAAACAGTTTCAAGTATGAAAATAGCAATAACTGTTTGAATTTTATGTATAAGAAAGAGAGGCCGGCATGAATCCCTATATTTTACTTTGCATAAATACAGCAAAGCACGCTTTTGCAAAATTAGGACAGTCTGTGAACGATGACTACAGCAAACTCCCCAAAATGCAATACCATATCTTAGACGCGATTCAATAAGAGAATGATAAATTGGTTTTGAAACTGAAAATCCTAATTCATTCGAGACAACTCTCAATGCGTAGCAATCCGAAGAGAGCTTTTTACATAAAATTTCAACAAGCTGTTCAAATTTCATCGAATTATCCAGATAAACTCCAAGGTATTTTAATGTCATTTTATTTTCAATGATGCTATTGTCTAACGGAATGTTTTCAAGATGACATCTAAAAGATATTATGTTGTTTTTTTTTTGTTGAATGATAGTAAATTCGAATCACACCAATTTTTCACTTTTTTCAGATCAAAACGTATCATTTGATGAAGATTGTGCTTGTTTTTATGATGCCAAAATATAGTAGTGTCATCAGCAAAAAATGTAAAAGAACCTGATATCTGAATGTTCAATAGGTCATTTATGTATAATAAAAGAGTTTTATCTATTTCAGAAAAAACTACACAATCCAATGAGAAAACCCAAATAAAGTTTTACCTATTTCAGAAAAAACTATATAATCCAAGAGAAAACCTACAGATCTTCCGAAGAAACTCGAGAAGGGAATTCTTTTGGTCTCACTATTCGTTTGATTATACATGTATTTTAAGAAAGCTCAGTCCTTCGAGAGGAAAACCAACAAAAAACTGTCTGAGGCTGAAGTGCAAGTTGACTTGGAATAGTTGATTGAATAAAAGATTGCATATCTAGAATCGCAACTGCAAGTTGTACTCAATAGCCGTCATTATTTGAACTTTTATACAGGATTCGCTGACGAAAAACAGTATGAGCTTTTCACAACATCATTGTTGAGCGTGCACAGTTCAAATCAAACAAAAATATGAAACTTTCGAATAATTGATTCAACAGGACCTATAAACCCTTCTTCTTTTGAAGGACACAGATACTTTCAAGTACTAATAGACGATTACTCACATTTTGTGGTCGTGAAACTGTTGAAAAGGTTAGATGAAGTACAGCAAAATCTGATAGATTTTGTGAAGTTGATTAATACTCAACATGGACAGAAAACCAAGAAAATACGTACTGATAATGGTGGTGAATTTCCATTTAACTACCTCAAAGAATGGTGCAAATCAAAAGGCATTGAATTACAATACACAATGCCATATAGTCCACAACAGAACGAATAAATCGCACCCTCATGGAGAAAGTCAGAACCAAATTTGCTGAAGCCGGTGTACCAAAGGAATTATGGGGTGAAGCCTTAAGATGTTCTGCATATGAACTTAATAGGTCTTAACAAGCGCGAACGAAGGAATTTCTCCAGCAACAAGATGGTATGGTGAAATAGTATATTGTACAATGAGCATGAAATGACATACATTTCCCACGAGAAGGTACATAAAATTTTGTAGTACGGGCGTAGCGTAGCGAGCGTGAAATGGGTCATTTCATGCTCATTGTATACTATACTTTTTCATGACCATCTGAATCATTAACAAATCTGTAATATGTTTAATAATCCTTTTTATCATAAACTCTCCTGCCGTCATTTTTACATAGTTTAGATATTTTTTCTTTCTTCACCCGTTGAATAAAACATCAATTTTTTCTAATTGTACACGTACCTACCTACGTCGTGAAACAAATAACATTAAAAATTTTTAAAATTTTGACAACTTGGAAATAAAAAAAACTTTATGCAGAAAAAATCAAACACTAATCGATTTCATAAAATGAAAAAAAAAATTTGGCTGCGTGGATTTGAACCCTCGCTCCCACCATCCAAAGTCCATGTGTCATCTGAATCAACACTCGTCGTTACTAGAGCACATACTAATTTGTTCAAATTAACTGCTATATAGAAAGTATCTGTCAACTATTCAAAAATATAGAATCCGATTGTAATCAATCTTTTTATTGAAATTATTCTGGTTTTATGAAAAGAAAATCATACCTTTGTCAGAAGATAGGCATTATCAGGAGCTTCTGATATAAATTTATAAATTTGATTGTTAAATCATCCTCACTATCGCTAATCATTTTTAATAACTTAATTTTTTCAATCGAATTTTGTAATTATCTACTGAAGTGAAATGTCAAATTATTAGACAGACGTAAACAAACTTGATTCGATATTATTTATGTTCATAAAATTCGTTAATACCTACCTATAATGACTAGTAGTTCATGAAAGTCGTCGGAAATGAAATATTTCGATACAGCTAGCCCGTGGGAAATGAAAATCGGTGTTACAACGTGGTAGGTTTCCTAATCGAAGACGCAATTGAAATGTTAATTTTTCTTAATGGTCGTAGAAAAACGAATTTACGAAATTGAAATGCTTTGGATGTAGAGCATGGTTTATAAAACTTCCCAAGAAAAACAAGTTAGACACCCGTGCAGAAATGCTATAATGGTTGGTTATGGTGGAGGAAGTTATAGAATGTGGAATGTAGAGAAAAACCAAATAATATGCTCAAGAGATGTTACTTTTGATGAGAGGAAAATAACATTCAAGGAGAACAACAAAAACAAAAATAGGAAGAACCTCAACATTTGAACGAATTTCTATTCAGTCTATTGTATGTTAACTGAACCTCAAAGTTATTCAAAAGCTATTGAAGGTAAAGAATAGGAAGAGGCTATTCAAAGAGAGCTACAGACACATAAAAAACAACAAAGGTTTGGTTCTGAATTACCTTTGGGAAAAACACCAATAGAGACAAAATGGGTATTTCGAATACTCCACTCCACTCTACTCTATGCACCTGTAGCAAGAATATCAACAAAAAGGATAATGTTGTCTCATGCCTTATACAAATGAACTGGTACATAAAACAGCTGGATATCACCGCAGCATTTTTAAACGGAGAATTAAACTCTGATGTTTTATTTATCCATCAAAAGGAGTGCAAACCAAATACCCAGTATTAAAACTGAATCGTGCCCTTTATGGACTAAAAGAATCACCCAAGGTGTGGATGAAAGATTCAATAATTTCATTACGAAAAATAACTTAAAAAGATCATTATATGATTTATGTTTATATTATAATTACTTCGTATGGTTGATAGTCTACGTCGCACACAGGCGAATGTCCAAGAAATTGTAGTCAAAATCATAAAATATAAAGTTCGGGTTTTCTGGAAATTATTATGTGTAAATATTTCATTTGTTACCAGGCTTCAATGACCCATCCGTATCGTAGAGCAGCTAGCATTCCGTTTGATATTCTATCAGTTGAAACTTGATGCTTGTGGAAGGTGGATGTTAGTGATTGTTCTGAGCTTTGTTAATAATTGTTGTTTGTAATTAATTTCTGAACCTGTGTGGTGAAGTATATATGACTAAATAGATATGGAGCCCGTTGCTGGAGGTATGTAGAATATTGTAGCATAGTAGCTATTGAAGCTTTTGAAACAGGAGCGTTTTCAATCGTAACAAATAAATTTTCCCTTTGTTCTCCTAAGCAAAAAGTTATGCATTAACTTCGATGAAGATACGATTTGATGATGAACACATACTTTACGGTCAACAGAATTAGATTATGAAAAGAACGGTTGCGATAATTTGCGAGATTTTCTTTATTATACTGTAAACTGCCATTTCAAGTAAGTTCACCTGTTCTTGTTGCAGGTTCGCAGTCTAGTTACATTTCATACACGAGAAATGAACTAGTTGACTTTCTAATAAATTGTCCATCGACGACTTTTGCAGAAAATTGTACTGACCTGCACGAAGAAGTCAGAAGAGCTACTGAAAGTACCGAATTATCAGCGGAAATAAAACAAACATTGGCAAATTTTTCTTCTCAGTACGAAAGCAAATGGAATGCATCATCTAGGATCTACCAGGCATTTCAAAATAAAAATCAGTCATAGCTAGAGATCGGGATCGAATTTATATGTATTCCTGAACCATTTGCAATTCGCAAGGGTAGTGGAAGACCACCAGCAGTTTTTTCAGGAAGTAGTGAAAGATCCAAGAGAAGAAAAACTGAGGTCCAGCGATCAGAATACAGATCAAGAATTGAGCTACACGGCTCAAATGCAACTTCGAGCAAAAGGAAAAGTAGATTCTGCAGCTGTCATGAAAGACATATTATTCTCTACGCCCCCTCGTGCGACTAAATACAGAGAAGCCTATGTCAAAATTACCCAGACTGTTATTCCATATTCTTTAGATAAAGCCTTATCGATAGTTGTTGAAGCAAAGGTAACTAAATTCCCGTATAAAATCATCAGAAATGCAGCCAAAGATAACAATAGTAATATTTATCCCAACTACGAAAATATTACAGCAGCAAACAAGAAGTATTATCCTGACAATTTATAATTCTCAATTTTGTAGCATCGATAGATTCCACAAAAATGTACGAATGTTCCTGAAGGGACCATTTCAAGTGATATACACTGGATTACTAGTAAAATGGTTGTTCTTCTATGATTTTGCGGATATGTCGGTGGTTCCATCGCTGCTGGCGTGCAGTGTTTATTAACAGAAATGACCCATTTAAGATTATTTTGTACAAGTTTGATGTATTTATCGATTCTATAAAATTCAGAATTCTACATAAAAAAATACGGAAATACACTGTATTTTATCATAGTTTTGATGCAAAAATAGTACTAAAATTTAATATGTATAGACTTATATACAAGTACCACCTTTCCGCTATGACAAATGTGAAAATTTCCTTCAGAACAGAAAAAAATATATTTTGGCCACAATTTCCTGGAAATTCGCCTGTGTGCGTCAATGACATTTTATTGACCGGAGAGAATGAAAAAGTTGAAGAAGTTGAAGAAGTTATCAAGCTGTTGAAAGAGGAATTTGAAGCAAAACACATCGGCATTTTCTTGGTATGAAAATCACTGAAACTACTTTTCGTATCCTGGAAGGCAGCAAAGAGAATTGTAAGATATTTGAAGCAAACAAGAACAATAGGGTTATGCTATGAAAAAGGGGATAATTCCATTATTGCTTACTCAGATGCCAATTGGGGAACAGATAAAATTGATCGCAAAAGCATAAGTGACTCAATTATATTCTATGGAGGAAATCCGGTGAGCTGGTTCACCAAAAAGCAGAGCTGTGTTGCTCTTTCCATAGCTGAATCAGAATACATCGCTGCTGCTGCTCAAGAACTTGTTAACCTCAAAGGAGTCTTAGGTGACTTCAAGGTGAATAGTGAAGCAACTCTTTTATGTGACAATGAAAGTGCAATTTTAATGTCAAGGTCCTTTGAAAACTCCAAAAGAGGGAAACTTATTGACATTCGAATTAATTTTTTTAAGAATTTATTACTTTCAAAAATTATTTGCATTGAACATGTAGCTTCTTTCGATAATATTGCAGACATGTTCAAAAAACCATTGTGTAAACAACTTTTTGTTCAACATAGGTTTAATGCCAAATAAATTATCAATCGAGGAGGAGTGTTAGGATTAGTAGAGTTGGCAACACTCCAACACTGTTTTACAATGAGTTCTAAGATATTGTTATTGTTCTAAGGTTCTATGATATAGTAATACAAATGTAATGGCTGAAGCTTGTTAAATTACCATTTCTGGATGTACTTGTGTACCAGTATAGCCATTAATAAACGCTATAGTCAAATTAGTGTTTATTCTCAAGAGTTGGGGTCATTCATCACAAGAATCAAGAATTCAAACACCCTTTTCTAGTTGTGATTAAAATAAAATTTAGGGTCGCATCCAACATGGCCCTAAACTAAAAAGGTCAATTCCCGCGCACATCAACGATACTTTGTATAAAATATTCCCTAATTTAACACCTTCATTTCATAAACACAATTTTCCTATAATTTGAAACAATTATTCGCACTCACCTGTAAATTTTCGAAATCCTTGTTACCCCCCAACAACCCGCCGTCTTTGTTCGTCCACTTGCTCGTCGCGACGGTGTGCGTCTTCACCACGTGCAGGCGTCCGCCGGGTATCTGACTGTGAAACACTTCCAACTGCCTCCTGGCGCTCTGATGCAGGCCCCCTTCCGCGTCGGTCCGGGCCCGAGAGTCCACTACCTGCAAAAGATGACTCGCGTGAGACCTGAGACCAGCGACGTACCGAATAACGTTTTCGATTCGGAGAATGGGGAGACGAATTACTAATCGAGTTGCTTTGAGGTTACTGATCGAAATGATCTACTATTTTAGCAAGCGTACCCGTATAGAGTGATATATGCAGAGTGATAACGGTCCATTAATTGCAGTAGAAATAATTTGTGAAATCTGGACATATTTCATAGCAGGAATTCTTGCTTCATACCTACCTATATGGAAACATCGAATATTTTCCAATACTAAGGCATTTTAATTCATATCCGCATGCTAGACAGGCCAATCTTTAATTATTTATTTACATCCAAGGAACTGTAAATGGTGTTGAAATATATCGTAAACTTGGCATTCAGGAGTAGGCAATAACTTTTCTTATACAGGATGACCCAGGGTTAAACCGCCAAAGGTTTAGGATCGGTTTTTTAGGTAAAAAGGAAACTTTTCTCACTACAAGAATATGTTATAACTTGATTCGTTTTCGAAATACAAAGTGTTCAACGTTTTTAGAAAAAATCAATTTTTCATCAATTACAAACGTATCTGCTGATTTCGATAAAACCTGGCAAGCTTATTTGCGGAAATAATGGCATTCTTTAATTTAATGTACTTATAATAAAATTATTAACTAACGTGGCGTCCCAAAGGATAATATAATTGATATTAGAACAAATTATTGTACTGTGTTTTTGTATTTCCAATTTTTTATTATTGAGCAATTAGAGATACAACTTTTTGTCTGTTTAGTTTTTTCGTATCTCGCTTCGTATTTGGAAAACAATTGAAAAACCGTTTCTTTGCAAGTAACACGAAAAAAGTACATAATTGAATAGGACAAATTTATTTATTTTAATGTTTTAAAAAACGTCTAAATAAAAATTCAAGAACTGCTCAAAATGACTACCGTTTTTTTTAATGCAAAGTTCGCACCTGCGAACGACAGATTCTTCAGCTCACGGTGTGATATCTGGTACTGCTTGAACAATTATTTCCCGGAGAGAACCTTCGTCGTTGATGGTCTCAGCATAAACTTTGGTTTTCATTGTACCCTATACAAAAATTCGTAGGGGTTAAGTCAGGAGAGCTCACAGGCCAAGGAACTTTAACGCCCTGTATCTCGAAAACGAAGCAAGTTAGGACACATGTTTATATGAAACAAAAATATGATTTTTACCTAAAAAAACCGATTCTGAACGTTTGGCGGTTTAACACTAGGTCACCCAGTATAATAAAGCTAACTATTTGAATATTTCAAAGAAATGACATCGACGAGTATTTCAGAGTACGCATATACCCGAAATTGCATTGTCATAATACTTAGAAATCACGAAAGCGTAGAATTGCCACATAAAATAATAAAAAATAAAAAAATTATAATTCCGACTTTACAACTCGGAATTAGCCTAATTCCGACTTTACAACTCGGAATTAGTATAATTCCAACTTTACAACTCGGTATTAGGCTAATTCCGAGTAGTTAAGTCGGAATTATACTCATTTCGAGTTGTGAAGTCGAAATTATAGTAATTTCGAGTTGCGAAGTCGGAAAAAGGCGAAATAATTTTTTAAATTATTTGTGTCCCTTCTACGCTTTCGTAAGAAATATTCGCAAAAATAAAAATTATGCTGGAGTGATATGCTTTATTTATGAGAAGTACCTCAGTCTCTTTCAGTGGTGGAGAATTATATCTTGATGACAATATATCTCCTTGCTTAACAACCGAACAGTCTATTTCAAATTTTGAAATTCAGCCAATAGAATCGGAATTACAGTGAAAATATAGCTTGTCGCTGTATTTTCACGGTGATAAACCTGCTTAGTTTTTGTTTCACTAGCTGTCAAGTGAAAATAATGATTTAAATTATAAACGTCAAATCTTTGTGTTTTGACTAGTTATATTTCTTAATCAATATGAGCGATCGTTGCGGACAAATGGCTATTGGTATCATAGACGAAGCAGTGGAAAAGAGTATTCCGTTGAATACGGCCAGAAATAAAGAATCAATTACCAGGCAATTCAACAATTTTCAAATCGATATATTGTCGTCCTAAATATAATTCGTGGTATGATTAATAACCTATAATTTTTTGGAATATCAATTCATTGGCAATCCCATTGGGAATGCAATTCATTAATATTCCTAAAAATTATCGGTAATAATCATACCACTTATTATATTACCCCTGAAAATTACACTGCGATTATTGATCAATAAACCATCCTTTTTTTGATCAATAGCTACTTTCAAAGGAGCACAATCAATGTTTTCCAGGACCGCTTACCAAAGTAGCCTTTGACGCTTTCAGATCTCAACACAGAGTTGACGTTTTACGAGAAATGTCATTTTGTGACAGCACTTCCGCTTAAAAAATGCTCGATCTCCACCGCTTTTGTTGAATACGTATCTATTCTTGACTAAATAGACCACGAGATGGTGACACAAAATATTAGGTCATTTGTACCAGTATGGCGGTTTTTCAGAGGTCTAATTACGGAATGACAAAAAAGAAAATGATGGTCATAGCGCTGGTACCGGCGTCCCATTCGCGTGGGCGTTAATCGAACGTGTCGGATAAATAACAAGTGTCGAACGATTTGTTCTACAAAAATGCTTGTATTTTCCGATAGTTGATAAAAAAAGAAGTAGGCGGTAGCGTATCCTACTTCTCCGGTGTGACTTACTGCGTTACCGACACGAATACATTAATTTAAAAAATAAACAATTCAACCATTTGTACCATGCTAATTTTTGCGCAGCTTATCATCGTCGAGTAGCCATTCAAGGAAATCACCTTGCCATACGTTTATGACGGTTCCCAATGGCCGCCATACCACCGCAAGGGAGTAATTTTTTTTTGCTAAACGATTTGTATCAGTATTGCATTTGGATTTTTGGAAAGTATTTGATAAAATGTGACCAGAATCATATTTCCCATACGTCTAGTAGGGGGAAAAGTACTGCCATACTTGAAAATCTTATTTATTCGACACGTTTTGAAAATAAAACTGTAAAATAGGTCAAATCATTTTTTACATCATGGAATCATGGTATTCTGGTCGTTTAGATGTAATTCTACCAAAAAAAATATTCCAGATTGTAACCATGAGGCGGACGACTGTCGGACTTAAGCCAAGATGTCATAAAAAATTGAATTTTGACGATTTCTACCAGTATGGCAATTGGATTTTTGGAAATTATATGATACAATGTGACTATTATTATATGTGCCATACTTCTAGTAGAGGGAAAAAGTGGGGCCAAACTTGGAAAACTTGGTTTTTCGACACGTTTTCAAGGTAAAAGACATAAAATCATTTGGTACAGTATGGCATCATCGTATTCAGTTCGTTTGGAAAAAATTCAACCTAAAAAAATTATACCATACTGTAACAGTATGGCATTTCAAATTTTCCTAACTTGAAAAAAAACTATGCTTTGGGAAAATTGCACTGTACTTATGGCGAAGTGCCAAAGTGGTGGACTCGAAAAAACAATTTTCTGAATTTTTTTTTTGTGTTAAAAAATAAGCCTATACCGTGACCAGGGGGCTGGAGCTGCCACACTCGCTCTGATATGTCGACAACCAATACAATCTTAAAACCATTTATCGACATATGTAATATCGTGACGGGTACATGTGAAAAAAATTATATGCAATATCAATATTAATGCAGTTTATTCCGAAAGATTTACAAAACTTAATGGATTTTAAACGTCTTCTGAACCAGAATCCCCGGAATATTCGAATTCGTTTCCTTCGTCCACGTCACTGCTTACTGCATCAGTATCTATAAATTATTTAATTTAGTCACACAAGCGCAATACACAATCGAAAATCGTCAACATAAAATTATTTTTCTCAATACCCAGGTAGCACATCATATCGGCTGAATCTTGGTTCCATATTGGGTCAATATAGATATATTGTAAATAAAAAAATAATATTTGTCCAATATGAGTGAATATTCAAAAAACAATATTATATTAATAATATGGGTTGAACCTGTTCTAAATGTAGATTGTCACATGTAATATTGGGTCAATATTGGTTGAATAATTTATACCAATATCGAAAATACAATATTGTACAAATATTGTTTTCCACATCTAGAATAAATGTTGCGAACCCAATATTCCAGTCATATCGATTCTAGGGATAAAAAACTATATTGTATTTCCAACTTTGATAGCACATTGGTTGAATATCATTTCAACTTTATTTAACAATAATAACTCATATTGGGTCAATATTGGTTCAATGATATTTACCAATATTGATTAAACAATATTGTCATCACATTGTTTTCAACATCTAGATTAAATGTTGCAATCCCAATATTCCCCTCATATCGATTCTAGGAATAAAAACTATAAAGTATACCTATTTTATTAAGTGTGGTCATACATTGGTTGAATATTATTTGGCCAATATTCAACAAATCTTATTAGTTAATATTGGGTCAATATTGGTTCAATAAAATTTACCGATATCGTTAAAACAATATTGTCTCCATATTGTTTCCTACATCTAGATTAAGATGAATTTTGAAAATTGGTCAAATATTCAATGAAACATATTATAATTATATCATGATCAAACCTGTATAAAAATCCGCTAGATGGCTCTACATATATAACGTCTTCTAAAACCTACGAAGATATATTAAATACTTCCCATAACATGTTTTCAAGACAGCTTACTCAGTGGTTATGGCGGTCAAAAGGCAGATTCTGGTGTCACCTTGATCAACTAAGACATTTAATAATTCACCAAGGGATATTCACTTCCACCAATATATTGAACCAATATCGATAAATGTTTTGAGGCCGTTATTGCTTCAAGAATATTTCACCAATACTATCTTTGAAATGTCTAAACAATATCGCAAAATGTTCAAAATTAACTTTTCGACAATATAACGTATGAATATTGTGCCAATATTGTACCAGCGATATTGTACAAATATCACCAAATATTTTGAGGCCAATATTGCTTCGAGAATATTTCGCCAATATTTTTCAAGTAATATTGGACCAATATCGCCAAATGTTCACATTTTTTTTCTTGCCAATATTGCATTTCAAACATTTCGCCAATATGTTCACAATATTCTACAGATATTTTACCAATATAGGTGTGCTACTTGGGTATTTACCTTCGTCTTCATCTTTCTCTTCTTCATGTTTTTCTTCTTCATGTTTTTCTTCTTCATGTTTTTTTTCTTCGACTTTCTCTTCTTCATCGTTTGCTGCGTTCATAACGATTTGCACACGATGAGCCAAGACAATTCTACAAATCTTTCGAGCGCCGGTAGGCGTACAATATTATACGACATAACATCTGGTTATAAGACAAGATTGCCGCCACCTATTTATATTCGTTAAACCTCAAACTTACATATTCGCCACCTCCCACAGGTTTGGCATGATCAGACTTCTATTTATGATCATACAGAGAACCGTTAAAAAAGTTTTAGGCTGGTACAAATCGTTTAGCAAAAAAAACAATTTACTCCCCTGCGGTGGTATGGCGGGCATTGTGAACCGTCGGAAACGTATGGCAAGGTGATTTCCGTGAATGGCTACTCGACAATGATTAGATGCGCAAAAATTAGCCTGGTACAAATGGTTGGGCCGGGGGTCCACCATGTGCCCTCGGCGTCGGGCGAGGAGTGCCCACGGTGATTCCAAACACCTTTGGTTGAAAGCCGTGGGTCCTCGTCCAGTCAACATGGTAGCGGCTGAAAAGTCACGAACGGTCACCCATCTAACGTAGGCTGGAGGGATCCAGTCTGACATGGGCATGCAGTATGGGTGAAAACGACTGCAGACGGCGACCCATCAACGTTGTCGGAGGAATCTGACTAACATGGGTACCTAGGGGGAAGGGGGAGCCCCATCAAGGAAACTTGATGCCCTTCCATAAGGTGTTGGTCTCTAGGGGGCGGAGGTTTCGCTGGATAGGACAATGGAAAACAATACCGTAATTCGGTAGAGGTGGTCAATGCCATCACCCTTAGGGTTGGGGTGGGTGGCAAAGCCCATCTCGGCGTGTGAGCAACGCTAAAATTGCTCGGGCACTGACACTGCAGAGCCAGTAGTTTACTTCAGTATACGGCCTCACCATTGGTAATATGCAAATGGTAGCTTGACTGTGTCGCTGCACAGCCTAAGCGCGCTGATCTGGCGTATCCAAATCCCCACTGCGTTCGCAGCCGCGCTGCGGATAGACCGTAAGGTAGGTGCCGTGAGCGGTGTCGGGGCGTAGTGGGATACGATGGGCGGTACGACCTACCGTCACATCACAAAACTCCAATCTTGGTACAAATGGTTGAATTGTTTTTTTTTTTAATAAATGTATTCGTGTTGGTATGGCGGGCTGTAAGTCACACCGGAGAAGTATGTCATTACGCTACCGCCTACTTCTTTTTTATCGACTATCAGAAAATACAAGCATTTTTGTGGAACAAATCGTTCGACACTCGATATTTATCCGACACGTTCGATTAACGCCAACGCGATTGGGCAGCCGGGACCAGCGCTATGACCATCATTTTCTTTTTTGTCATTCCGTAATTAGACCCCTGAAGAACCGCCATACTGGTAAAAATGACCTAATATTTGTTGTCACCCGGGGGATGGTGACAGGAAAAAAGTGACAATGAATTCATAGCATTCTAAGTAACCAAACTGGTGTAAAGGTTTAAAGCACATCATCTTAAATTGATACAAACATATATTCCTGGTTCTATCTCGGTAGGCGCCACTTTTTTTTTCTCAGACATGACTTATTTTCCCGCTTGTCTTTTGTTATTTATGTGAATTATTGGATACATTTAAACATTTATGATAGCGATTGAGTGTTAATTTTATCAGGTAATAATACGTACCAATGTTTAATGAAGTATCGAGAGTTTGTTTGTTAAAGAGCTGCGTTTGTATACAAAATCTTGTGTGTATTTCGAGCAAAAAGTGCCATTGCCGCTCTAAATACACAGATAGGTATTATTAGTGATGATACAAATGTGCAAAACTATCTCCCTGGCAATCAAGATTGAATCAATATGAATTCATGGGATAGTCAGCACCCTGAGATTCAAAACCCTGATACTGATACCTTGAAATTGAATGTTTTCAAAACAAAAGGGGGCGTCTAGATATAAATATGATGAATTGTTTATCAATGATATAAAGTTTTCTGTAAAAAATGATCAAATAGAGATTGTTCCAGCAACTAAGGAAATAGGCTTCATGCCTGATGATACCGTTCCTTTCGAAAGTCGTTTTGAATTTGTCAACAAAAAAAACTAAAGAATTCAATTTTTATCGAGAATCGCGCATTATTTCTCGACTGAATATGAAAGTACTATTTACAACACAATACGGCCACATTTCAGTTGCGAACCATATTATTTATGTTAGATGTTTAACTAAAAAAGTCTGCTAGAAAAATTACAAAATCGCGGTATAGGACTTATTTGATATGCCAATCAAGAAACGTCTGTCAGTTTCATACATACAACTTTGCAGTATTTTTTGTTGTTACCGAACAACTTTACGATGGTTTACTTATTTAAAATTTTCAATGACTCAGCTACGTCATATTTCCACAAGTTTCTGGTTTATCAGCATGTTGTTCATACATCTGAAAGTTGCTTGACAACAAAAACCACTTTCATCCAAAATCAATTTCCCGCATGCCTAAAATTAAATTGAAAGAACATAATTAAAAAATGGAAATAATGGATTTGAAACGTTTGCATAATTTGTGTCATGAAACCTACATAAAAGAAGAAGAGTTTGTTAGTTCTCGATTTCATCATTCGTTCTTAGCTGGAATATGGATGTGTCGTTTGGAATCAGAAGACTTTTCTGATATCAACAGAAAAATTCACTTATATTTATCCTATTCCATTGAAAGTCCTCGGAGGTAATTTTAGTTTTTAACATTCTAGGAACATTATGAAATTCTCCAAACTTTTTATTTTATTGTACCCGACACAAGACTAAAGAGACAATTTCTTATCAATGTGTCTACTCTTCAACCATGTCTCGAAACCGTTCACAAATGGAAAGAAACTGTAATCTAGATGTATCGAGCATTTTTTCTGGTGTATTTTCAACTGCATTACTGTCTTTAAAGAATATTATGTGTTAAGGAACTTTCAAAACCTGTGCATTATATGAGCGGAAATTATTCTACTATTGAACTATTGAATTCTGGTTAGGCAAGGGCCATTCTGGCCCCATCTGGGCCTCGGGCCCCTGGGCGCCTGCCCCAAGCGCCCAGCAGATAAACCGGCACTGTCAAAAAATTAAATGAAAAAAGTTATTCAAGTGCATGAAATCAGTGTATTTAGTGTCTACGCCAATGGAAGAGTGAAGTGTTTTATTACTGCTGTTATTGTTTGGAGGATGGCACTGTATTTGAATAAAATATATCCTGCTCTATCCGCACACGTTCTTTGGTTAGTCATAGAAGTCGCGACGCGGCGGTCATAGGTTGCATCCATCTTGTACGTGCATGGCCTTGCATTATGTTTACGAGGGGAACTGTATTTTACAGGATGTTCGGAAATTAATATCGCAGTAGACTGCAAGATGATTTGCAATAACGTAACCGTAAATGAATGGTATGTATCCAGTGAGCGGTATCTTCATTTTATGCACTTCTCGCATTCCAAAATCAAGGTAAAAAATATTATCTTAAATCAATTCATTAATGACATGTTTAGAGAGTTGTATCAATTCAAGGAGAATGCTAAAAGATGACTTCAAGAAGACTGATCTTTGGTTATACGGTCACCAACAATTTAGAAAGTTTAGTCTTTTTGTTGCATGATAACACAAAAAATATTGATGAGAATATAACAAATCGAAAATGAGAGATTGCCAATCAAACTTGCAGCAATTTCAAAATATAAATAAGTCAAGACTTGGTGTTTTTTACGAGAAATGAAAGATTCGGGAAAAGTGCTGTTTAATAAGAATTTAGATACAAGTTTTAACATTTCGATATTGTAACAGTAACAGCTTGGCAAATGTAGGGTAAAAGTAGGGAATACCGGTCAAGAGGGTACTACCGGCCTACAGACATTTCCTATTGTTAAGTAAAATTTTACGGAAAAAACACGCTGCGCCATCTGTTACAGCATGTTTGAATGTGTGCTCGAAATTTTGACATCAGGATACGCAACTCAGATAAGGTTTGTTACATTGCTTAACAATTTTTGATATCTGTTGAAGTAGCCAGAAGAAAATTTTAGATAACTGTTGTTATTTTTGAATATTTTGTCACTATAAATGGTTTCCGGGTCATTTGCACTCTGTTTTTTTATTGATCTTACGAACTTGAGTATTTTAGTTCGTTGTCATTTTTATAATGTCTTATTTAATTTGTATTCTCAAAGTTTATTTGTTATTCCAACCCACTTTGTTGGTAAATAAAGGAGGTTTGTTGAAACATTGCTGAATATTATTTACCCCTTCAACCCGTTATACCAAGTCTAGCCTACGTATTTGAAGCCGTACACGAACTTACAAAGAACCGTTCGAAATCATGGTGAAATAGGAGAGGCAGAAGCTTTGTGAAGTCCAGGGTTGATTATTCTGATTTTTGGGGAGGCTCTTCTTAAATCCGTGACAGCGAGAATATATCATCTGATACTGACTGCTACTAAAAATAAAAATTCCTAGAGAGCGTAAATACGGGTTGATCGGAACAAATAAACAAATTAAAAAACTCGCAGGAGCGGCCAAGTTGAAAAATCAAAAACTGCACTTCAATTTTAAGCTTCCAAATTTTGCAAGGAGCTTCTTCAGGGGCCAGAAAACCTATTTTCCAAAGAGAATACTTTTTGGACCACATTTCACCCTTTCCCACCCTCGAAAAAGATTACCAGGAACAAACAGAGAAAACACATTGAATTAAAAGCGGTGGGAACGGGTGCAAAGTTGGCCAATAAGTCTTCCATTTGGAAATTGGGTTTTCTGAAGATGCTCCATGCAGAATTTGGAAACTTAAGATTGAACCCAAGTGCAGTTTTCGATTTTTCATCTTAGCCGCTCCTGCGAGTTCTTTAATTTTTTTATTCAGTCAACCCTGAGGTCGGGCCGTCCTAAAAAAGTCTTCCTCTCGGATTTTTCCGAAGTATAAAGACTATAACAAAGTGAAGGAACACAAAATTAAGCATATATGAGACGTAGAATTTTTACGATGATAGATTTTGTGTACCAAAATTGTGCGCCTCAACCAAATCGTCTTCTGCTTTGTAAGATGATTACTAGTCACTTTCTAAACAAAATCCTCATAACGGAAGACATATACAAATCGCCGAAAAATTCGATGGAAATTTTTCCTTCGTACTGGAGTGATATGTGTAATGGGGCAGATTTGACATAGCTCTCAAGTGGAAGTTTATATGTCAAATGTGCCCCACCATTATTCCCTAATTGAATATATCTTCCTAATGTTTATGGGTAACAGTATGGTGCGAAATTATATGAAAAAGACCAATAAATGTGATATTGATGAATCAAATATTAAAAAAGCTATAAATGATATTGCTTACGAAAAATATAGTTGCAGAGAAGCGTCTATTATTTATAACATTAATCGGACGATTCAAGAAAAAGGGGGGTGTTGATTCAGGAGCCGAATACAAAGATAGTTATTATTATAAATGCAAAAGCCGGTAGGTTTCGAAGTTCACAACAACGTTAAGCCTTCATCTTGGACATCAAATTGATGTGCAGGAAAGGATTGGATATGCTTCATGAAAAGACACAAAGGTAAAATTATGAAAAGCGTAGAACAACTTCCTTGCGCTTACAAGAGGCTTCAATGGAAACAGCGTGAATGAAATTTTCACAAATCTCGAAAGGGTAGGTAATGATGAAATATAATTTTGAACTATCTCGAATAATAAACAGCTTGAAGTAATAGCGCTTGTGGGACAAAAGCAATTGGGACAAGCAGGATCAGCTGGAAGGTAATAATGGTGGGGACATTTACAGCTCGAGGAAATTACCTACCGCCCGTGTATGTATCTCCAAGGGTTCGATTTGATGATTAAAGAAAATGTCAAGTAAATGATGAAACTGAGAGACAAAGCACTTGGTAAGTATAAAAATCTAATAATATTCGTGATTGGAATTACTGCAAGCTCCTACGGAATGAAGTAAATTATGCGATGAAAAGGGAAAAGAAGCCCTATTTTGAAAACAGGATTGAACATCATGGTAACATGTGGAAAGAGCTGAAAAAATTAGACATACTCTCAAAAAAGCAACGAAATAAACATGGTTCGCTACGTATACTGTTTTTCCGTTCCCGCTCCCGCGTTCCCGCTTTGGTTTGACGGAACCTTAATACCTTTACCTGAAAAAAGTTCCCCTGAAAACTTGGATGATTTAAGGCCAATAAGTATCCTATGGATACTATGTAAAGGATTAGAAAATTTTTTGAAAACTCAAATTAGGAGTCATTTGGATGGATCATTCCGGAAAATCAGTCTGGGTTTCGACAAGGTCACAGCTGCACGACAGCACTCCTCAAAGTCACTGATGACATTTACCATTACATTGACGACAAAAAAATATGTGGTCTCATCCTGCTTGATTACTCCAAAGCGTTCGACCGTATAAATCATAGCTTGATGGCATCAAGTTTTCACTACACAAGGTTTTCTAATCAATTCTCTCAGCTCATGTGTAATTATCTCTCAGGCCGCACTCAGTCTGTTAGGTTGGGTAACGCTAATTCTGAATTTAAACTTGTTCCCTGCGGGGTACCCCAGGGTTCTGTACTGGGCCCCCTTCTCTTTATACTTTGTACCTCTCAGTTCAGTATTCAATTGACATTCTTAACATCACATTTTTACGCGGACGACACACAACTTTATATACCATTCGAGGAAGATAACCTGGTTGAAAAATGCGACCAAATTAACACAGACTTACAAACTCTGTGTGAGATATCGAACAAATTCTGTCTGACTATTAATCCAACTAAGTCTAAGGCTTCGTTGTTTGCTACATTATGTCATAAAATTTTGACGACTGAGGCTCCTGCTAACCTCCACAACAAGATCAAATATCGTTCGGATATGCATGAAGAAATACTATTTCCATTCGTAGGCACACAACTACAATGTAATGTAACTACAATGTATGTTTTTCATTTAATGTTGCGAAAATATTGAATTCCATTCCAGATAATATGAGAAATTTTAAAAGATCCTTATTTAAAAAAAAAATGAAGCTTGCATTGATGAATAACTTGGTTGAGTTTCATGGTCATCACATGTGATACGAGGTAATGGTGATGAAAAATGAACTAATAATTTTTAATTTGAATTTTTTTTTCACTCTAATAACTATATACTTGTGTATATATCTATAGATATTAATTGGTGTATATGAGAGTATACATGAATATTACAGATATTCTTTATTTTTCATATTCTTATGCATATCCTATCACTGTTCGTTATTTTTTGTTGTTCATTATTGCATTGTTTAATATGGTGTATAGTTAATTTAATTCTGCTAATGATCTACTGTTTTTGTCATTTTCTTATATAAAATTTGAGTATTAATTTTTCATTTCTTATTGTATATTCGTATTTTGGAATAATAAATTTTTGTATCCTCCACGATTCACTGTTGCGTTAAAAATAATTAACTGTGCTGCTCCTAAGGTGGCGTATGGAGTTAGTAACAAGGCCTATCCAGAACACGTGGCTAATGACCATAGCAGTCGATGCCAAAACAACATGAAAAAAAAATTTGTTTTATTCTCAGGTTGAGTGTAAGAGCGCTGCTTCTCAATTCTCGGTTGAAGAAGTGCGAACTCTGCCTTTTGTGGCATTGATGTTACTATAATTTTTCATCTTTCCTTTTGTTGATGTAAGATGTATCAGTGCTGCAATAAAAATTATTATTATTATTATTATTTTTAGAGGGACGCTAGCAGAGATAGTCTAGGATAACAAAATACTATTTATGCCTGAAATCACAAGACCTACTTTAAACAACAACGATAGAAAATGAAGGAAGAAGGTAAATCTAAAATTCATACACAAACAAAAAAAATACTGAAAGGAAATTGGAAAAATCTGAAGAAGAAAGTGATGCATATCTCCTTTTTCACCACATTCTGGAAGTAACATAGGAGCTAACTCGATTCCACCGCAGATTAACGTTATGTATTGATTGTTCCATCAGTTCTCAAGAAAGTCTTCCGTTATTTATTATATTGGCCGATAAATTTCTTGACAAAGCAGTTCGACACTAATACATTTTCTTACCCAGATATCCCTGATGTTTCTGACGTTTCATATTAACAATGAATGAACATAGTCAATTCATTGTTGAATCCTCAATGAGTCCAAGGCTCAGTTTTCACCATTTTTTTTGTTAATTACCATTTTTGATGACAATTTATTTGTCTATGTCAAATGTTCCGCCTTCCCGTATGTATATTTAGGAGAGAAATCAATCAATAAATGACCCAAGTACTGTGCTGCACGATGCACCATACATTGCATTGATCCATCGATTTTCAGAATTTGCTGAAGTATAGGAAATTGCCTGCCCATTATCATACATATGGAAGGTTTGCTCATCAGTTCACACTTGCATTCATAAATAATGCATGTGACCGCAAATAGACAAAGACAAGTAGGCAGACGCATAAAATGGTACGTAGGCGGTTTTCTAAGTATCGGCTAAGGTGTGCGCAGCCTTCTTTTCCTTTCTTCTCCGTTGTTGTGTGCATGTGTGTGGTGCACGGACCTATCAACATAAATTTGACGACACCTTTATTATTTATTGGACAGAACGCAGGTAACTAACCCCAGCCATTATTGCAGGAAATAATGATTAAACATGAATCATGATGTACTTCTAGACGTTGGAAGGTCCGGGATGAAACAATAGATGATGAATGACCTCTGAGGTGGTGTCAGGGAAATGAAGAATTGTTTGAATGATGCAGAATGTATTAATTTCTTTCAGATAGCGAAAACCAACAAGCTTTTTATAGTAATCAACATTTGCTTCGATAACAAATCACCAAAGTTTTGTTAAAAAGATTAATTATATAATTCTTGAGTGATCGATTGCACTAAGATCCTGTGAAAAAAATGGACACATCAACTGGGCAACTGAGGAATAAGGCGGTTGGTGTGAAATTTACGACATAGAAACCTCTCAGATGCAGGCAAGGATGTTGCTATTTTCATCTACTTCTTTAGATTTTTTTTATCTTCTAGTTGTCACGACAATCGTGTTGGTAAAGTTCTGAGAAAATTGTGAGATCCAAGAGAGAGTGCGCAGAAATTTCAGGATCCGAGGGAACACCTCCCACGGCAGTGAGTTCCGAAGCTTTGCCGTTCATCGGAAGAACAAGCCCTGAGAAAGAGGTTCGGCACGTCTCCAAAATGATGACAAAGGGATATGAAGACTGAGATCGACGGGTCAGTCTCGATGGGACCGCTAACGGTGGAACGATTGATGGTATTTCAGAAGAGCATCTTCACGACATAGAAACATCACAGATTTGGGCAAGATTGTTGGTATTTTCATTTACTTCTCTAGGTGTTTTCAATTCATATGGTTGATATTTTTCAGTCTATCTATGTGTTGTTGAAGTTGTAACAATATGTACTGTTATTTACTCATGGTATACCCTGTATACAACGGTCCTTAGGTTGAGAAAATGGTATTTTTATTTCGTGTTCAATTTAACATATATTCTGCTGGAGTCCAGAATTCTATCGTAAGAGTTCATACATCTCCAATTATGTAGACTAAACAATATCAAATGTTGATAGTGAAGAATGACTACTTTGTTCACGAGTTGTCTCGAATATAGCAGATATGGCTTTTGCTGATTCTCAATTTTGCTGAGTATGTGGAATTATCTAGATCGGTTCATGAGAATGAATTTGAGGAGATTCAGTGACGCGTTCGGAAATAGTATAAACCGCCGGATCGGAGGCTGGTTTCGGTACCTTCGAGGGGGTGCCGTAAACGAGTGTAATATTCTTTTAGGCCAATCAATAGAACATTTATTCCCAACAAAAATACTAGTAAAAAACCGACTGTACCATCACATGAAAGACAGTCCGTAGTTATATTCTGTTATGTTTTCGACTTGCAACTGTCATTTATCAATTTGTTATAAACATTTAAATAACAAAAAACATGTTTTTTCGAACTGTTTTGCTTATAAAATGAAAACTAATAGAACAATTTGGTTGCTCCAATGGAAAGAAATGTAGATAATTGAAATACGAACAAAACGGGATTTTTACGACCTTATCGGACCATTAGTAACGGAGGAAAACCGGAAAAACCAGAAAATTTAACGATTTTTTTAAAAATTCATAACTCCGACGTTTTTCAAGAAATAGGGTTGGCCCTTGTAATGAAAGTATTGAATTATGTGTACTTTGTGTGTAAACAAAACCGGCTCTGACGGATCATTAGTTTTGGCACAATTGCAATTTGATTTTTTTTGCACTATCTTGCAGCGTGCCTGGATGCTCTAGTGATAGTCCGATTTCAATTACTAAAACAGATTTTGAAAGTAGAAGTACAGTACTTACCACAAAACTTATATTCTCATTTTGGAATAAAATGTTGCGAAATGGGTGAAAAATGCTAGCAAATATGACTGAAAACGACCGAGCTGGTGAAAGCGGTCGAGTGGTAGGAGAGAGCGGGAGATGAGGGGAAGCGTATTATCACGTAACCCCTTCATTAGAAGAATACCCCTCATCTCCCGGACTCTGCTACTACTCGACAGCTGACGCGGTCTCGGCCATTTTCAGTCATGTTTGCATGCATTTTTCACCCATTTCGCACCATTGTAGCATCGGCAGCCTGAGCTCAATGATCTGCGCAATCCGATAACCCCAGAAGAAGTTCAAAGAGCCCTCAAAGGCTCAAAGAACTTTGCTGCTCCAGGCCCTGATGGGTTGAATAACTATTGGTGGAAAAAGTTTCCAACCACCCACCGACATCTGGCTAGAGTTTTCAAATCATGGCTTGTCGAGGGGCGAACCGTGCTCATCCCCAAAAACGGAGATTTGTCTGATCCAAAGAATTACAGACCGATAACATGCTTGAATGCGTGTTATAAGGTGTTTACGCGCATCTTATACACGCGGATTCTCTCCGCAGTTGATCCGGTGTATGAACGGATATATGAGCAAAGAGGGTCAAAGAAAGGGGTTGCCGGCTGCAAGGAGAACCTGCTCATCGATAGATGTATTACGCAGGACTCCGTGCAGTATAAGCGTAACCTTTCGTTGGCCTGGGTCGATTACCGCAAGGCATTTGATACAACATCGCATGAGTTAATCATGCATTTGCTCAGATGCCTTGAGGTACCCGATCAAATAGTGGGATGCATTGGACAACTGATGCCGCTCTGGAGGACTCGCTTCACCATAAGATCTGGTGGAGACATAGTCTAAACAGAGCAGGTCATCATTAGAAGAGGCGTGTTTCAGGGAGACTCCCTCAGCCCTCTTCTCTTCTGCATCTCACTATTGCCATTGTCCGTTGCACTCAGGAATACCCGTGGGTACAGCTGCGGCACCCCCAGCTACCGGAGGCTTACAGTCACCAACCTGTTTTACATGGATGACCTAAAATTATATGCCTCTGGAGAAAGGAACCTACATCAGTCCCTTAGGGTGGTGGAATAATATACGCATGCTATCGGAATGGAGTTTGGGATCGACAAATGTGCCACGGTTCATCTCAAAATACGGAGAGGATGTCCAGCTCGTAGACGGAAGCATCCTACATCATCTGGATGCCGGAGAGACTCATACTTACCTAGGGGTGGCGCAACGCCGCTCCCAAGAGGTAATAACAGTTAAGAACTCTCAACGCTGCAAGTATCAGCATAAACTCGGACAGATCTGGTCATCAGAACTGTCGGGGAAGAACAAAGTTGCTGCAACTAATATGCTTGCCGTTCCGATCCTTATGTACTCCTTCGGAGTGATGAAGTGGACTCAGGAAGAGCTGCGACAACTCGACGTAAAAACTCGCAAAATGATGCATCTCAATAGGAGCTTGCATCCTAAATCGTCCGTTCCACGGTTATACTTTCCTAGACAACGGGGAGGCCGTGGACTTTGGAGTTTGGAGTGTCTGCATAACAGAATGGTGCTGGATGGGGCCTGTGAAGTCATCAGGAGTTCAGATCCCCTTCTCTGCATGGTCCGCGACCATGAAAAAGCAGGGATTGGAGCATTTCTCTTTAAGGCAGCAACCCGTGCAGCCGATGAACTTGGTCTCGTATTCGACACTGAATGGGTTAACCCAAACTCTGTCACCGAGTTGGGACCCGTTCAGCTTAAAGCTCACATCAAAGCTGCATACGGATAAGCCAATATATGGTGTCTTCTTCAACAACATCGAAGACCTTGGCTAATCCAAAAGCTTCCTCAGGTCGAGTGAGCTGAAGTCGGAGACCGAGGGATTCATAATGGCCTGCCAGGATGGTGTCTTCAACACCCTTGTCTACCGTAGTCGCGTGATGGGTATAGACGTCCCTGACACCCGATGCAGGGCATGTCGTGGGGCACCTGAGACCGTAATGCATTTGCTATCATCATGCCCATCTTATGCGGTCTCAGCCTATATCCACAGGCATAACGCGGCGCTACGAGTGTTGTACTACCATCTAAGACACTCGTACGGTTTAGACGAGACACCGGTGTTGCCTTATATTCCGGGGGATATTGAGTCCGTGGTGGAAAATGAGAGGTGCCGAATCTATTGGAACTACTCATTCCCCACCCTCAGGCAAATACAAGCCAATAAGCCTGATGTTGTCCTCCTCGACCATCAAAGTAAAACGATATTCGTCGTGGAGTTTTCCGCTCCAGGCGAGATGAATATCGTTCGGAAAGTGGAGGAAAAACGGACTAAATATCGAGATCTTCTCTTTGAACTCCGCAGGTTGTATCCGGACCATTCTGTCAAAATGGTGGTTCTGATTATAGGGTCCTTGGTGGAATGATGGACACACTGCTCTCTAATTTGAAGTTAATAACGGCCTGCCGTAATAAGGCACAAATCTTAGCCGCTCGAATGCAGAAGGCCATCATCCTTGGTTCACTTCGTCTGCTCAGAGCACATGACTCTCGGACCCAATAATCACTCACCCTACGGACGTAGGGAGTGGTTATTGAGGTTAACGACACCAGCGCGTCCTCCGGATGGGTCGGAGCACCGGAGACAGGGCCTGACTGGTACACTCTGTAGGGAAAATAATAATAATAATAATAATAATAATAATAATAATAATAATAATAATAATAATAATAATAATAATAATAATAATAATAATAATAATAATAATAATAATAATAATAATAATAATAATAATAATAATAATAATAATAATAATAATAATAAGCAGGGAGGCCAACCAACATCTCAGGCCCTGGTGAGTTGCGACACCACTTCCCCGAGCAAAAGGTGCTAAACCGGTCCGGCAGCTCAGGTGCACCCGGGAGGGAAAGAGCTTTCCCTCTGATGTCGGCCGTGGGTATACTAGGCTAAACTCCCGGTATACTTAGAAACTCGGGTTCCAAACAGACGAGGAAGAGGCCCCCACAACCGACCCCCTCGGATAAGGGGTCAAAGGCAAGGTGGAGGGGCCGTAAACGAGGATTTGTCTGCTTATGACGACCGCGACGAACAAGGACGCTTTGAGTGGACTTATGAATTGAGGGATGACCTTCTGCGTTTTTACGAGAGTAGTGAGCCCGCCCGAAGGGGATACATGGCGAGAATACATGCGCTGTGGTGCGAAAATCACCCGGAGCATGCCGCTTTCACCGCACAAAATCTCAGGGATTATGTATCTCATCTTCGGGCTCGAGGCTATATCAGGGCCCCTCCTCAGCCGGCTAACGAACTGGCAGAAGTGGCAGTTCCACCACGAGTTGGTCTGGCACAGGAGGAACCTTTTTCATTACTCTCGAACTTAAAAATCATATCGGCATGTAGAAAGATGTCAGAAATCATAGCCGGAAGAATGCAGAAGGCTGTCATCCTCGGTTCATTACGTCTGCTCAGGGCACACGATTCCCGGACCCAATAGCTGCTTACCCCATAGTTTGGGGAGTGGTTATTGGGGTAATGATGTTGCCAGCGCGCCCTCCGAATGTATCGGAGCATCGGAGACAGGGTCCGACTGGAGGATTTTGATTCAAATCAGAAATAATAATAATAATAATAATAATATAATAATAATAATAATAATAATAATAATAATAATAATAATAATAATAATAATAATAATAATAATAATAATAATAATAATAATAATAATAATAATAATAATAATAATAATAATAATAATAATAATAATAATAATAATAATAATAATAATAATATCCGGACCATTCTGTCAAAATGGTGGTTTTGATTATAGGAGTCCTTGGTGGAATGATGGACACACTGCTCTCTAACTTGAAGGTAATATTGCAGAAATCTTAGCAGCAAGAATGCAGAAGGCCGTTATCCTTGGTTCGCTCCGTCTACTCAGGGCACACGATTCTCGGACCCAATAGTCACTCACCCTACGGACGTAGGGAGTGGTTATTGGGGTTAACGACACCAGCGCGCCCTCCGGATGGGTCGGAGCACCGGAGACAGGGCCTGACTGGTACACTCCTAAGGAGAAAAAAAAATAATAATAATAATAATACTCAAGAGGTGTTCACAGTTAAAAACTCTCTCCGCGGCAAGTATCAGCATAAACTCCGACAGATCTGGTCATCAGAACTGTCGGGGAAGAACAAAGTTGCTGCAACTAATATGCTTGCCGTTCCGATCCTTCTTTACTCTTTCGGAGTGATGAAGTGGACTAAGGAAGAGCTGCGACAACTCGACGTTAAAACTCGCAAAATGATGCATCTCAATAGGAGCTTGCATCCTAAATCGTCCGTTCCACGGTTATACTTTCCTAGACAACGGGGAGGCCGTGGACTTTTGAGTTTGGAGTGTCTGCATAACAGAATGGTTCTGGATGAGGCCTGTAAAGTCATCAGGAGTTCAGATCCCCTTCTCTGCATGGTCTGCGAGCATGAAAAAGCAGGGATTGGAGCATTTCTTTTTAAGGCAGCAACCCGTGCGGCCGATGAACTCGGTCTCGTATTCGACACTGAACGGGCTAACCCAAACTCTTTCATCGAATTGGGACCCGTTCAGCAAAAAGCTCACATCAAAGCTGCGGAGACAGAGGTCCTGCTACAGCTACATATGGATAAGCCAATGCATGGTGTCTTCTTTCTTAACATCGAAGACCTTGGCTTACCCAAAAGCTTGATCTTTGCATTCCTCAGGTCGAGTGAGCTAAAGTCGGAGACCGAGGTATTCATAATGGCCTGCCAGGATGGTGTCTTCAACACCCTTGTCTACCGTAGTCGCGTGATGGGTATAGACGTCCCTGACACCCGATGCAGGGCATGTCGTGGGGCACCTGATCAGCATGCTCATCTTATGCGGTCTCAGTCTATATCGACAGGCATATCGCGGCGCTACGAGTGTTGTACTACCATCTACGACACTCGTACGGTATAGACGAGACACCGGTGTTGCCTTATGTTCCGGGGGATATTGAGTCCGTGGTGGAGAATGAGAGGTGCCGAATCTATTGGAACTACTCTTTTCCCACCCTCAGGCAAATACAAGCCAATGAGCCTGATGTTGTCCTCCTCGACCACCAAAGTAGAACGATATTCGTCATGGAGTTTTCCGCTCCAGGAGAAATGAATATCGTTCGAATAGCGGAGGAAAAACGGACTAAATATCGAGATCTTCTCTTTGAACTCCGCAGGTTGTGAATTAGTGTCTCTATATAGAACAAAGAATGGTATGATATAAGCTTCACTGGCTGCTGGGATGATGAATGTAAAAATGTGACGGAGTTGAGAAAACTTTTACATACATATCTCTTGTTACGGTAGATTTCTTTGGTAGGAAGATATTTGAGGGTATTTATGGTAGAACCAGAGTAACAGGAAAAAATCCCGTTAACACAAGCTTGCTAGTCATGATGAGAAAGACACTGAAAGATACAAGAAAAAAAAAGAGAGATTTCGTGGTAAGATGAACTGCGGATCAAAGTGTCAACAACCAAGTTAATGTGAGAACGTGAATAATCATGTATGAAGAAATTTGACTCAATATATAAGTTACAGAGTAGATGATTCTCATAACTCTAGTAATATGTCGGATGAGTTGTGAAACACCCTATATAACTTATCAAAAATCAAGCAAAACAGCCCAATGAAAGCTAGTCATTAGTTGATCAAGGAAAATTAATATGACAATAATCAAGATTTAATTCAAATTGTCAGTAGGGTGTAGATGATGATTTGTTTGCTTCATGTAATTATACTGCAATTGTACATCAATTAGTATTGGTTGTATTTAGTACCAGTAATAACATATTTTGCAAGAGGTAACTGTTGTGTAGTCGCTCCAATTTAGTGCAACAAAAAGTAATAGGTAGTAATGATGAGATCAGATAATCAAGCAGAAATTATTTCGTACAAAAGTGAAGGTATCATTAAAAAAATATTCAGTTATATTCCCCCTTTTACTTTTGATTTTCTGCTACAAGTTTTCACGTTATTTCAAAATGTATATTCAGATTATAATTTACCTTAACTCCTGGAAACCATGAAGGTTGGAAAATTTCATTAGTACCAGTTCACACGACACAAACTTATGCCTGGATTATGTGGATCAGTTTGGTGCGTACATCAATATTTTTTTAATTGAAATACAGCTCTTTGAAACGTGTAGCATACTTGGGAAATTGAGCTCCAGAAATACATTAGAGATATATTTTGAAAAAATACCAATAAATGTTATACGTAGATGGGAATGGAATCAGAGGGTTGTTGAACACAAATAATGTCAATTAGGATATCGAACAAGCTAAAGGTATTTTAGAAGATATTTATCCTGACTCAAGTCAAGCTATCAAGAATACACTTCGCATAGGTAAACCATACCGAGACACGAGACTACTGAAAGTATGTTTAGCATTATCCAACATTGCGTTCGAGATTGTACGAAATAAGAATAAACTATCATCAGACGTATACAAAGGAATAACTATTAGTTCTGATTTGACCCCCAATCAGCAACAATACGTGTCCAACCTTAGATGCGAATTGGAAACTAGACAACAAGGTTGGGAAAGAAATATAACAATAAAATATATTAGAAATATTACGAAAATAATTACTACACCAGAGACTACTGCCAAAAGATCCCGCGAAGAAGATGACTCCCCAAAACGCGACCCTGGAATAAAAACATCCAAGTCTGCTGGGAAATAGCAACCAATCACCGTGGTGTCGTGGAATATGCACGGCTATAAAAATCTCCAGACATTAAAAAAAAAAATTATTTTGATTTTGATGTACTTACTCTTCATTTGTGAACCGTTTCAATTCAATGATATTGAATCACCACCGTACCCACTGTCTGACTGTAATTTAGTGACTTTTGTGCTCTTCGCTAAAAATCTCACGGTCGGACAAGTGTAAGCTTATGTGTATTCATAAAAAACATTTTTCTTTCAAATAGTGTTATTCATCTGACCTGGATTAATAACTCCCCTCTGGAAATTGATGACACTATAAATGAGAGTAAGTATCATTTCAGATCATTTCCCAAGTACAATTATTTTGTGAAATTTTTCATTAATATCCTGAAGTATGATCTTTTGCTATCAACTAGTATACATTTTTTTTGTATTGTGAGCCAATTGTTTGTTTTAAAGTAAGATATTTAAACGCTTTCGTTATAACTGCTAAGTTCCGTCGAACTGAATTTTTTTTTATTGGATTGTTTTCTTATTTTTCTTTCTTTACGATCTTGCTTTTTCTCTCTTTATATTTTGTTATCTTATAAGATTGACATTTTTAGCCCAAATTTCTTGCTATAAGATGTATTTTTCTTTAAAAGCAATAAAGATTATTATTATTATATTACTTATTAATAATTTTGGTGATCGTTTATTATTTAATCATCTGTGTCCTAGCCGAATTGAGAATGGCCAACTATTTTTGCATTGCAAATATAGTGGCTTTTTTTCTTCGATTTTATTTTTAAGAGGTTTGGCAACTTTTTTCGATAAGGAGGGGAGCTCGATGAAATACTCTGCGGGACAGATACAAAAATGAAATATCTATGTTGAAAATATTGTTTATGCAGACTTCGACATAGTGATTGAAATGTGAGGAGTACCAAGGAATCGCATAGCATTTTTTTCACCTTCATTGATAGAAACTATTTTTGCGAATAAATGAGTGTGAGAGAAGAGTAGACATTTTTCAGTTTGGTAACAAGGTATTTGAAACGTAAAAAGGTATCAATTGTGACTCCTAAATAAGTATCATATGTGTATCTCCAATTTATTAAACAACGTTATTATTAAGAAACTCTCAAAATTCTATGTTTCCTTTGCTGAATTTCATAGCAATAACATATTTGACTCTCTTGTACACATCTGATTTAAATAAAATGAGAACACTACAGAAATTACAGAATCGCGCAATGAGGATTATTTTGAGATGTGACAAAAGTACCCCGATATCTTTAATGCTAGATACTCTAGAATGGTTATCTATAGAAAGCAGGCTTACATATTTAACAATGATATATATTTACAAAATGTTCATAATCTTCTACCTTCATATTTTGACAAATTTGTAATTTTTAATAATCAAATTCACCAGTATAATACTAGAATAAGAAATAATTTGTCTGTAAATAACCAAACAAAAACATTTAATACTAAAACATTAACTTTTAAAGGATTTATTACTTATAACAGTCTACCAGAAAATGTAAAGCCTTCTACCAGTCTTATTCTGTTTAAAAAGAATTTATTAAGCCATTTAAGAGACCAGTAGGATGATACCAAATTGTTAGATATTATTATCTATTTTTTTTGTGTATGTTAATAATGTACCTAGTTAGTACTTAAAAACAAATAATGTAGATATTTTTTTAAAATTGTGTTTATACTAATGTTTAACATTATCTTTGCTGTTTATTAGGATGTACTTGTTTCAAATAAAGTTATCTTATCTTATTGGATTTAATTTCAAAGCATGATGAGTTGATACTTAATGTAAGCAACTCAATCATAGTTGATAGTCTATCTAAAGAAAATGTAATGATACCTGTGTGTGCATGAGAATGATAATCGCTGAGTAGTTCAAACCATCGATATAATTTGTTGTATATAATGAGACATGACCTAAAATACTCCCTTGAGGAACACCGCCAAGCCGTTTGATAGTTGTGGATTTTTTCACCATCTATTTTGTAAGTACAAAGCCATTGGGGTACAAGCTACATACCTAAACCAGAAAAAGTGTGGCATAGATAAAAGTATATCTTGATCTATAAAATCAAATTCCTTTGAATTATCAAGTATAACTAGCACGCATTTCAATCAGTCGCCTCTGGAATGTCATCTGATATATCAGAAAGGGCTTTGGCACCAGCTGTATCCATTTCTGTAATCCCGATTGCTTAGAAGGTAGGTTATTATGGATTTGTCTTTCTATTATTCCTTCGCGTTCTATATCTAGCTTTCAGAGGGGGGCAGGAGGACTACAATCATATTATTGTATTGTCATCGGTTCTTAATACGAGTGCAAAATTTCAACTCAATCGGAGCGACAGAAGGACAGACAGACAGACATCTCAAGTCAAATAAAAGCTTGTGAAAATTAAGAAGGTTACGTTTGAGGGTAACATCGATCCTTCAACAAAAAATAACACTGATAAGATCTGCGTAAAGGTAAAAGAAACTCCCTGAAAACAAATATTGAGTTTGTCATCTTTAGATAAACAACTGAGACAAAAATATTTCACAACATTCTCCCGAGCCACATCAAATACAGGAAAATATCAGACATTGAACTAGATGAAGACCGTGGGCAACGTACCATCACAGCCTTGTGTTAATTGCAGAAATATTTAAGATTGTAAGGTTGATGTGAGCAGATAATGGGCACTTAGCGACCTTGGCGCCTTGGAAAAGAAACACTGAGCTATTTGAGGAACTATGGTGTCGTTGTTTTTACTTTTTTCTTTCCTGACACTTATTTCATTAGAAAGCCTTGGATGCTCAGTGTCTCTGATAAGATATACGATTATAATAATGTGTTTATATGTTGTTTCTAACAAAGTTCGAAGAGTTTCACGGAGCGTTTCGAATAAATGAAACGAAGTCGAAATACCTTCATCTCCACACATTCTCACAAAACATGAGACTAATATTAGACAGAAGACAACTACTTCTCCTTGCGGAATAGAATTTACATTCAATTTTATTTTTATCCATCGAGCTGTGAAGTTATCAGACAAGTCAGGAAAAACAAATATAATGTATGATAATCGGAAAACATGAAAGATTTATAATTATAGACAAACCAAATTCGAGTTCATAGAAAATTGTCAAAAAACTCATTTATATATTATAGGGACAGAGATTGAGGAGAAGCAATTTTGTTAATTTTTCAAAGTTATGTAGGCTATCCAACTATGTAATGTGTCCAAATATATCCGGACAATTTTAGGAACTCCGCCATTTTTCAAGAAGTAGGATTGGCCTTTCTCATGAAAGTAGTGAATTTGCAAGAAAAAAGATAATAAAATAAAAAAAAATACGGTGGAAAATAAAGACATTATTCATGAAGATGTAAAAATGGCAAATATTTTCAACTCTCATTATGCCTCCCTGGGAAAAAAGGATGCTGAAAAAAATTAACCTCCACATACTCCACCACCTAAAAGAAAACGCAGCATAGAATCAATTTTTTTCAACCCTGTCGACCAAGGTGAAATAAGTATGATTATCCGAAACCTGAAAAAATAAATCTCCTGGCATAGATAAAATAACAGGGGAAACCTTACAAAATATTTCTGACCAAATTACAGGTCCTCTCAGTTGGCTTATCAATATACTCTTCCAAACAGGTAAATATCCTAATGCCTTCAAAGTGGGAGTCATCAAACCCCTATACAAAAATGGAGATAAATCCAAAGTTCTGAGCTACCGCCCAATAACATTAATTTCGAATTTAGCAAAAATTTTCAAAAAGGTCATAAAATCTAGAATGGAAAACTTTTTATCAAAAAATGAGACATTATCTGATATACAGTTTGGATTTAGAGCAGGACATTCTACACAAGATGCAATTCGCCTACTCACATCAAAAATCTATAAAGACCAAGAGGGTGGAAAACCTGCGTTGGCTGTGTTTCTGGATCTTGCGAAAGCATTTGATACAGTCCAACATTCTCGACTGTTGGACTCACTCTATGACGAGGGATTCAGAGGCACAGCACATGATTTGATGAAGAGCTACCTGAAAGATGCGTCGAAATAAATGACAAACTGAGTGATAAAGAAACTATTGAATATGGTGTTCCACAGGGTACAGTTCTGGGACCCATTATTTTTATATTATATATTAACGAACTACTCACCTTGAACAGCTCTGGTACCATCATTAGTTTTGCAGATGATACGGTCATATTATATGAAGGAGAAACATGGGAACAATTGAAAGGAAAAGTCGAACAAGATATGGAAGAGATTATAGCCGCATTCAGTCACAAAATACTCACCATCAACTTTTCCAAAACATGGTTTCTACCTTTTACATGTTATGCTAATAAACTCACAGATTTTGAAACACTTGTCATCCAGAACGACGGGGAAGAAATAAAAACTAAAAGAGCCGATGAAGTAAAATATCTTGGATTATATATCGACAAACATATGAAGTGGAATCACATTCAACGCACGGTCCAGTCCCTGAGATCGATTTTGTTTAAATTCAAATATTTCAAAGGTATTTTGGATGAAATCCACTTGAAACTTATGTAACATGCGCTAGTAGAATCGCGACTAACCTACGGGATCATTGCTTGGGGCAATGCTTCAGCAAATTACATGAAACAACTCGAAGTCATCCAAAAAAAGTTCCTGAATATTATTTATGGTAGACCACAACGTTATCCGTCAGATTTGCTTTTTGTAGAATCTAAAATCCTAGATATTCGCTAAATTTCTCAGAGCAGTAACTGAACAACACAAAAACAGAAGTTCCTTACCTTTGATTGACCATAGATATGATACAAGATCCAAAATAGACAAAAAAATCAAAACATCTTTTCAGACAAAAACGATAGAACAAAGAAGTTTGTTTTACATATCTTCAGTGCTCTTCAATAAACTCCCAAATGAAATCAAGAATAAGAGAAATGTACATTCTTTTAAAAATGCTACGAACCAATTCCTTCTTAGTACACCAAAGAGTGATATTCATCTACTGATCGACCCATTAAAAATTCCCAAATAAATTATTAATTGTTCTCGTTGTACTTTATTATTGTATTTAATCTTTTATTAAAAAAAAAATTTAAATACTCTCATATTTGTTCATTCAACTAATACTTAAATTACGAATTTTTAATCTGTCAACATATTGCTAACTTTTTTATTTTTTTATAGATTTATTATGAACTACGAGTATTTGTACCATTTTTATAGTATTAACTATTTGTTAATTTTTTTAATTGTTTTATATTGGAAATTTGGAGTTTGCTTGCCAAAGTAAATCACTTGTTTATGGAATATAGCATAACAACAGTATTCCTAACATACAAACAGTACTCATAATCAAAGCACCTGCGCTCAGGCGCTGCATTTGCAGGAATCATTGTTTATTTGCACTGCATTGTTAAAGTACTATGTACACATATTTTCATCTGCTAATAAACATTATTATGTGTCCTTTATGTGTGCACAAAACAGGCGCTGTCAAATCGTTAGTTTTGGCACAATTACAATTTAAATTGTTTTTTGTACTATCTTGCAGCGTGCCTGGATGCTCTAACAGATTATGAAAGAAGAAGTACGAGGATGTATTGATATCTAGTTAGCCTAGACCGGTTCCCTGCAAAAACAAAATATTGCGTTACCATAGCAACGAACAATAACTTATTAGAAGTGTCAGTGTAAAGTTTGACGTCAAAAAAGTAAACCAGAGTTACGCAATAAATTAAAAGAAAAAATATGTCCACCGAAATTGTGAAAATCGAAAAATTGGAGTATCCAGCCATCATCAAGTACCTGTATTTAAAAGGGTTAAGAGTAAAGCAGATTTACGAAGATATGCTTAATACCCTTGGTGAAAAATTGGACTGCAAGGTAAATTTTCCATTGAAGATGATGACCGATCGGGAAGGCCAGTTTCTGTGTCAGTTCCCGAAAATATCGATGCAGTTCATGACATGATTTTAATAGACCGTCGAATTGGGCTAAAACGGACATCTGAAGCACTGAATATTTCATACGAACGCGTTCATCATATACTTCACGTCAATTTGGACATGAGAAAAATTGCTGCAAAATGGATCCCCAAATGTTTGAATGTTGACCAAAAGCGTGCAAGGGTAGTAGCATCGCGTTCGATCTGTGCTCGATTTGAAAACGATGTAGACTTCTTAAACCGAATTGTTACTATGGATGAGACTTGGGTACATTTCTACGATCCAGAAACAAAGCAACAATCGATGGAATGGCGACACTCCGATTCTCCAAGACCTAAGAAGTTTCGTGTCCAAAAATCTGCTGGAAAAGTTCTTGCTTCCGTTTTTTGGGATTGCCATGGAGTAATCATGATTGATTTTTTGGATAAGGGTAGAACAATAACTAGAGATTACTTTGCGACATTACTGACCACTCTACGGGAAGAAATTAAAGAGAAATGTCGCGGAAAGCTATCCAAAGGTGTTTTGTTTTTGCAGGACAACACCCCTGCACATAAATCTCATGTTGCCATGCAAAAAATTCGTGATTAAGGGTTTGAATTACTAAAACACCCCCCTTATACACCAGATTTGGCTCCGTCCGACTATCATCTCTTTCCTCAACTGAAAAAAAGTTTAAAAGGTCGTAAATTTTCTTCCATCGAGGAGGTAATAAAAGCTGTGGAGGTCTGGTTTGCAGAGCAAGAAGAAACTTTTTTTTTGAAAGGTCTAGAGACGTTGCAGGTTCGCTGTAATAAATGTATCCAATTAAGAGGAGAATATGTTGAGTAATAAAATATTTTGACATTGAAATTTTGTTTGGTTCTAGAGTAGGCTACGAATTTTTCAATATATCCTCGTATAGTACCACAAAACGTAAAAAAAAACGTGAAAAATGCATGCAAACATGACTGAAAACGGCCGAGCCGGCGTAGCAGCCGAGTAGAAGGAGAGTTCGGGAGATGAGCGGAATTCTTCTTATGAACGGGTTACGTGATAATACGCTTCCCCTCATCTCCCGCAATCTCCTACCACTCGACCGCTTTTATCAGCTCAGCCAATTTCAGTCATGTTTGCAAGAATTTTTCACCCGTTTGGCAGCATTTAAGCGCAAATTGAGAATATACATTTTGTGGTACTATACTTCTACTTTCAAAATCTGTTCCAGAAATTGAAATCGGACTATCACTAGAGCATACAGGCACGCTGCAAGATAGTGCAAATAATCCGCCAGAGACTGTTTTATGCACACACAAAGTACACATGATTCAATACTTTCATGAGAAGGGCCAACACTATTTATTTAAAAATGGCGGAGTTATGAATTTTTTAAAAAAATCGTTGAATTTTCCGCTTTTTCTGCTTTTTCTCCGTTACTAAAGATCCGATCGGCCCGTAAAACATTTCATTTTGTTCGTATTTCAATTATGTACAATTCTCTCCATTGGAGCAACCCGATTTCTCTATTAGTTTTCATTTTATAAGCAAAACAATTTAAAAAATACCGTTTTTGATATTTAAATGTTTATAACAAATTAATAAATGACAGTTGCGAGTCGAAAACATAACAGAATATAACTACGGACTGTCTTCCATGTGATGGCCTAGTCGGTTTTCTACTAGTATTTTTGTTATGAGAAAATACTTTATTGATTGGCCTATAAGTAGGTATTGGTATTGCAAAAGATTGAAAAGAAAATTTGAATATTGAAGATAAAACATAAAACCGTATCTGTACCATTAGTTGGGTAATTGTGACAATGCCGGGAACAGGGATAAATAACACGAGGAATTGCAGAGCTGTGCCGAGCACTGACAAAAAGTGCTTCGAGTACTAAGCACTAAGCACTCTTGAAAAGTGCTCGGGAGTCTCGAGCACTAAGCACTTTTTTTCATGAAGTGCTCGCGATTACTAAGTACTTTAAAAAAGTAATTCGATTTAGCGAGCACTAAGCACTTTTCAAAAGGGTGAGACCGTTAAGGTGGGCGTTCAATTTCGTGTATTCCAAGTTCATATTGCATTTGGAAACGGTTTCACTTGGAAAACTCAAATTTGGTAGGTGAACTCAGAAAGGATTGGAGTACTTACTGAATATATTGGCATTGATTTGATATCGAAAATAGAGATTTTTTTGGTAGGCAATTGAAGGAAATGAGTCAATACTTGCTTTTGTTTTATTTCAATAGAAAGACCCATAAAAAGAGTGCAACTTCCAACTGATAGGGAATATCCAGACAATGTCGTTTGGGAGACTAATTTGATTTCCGAAATGGGCGGCGAATAGCCAAATTGAAATATATAGCGACGCGAAATAGTTCCTACCTTACCAACTGACTGATTTCTTAGTTCGGCAGTTTTTGGACAGAAAGCACCATTGTACCTATGTTTCGTTCATGTTAGAGCGTTCTGCCATAAGAATGAAATAGGAATGTGATTTTGATAACCATCGTTAGACGCTAGACTGACAGAACTAGTCACTTCGAGAAAATGAAATGTTCATATTCATAAGCGTTATATTTTTAAAATTTAATTTTTTTATCCTCAACACTGACATAATTTTCAGTTGTTAAAATCCCAGAAAAGAGAAAATAAGTCAGCGAAATCTATTATCTGAAGGTCTATAACTTGAGAGCCTTTTGAGGACCGCGGACCTCCCAATCGGGTTGAGAGGCAGTGGGTAGGCGGATCGTCACGTTCGGCGGAGAGAGGCAACTTATATATTTATTCGGATTTTGATGAATTTTCGGTCGTTAGATTCGTCTTGATACCGCAAGTGACAGTTAATAATATTAAAATTATGAAAGATCATAATAGCGGATTTTTTGCGCCAAATTGGTCGTCTTGATACAACATAATAATTGTGTACTAAAGAGCTGAAATTAAAAAAAAAGAAAATAAATAAACTAAAAAACCCGACTGTGGTTTGAAATAAAAATCAAAAAAGAAGTAATATCTTTTCAAATCAAATAAAAACTGGAAGCAGCCGGGACCTCTTTGCTTAAAAAAATCTATAGAAATAGAATGGGTCTCGGCTACTTCCAATTTTTCTTTATGAAAAGATTATTATATTACTTGTCTTTTGCATTTTAGTTTAAACCGCAGTCGGATATTTTAGTTTATTTAAGTAATTTTTTTATATTGATTAGCTCTAATAAATAATTTGATTCAAATGAAAAAGAAAGTTGTTATATATTTGGTGGATTTATTATTTATTGTGTGTGGCACTAAATAATCTAGTGTCGTGAAGCACTAAATTCACTCCGAACGCTATAAACACTTTTAACTACATTTATGTCAAGACTGAGCCCTCGAACCTAGAAGGTGCATAATATAAGGCCGCAATCAGTAGCTCTTGGGGCTGGGGGTGCCGCTGACCGCGTTTTATATTTTCAACAACATTCATAGATCCATAGCTGAGAAAAGGCTTAGTGCTTAGTAATTCCGAAAAGTGCTCCCGAGCACCGCAGTGCCTTTTCGTAAAATGCTCGAAGCTCGAAGCACTAAGCACTGAATCCAAAAAGTGCTCTGAAGCACAGTGCTTACGAAAACTAGAATGCTTTAGGCACTTTCACGATCACTAAGCACAGTGCTTTGGGACAGCTCTGAGGAGTTGTACTCAGTTTAATTCCACTTTCCTCTAAATTTCTTCACAAGAATGTTTTGATGAAATTAAAAAACACTTGAGGGATATGAAAAGATACTCGAGTGGAGTACAACTCAGATCAAACAAAGTAAAATGAACGAAACGTCACTTATTTTTGAACAAACGAAATGTGTACGATTGAGTAGTGTTACTATGTACTATGATCGCATGCCTATCTGCTAGGTTCGCCAGATGACCATTTTTCAGATATCAGGGAATCAAGGTACATAAAAACATTACTTTCTTTAGTTGAATACCCAGTCTACAAATATATTCATGTAACGCCTGGTGGGTTTGTTGACAGTGTCTCGGGCATCCACCCCGGAGCTCCCAGTTCAATTCTCGTCTCCGACATTTTTTTTTTTGAAAAATATTTTGATATTTTCCGAAATAGTCTTATTCCAAAATAATTTTTGGAAAATATTTTTATCTTTTGTTTTCCCTAGCTCTGAAAATCCCGCGTTTCGAGTATTTGCCTCGTAACTGAAGAAACCTTAACAAAATCTTTTATTTAAATTCTGTTTTCAAGTCAAATTTCTTTTCAAACAAAAAAAAAAAAAATGTCGGAGACGAGATTTGAACACGGAGCTCCGGGGTGGATGCCCGCAAAAAAGCAAAAATATATTTATTCTAAATAATGTAAAAACTATTTACAAGTCAAACTATACAATACAATGTACACATCAGTTCTTCTTATGCAGACGTCATGTTGCGAAAGTGAAAGGATGCGAGGTGGTGGGAGGTAGTATCTGTCACTTCCTGGAGAACCAGGAGGGCGGATTAACCTAGGATGGTGTCTGTTCATACCGAGGCAGCCAGGCCGCCCCCGCCGGCTAAGTTGTAAGATTCATAGAATTTCCTTGCCTCCTGCTTGGCTTATACGAGGTTTGCTGAGTTTGCTTCAATAGGTCGTGGATTTCTTTACTTGTATGCAGTTTAGATGTCTTCTGATAAGTATCTAGGGAAAATATGGATGCCCGCGACACTGTAGGCATGCGAACATAGTAAATACAATCGTACACATTTCGGTCTGGCGGACCTGGGTTCTTGCTCTATTACAAATGACCATGATTAAAATATCCCACCATACTATTTTGAAAACACTTCAAACCTACACTTGAGGGATATGAAAAACCATTCGAGGAGATTACAAAAATAAGTCAAAACGATCAAATTGAACTAAACTACAAATAACGATGATTTCATATAAACAAACAAGCCTGCTAAGTTCGCCATATTTTCCGAGCGATTGTAACGACACCGTCGACACCACCGGTCCATTTACTCTCCAATAATGGCAATAATTCAGTCGAAGCGCCACTCCCGAGATAGGTGAAAACAGGCAACCGCTAGATGTCACCGAATAAACCAATATGTCTACCGATGAGGGTGAACAACAAACTTTATAGCACAGAGAATGAGGAATAGAATTACGAGATTCTATTCGTGTTTATGAAAGGACTTCATTAATTTTAGGTGAAAATGCCAATAGTACAAGTGGACCTAACTCTTTTCATTATTTTCAATCTCAATTTGCCATGTTTCCAGATTCTTTTCCCATTGGGTGTTTTTTTTTCAACCTAAAATTTCATATAAAACTTGCATTTTTAAGGTGAACAAATACCTTATTTGGAAAATCAGCTCTATTGAAAATGAGTACAATAATTAAGGTTTGTATCGTACGTGAAACTTGAAATTAACTTTGAATAGGTTTCAAATACATTATTGAAATCAGAAATATCTTAAACCTATTTTTACATTCTATCTTTTGACTCTCCATTTTCTTTGACTTTTCCGTTAATCTTCGACTGGGTCTTTCGATATTCCTATAATATGCAATCTTTTGACTTGGAATAACTCCTTTTTACAGATTTCTCCTATTTGAGTATAGCTGTAACAAGTCATCATTATTAACTTAAGACTTAAGGTGTAGAAAATAAAACTATGTAGGTATTTACCATGTAAACAATAGTCCTGTTCTTGGAAGTGGAGACTGCAAACATGCATATTTTTTATAATAGATTTTCCAATATTGAGCACCGTCTTCCATTTAACACACCGCTTTCTATCACTGGAGAGGAAAATTATGAAGACTGATATCCAAGTGTATAAGAGGAACACTTGGGTACATAACAAAATTTCCACAATTTGGTCACCGACCTATAATACAGATCGGTGGATTTGGGGTACGGTTTTATGAATAATTTGCATGATTATATTCACCAATACCAAACAGCCAAACACTGCAATTTACAACTTTTAGGTGTTATTTGATCATAAAAACTTGAAAACTAAGAAATGAAAAAGAGTAATTTTACACGGCAAACAATGGACTATTAAGTGTTTGTTGTTCACCCTTACAGTAGTTGCTGGAGTAATTGTTAGATGGCGTACACTTCGATTTTTTAGACTAAGAATAAGCACAGACTAGACTAGAGGAGTAGAGGACTTAACGTTAACTCTTAACTCCATGATACAGTAGTTTTCTTGTGTAGATTCATGCATTTTGAATTGTTCATAATTCAAGAAATATATATCTATCGATCTGAAACCACAGTATTCCAATCGAAGAAATTAACTCGCTTGAGGAACAATTGGGAAACGTGTTTGCTCAAGAAAGCCAACGGAATATCCAGTTTAATGTTAGAGCGTGAACGGCGATTCTTTTGAACAGATCAACCGTAAAAGTGAAAACTAACAATTGAAGTAATAATGTAATGCAATATATGAGCCGCGTTGGAAATACGAGGGTGAATCAAAAGATTCGTTGAAACGGTTTGAATGTACCAGCATTTATAACATATAGTTACAGTAGCATATTATGCAAAATGTAGCATTTTGAAATCAGATATGATAATTTGAACCAATTTTCACTATCATATGGAAATATCAGTTCGTACAGTTCTGGGTCACCAAAATATGCAAAATAAATCAAGGTATGAATGCCATGAATGTATATTCGATATACAAAAATTGCCTAAATGATTTTTGGTATGAGACGACAAAAAACGGGAGCACACGAAAATTGGTTTATTCTATTCAAAATTCAGTGTACAAAATTTAGAAACCGTTGTTATGTCAAAGAAGTTTGTTTTGAAAATGGTTTCCCAATGCGTGACAATTGAGAACATTTTTATCTTAGAGTATTTCTAACAAATTATGCCCTGATGAATCTCTCACATGAAGAACCCTAATGAGGAAAACATTGGATCAAAAACAAAGTATGAACTTCATTCTAGGAGATACAGTTTGGATAATTTCTTTAATTAGAATGCATATTTTTTACTTTTGTTTAATTAAAAAGCAAAATAGAATCGTAAAAATACCGTGAGATTTAAAAACAATTTATATCTAGCTGCCTGGTTTGACGTTCCTCTTTTTTAGACTTGTCAGTTTGCATGAAAGCATTGTTAGTTTTTTAAGTTATCATGATTTCTAATTCGGAAAGTGATTTAGATTTTCCAAATACACCATCAAAAATAGCAAATCAAGCTGAGGAAACCTATTGGGATTTATTAACAGTAAAATCTAAAAAGAGATATGAAGAAATTTGTGCGAAATTCATGGATTGAAGAGTTAATATATTCACATAAATTCATTTTCGGTGTATTCGATGTTGAGAACCACTTTAACAATTAAAAATACCATCGATATCAGTAAATATCCTAACGAAACGAAAATCTGATGGTTTTAGAAGTCAAAAGTTTAAATTTTTTTCTTCCGATGAGATACACTTTGTGGCCCGAAATTCGTTATTATTCATGTTCAGGATCCCCAAATTGCTACTTATACACCTGTCTCCTGGAAAAATTTCAGTTCTGAAAAATTCTAATTTTTTTCTCTTCTCATGGATACGCCCCTGTATCTTCCGTAATTTTCGACGTAGACAATGCAATTTTCAGGATCGATAGATATACTAGAAATGAACTCACTGCACAAAGGGGGCCATCTTACGTGATATACACTGCACGCCAGCAGCGATGGAACCACACATTTTTCCATAGCTTCTGGCGTGCAGTGTAAATGACGTAGGATGACCCCCTTTGTGCAGTGGGTTCAATTCTAGTGCATGTATCGATCCTTAAATTTCGTAGTTCTACGTCAAAAATTGAGAAAGATACGGGGGCGTTTCCATGAGAAGTAAAACAAATTAGAATTTTTCAGGACTGAACATTTTTCAGGAGACAGATTAATTAGTAGTAATTCGGGGATCCTGAATACGAATCCGAAAGAATTTCAGGACAATTTTGCCCCCCAATATAACGTTCCAGAAAAATGGCCGCTGTCATGCAGTGTATATCAATATCACGTACGATGGCCCTTTTTGAGCAGTGGGTTTATTTTCAGTGTATCTATCGAGCCTGAAAATTTCATGGTTCTACGTCAAAAATTAAGGAAGGTACGAGGGTGTTTCCATGAGAAGTGAAACACTCTGTATATGAACCTCGGTCCCCTAGATATGGACAAAATAAATACAAGATTCTCTTTTAACTACCAGAACGGAAAGTGTACTAGACAGGTTGTGGGAATAAATAAATTCAGTGAATTTCCTATGCAAATAGCACAATATTTAAACTTGCCTGATCCCCAAAAATATACTAGGAAATGTTTTTTCTGGTTACTACTACATTTAATTCTGAGAATATATAAGGTATACTGTCTATTCGAGAAAAATAGACTATGATTTAGTCGATATAGAATTCTTTTTCGCGAGAAAGTTTCACAATAAAATGGTGAAGTGAAAAAAAAATAGTTTATCAAAATATTTCAGTCTTAAAAAACAAATTGGTATATATTTACACGTCAAGAAAGACCTTGTACACTGAGAGCATATGAAGAAGTTATGATCAGCTTTTTTGCTACATGTAACCAACCTGTTTACCGTGTAAATGTAATCGAAAGCCTCTAGATATTTAATATAAGTATTTATGTAACTATTAATATTGAAGCTCAACAAAAGTAAATGATGGTTTGTTTGCGTTTTCTTTTCCGCTGCAATCCATCATTATGTCCTGTCAAGGATTTCTATAATTATGGATTTTTTATATGAACCATAACAACTAGTGTTCTGTAGTTCTACATGTTGGATGTAATAATAATGATTATTTAAAAAGCAGCTGCTTGAAATAATTGATCATTTTACGCATAACGAATACCTGACAAATATATCTTTTCGTACTAATTTGGTACCAATTGCTTTAAAAGAGGGTTCTTAAAAGAGGAGTAACTTAGTTGTATATAATTGCTTATGACTATAATATATCGGTCAGTGTATAATTTAGAATTGTCGAGGGTTATACCATGAGTATTAAGCCTCATTCAGATGTGCGGTAAAATGTAGTGCTGTTGTATTGTGGTGCCGTGCCGTGTATTGCGGTGCAAGCTTGTGGTAAACAACTAGCATACACATAAAATTGAAGTTGCAGTGCAGTGCAATGAACTTTCAACTGTCGATTGACTTTTGAGTGACAGAACAATAGGAAGTGTCAAACAATTTCTGATTTTCCTATGAATTATTTGTCACTTGTAATTACACTTATAATTACACGAGAGCTTTTTTTGTCGAAGTAAACTTGACATGTATTAATGAGAATTTTGTTGCCTGGCAATTTAACGAAAAAAATTGCACCTGAAAAAATTACGAAAAGCTAGAGTGTAATTCGGTAAGACAATTTAATGAATATGTGAATCAGTAAATTGAAAAATAAGATGTAAATCAGTTTATTTAATTTAACGGAAAAGTACAATTGTTAAAAACAGAATTATTAAAAAAAGCTTGATTTTCAGAACTCTCTTGTCTTTTGTTAATAGTTTGCTGCATGCTAGTATTTTGAGCGGTGGTAGTAACTGTTTCCTGGACGGTAGTACGAATGGAACCAATGATTTTTTTATCATGTTATTCATCTAACTGCAGGTACGGTTTTAATGACGATGGGTTGCTATGTCCCGTGATTTTCACAAGTTTTTGTTCGCCTATACCACTCCTGGACAATTCAGTTACGGTGGCAGCTCGATTAGAATGGTTCGTAATTTTCACCCGCTTGACAACAGTCCAATATTTTTCGTTGAGGATTTGGTCCATTTAGATATTTCATTTATTCCAATAGGAGAATTCTTATACCATCCTTTCGAATTTGTGTTTTGCCAGAAAGGATTTTGAGTAAAAAAAAAGTTTTCACATGTGATATGGTTTCCCCGTCTTCCCATAATTTGTTTAAACAATTTTACTGGACATACACAATCTTCTTCAGTGTTTGCGACCAACCATTTACTATCAGCCAACTTCTGATTTCCACCTTGTGCCGTCTCCGAAAACACTGGGTTATATTCAACTCTTCCAGTCTCTCTTCCACGGTTGTCTGTCTCGATTTTAAAATAAAATACCTTACAATTTTTTGCTTTTCCATCTCTCCAAGCTAATTCATAGGCAGCAATATGATAAAATGTTCTTTGAAGGCCTACTGGTTCTTCTTCACTCCTGAACAGTGCCATTTCAAAAATTTCTTGTTTTGTGAGAGCCTTAGAACTCACCTTCCTTTTTTCTGGGATTGCTTGCAAAATTTTGCGTTTTGTGTCGCGTGCATTTCTCGCTTTCTTAAGCCTGATTCACATAATGGCAGTAGCAGTGGCACTAAAGGCAGTGACTCCGCCACTTTTGACGCTGTTATCCGAATGAGTGACATTGGGATGGAAATTTTCAACTAATTGTTTGTTAAAAGCAGTAGAAAGGAATCATAACAGCAATCTCGATTTCATGATCATTTTAAGGTTAGAAATGCGAACACTGCTAGATTTTACTGCAAAAAGTTTAAATGAATCAAACTTTCAGCAGCGTGACCTTGAATTTTCAGAGTCGTCTAAACATGTTTGCCATTGGATATCTTATCAATAGAGGGGGGTGATGCCACTGCTGCTGCCATTATGTGAATCAGGCTTTAAACTGTATGTCCATGAACGGATTAAAAATTGTTTTATATTCTTTGAAGTACTTCTCTTGTAACATTTCTGCTGAAGTGTTCCAAATTGTTTTGACTGCACTCTTTTTATAGTCTTCTCCATTGTTCTTCTTCACATAAAATCAGAAATCAGTGTACATTTATCTCACAACTTTGGATCCGCTCAAAATGGGTTTGACTTGATTGGATCCGATACACCTAATCGATATATACAGTGTTCGGATTGGATTGAATCACTCAAGTCAATTCCATAAAATATAGGATTGGACCCAACCGATCGCCTTGAAGAGAAGTGAAATTACGAGATAAACGAGTTTTAAATTGACAAATGACAGGTAAAAGTAGGCAAATTCAGATTAGTGTTTATATTGACAATTGTCTTTCTCAAAATGGAGAGCAAAATAATAATTAAGAAAAGAAACGTATGGTCCAAAGAAGAGAGCAGATCCACAGAATAACGATTCGTGATTTAATTCGCAGAACACAAGAAATTTAAGGTTACGAAATTCGACATTTTGCTGTGAAGTTAGCTTTTTTCAATCTGATTGAAGAATAGGATTCTTCGATCCACTTAAATATTGCGATATAAACTGAAGGGTGGTTTTACTCGACTCAATGCTATTGAATTTGAAGCGGATAGAGATCGTCCAGATAAACGTAGTCAAGTCACATAAAATAGAAGCTCTCTTCAGTGGAAGTTTCTGCAATGAGTTCATATTTTTTTTCCAAACAAAACATCGCAAATTGTCTCCAAATTGCGAGGCACATTATTATTGATGGCTTCTTCAATTTCTCCACTCAAAGACTGTCCAAATCGCGACATTTCCACAAATAAGATACTATACTGATAACGCAAGTTTGAGAAAAATTTACATAACGTCATCAAACATTTGTTTACAATGCTGCTTGTCATGCTTTCAAAAGTTAGGTTCCGTTTTGTCGCTGGAAAAGATAGGGTAAACTTTTTTCACTGTCATAATGATAAAACACCGCGACATATGGCATTTTTAGTGCATCAATTGAATTGTCATTGGAATTTAACTCAAAACAATATAGGTATCGAACTCCGAATTATTGTAATACAGAAAGAAACGGCGTATATTGGGTTCGTCCTCTGAAGAGAACGAAGCGAATTCAGGGTGATTATCATAACATGTGAGGTTGCAAGATCTAGAAATCTTTTTCACTTACACTCGGATGCATTCGGAAAAAATTCGACCAGTTATCATTAGTTGGAACTATTTTGAAAAAAAACATCGAACCGACCCAGTCTTTCAGAAGGATGTCGATTATCGATGACAAGGCGATGACACAATACTCTTTATAAGAAATTTTCACTTTTTCGAGTATATGAATTTTCTAAAAAATATCATGTACGTGATATTTCCTGCAATTAATTCAAGCACGCGGTGGATTCGGTAAGAAAGTTTCACACCAAAATATATTGAATTAATGAATTAATGTTAATTTAATCAGACTTGGAGATTATTCAAGACAAAACAAGTTATAACATCAGTGGGCCATGAATGGTTTTTGTTGGCACAATAACAGATACGCATACGTATTGTGGCGGTGTGTTCAAAATATATGTCTATCAGAGAAAAGCGGAAAGCGCATCGCTGCATAAAACATAAAAGCGCTTTACAAGTCAACTATACGGTCCAAATTACAGACCACTGAACCGCTTCAACTAAATCTATTGGAAAATAAAGCGCTTCATATATGTTTAGCGGCTGGAAGACCTGTCAGCCGTCTATCACGTACAGCGAAAGAGCGGCTGCAGCCGTTGCTTGCTGTTAGACACACCCATTTCGAGAGTTATAATTAGATACGAAATAATGGAAAAACAACAAAAATATACATTATGCATTTTGCGAAGAACTTTGTGAAGATAAAAGAAGTCACCCATGATTGAAATACATATCTTATCTATTTGAATAAAAACACAATGTGAAAGAAAACAAAAATGAGAAATCAATCAGCGTAGTACAAAGAAAGCGACTGGAAATGTCAACCAAGTTTTCACGAAAAGATAAGTTGAATAAAATTGTTTCAAATATCAAATTCATGTAGTCAAGTGTATAGGTAGACATATGATTAATATAATTTTTTTATCGATGGACCTATTCATTGTGGAAATGCAAGGAGTCTCCAAAATATTTTCAGACACATTCGAAATATCTAGTAAATTATGAAATAATAATTCTCCTTTCATATGAAAAATATAATTCCATTCGTACATAAAAGCAAAATGTCAACTATCACATGTCAAATATTTGACATCAAAATTTCCACTTATTTTTCGGCCAGAGTACACTGCATGGAGGATAAAAATTTCCGAAATTTTTTTGGGTTGGTGTGAAATTTTCATAAAAATAAAAAATATATCATCTGCAGGATATTAGCAGGAGATTGGATAACAACAATTGCTATCGTTTATAGATGTGGACGATGAACTGCATGTGAAGTGTATTTCACATGTAAAGCCATTTGAGATATTCTGAATGAATATCAGTGGTTCAAAAAAAATGGACGATTTTGCAAGTTTATGGCATTTAACAAACTGTTGCGGGGCTCTTGATGGCAAGCATGTTGCGTTACATCTCCAAATATGTCGGGCTCTATGTTTTTTATATAAGCAATATTTCAGTATGGTTGTACTGATGGCTGCATGTAATGCAAATTACAATTTTACAAACTTGAATATTGCAACATATGGATCTGCAAGTGATGGTGGATTTTTTTCAAGGTCTACATTAGGAACAGTCTCCATAATATAACTTTAAGCTTATCAAATAAACAGATTACTGTCAGAGACAGACATTATATTTTCTGACTTCTTTGTTCGGGATGAAGCTTTATCTTATTAATAGAAAATTTGCTTGGACCATACAGTGAAAAAATAAATTTCAATTACCGCTTAGGCAGAGCAAGAAGATGCACTGAAAATGCATTTGGTGTATTGGTTGCTAGATGGAGATTTATGCATAGAATGGCTCTCCAGAGTCTGAAGATTTGATAATTAAGGCTGCAGTGTGTCTCCACAATTTCATAACAATTTTTTTGGCAGTTGAACGAGAATTTACCGCAAAGTTATAATGAAAAAGGTGAGTTTTATGAAAGGATAAATTCCTAAACAAGTAAATATATTTTATTTTAATTTTTATTTATTTACCTAAAAATGTTTCTTCTGTGGTATATAGCAATTACTTTGATTTTTCAATTTCTGTTATGTTTGGAAATTATTTTTTTTATTTTTTGATGAACTTGAATATTTGAAAATTCGTTTGTTGTCATATTTTCAAAATTACTAGTATCTAATAATTCATAACCGGTTATTTTTTTTAACCTTCTCTGTATTCAAAATTATGCCATATATTGCATATTTTTTGAAAAATACCGAATGTCTCAAGATTAAAATAGAATTACAGCAAATACAACGCAAAGAAGAAATAAGTACTCATGTGAAATATATTTGAAACATTACAATTCAAAATATGATTATTAATATAGGTACTTGCTTTTATGAATGAAAACTTTCATAGAGTTTTTGTATTGCTTCGTTGTTTCGATCAAACATTCATCAGTTCTGTGTCATAGATACTAATTTTTCACTTTTAATAGTTTGCGCGAAATTTCCTCTACCACTAATAGAAGATGAACATATTCCAAAACAAAAAATAAATGTTCACCATGGCAAAATAGGATTTGTGTAATTGAATCTGGAACAGCGAAAAAGAAAGATGGATGGCAGTTTGTTTTTTAATTGTGATGTATCTCGGCTATTTCCATACAAACAGGATACTTTTAAAACAATTTAGAGTCATGCCCTTTTTCGGAAACCAGTCTTCAGCCTGCATTCTTGTGTGCCATTGGCGGCACGACAACCGAGACAATTTGTACTTTATGATATGTTTCTGATTTTATGAGAAAGGCAGGATCCGTTATCTAGAGTCGTGCATACAGGAAACCGCACGGTCCTTGCACGAACCATAATATTGCATTTTATATCGACGCACACATACTCCGTGTAATTCAACATAAATTTGGTGACAATGCATTATGTAATTTTTCTAAGGGAAAAAACAAAATGGCGGCTCCAAAATGGCGGACAAAATTTGCAATTATGGTCCGATTCGATTCAAAATTGATATATGGTGGTTTCCATGGTCAGAAATTATGATTTTTCATTTTAAAGAAACAAGATGGTGGCTGCAAGATGGCAGACGGAATTTGTAATTATGGTCCGATTCAAATCAAATTAGTATGTGGGGATTTTCAGGGTCAGAAATTATGATTTTTTTATTGATGAAAAAACGAGATGGTGAGCGAGATTTGTAATTATGGTTCGATTCAACCAGGCACCGAAAACGAATTCTTCAAAACGCAAGTGTTGTGAAAAAAATGCAAAGCACGTCGATTTTTAATCCAAGGGGGAAATCTTCCTATCATGACCACAACTGTCATACCACTCTTCCCACCCCTTGGTCACTCACACAATTTGAATAGGGAAAGTACTAAGTGTGACACTGCACTGAATAGGTAATTCCATAAGGAATTAAGACATGTGAGTGTTCGCTAACTAACTTTCCATTTTGGCACCCCCTTGCGGGAAAAACAACTGTTTCCTATTCCAACTTATGATTTTTAATTTGAAAGCTACTGTGAGCAATTCATGAAAACATAACAAAATTTAAAAAATTAACATTGTATGAACTTACAAATTGGAAATTTTTTCATACATTACTCAAAAACGTCAGACAGCGTTTCGAGACTAACTTTTACTGGTGTATGGCAGTGCATGGCGAACTCTTTGAGCATCTACTATGAATTAATGCCGTTTGGAATGATTCGATTCGAATTCATGCAAGGTTTTCCAATACTTAAGTTTATTCAATATTCAATTTTTTTATTTTTCAAAAGATTTCATTCAACTTGCCCTGTTAGTAAGTATGTATGTATGTGTGGGACAAAACAAACTTGTAAAATCCCTATATGCCAATTTTGAATCGAATCGAATTACAATTACTAATTCCGTCCGCCATCTTGGTTTTTTGCATTGACAAAATAATCATAATTTCGTACCCTGAAAATCCCCACATACTAATTATGATTCGAATCGGACCATAATTACAAATTTCGTCCGCCATCTTGGAGCCACCATCTTGTTTTTTTGCATTGACAAACAAATCATAATTTATGACTCTGAAAACCGCCATATATCAATTTTGAATCGAATCGGACCATAATTGCAAATCTTGTCAGCCAATTTGGAGTCGCCATTTTGTTTTTTCCCTTAGAAAAAATTCATAATGTATTGTCACTGAATTAATGTCGAATTACCTTGCAAATGAAGTATCATAATTTGAAATACGGAACAGTTGTTTTTCCCGCAAGAGGGCGCCAAAATAAAATGTTAGGTAGCGAAAATTGACATGGCTGAATTCCTTCTGAAATTACCTCTTCAATGATGTGTCACACTTACTACTTTCCCAATTCAAATTGTTTGGGTGATAGTGACCAAGGGGTGGGGGGAGCGGTATGACAGTTGAGGTTATGATAGGAAGATGTCTCCCTTGAATTAAAAATCGACGTATTTGATTTGATTTGATTTGAAGATATTCGATCTGTTTCGTTTTCGGTGCCGCACCCTGTATATTATATCTACATTAATGAAATGTCCCATCAGATTAAGATCTAATAAGCTCTACTTCATGAAAATAATTTCAACAAAGGTGAGTTATTCTAATCAAGTTGGTCGTCAAGGGATATGTTTGAATTTTCAAATCTATTATTTTCTAATGATTATAATAATAATAATAACGTTTATTTAGCTCTAAATACAAAACAGTGAATTAAATATTTCAATAGTGGACATACTGACAATAAACGAGCAGATTGCCAGAAGATTTAAGAGAAATCTTGTACGGGAAATATAAAGGAGTTATAATGTAAAAACAATTATTGATAAATAACTAAAATTCTAAATGATTCAGCTTCAATCCTTTATTTTATATATGTAAAATTTTGAATTCTTCTCAAAAGTGTGATTTTTTCTCAAATGATGATTTGAATATGTTGAAACTGTTTTCTTGTTCATATAACTTATATGATATTCATGAGTGCGATCTTTGAATGTTCTGCCAGTTTGACCAATATAACCTAGGGCAAGTTCCACAATGTAACTTATTTACTCCTGATTTCTCGAATTTAGAAGTTCTGTCTTTAATGTTTTTGAACGTAATATCTGTTTTATATGCAATGGTTAGATCCTGTCTTCTTAAAAATGAAGCTTCCTTTTTTGTTGCTCGTGCAAAGTAGGTCAAAGCTCTGTAATTTTGATTATCCGTTTTTATGATAGGAAAAAAGTTGCGAATAGCTCTTGAGTAGAGTTTTTGGACAGTACTTTATCTATTTATTCAGCAGTTTTCCTGTTGTTTACTGCAATTTGTTTAATATGTCAAGTGTCGCATTGTATATCCGAATGGAAAGGTTTGTGGTAAATTGAAAAATCATGCTTTTTGCTTATTTTTCTTATTGTCAAGTCCAAAAAATTAATTTAGTTTTATTTTTACACTTAGATTGATGTTTTTGCGAATATTAATAATATACGGATGAAAAATATTTAATTAACGTATCTAATCAATATAAAAAATACGAAACATGTTGTGATTGAATGATATTCGTGAAGATCGAATCGTTTTCAGTGTAGTTTGTACAATAACTATGGATCTTCATCAAGTATCGACCGAGTCAATCAGAAATATTAAATATGTGCTTGAAGCTGTCAATAAAATGAACTAGATAAATTCCAACGATGTAATGATACATGGATAAGGTAATATCCATCGAACCAATGATCGATTACTCAGATAGGAGCTAACATGGCGGAGAAGCTTGAATTTTCCTTAATATTATTTAGATGCTTCATGATTGAGTTACGTTTGTTGCTATAGCAATTTTTGCCTTTCTTAACACACTTTTCGCTATTAAAAATTAGCAAGAAGTCACGTTCGGGTGTCAATATTGAAAGTGTAACAAATTGAGATAGATCTAGAAGGGCAAAAATACGCGCGCGTGAGCACCGTAGGATTTGTGTTCACTTTCACCGCTTCTGATGTATCTTAGAAGCGTGCTACCAACGTTTCCCAAAGCGTGTCACCGCTTATCAAGATGCATGATTTGGAAGATTTGTGATGTGGTAACACGATAATGTGGAACTGGAACTGAATATGGGGAAGTTGAAATTTACTTCATAGTTCATACTTGATATGAAATATTAAGTAAAAACTTGCTGTTGACATTTTTCATCAACCCGTTGTTAGAACACTATTTCCTTCGAGTATTTCTTATGCTGTAATGATTCTTGTTTCTATTCATTATTATAAATATCATAAATAATATTATTGAAAACATCACTCCAATAAACGTATTCGATAATTTCAGTCGCCGTATGAAACCCTCCTTTCCTGCAATATTAGGATCAATCAGGGACCTATAAATATGCCTCGATAAAATACGCAGTTCCTTCCTTTCAAGCCGGTGATACCACTTTGTCATGGCAACCACGTATCCAAACAACAACGGAGAACATAAAATCATCTTGCTACTAATATGAATGTCAGTCTGACAGACTTCATGTCTATCAGGCATTTTCTATAACTATTGAAGAATTCACGACAATGGAACTTTTCTTACTTTGTTGGTTCGTGAAATCATCCCAATAAGTACTACTCGTGCTCACAATACTATCGATAATTCTGTCAGAAATCTTAAACTCGATCAAGTTGCTCAGAGGTAACACCACTCGTCCTAAAGGACTCGTGGTGTTACCAAACAATTTGATCTCGTTGATTTCTGACAGAATTACTATCGATAGTATTGCGAGCACTCGTGTTATTACCCCCAATAATTTCACTCGCCGCGCCGGCGCCGTATGAAACCCTCCTTTCCTGCAATATAAGGACCTATAAGGGACGTATGCCTCGATAAAATGCAGTTTCTTCCTTTCGAGCCGGTAATACCACTTTGTCATGGCAACCACGTATCCAAACAACAATGGAGAATATAATATTATCTTACTACTAAAATGAATCTCTGTCTGACAGACTTCATGTCTATTAGGCATTATCTATAACTATTAAAGAATTCAAGACAATGGAACTTTTTTACTTGTTGGTTCGTGAAATTATCTCAATAAATACTACTCGTGCTCACAATACTACCGATAATTCTGTCAGAAATCTTAAACTCGATCGAATTGCTTTGAGTTAACACCACTCGTCCTAAATTCTAATTATGTTACTTAAGGCGGATTTCCACCAAACGGACTCGCTTGCGACTAGTTTCAATTTCAAAATCAGAAACAAAAAACTTGTTGTAATTTCAAAAACAAACTCGAAACTTGAATTCCACCAAACAAACAAAAAATTAGTCTGTCGCGTGTTTTGTTTTGCAAGTGTTTTCTGTCGTTTCCACTAGACAAACAGTTTTCATCATGCCTTCTCTAGACGATGTGTTTATAATGGAGTGCGGTGTTTTTATAATTGAATCTTTTGAGCAAAAGAAGCGAAAGCGAAGAAAACCAAGATACTGGATGAGATCATTTTTAAGAAGACGAATAGATTATGGAACGGACAAAATTATGGCAGATTTGGTACATGATGACATAGGAATAAATGGAGAGCTGAGGTCATCATTTCATAATTTTGTGAGAATGTCCAATCACGAATTTGAGAACCACCAAATCACACACCAGAACAAAATACCTAGTGAACTGTTGTCGGCGTTGTCGCCAGCCGTTTCCACAAAGCGAACTCTGTTTACAAAAACAGAGACAGAACACCGAAACCTTTTGATCTTTCCGCCCGGCGACGGGACTTTTCGTAGTTGACGAAAACACTAACTCGCGACACGAAGTCTTCAAAATGTTTCTTATTTTGACAACAAAAGTTTTTGTTTCGTCGAAATCGACACAGTTGCTGTTTTGTTGTGGTTTTGTCCGTTTGGTGGAAATCCGCCTTTATATGCATATGTAAGGATCAAATAGTAGTAACTTGTCACTGTTAGACTCATAATAATTGAACACAGAGCTCGAATCAAATGGAGGTGTGTAGAAGTGGTACATTTTTTAAGGCCTATGAAAATTACAGGTCCCTTTTTATCCAGGAGTAAATCCCAACCAAAGTACCCATTCAATAATGAGGATCCACGACAGTCTCTCGTGAGCTGCTGTCTCACTCAACAGTGAGGATCCACGATAGTCTTTCCTGACCTGCAGTCTCATTCACCTTTAAGGATACATCGAATGGAGCAACAACCCCCTCCACAAGCTAAGTACACATAATTGCGTGCTCTCAGTGTTTCTACGAATTTCTGCAAATTCCTCTGTTCACTTTATTTGTAAAAATAAATGTCAACAAATTTTATACACTAGGTACTGCTTAATTCTCTCTAACTATTGATTCTTGGTGGTGGCGCCCCTTTATAAATAAACATTGTAAAGTCTCAATAACGGCAGTGCAATGTCCACCAGGAATTAATGGTTCCAGTTTAACCCACCTGAGAAGAGTCTCTGCTATAACTTCACTGAATGTTTACCTACTTTAGGCAACACGCTTTCTATTTGAGCAACTTAATCTTACACTAAATTGGTGTTACCAAGCAATTTGATCTTGTTGTTTTCTGACAGAATTACTATCGATAGTATTGTGAACACTCGTGGTATTACCTCCGATAATTTCACTCGCCGCGTCGTATGAAACCCTCCTTTCCTGCAATATCAGGACCAATAAGAGACGTATGCCTGCATAATAGTCAGTTCTTAGCTTTCGAACCGGTCACACCACTTTGGTATGGCAACCACGTATCCAAACAACAACGGAGAAGATATCATCTTGCTACTAATATGGATGTCAGTCTGACAGACTTCATGTCTATCATGCATTATCTATAACTATTGAAGAATACACGATAGGGGAACTTTTTTCACTTTGTTGGTTCATGAAATTATCTCAATAAATACTACTAGTGCTCATAATACTATCGATAATTCAGTCAGAAATCTTAAACTCGATCAAATTGCTTTGAGGTAACACCACTCGTCCCAAACGACTGGTGGTGTTACCAAGCAATTTTATCTCGTTGATTTCTGACAGAATTACTATCGATAGTATTGAGAGAACTCGTGGTATTACCCCCGATAATACAATAATTAATTTTCCAGAAAGTTCAGATAAATTTCTATTATTCAAAAACATCACTTTGCTTGAACTAAAGAATATTGTTTCCTTGTTAAAAAACAACTAGTGTAATAAAGATGGGATCAAACGTACCATAGTTGAACTGGCTTTTGGAATAATTGGGAATGGACGTGATATAATAAATTCATCTTTGATTATTGGGTTTTTTCCTCATGTATAGAAAATATCTACAGTGATTCCGATCCCAAAAGTACCTAATACACAACTTGCAGCTGAACATCGTCCAATCAGTACACTACCAATAATTGAGTAATTGTGAAAACAGTTCTTTTGGGAGATCGTTTAGTAACGAACAGTTGTTGCCGACTGATGATGAACCTTTTACTCCCATATACACCTACTACGTAGGCTCATTATGGCAAGTACCTGTCAGAAAACAACTACTCCCTGGCTAAGAACATGACGGATGTAACATATACTTGTGCAACGTTCCTCATTGCAGAGGAAACAATTGCAAGTGCTCCCTGTAACCAACTTGAGAATTGAGAAATTGTTAGAGCCTGTCGTCAAATCCTTGAATTCATCAGTAGTATTGAAATACTAATTGAACAACAATTAGGTTTTAGAAAATTTCTCGTGTGAAACGACTCTTCAGTTTTTGATATTCAAATGGAAAGTGGACATTCATGACAAGAAAATTATAGGGGTGGTCTTGGATTCACAGAGGGCATTTGAAACAATAAAATAACTTTTATGTTTGGTTTCAGAGCTATTAACAAAATAGAGAACAACTTGTTAGATACAATAACACTAATAAAGAACAGGTCAAGCATGGAGTACCTCAAGGGTCGGTACTGGGACCAATACTATTTATTTTATTTATAAATCACATTATACATCACGAGCAGAATTGTAAGCTGTAACTATTTGCGGATGATACCCTACTTCACTTCTCTGGTGAAAAAGAGGATGTGGAAAAATTCTTGAACGAAGATCTTGAAAATATTGTGGCGAAGCTGCGGGCTATGCCGGGCCTGAACGCTCACGCAGGCCGCATATGACCTTCGAGAAGACTCTGGACGATTCGAGGGCTTACGCGAAATTTCCACGAAATGAACAGTAAATATAAAAGAAGAACCAGGCAGCAGAGAGGGACAGTCAGGGTCAGTGAAGTGAAAGTAGAATATAAATACCTAGTTTCGTGATTGTTATATAAATTAGAGTATTGTGTTATTGAATCATTGTTAAATAAATTATTTTAGAGTGAATTAGACTTTGAATACGCAACAATATCTTCTCCTGGATCTGTGATAATGGTCTCAAAATTAATGCTATAAAATAAAATAAAATTCAATGTTCAAATAAACGGAGAAAGCATTGAAGAAGTGTAAATGTTCTAGTATTTGGGAGTGATCATTGATAACGTACTCATTTTTAACAGTCATTGTGACTATATCAAAAAGAAAATGGCATATCGATTATTGTAGAAATTTACTTAGTTTCTTAAGTAATGAACAATACAAGCAAACTGCCAATAATTTTTTTTTCCAGAAAATTCACTGTTGTATTACTTGTAATAAAAGCCAAGAAAAACATTACTTGCCAAAAAAGGAAAAAATTGAAAATGCCGATGTTCGATTCTGAAGAAAAATCCCAACCATTCGATTCTTTCTACAGTAATAATCGTGATTCCTCTTGCATTCGCTATAAGTTATGAATGGCACTTCGTGACATTGACTTTGTGCTGAGATAATAAAAATCGCCAGCACTAGTATGCCCTCGAGACAAATACAATGAAGTCTTGATATTGCAGTTGAAACAAGAATTTCACTATTTGTTAACATGAAATGCAGATGGAAGTAGAATGCTTTTCATTATGGGGACTGGTTCACTTATTATCCGCAAATATGGCAAACCCACGTATACAATGACAACAATTACAAGAAATGTGATAAATGCCTTTGAAAGGGTTCCGTAAATTGTTAACGGTAGTTCCAGTTTACTATTCAATTGTGGAAATCCAAACGTTATTGAATGATTCAAATCATTATTTACTGTTGCTGTTGCAAGATTAGTTGAACTTTTAAACAAAACATCCTTGGGTTAACTTCGCATTGAATTGAATCAGGTTTTAATCGTTCACGTTCATTCAACGTTAATTTCTGGTTTAACGGTATGCATGGATGCTACTATAATCCGCAAAGCTATGCACTGAGCATGAGGTCAATCCCAACAAATTATCGATGTGAAGAAGAAACAGTTTTGGTGTTAGAATGGATCCAGGCGCAACACAGGCATTTATGGGTCAATTCAATGATGGCAGTAATTTTTCATAACTTTCAAAGAGCCTTTGAGACTGTGGACAGGAATAGGTTGCTAAGAAAATTAGAAAGTATCGGTATTAATATCAGAATGCATTGGCATGGTTGGTTAATTATCTGGAAAACAGGAGACAAAAACTCAAATTGAACATCATATCTGATGAAATAGCAAATGCACCCCATTTTTCTTTTTTATTTTTAAGTGGTGGTGTTCCCTCTCATCAGGAATGATGTGACGATGGTAGGGGGTATCACCATTATACTTTTTATGTATTAATTTACTTTCCATAAATTTTTCAACATTATCTTTAATACAATGAAGCTTTGTCAATAAGTTCTCCGACATTAAAGCATATTTTGACTTTGACTTTGAGTGTTCCACAGGGTAGTGTACTTGGTCCCTTACTATTCCTGATATACATTGACGATGTGGTAAATAATGTTTGAATATGCTCAATTCATTTATTTGCGGACGATACACTGATTAATTTTTCAAACAAAGATTGTTTGACGGCAGTAAATAAAAAACTAGAAGTAGAAAACACTAGATGGTGTTGTTCCAACCAAATAAATCAAAAAAATAAACAGATTTATGTTAAAAGGTAATAACAAAGGGTATGAAAAATTCAAAGAAATAAAAATCCACAATAGTTCTGTTGAAGTAGTGGATACTTTCAAATATTTAGGACATTGATATATACGCAAAATTCAAAGAACACGTAAATTTCATAATAAAAACAATATCATTTAAAATAAGCTACAAATAGCTTAGCAGATGCTCCAGTTTTCTCTTAAAATGTTCAAAAACTTTTATTTAAAATACTCTAACTCTACTTCTACTATATTATAATATGTACTATAACAAAACGAAATAATTCGATTAAAGAAATTGAATCGAGCAATGAGAATAATATTATGCAATTACAACACGCGAAATAGAAATGATTTATTCATGTATGTATTGGATTAAATGAAGGATCCATATAGGTATAGTGTGTGTAACTCCATCATCTACAAAATTTCAGGGGGGGGGGGGGGGGTGGGTGTAGCCATAAGATGAAAGCTTGGAGTTCCTCTTGTATCTAATGCGAAGAAACGCCTTGGATATAGTCAATGCCACGCCACACGAAAAAAGTTTCACTGTATATTCCCATTGGTAGATGCTATATATACAGAATGACCCATTTGAAAGCAGGACACCACTCTAAAATCGTTATCTATTTGCCATAAATTTGTGATCAAATTCATAATTTCAACGCTACTTTGAATTTATTTTATCACCAAAAGTCAAAAACTATTTTTTTAAAAGAAATTCTACTATGCCACTGGATATGTATCAATTTCATATGGATTGGGTTATTGGGTTAATCTCTTCACGTGGTGGTTCATGGAGTTTCATCTACCTATAAATGCTAGTGGACCACAGGAATCCATTCTAGCACACTGTTTTTTCTCTACATCAATGATTTGTTGGGAGCTACCTCATGCCCAGTGCATAGATTTGCATACCGTTTTCTCATCCAAAGTTTCGATATCAGCCCGTGAAACCAGAAGACAACGAGGAAGGAACGACAACGATTTAAATATGAAATATCCTAGAATAAGTTTCCAACAACAACAAATAAAACTCAAGCGTTTTTTTTTCTAAAAAGTCCGATCTCACAGTGGCCAACGTAATTATCTTGGGATGATCCATATTGATGAAGTCCTCCATTTCGATGCTGGGTACTACCATCAGCAGTACCCTTTCATAGGAAAGCCATGTGAGGTCCATTGCCAAAAGTGCCTCTCAAAAACCCTTTTCTGTTTCGGGCCAAGGCTATTTCACTTCCCGACAATTGATTGTGATTTTATACCCGACCTGTCCTGGAATACTATTCTCAGATATGGAGTGCATCTTCTAAACACACACAGAAAATTTTAGATTCTTTTCAAACAATAGCTATTTGTCTCGTCGGTGATGCTGCGCTTACACTTCGCTGGAACAACACAGAAAGGTTAGCGATCCTCTGTTTTAGGTAAAGATAATTTCAGGGATCCCTGCCTTTCTCAAAAATCATCAATCGCTTCACCATTAGCGGTCCCATTGAGACTGATCCATAGAACTCAGGTTGCAATGCCTTTTGTCGCCACTCTGGAGACATACCGAATATCTTTTCCACAGGGCTCCTTTCTTCAACGAACGGCAAAGCTGTGAAACTCACTGCCTCGGGAGGTGTTTCCTGAGGCGTACAGCCTGCATAAATTCAAGAAAAACCTTCCTTCTCTCCCTCAGCTCTCACGATCTTCTTTGATCGTTATAACGTTATAGGATTTTCCTTTTCGTGGGAACAAAAAAAATCCCAACTATAAACTACTGTGGCGAAGCTGCGGGCGATGCCGGACCTGATCAATCACGTAATCAGCGAATGACCTCGAATGACTGTCGATGCGCTTGCACCGAAAAGAATCTGGACGATTCGAGGCTTCACGTGAAATTTCCTGAGCATTCTAAGAAGTTAGCGGTGGGTATAAGAGAACTACGCAGCAGACAGACGGACCAGTCGGAGTCAGTGAAGTGAAAGTCGAATATAAATACCTAGTTCCGTGATTGTTATGTAAATTAGAGTATTGTGTTATTGAATCATTGTATTTCGATAAATAAATTATTTTTTAGTGAAGTAGACTTTGAATATACAACAGTGGTAATCAGAAGTGCGATTGTTAGAGATAAAATACAGAGTGTTCGTGCAAGTAGACAGCTTGTGTATTTCGGACAATTGTTTTCGCGAAAATAGACAGTGACTGATAAACATTTTTCGTGAAGTGACACTTCTCGCGTGTGAAATAGACAATAATAATAATAATAGACTGGTGTCCGGGAAATAGACTGTGTGAAATAGACAATAATAATAATAATAGACTGGTGACCCGTGAAATAGACTGTGAGACATAGACTAAGACAAAATGTGTTCGAGCAAAGTTCGCCTGGTTGAATTGAAAGTTGCGGAATTGAAGCAAGAACTGGAGGAGAGGGAACTTGACACAAGTGGTAAAAAGGCCGTGCTTCAAACAAGACTTGCCGAGGGATTAGTTCAGGAGGGCGAGGACCCAGAAACATTTCTATTCGAAGTTTCTGGAATGGATATGAGTTCCATAATGAGTAAACTCGACGGAATGGAAGACAATGCAACAGAATTCAGTGAGTTTGGAAGAAAAACTTCAAGATAAACTTGTAGAAAATTCCAAAAATCTGGAAGAAAAGCTGCAAGAAAACTCGAAAAATCTGGAAGAAAAGCTGCTTGAAAATTCGAATACTCTGAAGGAAGAACTTCAAGCAAAACTTCTAGAAAATTCGAATGGTCTGAAAGAAGAATTTCTAGAAAGTTCGAGGAATTTGAGAGAAGAGATTCTAAAAAATTCGAAAGGTTTGAGGGAAGAGCTTCTAGAAAATTCGAAGAACATGAAAGAAGAACTTTGTGGCGTGGCGAACCGGTTAGAAGAAAGAATAGGGACTGTCGAGGAAGAGATGGGAAAATTGAAGGAAACAATCAGCGATGAAATCAGAGGCGGAATCGAGGAAGAAATCAACAAATTGAAGGAGAAAATCAGTAAGTTGGAAAACCAGAATGACACTACCCACACCACAGAATCTGTCAATGAAAATTCAATGCTGGAATTGAGTTTGAACTTAGATGATGTTCAAAAGGGTTTGAAAGATGTAAAAATCAGTCCGGAAACAGGAAAACTTTCTATGAAACCACCTTAGTTTGATGGGAAAACACCATGGGCAAATTACCGCCGACAATTTGAAGCTGCAGCAAAGGCGAATGGATGGAATGCAGGAGAAAGAGCTGTGGCATTAACACTGGCTTTGCGTGGAGAAGCAACGAATATTTTACAAACCCTCACGGCACAAGAACAAGAGGACTACGAGCAGCTGATTAAACATCTCGAATTACGGTATGGACAGACCCATCTAGAACATGTTTACCACTCACAGCTCAAGAACCGCTGCCAGAAATCAAGCGAGTCCCTACAGGAATTTGAAGCAGACATTGCACGTTTGGTTCGCCTTGCATACCCAGCCACACCGGAAAAGGTAATGGAACGACTAGCAGTTCAGGCATTCTTAGATGGACTTCGTGACCAGGAAACCAGACAAGCATTGACACTAGCTCGTCCAACACATCTCGTGGATGCACTGGCACGCGCTTTGGAATTTGAGGCGGCGAAGCAATCCTGCAGAAGCCAAAGTAAAGTCCGTTTTATTGAGGAAGACCCACAGGAGCCTGCTGACCTGGAAGCTGCCATAAGGAAGGTCGTGAAGGAAATGTTGCCTGAGAAAAGACTAGTGAGATGCCGGAACTGTAGGAAACTTGGACACGTGCGTAGTCAATGTCCAACCCTCAAGAGGGCGAGACCAACGAAGGTTGTTGAGAAGGGGCAATCGTCGGCCACTACTCAGAAAGCCCCGGTGAACAATGCATATGTCGCTGTCCTCCAACGACAGAACAAAGGAGCCTTCGTAGACGGTTTCATCAACAACGAGCCTTGCACCATGCTGCTAGATACAGGTGCGACTAGGACAATCCTTGGACCTGCTTTTATTAAAACACCAGAGAGAATGGAACCATCATCCTGGAAGCTACGCACAGCAACAGGAGAGCCGGCCACTGTACATGGTGAGCTACCGATTGAACTGATTCTAGGCAGCACAAAAGTAAAACATCGGGCATTAGTAGCGGACATTGAGGACGACGCAATTTTTGGAATGGACATCTTGAATTCCCGAGGGTTTGAATTGAACTTCAAAGATGGCGTCCTACGTGTGAACGGAGAAGAGCTGGTGCTACATGGAAGAAGTGAGGAGATGATTCGTGTTCTGCTGGCTGAAGATGTAAGTGTACCCGAGAGGGCTGAGACCATGAGGCTCGCTTGGATGGAGGTGCGAGCAATGGAAGCGTGGTTATGTTCGAGCCCAAGCTTCATGATGAGAAAATTGGACGAGGGATTGCACTAGGCAAGACTTTGTTGCGTGCTGATAAAATTGTGCCAGTAAGGGTAATGAATGTCAATTATTACCCAGTGACTTTGAAGAAAGGAACTGTTTTGGGGCACTGCTCGTCAATTTCCTCTGTGATCAGGAGTGTACACGGTACTGTTAGTCAAGACAACAATCTGACAGCGGAACTGGAAAAATTGGTTACCCTCTCTTCCAAGGGCATTACAGCCCAACAGCCCAGATTGAGAGAATTAGTCAAGAAGTACCAAGACATCTTCGATACCGGACAAGGAAAAGGGGGTCGAACAAATGTAGTTCAACATAAAATTGATACTGGGGATGCCCGACCAATCCGACAATCAGCTAGAAGACTTCCTCTTGCCAAGAAGGAAGAGGCTGACAAAATAGTCAGTGATATGGGGAGAGATGGAGTTATTGAACCATCCGACAGTCCATGGTCCTCTCCAGTCGTGCTGGTGAAGAAGAAAGATGGATCAACGCGCTTTTGCGTAGACTATCGTCAACTGAACAACGTGACGAAGAAAGACAGTTACCCTCTTCCGAGAATAGACGACACCCTAGACACGTTGGCCGGCTCCACGATTTTCTCGACCCTCGATCTGAAGAGTGGATACTGGCAGGTAGAACTGGCTCCAGAAGATAGAGAAAAGACAGCCTTCACCATCGGCTCAGGACTGTGGCATTTCACCGTTATGCCATTCGGGCTTTGTAATGCTCCAGCCACATTCGAGAGATTAATGGAGACGGTTCTGAAAGGACTTTCATGGAGGACGTGTCTGGTATATCTCGATGACATTATTGTAGTTGGCAAATCGTTCGAAGACCACGTTAAGAACCTGGAGGAGGTATTCCTGTGACTGAAAAATTCTGGATTGAAGCTGAGCCCCAAGAAATGCCACCTGTTCCAAAAAGAAGTACGTTACCTTGGCCATGTTGTCTCTGGGCACGGAGTAGCAGTGGATGACGAGAAGATCAAAGCAGTGAAGGAGTGGCCTATTCCGAAAGACATACACCAACTACGTAGTTTCATTGGTTTGTGCACATACTATCGCCGATATGTGCTGGGGTTCGCCAACATCGCTAAACCACTGACCAGGCTCACGGAAGGACAAACAAAGTTCCAATGGTCCGAAGAATGCCAAGACTCGTTCAGGAAGCTGAAGGTGGCATTGATCAACGCACCAATTTTAAGTTATCCCCTTCCGAGTGGAAAATTCATTTTGGACACGGATGCCAGCAACGTGGGACTTGGAGCTGTCTTGTCCCAGATCCAGGATGGGCAAGAGAAGGTCATCGGATACTTCAGTAAAACTCTCAGTAAACCGGAGCGTAACTACTGTGTCACCAGACGAGAACTGTTGGCTGTTGTCAAGGGAGTAGAACACTTTTACAAATACGTGTACGGGAGAAGATTCCTGTTAAGGACCGACCACGCAGCCCTTAAATGGCTTCTACAGTTCAAAAATCCCGAGGGCCAAGTAGCACGTTGGATCGAAAGACTCCAAGAATTTGACTTCGAAATCGAACATCGAGCAGGAAGTGGCCACAAGAACGCAGATGCCCTGTCAAGGAGACCATGCCCAGACGACTGCTCACACTGCCGACGGGCAGAAGAGAAGGAAGCAGCGATTTGTAGAACCACGGCAGTTGACAACAACTGGAATGATAACGAGGTCCAGAAAGACCAAGAAAGAGATCCAGATCCGACATGGCAGGAAATCGCAAGATATTCCCCAGTAGTCAAATCCTACTGGGCCCAATGGAACTCCCTTACCTTGGAAAATGGGGTCCTGAAACGTGTATTGGAGACCGAAGATGGTAGGGAGGACAGATGTCAGATAGTGGTACTCAAGAACAGAAGACATGAAGTACTCCGAGAGATCCATGATGGAGTTGCTGGAGGACATCTGGGTGTGACGAAGACCCTGCAGAAAGTAAGACAACGGTTCTACTGGGTCAATTGTCAAGTTGATGTCAATGACTGGTGCAGAAAATGTGCTGTTTGTGCTGCCAGCAATGGACCTCGGACACGACCCAAGGCCCCGATGCGTCAGTATAACGTAGGAAGTCCATTCGAGAGAATCGCCATTGACATCGCCGGCCCATTCCCCGTATCAGATCACGGAAATAAATACATCCTTGTGGCAATGGACTATTTCAGCAAGTGGGCCGAAGCCTATGCCCTGCCCAACCAGGAAGCCATCACCGTCGCGGATGTCTTGGTGAAAGAATGGATATGTCGATTCGGTGTCCCCTTGGAGCTGCACTCAGACCAAGGCAGAAATTTTGAATCCAACCTGTTCCAAGAAATGTGCCAAATGCTGAACATCCGAAAGACAAGAACCACAGCTCTACATCCACAGTCCGATGGAATGGTTGAGCGGATGAACAGGACTATCAATCGCCACTTGTCCAAGGTAGTCTCTGACCATCAAAAAGACTGGGACCAGTATCTCCATTTGTTCTTGATGGCCTACCGTTCCGCAGTACACGAGTCGACCGGCCAAACCCCTGCAAGTATCATAATGGGCCGAGAGCTGCGACTTCCCTGTGACCTAAAGTTTGGGATGCCACCAGGACAGGATACCGCGGGAGAGGACTACGTCAGCAAACTCCGGTAGCGAATGGAGGTCATCCACGAACGAGTTCGTTTGAACATCCAGAGTGCCAGCGACCGAATGAAAGCGACTTATGACATCTGCCGATGCTGGAGGATTTCAGGTTGGTGACCTAGTTTGGCTATACAACCCGATGCGTCGCCGTGGCCTGTCACCGAAATTACGGAATTCATGGGAAGGTCCGTACAAGATCATCAAGAGGATAAATGACCTTCTTTACCGAATCCACAAGCCACCCAGAGGTAAACCCAGGGTCGTTCATTTCAACAGGTTGGCCCCTTACGCTGGAAACCATGACCGAGTCCGCACCCTCAGACCACCAGAGGATGCGATGACGTTCCAGAAATTCATGTCCTTATACTCAAATGGACAGAAAGTGTCACACGGGGTAACCCGAGAGGAGCCACGGGACCTTTTCAAAGTGCCAGTCGATTACGCCCTAGCACACTGCGTCGCAGAAGATCTTCGAATGTCCAGAGGCATCGCTTTAGTGTTCTCCAAGAAATTTAGCCAACTCCAAACACTACGGAAACAGAATCCAGGAATTGGAGGTGTGCTACAGCTGAAGAAGGGCCAGAGGAACATCTACTACTTGGTTACCAAGAAGCATTCCCAAGATAAACCGTCCTATGAAGATGTCTGGAGGAGCCTCACCCAACTGAGAGATACGATGGTGGACCAGAATCTGGTGGACTTGGCAATCCCAAAATTATCCTGTGGTATTGATGGGCTGGATTAGAGAGTTATAAGAAGTATGTTGGAGACGATATTCCGAACCAGCGGCATCCAGATTTTGGTTTGCTGCAATCCTATTCCACGACCTAACATGAAAACTGAGGTGTGTTACTTCCATCGAACTTCACGGTGCAGATATGGGGAATCCTGCAAATATCGACACACTCCAAGGATGGCATTTCGGGACGAAATATCTCTAAGAATGGGGCAATGTGGCGAAGCTGCGGGCGATGCCGGACCTGATCAATCACGTAATCAGCGAATGACCTCGAATGACTGTCGATGCGCTTGCACCGAAAAGAATCTGGACGATTCGAGGCTTCACGTGAAATTTCCTGAGCATTCTAAGAAGTTAGCGGTGGGTATAAAAGAACTACGCAGCAGACAGACGGACCAGTCGGAGTCAGTGAAGTGAAAGTCGAATATAAATACCTAGTTCCGTGATTGTTATGTAAATTAGAGTATTGTGTTATTGAATCATTGTATTTCGATAAATAAATTATTTTTTAGTGAAGTAGACTTTGAATATACAACACTACTATTTTCAACACCTCGACACGTGTTTCAATCACCAAGAGACCACCTTCTGGATATTTTATTAGATGTAAATTCTGAAAAAAAATTAAAAGAAGACATTTTCTGAATAGGTGGATCTTATCTCATATTTGACATCTCTATTGAATTATGACTAGCTCCAACAACATTTTGTGTATTATAAAATACTATGGTAGGTACTTCATTCCCAAGCTCAATTTTTATATTTTTTCAACGTTCCTCGTAATCGAAATAAAATAATTGGTATATTAATTTAATCCAAAGAGAAACTATTGTATTTTGGTCAACATTGCGTATTTTAATAAATGCATCTTTATAGCTAATAGAATCATTACATTTTTTCAAGACTATTTTGATTTGCAAGCGATTATCTGATATTATGCCTTTGGATGAGCAAAAACATTTAATTTAAGGAAGAACTATTTACTTGATTGACTCTTGAGGATGAATTTATTGAAACCGTGGAAGAATAATTAATCTTTATATCTACCAACTAACTTTACGATACATAATTTATTTTGGAAAAAAATGTACCCATTCAGTTTGAGTTTGAAGTGATTCATTAAGAATTCGATCCTATAAGAAATATTTCCAAGTGTATCTTAAAATTTGCCAGACTCTGTATATAATTCAAACTGAACAATTTCGACGGATTTCTCTTCATACTTTAAAAAAAAATACATATCCTTTTTCTGAACTAAGCGGTACTTGTACCTTATCTCCTATTTCTGTAATAAAATGATCGAAGAATACGGTGTTTTCAGAGCACGCAAAAACTTCGTACATTTCCTCTTCTTCATTCTTGATTCGCTTTTAATATAAGGTTTGATTCTCCAATAATTCAAGATTCAACTCGAAGATAATATTCTAAATGCTATCTTTCTGCCGCAATAACTTATCATTTATTGCAAACACAACAATCTTATGTTTTTTGTTGAAATAAATGGAAAACGACTTCCTATAACTGAGGCTATATTTAACTTCTATAAGCTGTAATCGACTCCATAAGCAGATGTAATACTAAAAGATACAGTGCTAGGGTTAATGCCCAGGTTCTGGACATTTCAGTGATTTCCACGTTTTTACCAGAGCCGACTGATTTATTATGACGGTTATGTTTTCTCTGCAGGTCGTTGTTTCATTGGTGTTTGTGATTTTAGGATGGAAATAATACCAATTTATTGACGAACGTATCTTCCTAGTTGTTGAGCAGAGGTTGTTGGACGTATCGATATCGATATTTTCAATGATTCACATCAAGTTTCCATTCTAGTCAATAACATACAAAAAGGTTTTGTTTCATGCAGAACATTATTTTTTAATTCTTTTCTGAGAGTCGGATGATCGCACTATTATTTTTTATCTAAAAGTATGCCAGAGAGGAGGTTTCCAAGTAGAGTAAGAGCCTTCGTGCGTTGTTCAATGTCGAAGACAGAGACATCTTTTCTCAGGCAATTATCACTTAATATGTACACACAACTATTTATCCAAAACGATTTCACAATTACTAGTACCAACATTTCCGAGCAGCTGAAAGGTGATAAGTTTAGAACTTGACAACGAATACACGGCGATCAGGACGGCAATATGCAAACACTCTGCTAGCCTACAACAAATCAACTCAACTGCCATCCAAAATCTGATCTCTTCCTTCAAAACTTCAAGTGATTATTTTCCCAGCGACGTTTTTGTATTTTCGTATGCCTACCCCTCATGTCACCCTGTCTACGTTCGTGATAACGATCGCACCAAATCTAATCCCTAATTGAATGAGTCCACTACTTTATTTTACAACCAAATTATTGTGTATGATGGAATATCTGGTCCCTTCAGGCCCAAATATAATCCTACCACAATACATTCGAAACAACCCATGAAGAGATTTAATAACAAATCTTACTAGATTCAATCAAATAACAGTCTAGGCCGGACTATTTAGCATTCTCCTACCGAAGGAAAGACCCATTGATATTCAATCTCCGACAAGTATAATCTTCTATCTTGGCACAACTCTCTCGGGAACTTCCAAGGGTTGAGCGTTGACGGAAATAATGAAAAAATTCAACAACATATTAATATTTTTTATTCAAGAAAGAATTAAGGCAACTTCTATACCTTTTTAGACTCAGGACAAAACGAGCAAGTTTTTAAGACTAATGTCCAGGTTTTCGTAGGAGAATAATTTTTTTTCACCCTAAGTACTAGTATCCAAATTCTGCTTTCTGCGATTGTTACAACTACTAATCAGTAATATTAATCGACAATAAGAATTGATATGAAACGCTTCTCAATTGCTTGGAAGATAAAAGAATGATCTAAAACAGGAATTCAATGTTTTGTATAAAAGTTCCAATATTTTGAAAACGGTAAGGTTTACTGAGGTCAAGTAGTGGTTTTCTGATAGGTTATGAACTTCTTTATCACCAGCTACAGTATGATCCATGATTTACCGGACACCCTGTATAGGAAGTAAGATATGAATTGTATAGAGTTATATAAAATAAATCTGTTTGAATTGACACTTGGCAGTTATACAGTGCGGATTTGTAGCCCCCCTGTATCTATAATTCAAACGACAAGGAATTGAATCTGCATAGTAATAAGTGGACAGGCAACGAAATTCAATATAATAATAATAATGATTCATGTAACTCTAAGGCTTACCAGTGTATTTCATTGAGGTAGAACAAAGGTACATGTCGTTCGTTTTCTTACCTGGAACAAAAATAAAGGTGAGGTGAATTAAAACAAAACATATCTGGCATAATTATCATGTTAACAATTTTGCAATACAGCAGCATATTGGAGCAACTTTCAACAGAACGAATATAGGTAACAAAAATTATTTATTTGTCAATTTTCTAAATTCTCTCCATCAGTTAGAATAGAAGTGGCCGAGTTATTTTCTTTAATTCATATACAGTGCGAATTTTATAGTCCCACTCCCCTGTTAACTTTTGAACGGTTTGACGTACATAGATGGAACAGAAACCATTTTGAATGGTATCACCGATACTACTTTTTGAAATAAAAGACATTGTGATTGCCCGAAAAGAGAATTCAATTCTCTTTTCAATCATATACATTTTTTGATTTTTTTTTGTACGTACTTTCAAAATTTCGATCTCTTTGCCTTTCAAAATTTTCAAGATGATGAGCCACCAGCGCCATCTGTCGAGTAAATGCGGAGTATCATGTCTCAAAAAATAGTATCGGTAATACTGTTCAAAATATTTTTTGTCCCATTTTTACATATCAAACCTTTCAAATTTATCGAGGTGAGGATACCATTCAGATCCGCAGTTGATATTTCGAGTGAATATGTCAAAAAAAATTTACGAAATCCGAAAAATTCAGATGTTTGAAAAGATAATTTAAGTCTCTTTTCAACGATGTTTCACTTGACCCTCCATGCCATTTGAAATTTTGTAATGTATGTACCCTCCCGCCCCCCTGTCAATCATTCACAATGCCTTTTATTAAAAATAGAAGTATAGGTGATACCATTCAAAATGGTTTTTGTTAAATGTTTGCACGTTAAACCATCACAAGGTGGGGTGGGGGAAAAGAATATAGCTCGGGAGGAGGAAGTTATAAACGAAAAGATGATACTGATTGTGTAGAGTGTGTAGAGAGCTACTATGGAACAAAAGAACCTGTGGACTGGATTTGTTGTATAGATTGCCAAAAATTGTTGCACGAAACCGAATGCAATAACTCTGGTCGTTTCATGAAGAGACTAAATTGAAAGATGTCACAAAAATTATAGATTTGTAATGGGAATCTGATTATGTTCGATAATTGAAATACTATTCTAAGGGCCAATTTTCACAAGCCAAAGAATCAAATGGGCTATCAAAAGTTTCAAACCATTTAAGTCGCCAGGAAAGGACGGGATATTCCCCGTCTTACTGCAAAATGGCCTTGAATTAATAGAGCCCGTCTTGAAAAGGCTATTCAAAGCCAGCTTTATCTTCGGCTACATACCGAAGACTTGGAGAGAGGCTGTAGTGGCGTTCATACCTAAGACTGGAAGACGCCCAATGGACGAACCAAAGTCTTCCCGCCCCATTAGCCTCACCTCTTTTCTCCTGAAAGCAATGGAGAAAATGATAGACTGTTGTGTCAGAAGCGAACTCCTCGAGTTTAGACCGCTTCACAAAAAACAGTTTGCTTACCAAGCAGGAAAATGCACAATTAATGCTCTACAATGCCTAATTGAAGGTATTGAAAACACATATGTGGCAAAAGAAATGGCACTTTGCGCCTTCATTGACATAGAGGGTGCTTTCGACAACACCTCACATGCCTCCATAACCAGATCATTAGAGGAAAGGAATATCAATGCCTCACTGATCAGATGGACACAATCAATGCTGAGAAGCAGAATCATTGTGGCGACCCTAGGGGAAGAGACAGTCAAGATGACAGCAGAAAGAGGTTGCCCACAAGGGGGAGTTCTATCGCCTTTGCTGTGGTCACTGGTTGTCGACGACCTGCTAGTAAAGCTACACGAATCTGGTTTCACGACTCAAGGTTATGCCGATGACCTAGTCGTCACCATTAGGGGCAAACATGACGGAGTAATCTCCGACCGCATGCAATTAGCCCTAAACACAATCAGTAGCTGGTGCGCAAAGGAAGGACTCAACGTCAATCCTAGCAAAACAGTGCTGGTTCCATTCACCAAGAGGCGAAAGTACGAACTTAAAGCCTTAACTTTGAGTGGAACCCAGCTAACATTTTCCAAAGAGGTGAAATATTTGGGAGTTATAATAGACCAAAAACTGACTTGGAACAGCCAAATCAACCACATTCTTTCCAGGGCTATAGCGGCAAGCTGGACATGCCGCAGAGTCTTTGGTAAGACATGGGGTCTGAAACCAAAAATGATTTATTGGTCATACCAAACGATCATCAAACCCATGGTCACCTACGCCTCACTGGTATGGTGGCCAAAAATTCAACAAATTTCAGCACAAGTCAAGCTGCAGAAAGTGCAGCGGCTAGCTAATCTGGGAATAACAGGGGCAATATTTACGTGTCCCACTGCAGCCTAAACCTTCCGCCATTGCACCTATGTGTAATGAAAGAAGCAGCAAACAGTGCCTTCAGACTGAGCCAGACAAAAAACCTAAAAGCGGGAAATCTGATTGGACACTTGAAGATATTGGAACACATTCCCCTAGAAGCCATGTCTAAACCGACAGATTTCATGCCAGTTACGTACGACTTCGAAATGCAGTTTGAAGTGGTCATAAACAGCCACCAAATATGCACAGAGAACGGACCTCAACTGGGAAGGGATGCATCAGTGTGGTACACAGATGGATCTAAGATGGATGAAAGGGTTGGAGTAGGCGTTACAGGACCAAATTTTAGGCTCTCAAAACCCCTTGGTAACACCCCAACCATCTTTCAAGCAGAAGTACATGCTATAGAATTATGTGCCCAGGAATGCATTGAAAGAGGCACTCGAAGGGCAGAAATCTATATACTATCAGATAGCCAAGCAGCACTAAAAGCTCTGAGGTCATACACCTGTGAGTCTAAGCTGACTTGGGACTGTGAAAAATCACTGAGACAACTGGCAACAAACAATCAGGTCACCCTGATGTGGGTGCCAGGTCACACAGGAAGTAAAGGTAACGAAGAAGCAGATTGCCTTGCCAAAGAAGGGGCAACACACAATTTCCCGGCCCAGAACCCTTCTGTGGACTCTCCAAAGCCCACTTGAAAAAAGGGTTCCGACGCTGGGAAACCGATGAAATGAAATCTCACTGGAACAAAGTGCCAGGACAAAGACAAGCGAAAAGACTAATGTGCCTATCGCCAAAGAAAGCTAAACAGCTTCTCGAGTTAGACAAGACTTGAAGATGGTAACGGGACTCCTCACTGGATACTGCCCCTCAAAAAGATGGGTAAATCAGAGAGTGATAGTTGCCGCTACTGCGAGAACTTCGCGGAAACTGCAGAACATTTGCTTTGCGAATGCCCAGCGCTTTTCTGCAAGAGGTTTAAGTTTCTGGAAGGGGCCTTTTTAACGCCCTCCGACATTAGGAACTTAGCTCCCAGGAAACTGATAAACTTCACAAGAAGTCTCGGAATCCCGGGCCTCGAATAGACCAAGAGTCACACACAAAAGAACTTATAGGTCGAAGTGCTTGTGAGTGCTGTGAGACCCCCCTACAATCTACAATCTAGAAGGGCCAATTTATGCAACATATCATTATCATGCACCGTGGTGGCCGTGGTGGTAGAGCGTTCGACTTCGGAGCGAAGGGTCGAGGGTTCAAAGCCTCGTATGGTCATCGGTTTGGTGCATGGCATCATACGTTAAAAGAAAAGGGCTGCGTCATCCCTAGCTCACACAAGTCTCTCGAAGACTTCCGAGGGTTGAGCGTAGGGGTGCAATGAGTTAACGGAAATAACAATTTTATAACAACAATTTTATAATTTTATTTTATAGTCATAATCACTCTCACAGTCCTAGTCTCAGTAGTTGTCTTAAGAAATTTTTATATTTATGCATCACAATCATTATTTCGAAAATACAAAAATTTACAGATAACAACACTGTCATTAGTTCCTTTTTATCCCAATAATTTCAATAAGAGTACCCTATCGTTTTTTTTTCGAAATTTAAACAATAACACGGTAAACAAGTCAAAACAAATAATTATTCATGTTATTTGTGAAATAGGTATCGACGCGCATGCGCGTTGTGCATGTCGTCCTAATCATAAGCATAAAAATTGGAAATTGTCAACTTTGAAGGTCAAATTCTTATGATTATGATTGAGACTGGAACTTTCGTGTGGAAATATATATTAATTATCTCCCCGCGAATGAAATGTCAACTTTTTTTAAATATGTAATCGCTCAATAAACCTTTCACACGCATTTTAAAAACTTTAACGATTTCGTCCGTATCTCGGTGCTGGTTTATGGCCACCCTAGGGATAGCGGACACCTTTTTCAAACGGAACACGAAATGGATTGCTTAGAAAAAGAGAATTAGACATCTGTTATTCTGCTATTCCAGGCGGGCAAACAATATTTGAGTTTTTTTCGGACTAAAAGATGTACTCACAGGGTGTCTGAAAGTACCTACATGTTCTATAGAATATTATTCTGACTGATACTGTGTGCCTCTTGAATGAATGTTTAAGATTTTTAAGAAAAAAACAAGAGAAAGCCAAGTAATGTTTTTGAATGTAGGTCTGTGGAAAAGTGAGACACATGGTGGGCAGAAAAACGGTTTCTTCATGCCTGGCGTAAAGTTCTAGGAAATTAGTGTGTGTGAGGTCATAGCTTTCGAAAAGGGCAGGAGAGACTTTTGGAGTGGTGAAAAAGGACACTTAGCGTCGGGCTTCGGTTAGAACGAGATGCGGGTATAGGAGACTTAGCGTCGAACGTCGGTACGGACGACGTGGGCATAGTACACTTGGCGTCGGAGATCGGTTCGGACTATACGCGAATAGTACACTTCGCGTCGAGCGTCATTTTGACACTTAGCGTCGGGCTTCGGTTCGAACGAGACGCGGGCATAGGAGACGTTTCAGATTATCGCGACGATAAGCGAGTCGTTTACTTTTGAGTGATTACTGTCCGTCAACGAGACATAATTCTTGCCACGGCTTAATTATTGTGCGGGTATTATTGCGATTATTGCAGTGCAGTGTTGCGTATTTCCTTGAGGGTTTTTATGGCGCTATTGGTTGTGCCACTAGTGTTTCTGGGTACAGGTCGTATAACATAACAATACCTTCCATTTTCAGCAAATATTTGAGGGTATTATTTTTTTGTATATATAGCGTTCCTGGCACTAGCGTTTCCGAGTACAGAGCGGATAATATAACAATATCATTATTTTCAGCAAATATTTGAGGGTACTGTTTTATATAGCGTTCCGGCATAAGTGCCTGTGTGCAAATTCCGCACAGGTGATATTCACCCATTTTTTTAGACATTAGTTGAATATAGGGTTTAGCATTGTACGCGTTATTTAGTTCTGTCTTAGGGTAATTTACTAAGTATAAATCACGGTACGCGATTATATTTTTCTTAGGAAGTTACTTCACTTTTTGCATTCCCCTAATGTCCTACAATTTACGTCAGAGGACTCGCAGACAAACACAAGTTCAACCAACTTCATGTGTACTTCACCCCGCTGAAAATTTCACGAGTTTTATATCCAACCAAGCTCTGTTTGAGAAACATCCGGCCTTACAGCCCATCCTAACTGCTCCTATAAGTGGTATACCACAGTTGAAAATAATTTTTCTTTTGGCTCTAGTTTGGAGAGCCCCACAATCAATAGAAACCCAAGGGTTTCACCAGGCGCGGCCGTCAAGGAAGGCGGGCCCCACGCATTTTTCCCGAAACGCTCACAAGTGGTTGTTGAATCGCGTCGCGTCGAAAATAACGCCACAGGATCTAGTTACCACCTGGATTCTCAAAAAGCGGTTCAATGTGGATAAAAGTCACCTTGTGGGCTGTCCTGGTGAAGACAATGATGATGAATCTCGATACAATTTTTCTGTTGATCAGAATACAAGGCGTGATCTGAGTCTGAGGGAAATTTCAGCTAAAAATTTTGATAACAGGCCTTTGAGGGCCTCACCTAGTTTTTTGACTTTCGGCGGTCAACCCGCTGGGGAATTTCAAGCATTCCATAATTTAGAACGTAATATGTTACGTTCATGGACCTTCGTCCACTTAATATTTCTGCAGACTTGCAAATAGATTCAAGAATGAATGAAGCGAGAATGTTCGAACAAAACCACCCCGCAATCCTGACAATTTTTCAGTAATTTCGGGTATCAATGTCTCTCGAGCTAGCACCAGGAATAGCCTTGAAGGGGGTCCACTTGCACGCGGAAACGTTCATCAAACGGCCTGCACGAATAGTGAAATCCCTGCTTTACGGCAAGTGATGTCTGATAAGGAACAAGAGGAATGGAAGTGGTTGTGGAATTCAAACAAATGAGAAAAGCTCGTGAAAATCGCCAAACACAAGTAGAGCTTCCATCCTCCCCTCCTCTTCAGGCAAATGCCTATTTTCCCAGACGTGACCCATATTTTTCAAGACAGAACTAAAGAAATTGCATAAATGCCCCTACTGAGATGTACAGTTTCAATTTGATTTTATGATTAAGACAGTGACTGTGATTAGGACTATGATAATGACAATGTTGCATAAATTGACCCTTGTCGTTGTATTAAGGAATTTTTATATTCATGCATCACATCATTAGCACATCATTAGCTTGAAAATAAAAAATTTACAGGTGACAACACTGCCATTGTTGTCTTTTTATCTCAAATGGAGACATTTTTCAATAATTACAATAAGAGTACCCGTTTCCTGGCAAATTTTTTTTCCGAAGCACAGTAAACAGTAACAAATCACAAGAATCGCAATGTGGTCAAAACAAATAATTACTTAAGTCATTCGTCAAATAGATATCGACTAACATGCGCGTTGAGCATTTTGTCTTAATCAAAAGTATCAAAATTGAAAATTGCCAACTTTGAAATTCTTATGATTATGATTGAGACTAAAACTAAAGAAATTGCATAAATGCTCCTACTGAAATGTGCAGATTTTGTGATCAAGACAGTGACTGTGTTTAGGACTATGATAATGACAATGATGCATAAATTGGCCCTAACTGCATTAAATTTACCATCTTGACCTTTGAACTATTCTTAACAGTTATCAAACTAAAGGGCGTTCACCCCACTATGCATAATTAAAAAAAATCGCATTTGTTTTTTGACAGAAACTTTTATTTCAAACATGTTAATGTTGTATACACAAATTCCGTGTATGATAACGTGATTTCGCACTCAATTTATCAATAGATTCAATGATGACTCGAATCAATTGAGGTGGGGCATATATTCCAAAATTACCCTATAAATTTAACCAATAAAACATTTCATGGTGTAAGTAAAGGTGCCTAGGATCTTTATTATTATATAATGTATTCTAACACCATCATTGAGAACATACAAATATATCTTTATAACGTTAATTGAATCCATGTTAGATGCACATGGACTAATTCCAGCAAGGCAACCTACGCTCATGGGGAACTTGTTAACGCCGATTCTCGATTTGATCTCCTCTTATGAATTATTTATACATATACTGAGGGGTATTATTATGTCGAACCGAGGAAATTTGTTATCTCTTGTGGATGGTTATTTTAGCATGCACATAAGCGGTCACACCTCTCTTGTAGTACCGTTGAAAGATAAATTCCCAATAACATATGGAGTCGTTTAACCTTTATTCTCTAATAATTTCCTAGAAGTATCCAGGCGTTTCGTGAACAGGGCGTTTCAGAAAGGAAATGAAATTGGCGAAAGCACTTTACAAAATATTTTTTATGTCATACTAGTTCATTATTGTGTTTTTATTGCTTAGTTACCAACTATCTAATGTCGTACTATATGCCCGTGCGGACATAAAGTTTACTCTTAATCTTCGTTCATTTTGACTTCTAACTTTAACACATATAAAAATTATTGTGATTTTATGACATTTACGTTTGTCAACGTTCACCTAGCAACGACAGTGTCTACTATGATAAAATGGCAATGTTATTAATTCAAACCGGATTTTTTAAAATACTGATTTGTATTGAGATTGGATTGCAATAACGAACTAGTATGACATAAAGTTATGAATGTACCGCGGGCATAAACATATGTGAATACCCTCGGGCGACTTACAAACCCTCAGGCCAGAGGCCCTCGGGTTCGTAAAACGTCGCCCTCAGGGCATAAACATCTATTTATACCCTTGGTACATAAATAACTATTTTTGTACAAGTGTCAAAAAAAGTTGACATTTCAGCATCTCTATTGATGCGTTAATGTTTACTTTTTTTCACCGTGAAAAAAGTATTTTTTTTACCGTGAAAAACGGACTTTTTTTTTACCGTGAAAAACGGACTTTTTTTCACTGCCAAAATAATTCACAAAATTAACGTGAAATATTACTTTTTGAATGATTTATTTTTAACAGAGTCAATTATTAATATATTATTCATTATGAAACAATTTCATTTATTGGAATAATACAAGTAATGGACCTTTCCACGACATATGAGAGAACACTGTAATTAGAAAGTGTATACGCTAATATCACTCTGGAATTTTTATTTATTTTTTCAGACCGTTAGTTTCTCTATAATCAGAAGAAAAGTGGTTTCGTGACGTCACGTTCATCAAAACTAGACTTGGCAACGTTGTAAAAGTTGTGCACCCTGGAATCTCAAATTCTCATTTGAATATAATGTGTCGTATGACAGTTGTCATTTGATACCAGATGGGATCGTTCGTCTGTTTCGTCTGATAAGAATCGTTTATCTCTGTTTAACTCGTTTGACTACTTTAATATTTAATACAAGTAAAGCAGTTCCATCAAATATGTATCCTGCAAACGAACAGGCCCTACTTTATTTCTTTTTTGGGGTTAATGCGGTTTTCGATGTTTTGGAATGTTTTTGTTGTTTGTGCTCTAAATTATTTTCCTAATTACTGTATCTGTATCCCTGCAATAACTGTGAACTTGTCGAAAAGGTGCTTCGTACTTGGTTGTCTGAACACCAGTGAATATTCTAATAAACAATTTTTTATGCTCCTAAATACCTATGAAGCGCATTGTAAAGTGTGTTGCACACCATCCATTTAATACACAAATAAATTCACACCAGATCGGTCATAATAACACCTCGCTATAGTAATAATGAATGTATCAGTTAAATGTCGAATGTAAAAAAAACAAACATTAACCTCAAATCTCGAGATCACTTTTGTTGCATGTGAACTATCATAATGATTTGCGGTGTTGTCAATGCTCGTTCTTCATCGAAAGGATGGTCCGTTCAGGAAATTTGAAAGTTACAAATACAATAAAAAGTAGCTAATATGCTGATTTTTTTCTATGAGTTGATCAAGTGACGAAATTTCAATTATTTCTCAATGGCTTATACCAAGCTAGAATCTATATTTTTGAGGAGAACGGTATTGAATGTTTCGGAACTTGGATTATGGTGGGGTTTTTTTTCCGATGAACGTGACGTCAGAGGCACAATTTCAAATGAGATATTCTTTCAAAATGAGAAAAATATAGTGGAACTCTTTGTTAAATGGGCGTTTCAGACTAGAATCTATCGATTTAAAAGAGTTTTGCAATTTATTTTTCATAAATGTAAAGGAGCATTGTTAGTAAAGAAGATGGACAATTCAATATTTTGTTAGTAATCTCAATTTTGTTATTCAATTTATCTTCTATATATGCTTCTGCTACGGAGGCAGAATTCCTGCCACCGTGACGTTTTATGGATGTAATGTTGCCCCCTGCATTGGCCAGAAGAGTTACAGAGCTTTTTCTGAAACAGTGACCTGTGTAGCTCTTATACATGTTTTTCTAAGTCATTTTGCAATCAAGATATGAATTTCTCCTAATTTATTTATACATTTTTCCTCGAATATTTCAAAAATTATCTGTTACTTGTTATATGAGGTATATGGGCCGTGGTGGCCGTGCTGGTTGAGCGTTCGCCTTTGGAGCGAATGGTCGAGGGTTCGAATCTCCGCATGGTCATCGGTCTCGTGCATGGCATCACACGTTAACAGGTAAGGGCTGCGTCTTTCCTAGCTCACACAAGTCTCTCGAATACTTCTGACTTTCGAGGGTTGCGCGTAGGGATGCAATCGGTTGACGGAAATAACAATTTTAACAACAACAATTTTAACAATCTCAATCTAATCAGAATTTGAAACAGTAAACGTTCTTGCGCAATAGTTCTTCGTATCAGGTATTTTAACAATCAATATAGATCCAGCATCTTCAATGGCAACAATAGTTATATGTAATAATTCTTAATGGCGACAAGCACCCGCTGATACAAAATTAGGACAACCTACAAATGAAAAATATTGAAATTACTACTAATCTTGCAAAATTATGATTATATGATATGAAGTAAATTTGTTTCGTTATCAGCATCTTCAATAAATTGATATCATCCCTTGATAAAACTTTAGATTTCTTTCCTCGGCATCCGACGCTTTTGTTCTTGATGAGCGAGCGGGATCAATTTTGAAAACTTCCTTATTTCAATATTTCCTCAACATTCAATGTACTTTTCAACATTGAGTAGACACTCCATAACGTAGGAGTTTTTGTAATTTTTTATTTTTCCTTAAAATAGCATATAAGCACATTTTCAGAAACCTTTTTTACATGTTTCTTATCGCACCATTCACGAAATTGGTCATATGTTTTCTCATATATTAACTTGGATTTGGCCGGTAACATATTAGATACTATTGCATTTGCTTTCTCAGATATATCTGATGGGGTATCACTACCACTAACATAATTAACATACATCTTCTTGAAAATCACTTGAAATTGAAGCAACTACGAGCAAACACAGTCAAACAGTCAACAGGCGGCGTGCCAACAAACCGTTTCTATAGTAACGACACAGAAAGACCGCTGGATGCTGTGAAATTGTATTGAAAGTATTGTTAACATTAAAGATAACATGTATGGAAAAGAGAAGTATTATTGAGTTATTTTGGACTTATTTTTTTCAGACAGGAAAAATTTTTGAATACGATTTTACTGAAAACATTAATAATAAATTTTAATCTGCATAAGTATACAAATATAAATAAATTGAACAGTACACAGATTTTTGACATATGGTAAATAAGCAGAATGGCCCAAAAAAGCTCTCAAGGTGCTTGTCTATGGGCAGTTTCTACGCTATGGACAAGATGAGTTGAATCAATCATGTGAATATTTTATGAAATAAATGGTTTTGGAAATTTACATTAAGTGTTCAATAAGTAATAAGTACGTATACATGAGCATGTGGATAAATGCCGGTAAGAATTATGAAAAACTCTCATATAAATCTTAAAAAATGGGACTTAACAAACAATAATATGAGTAAAAACTATATCTGAATAGAATGGCTCAAAAATCTTTTTAAATACATACATGGATTATGTAATTTTATGTTCACAAATTTTCAAGACATTTATTACAGTTGAGCATTAAAACAAATTGAATTACAGTGGTTGAACATAAGTATAATATAAAATTCAAAAACATGGTATATATACGAAACGCTGACATGAAACTCCAACATTATGACGAAGTCAGGTTCAAAAACATCAAAATGTGTAGGAAATACTATGTTAGTAAAACATCGGTTTTGTCAAGAGTCAATAAGGTTGTGTAAAATAATACTATTCATGGACAAAATCCAAACCTTCACTTTCTTTATGAACAAATTCAAGGAGTTGATTGATTTTATCGGGCCTGGTACCATATTCCTCAACCTCGGAGCAATATAAGTAAAGGATCTTTGGCCTATTGATTCAAGAGCACGGGGTAATAACTAGTTTGCTGAATTTTTTCCCCTTGAGCGGTATGGGTGTTCAAGTACAGACGAGAGTTTTTTTGTACGTGAATGTTAAAATTGATTTGCAAAAGAGCTGTCTTGGGTCCATTATTTCACTGAACAAGAGATCGGAACAGTATCTAGGGGGTTTATCGAATATGATTCTCAAGATCCGTTTTTGGACAATTTCCAGAGGCCTCAGTTTGGTTTTTCTCAATCCTCCCCAGCCTATTATGCCATATTGTATGATAGACTCTACCAAGGAATAATAAATTATCTTCAGATGATTCACCCTGAAGAAGCATTTCATCTGTTTGAATTTGAATACGAGTCGACGCAGTTTGTTGACTACCGTTTGAATACCGTTTGAATAATATTTTCAAGACAACAGTCGTTTAAAAGCGGACAAAAAACCACGTCAAGATGTATTGGAAGTTTTTATTTTTAATATATTTCAGACGATGTAAATTCACAATTCACAGTTGTACAAAAAATGTTGTTTGTATTTCGTGCATAAAATTCGTGTTTTTATGGCACATTCGAGAAAATTAACACTCTCATGTGCCATTTTACGCATTTGCGTATTATATCGCGGGAAAACCATGCAATAAAATTGAAGGTATTTCCTTTATTACATCATCAAACGCTGTGAGTTATATTTCTGAAGAAGAGATCAATATTTCGATTGGAGTTCAAATCAGTTATACACAGAATGTTTCATGATATCACCAAAAATCTTAGAGTGCGATTCTTTGTCGAAAAATGATAGAGGTCAATATAAACTTGTTTTTAAGAAGTTTTTCTCTCGGATTTACAGGAATAATTTAAAATAAAAAAATACATATCAAGAAACGAATTTCCTCCACAAAATCAAACTTTAAAAATCAATACTTACAAAGATGATATGGGATTTCAAGAAACTCAAAAATCTATACAAGAAATTTCTCACAGTAGTAATAATACCTAAAAAGTATACGTACATAGAACATAAAACTATACAGTTCAGGGGCGATTTTGTAACATCACAGTTGAAATAGTCAGTATACATACACTGACACCATTAAAGACGGCAAAATATAACATTTTATAAATAAATAGACCTACATAAAATTGGAGTTAGGAAATGGTTTTTGCTTAAAAGAAATGTAGAAATGGCATTTTTGTTCGAATTTTGAAAAAAAAAATTGAAAAAGTTTGCAATTTTATGATTATGTACCAAATTTTTTCAGACTAGGACAAGAATAAATTTTGGGCTATTTTTGAAATCATCTTAATTTGAAAACAAAACTTGAAATAATCATTTTACGATGCAGGAACAATGTGGACCTCCGCAGAAATGGATATAGCAATAACAGCGGTGAGGAGCCACGTTTGATCAGAACAATCTCAATTATAGCAATAGAGAGGTCATTGATCAAATTTCTTAACATAATAAGTTAGTTGTTTAGTATCTGTCAAGTTCAACAAATAGTAACTCACATATTTTTTTTATAGATAAAGTATTTACGTGCTGGATATAGCAAGAAGAGTCATTCCTTGGTGTTCTAACGGAAAGTTATGCCAAGCATGGGCATTTGATTGGGAATTTTTGTTCAAGCAATTTATGGCATACAAGTAGTTTTGTAACTTTATTGGATCTCTAAGTAATATGGAAAAACTGATTCAAAATTCACCGTCTTGTTACCGAATAGAATAAGGTTCTCTCATCCTCATACTTTTCTTTATTTATCGTATATTAAAATGACACATTATCATAATTACTTCTACTCTCTCTACTCATTATTTACACCAACAGATTTTTTCTTTCAAGTAAGGTTCTTTTAACAATATCTATCAGATGTAGTTCAATGTCCAGCGTGGCTTTAGCTGCAGAAGTAGTTGTTTTCTGTTAGATATTACAAAAAATAGCCTATTTTTTTCGTGGCTTCTTAACATTTCCTTTAACAATTTTCAATTGAGAATGTTTCCCTTTTCAATATGGATATATTCCAAGAGGTTATCTTGAACAATGGAAAATAGCGACTGAAGTTTGCTTTTCTGTCGCAGATGATTCCACATCTCATTTTATGAACATCCTGATCATATTTTCAATAGAATCTAGATTGAAATTATGATTGTAACTTTTTATTTTCATTAAACAAGTAAACAATTCACAAAACCTTTTGAATGTCAGATCAATGTTAGACATGCAAAATTATTCTAGCGATCGGTTGAGAATATAATGGTCAATCAGTGCGTATTTGAAAGTTTTCATTGATTTTTTTCGATTCTTGGTCGTAGATAAACGGTCGTGGATGGTCAGTCCTGGTCGATCAGTGTGGTGCTTCTTACCTAAATCCGCCCCTGACGTATAAGTTTCAATTACTCAGATGATTCTAGTTAAAGAATTAAAATCTGTTGAACGATAATAACAAGTTTTCTGATCTGATATACGTATATGCAAATCCCAATGCAGTTTTTTCGTTGAATCGAATAATTTCTTGCATATTATCTGAAATAAATAATGAACTACTTTCAAAATTTCTACTTTCCAATTCAAATTCTATTAATTTCTTTCGCGAAATCCGTTCACAAAGAATACCCGTGTAGCAATTAATAGAAAGTCAATTTAAAGTAGACAACATAAATTTTGCCTTAACTGGCTACCATTACTTAAGGAAATTAATACTAATAATTTACAGAAACATTAACAACCTCTACGTGATTACCGGTGCAGTTTAAGCTTTGGATTTACGAGTATTCGAAACAATAACGATTTCGTCCCAGTTGTGGCGGCGACTTCGTATTATATTCAGGAGAATGGAATATTGAGGTATGAAGCTTTGTAACTATAGACCAAGCTATAGAGGTTTTTTCCACAACAAAATGAAAGTCGAAAAGGGCCTATACTAATTTTTATAAGATAGTTCGTTAATGAAAACCCCAGTTTTCGCCCCAGCAAAATCGCTTTGTGAAATTTTTTAAACAAGCAATCGTGAAAAAAATTACAACTTAATTGTTTTTTTGGAAATATCTCAACGATTATTCAAGGAATCGTTTTACAGTTAATGGAACTTTTGTAGAGATTTATGAAACCTACAAAATGGATTTTCATAACACCGAATCGGTGAATTTTTCACTGAGAAAGTCCGGGAAAACCTCGAAAAGAGACAATCTGAAGCTGGACAAACAATATTGCGGAAACTGATAATAATAATATATGTGTTCAACTGTGCGCAAGATGTTTTCTGTCCGATGTGTAGTTTTTGCACAATCGCGTTATAAACAATTTGAGGGCACATCTTGCAAGATGCCCCGTTTAAAGGAAAATCTTCAAATTCAAATTCGGCATCTGGAAGTAGAGATCAATATCTACAATTTGTATATTTTGGATTTTCTCCTGAGAGGTGGGAAATGTGTTGAAAATGTCACTGAAAGTTGATCAAAACGCTTCAAAGTGCGTCCGAAGTCGCACTTTGAAGCATTTAAAGTAACTTCCAGAGACATTTTCAACACATTTCCCACCTCTCAGGTGAAAATCCAAAATATACAAATTGTAGATATTGATCTCTACTTCCAAATGCCGTTTACAGAATTTCAATGATTGTGCAAAAACTACATATCGAAAAGATATTGTTTGTCAAGATTCAAATTTATAAAAATTGTAATATTTTGAAAATGGTCCCTTTTTCGAAGTTTTCCTGGATTTTCTCAGTGAATTATGCACCGATCCGGTCGTATAAAAAACCATTTTGTAGGTTTTATAATTCACTACAATTGTTCTGAAAAACGATTCCTCCAATACTTTTTGAGATATTCGCAAAAAAACAAAAAAGTTGTAATTGTTTTTACTATTTCTTGTTTAAAAATTCCACAAAGCGATTCTGCTGGGGCGAAAACCGGGGTTTCAATTTACGAGCTATCTTATAATAGCTATTTATGTACCAAGTGCGTTATATAGATCCTAACGCCCGGAGGGTAACGTTCACCCGAGGGCCTTTGGCCCGAGGGATGAATGTTGCCCGATGGGCGTTAGGATCTAGTAACGCTCGTGGTGCATACAAGATTTTATGTTTCACGAAAAAGTCATCTTCATAAATTTCTTCTCATAGTTACTGCGTTCTGGTGGACAACTGAGCGCAAGTGAGCTTCTATGCAATTGCCATGGAAACATTGAAGAGGTTGCCAAGGGTTGTTTATGTAATAAAATGACGCTGCATTTTTGTAAGTATTGACAAGCTTGTTAGTGGAGGAAACTAAAAACGGTTGTGTTCATAATAATTATGGAGATCCCCAGAATGTGACGCTCAAAGCTGAAAAAGCGTTAGGAAATTTACTGCCTGTGAAATCCAAATACTTATACGAGAAGGAGTATGACCATTTTTTGAAATGGAAAGATGAAAACAGAGTGAATACCGTAAATGAAACTGTCTTAATGGCATACTTCCTGGAACTGGTGAGTTTATCTCATGAAAAATATTAATATTTTTTATTTATTTTACATTATTTAAGTCTGAAAAATATTGTGCAAATATTGATTGATAAAGAAAACATTGATATATCAGCATTCAGTCAACTGATGGCCTTTCTGAAAGTTAAATCAAAAGGATACATTCCTAAAAAATCAAAGGTGTTGGAAGGTGGACAAGTATTACTTTTCAGAAGAAAAGCTCCAGATGATACTTTTCTGCTACATAAAGTTGCTCTGGTAATGGGCGTATTAGGAGGCTTAAGACGTGATGAAATGGGCAAGATGACAATTGATGACATTGAAGACAGAGAAGCCGTTTTACTGATCAAGGTACCAGAAACGAAGACCTGCACCTCAAAAAGTTTCACCATTGTTGAAGAAAGCGAAATAGGAGCCTTGAACTTGGTGCACTACATTGCACTACGACCAAAAGGGTGTAAACAAGGTAGGTTTTTTTAACCTACAGAAATAATAAATGCATTGAGTTACCTGTAGGTAAAAATACTATAGGAATTATTCCTTCTATCATAGCGAAATACCTTAATTTGGAAAACTCGAAAGGTTACATCGGACATTGTCTACGCCGAACGTCGTCAACGCTTCTTGTTCAAGGTGGTGCTTCCTTTGAAATACTAAAATTACACGGAAAATGGAAAAGTATACGGTAGCGGAGAGCTATATTGGAGAAAGTATTTCCTCGAAGAACAAAATTGCTACAATGATAGCCCATTCCATTTCCGAAAAAGAAAATGTTAACGTTCCGAACGAAACCGAATGCACATTGAGAAGTTCATAATCGGTCAACTCACAGAACTTCAAACTTGGTACTAATTTTTCAGGAACATTTGAAAATTGTAATTTCTATTTGAGAGAAAATAATTATTCCCTTTTTTATGTACAGTTATAAATAAAACTTTTCTGAGTAATTAATTTATTGAACTTGTTACGTCTCTGTTTTATCGTAATAAAACAAGGAATAAAATAATGATAATATAAATTATGATGGGTCGTGAGATAATAAAGGTATCAATCAGATTCTGAGAGAAAATATTTAATTTACAATTAGGATTATCAGAAGTTTGATAATCCGATCAATACAATATTGCCCAAACCGAAGGCCTAACAATTTTCTATATTAAATGAATGAGATGAATGAAATGAATACTATAACTAAGAAAACGAAATCTTGATCAAATAAAGTCCAATTTGTAAATAAATATGTCGCACACAATTATTTTTGGCCATAACCAATACTCTCAATATAACTGTTCATTGTATTCTTTTTTTGTAGGATCTTCTATAAGTCTCGACTGACTAGTATAATAATGGAAAGTTCTCACCACTTTGAAGAAACCCTTAGTTTCGGCAATATTTGTCCAATATGGAATGGCAATCCAAAGATTATGGGGCTCTCACTAACCCAGCTACGAATTGCTTTTCTGAGAACTGAGTTCCAGATTTCGACCACGTCACAGCGTGGTAGTATTTATATTATCGAAAGCTTTTTCGATAAGTTAGAATCAAAAATCCAAAATTCTCTTTTTCTTTTATCGAAATTATGACAACTGTCATGGTTACTCAATTACTGAGTGTCTATATCATATTGAAATAATGAAAACGTGCCGTTTCAAACTACAGAAAAAAACATTTAGCGGGCGTTATGATTCATAATGCCCCCCATAACGCTCCGGGTGTAATGGGTCTGTTAATAGCAACCGCTGCCAAGGTATTATGAAGCAGTAATGGACAAGTGAAAAATAAAAAGTAGTATAGGCTGTTTGCGTCTTTTATTTTGCGTGAAAAGAGCCTCTTTATATTTACAGCTTGGCCTACTAATAGAGTTGCGGAATCCATTAAATACTGATCTTTGTTATACAAACTTTTATTTAAATATTTAAAATCTCCGCACCTCAATCACTCCACTAGAACACACTGCTTGAAGTCCCTGTATACTTCATTGGTTTCTAATTTGTAACCTGATTTCAACTCCACCTATTTAACTTTTCAATTTATTTTATAATAAGATTAATAATAAAAAGCTCACATCAAAGCTGCGGAGACCGATGTCCTCCTACAGCGACATATGGATAGGTCTTCTTCAACAACATCGAAGACCTTGGCTTATCCAAACGTTCGACCTTTGCCTTCCTCAGGTCAAGTGAGCTAAAGTCGGAGACCGAAGGATTCATAATGGCCAGCCAGGATGGTGTCTTCAATACCCCGGTCTACCGTAGTCACGTGATGGGTACACAGAACTCATACTTATATCTTAGGATATAATGTAAGATAAGATATAAATATGAGTTCTGTGGATGGGTATAGACAACCCTGATACCGATGCAGGGCGTGTCGTGAGGCAACTGAGACCATAATGCATTTGCTATCAGCATACCCAGGTCTCAGCCTATATCCACAGGCATGACGATGCCCTACGAGTGTTGTTCTACCATCTACGACACTCGTACGGTATACTGGTGCTGCCTTATGCTCCGGGTGATATTGAGACCATTGTGGAGAATGAGAGGTGCCGAATCTATTGGAACTACTCCTTCACCACCCTCAGGCAAATACAAGCCAACAAGCCTGATCTTGTCCTCCTCGACCACCAAAGTAAAACGATTTTTGTAGTGGAGTTTTCCGCTCCAGGCGAAATGAATATCGTTCGAAAAGAGGAGAAAAAAGAAACTAAAGATCGAGATCCATCTAACTTCAGACCAATCTCTCTGATTCCGACCTTAGGGAAAGTGATAGAGAAGCTCGTAAAAATCCGCCTGATAAAATATCTTGAAGCCAACAAATTAATCAGCAATGAACAATTTGGATTTAGAAATAACAAAAATACATCTGATGCCATGTTTAATTGTCTAGAAATGGCATACAATAACATCAATGTAGGCAAGCATGTGGCGGCAGTATTCTGTGATATGACTAAAGCTTTTGATTGTGTCAATCACCCATTATTACTGCAGAAACTATCTCACTATGGTATCAGAGACATGGCCTTGAGGTGGATGGAATCATACTTGACAGGAAGAAACCAACTAGTTAAAACTGACCAAACATCCGGATTACAAGACGTTACTTGGGGAGTACCCCAAGGTTCAGTATTAGGTCCTTATCTTTTCCTCCTATATATTAACGATCTATCCCTCTTAGATATATCAGGTTCCTTCACTTTATTTGCCGACGACACTACCATTCTATGGCACTCTGAAGATGTGGTACTGCTTCGTAAAAAAGTCACAAAAGACCTACAAAAAATCAAATTGTGGTGCGATGCAAATTTTCTATGTTTAAATTTCAATAAAACGAAATTACTCACGTTTAAATGTCTTATTCCTGATATAGAACTAGAGACAGACTCAATGCCATCTGACAGCAATATAAAATTCTTGGGGCTTAACATAGATACCAACTTGAAATTCACCAATCATATTGACAAATTGAACAAAAAACTATCGTCTGGCTGTTTTGCCCTCAGGTCTACAGTCAAAGAGTTAGGTTATGCCGCTGCCAAAAATGTTTATTTCGCTCTCATCGAGTCAAACTTGAGATATGCAATTCAGTTCTGGGGTTCATGTAGTAATGAACTCTTTGAGAGTATATTTCTGCTGCAAAAGAGGGCAGTGCGGTATTTGTGCCAAGTATCTAGGTTGAGTTCTTGCAAACCTCTCTTTCTGAAACACAGAATACTGACGCTGACTTCTATTTACGTGATAGAAACTACATGTCTCATTTACAAGAATAAAACCCTATACGAAAATAACAATCGCACTGCAAGAAATGCAAATAATCTATCATTAATTATTCCTAAATCCACACTGATCAAAGACTCAATAATTTACAACGGTGTCAAAATGTATAATAAATTACCCGCAGATATAAAGAACTTGGATTCTCTCAAAGCTTTTAGAAAAAAGTTACATGAAAGACTGGTACAAAAAGCGTATTATAACTTGACCGAATATTTTAATGACGGATCGATATGACACTGATATGACACTGATGATGATCATAGTATGTAATATGTATTAATATATAATGTATAGATGCTATTGTTTATATTTAATTATATTATTATGTTTTGTTTTGTTTTCCGTACAATTCTATATTTAGTGTATTTAGTGTTATTATTTATGTTTTATTTTTACCAGTGTTTGTCAATAAGATTTTATATCTTGGATAATAAACACATACTCTCTCTCTCTCTCTCTCTCTCTCTTCTCTTTGAACTCCGCAGGTTGTACCCAAACCATTCTGTCAAAATGGTGTTTCTGATTATAGGAGTCCTTGGTGAAATTATGGACACACTGCTCTCGAATTCGAAGGATGATACCGGTTTGCCGTAATATGGCAGAAATCTTAGACGCACGAATGCACGAATGCATCATCCTTGGTTCACTTCGACTGCTCAGAACACATAACTCTCGGACCCAATGATCACTCACCCTACGGACAAAGGGAGTGGTTATTCGGGTAAACGATACCAGCGCGCCCTCCGGATGGGTCGGAGCACCGGAGAAAGAGCCAGACTGATACACTCCTGAGGAAAAACAGAAATAATAATAATAACACGCTCTCTTAAACACTCGAAGAGTGTACCCACAGACATAGAGGACGGCTATTATTATTATTTGCCGTTGCGCTCTAGGGCGACTTACTGATTTTTGGCGGCGTATTCACTTTTCAGCTGCAGGAAAATCCGGAAAAACCTACAGCACCACCCCGGGTGGTCGGTTGCACATTTCAAGCAAACTCCAGACTTGCAACTTGTCTCACTTCTCGGTTTTCCTTTCTTATACAGTGTGTCCAAGATGTGTGTACAATGTCGATTAAATTAGGGGAAAGTTGCACAATCCAAAGTCCTTTCATATGGAGTTTGCAAAACTGGGCTATTATTTTCGGATTTGGTGATTTTATGAATAAAATAATATTTTCGATATTGGTTTATTTATTTCTGTATTTTAAAAGACATCAAAAAATAAAAAATAAACATTTTCATTGCCACTTGTTAAGCTTAACAAGACGATGTCACTGATTTTTACTAAGACGTTTCGTTTCCGAGGAACCATCATCGACTTTTTTTATATACGGCCCTGTTCTTTTTAATACAAAATTCAAAGCCATTTTGTATTCTGAAATACGTCATATCACTTTGTAGTTGTTTAAATATGTTTTTAGCTTATTTTAGACATTACTCAAAATCTTGAAGGAAAAACCATGCCAGAAACAGTGAGTTTTGTCATTATTGACAATTTAATGGAGTTACAATACAAAAGTTATTTGGGTACGTGGTCTTTCAATTTGTCTAAAAATTGACAGAGCTTATTCTCTTCTTATCCATGTTAAAGTGTTACCATATTCAATACTGCAGAAGATAAGAATGTGTAATTAAATCATTTTCCTGGAAGATTGCATCAAAATAAAAAGATATTTGAAAGAATGGTTGCAATTTTTTTGGAACATGGCTCATTTAAAAAACCAGTTGGTAGTAGAAACAAACTATGTAATACAAATTGTGAAAGGCTTTCGCGGCCATCGTTGAATGAATGATGGTTTTTCGGGTTTTTAGGCCGACATTTCTTTAGAGAAAATCTCGACGTTTCGCCAACACGAGTGGTTGGCATTTTCAAGAGAAATGTTTACAGCTTCCATCACAAACAAGTAGTGTTCAGTGATCGAAGCTGTAAACATTTCTCTTGAAAATGCCAACCACTCTTGTTGGCGAAACGTCGAGATTTTCTCTAAATAAATGTCGGCCGAAAAACCCAAAAAACCATCATTCAAACTATGTAATAATGTACTCCTGGCTGTACCGGAAGACCCTACAATATCGATGGGAAACATTGAAAAAGTTACTGGAACACTAAAAATCCAAAGCAAGTTTTATTTAGTCAAGGACTAGGCTGGGAGACGTTCATTTTGTGGAGTGGTATACCATGAAATTAATAATAATTAATAAAATAATATGGTCTGATGAAAGTATGATACTGGGACACCAAAATTCTTCAGCAAGTTTTATTTTTCCAAGGATTGAGGCCAGGCGAAGTTCATTTTGAAAATGTCAATTTTCAATGTGAATTTTGGTTAATAAAATAATATGGTCTGATGAAAGTATGGTAACCAACAACCGAATCTTCAACAGACGAACTACGCATTTTTGGTCAAGAGAAAATCCGCGTTTGTGCAAAATGTCTAGGCACCAATACCGTTTTGGTTTCACATGCGGATGGGAATTTTGGAATTGAGGATAATTGGGCCATTTTTACCATGGATCACATACTTCCGAGCTATATCGAAATTTACTTCAGGGTGATTAAAAACAATTCAAATACTAAGAATTTAAAATTACATTTCTGTGTGCCTTCCATTGCGTTCTATACAAACAATTGTTCTTCTTGACACATCTTTAATGGAGTTTCTGATACTTATGTGCCTTATCTCTAAAATACAGTATCGGATCACCGTTTCCAAAGGATCAATATTACGGAACAGAATTTGTTTGTTAACTTTTTGTTTTAGGTAACACCACAGGAAAAAAAATCAAGGAGTTAAATCCGGAGACCTAGCCGGCCAGTATTGTTCCATATTACTCCCAATTATTTGCCCCTAAATATTTCCAAGATGCGTTTTCGAACCTGTTTTGTAGTATGAATGGGAGCACCATCACACTGGGAACACCATCACACTGGTACCTACCACAAATTATGCCTTATTTCATATTGCCCAAAATTTCTAGGATCTCGGTGTTAGGGAAGTGTAGGTATTCTTCAGAATTCAAATTTTCATTTACAAAAATAAGGCACAACAACTTGATCGTTTAAAACACCGCACCACACATTTGTTTTAAAAGAATACTGGTCCCTGCATTCAATCATAAAATTTGGATGTTCTCGAGTCCACCATTTACAATTAAGGGAAAGTACACACCTTTTTCTTTTTCCCCTGGTACCAAAAAGAGAATCCCAAACGTGTTTCAACAGTATATACAGGGTGTTTCATAATAAATGCGCAGGACTTCAGGATGTGATAGCTCCTCCAAAAATATGAAAAAAAGTTTCTATTAACTTACCCTCTAAAATGTACCATTTTCGATATACAGGGTGTTGAAATTTTAAAAAAAATAATCGTTTTTTGCGAATATCTCTGGAATCGTTCATCGCACAGAAAACTGATTTCGTAGGTATTTTCTACTTATAATACGCTATGTTTTGTGCGGATTTTTTATTTTTTCAAATTCATAATTGGTGAAAATTTTGAAGGGGTAGTGGGTGTTTTTTTCTCCAACTTCTACGCCACTGGAAAAAGTATGATTTTGAGCCACCTACTTGAACCGCCAATGTTTTCTACACAAAAAAGGTACTCTTGGTCATAAGCTCTAAAGTTGACCGTTTTCAAGAAAAATCAACTTTCATGTTGAAAAACATGGTAAATTTTTTTAAATAATTTTTTTCCTAATTATACAAAATTTATTTAAACATTAGAACAAGTAACAAAACCAAACGTTGACTTCTTAATTGCAAAATAAAAAAAAAACAATAACAATCATACTCAGTTGAATTGTTGGAAATGTCCGCCGTTAGCTTCAATGCAATTTTTCGAGGAAAAAACATTATTTAAACAACATGAAAGTTGATTTTTCTTGAAAACGGTCAACTTTAGAGCTTATGACCAGGAATACCTTTTTTGTATAGAAAACATTGGCGGTTCATATAGGAGGCTCAAAACTGTACTTTTTCCAGTGGCGTAGAAGTTGGAGAAAAAAACACCCACTACCCCTTCAAAATCTTCACCAATTATGAATTTTAAGAAATAAAAAATCCACACAAAACATAGCTTATCATGAGTAGAAAATGCCTACAAAATCTGTATTCTGTGCGATAAACGGTTCCAGAGATATTCGCAAAAAATGATTATTTTTTTAAAATTTCAACACTGTATCTCGAAAATGGTGCATTTTAGAGGGTAAGTTAATAGAAACTTTTTTTCATATTTTTAGACGAGCTATCACATCCTGAATTCCTGCGCATTTATTATGAAACACCCTGTATTTATAAATTGAAGTATAAAAGGTTTAAATTTAATTTGTGCAAAATATTTCCTACGCTCTCTCTTTCAATGCCAGTTCTGCGAGAAACACCGTAGTTTGCCCATGTTTCACAATATCTAGACACACATTTGATTGGACTTCTTCACTATGTTTTATAGGATTGTGAGCTTTATTTAAATGAACTTTCCACCGATCCAGTAGATTTAAATTTCGCCATAATCCTATTCACAGTAGATTGTTGCACATTTTGGACTGGTTGCCTTTCATTAAAATTGTTGGTTGCTACACGATGACTTGGGTTTTCATCATATATTTATACATCTTAAATTTTTTCCTCTAGCAGTTGCTTGAGTCTTTTTTGACGAATAGATGTTTCCAAGTAAAGCACAATAAAGTATTGCCTAATAAGTTCCTCGTAACTACGAGAACTCCTTAATAAAGTTTGGGCAGATACTATTCCTACTATATGTGAATGATCTTTGAACTAATATGGTTAATATTAATTGGTTTATTAATTGTTTCTGTTATCGTTATTTTCATATGAATAAATATTATTATTATTATTATTATCTCGAAGTCTACATGTCCTCAATCTCAGTTTTTGAAACGAACCTTTAGAATTGGCCAGTTCGACAAAATTCTTAAGAACAATGATCGACTCACTCTTCACATGGCAAAATCATATAGATTTCACAAGTAGAAGGTAATCCCAGCCATGGAGAATGGTTAAAGTAGCTATGATCGATCCAGGAAAGGCAGAGATGTTTGGTGAATATTACCAAAGCACGTTCCGAGCAGGCGCTGACTCAATGCAGGTGCACGAGTCAGTTTCTAGGGAAGCAAATGCATTCAGAAACGCCCCAAAGTCGGCCATAACTGGTAGAACCTTCTCGAAGCCGAAGACCAGCTTCGAGGAGGTTCAAGAAACCATTAAAAGACTCCCTAGGAACAAGGCGCCTAGCATGAATAAAATAGATGCTTAGGAACCTCCCAAGGAATTCTCTCGTCCAGCTTGTTTACATCGTGAATGCCATTTTTAAATGGCAACACTACCCACTTTGCCTGAATCAGGCAGAGATTAAACCAATAGTCAAGCCAGGCAAACCTGAAGCAAGGATCGGGAGCTATCGCCCAATATCACTACTTAGCTCTGTCGCCAAGGTGGTGAATAGAATCCTCCTCAAAAGATTTTGCGATTTCAAGGAAGAGCACAAACTCATCCCGGCGGGGCAGTTAGGCTTCCGAAGAGGTCATTCAACGACTTCGCTTCAATCGTAATCGCAATACAGTTATGGTCCTGTTGGATATCCAGAAAGCCTTAGATACCGTCTGGATATAGGGCCTAGTCATGAAGATGCTGAGGGCAGGTATGCCTGAACATATAGTTAAGATTTTGGACTCATACCTCGTCAACAGGACGTTCAGGGTTAGAGTAAATGAAACCAGCTCTGTATTGCGGGGCGCCGAAGCAGGAGTGCCGCAGGGTTCGAGCTTGTCCCCACTTTTGTATTCACTACATACGCATGACTTTCCCATGTTCCACAACACGAACACAGCTATATATGCTGACGACAAGGCAATATACTTCCAGTTAGAGTTCAGCATTGTAGCGGCAGCAAGGCTAAAAATGCACCTGCAACACAGAGTTATACCGTGTCTAGCGGAGAACAAATTGTGGTGAATCCTGATAAGACAGAGCTCATGAATTTCACATGGAAGAAAGAACGCACTCGCGTGATCATTCCTGGGGGATTCAAAGCTCTGGGGAATCAGATTGACGAGACCGTTACAGCGCGGTACCTGGGATTACAGCTGGATGAAAGATTAATCCTTGTTAAGCATGTCAACCTGGCAATCCAACGAGCTGCGGGGGCTATAAGATGGACATACCCGTTGATAGCCAGAAATTCCATGCTGTCTATGACTAACAAGGTGTTAATCTATAAGCAGGTAACTATGATATGATATGTCCAGTGTTCTGCAGCCTCCCCAAGACTCAAATGTTGAGACTGGAGAGGATGCAGAATGAGATACGGAGTTCGTTACTGACAGTGACAGGTACATTCGGCTAACTGCACTTAGAGAGCTAGCCGATATTCCTTCCGTCGAAGAACACATCAGACAACAATCTGAAAAGTTCTTCAGATACTTTATCCTCGGAAGTCCGTTCACCAGAGGTATAACAGCAGTCATAACAGGCCAAGAAAGAAGCATTTTGGGCTCATCTACCAGGCACTGGATATTTTCCAGGAAATTCCAGAAGAGGACGTGTAAAGTAACACACAACACCAATGCACAATGTCTAAATCCGGTTTTTCTCCTATGTGTTTCCCGGAAACTCGTCGAAAACCCCAATGAGTAATGTCCAATGATCTGATGTCAGGCATGTAACAAATCAATTCCCCTGCATAACTTGGAGGAGGCAGGGAAGCACCATCAGGCGACTTGACATTTACATCAATCGAAATCTACCTAAAATCATAAAAGATTGAATCAGGTAATATGACCTGATAAAATCTTGTTTGTTTGATACAAAATCACTGATATCGGTATATGCTGAGTTCCATTCCATATGAGTATACCAAAACATTGCTCTCTGAGGACTAGCTACTTAATCAGAAATGATTTTTATAACGCAAAAGCAAACAAGCAATTTAGACTATAGAACTTCCTGTAGAGAGACTTTCCGACAAAATAAAATATTGACTGTTGCCAGTTTGTTCTTTTTGAAGATATTAACACATATTCATGAAAACAAAGGACTTCTACAAATGAAAGGTGAAATGCATAATTATAATAAAAGGAATGAAAATACGATCACTATAAAAACATAATCAGGCAAAATATGAAAAATCTACCTTTTATATCTGTTTCAAAGTAATGAAATTGGTCGTACATTCAATTTCGAAGTTCTGTTTCATATCCAACATCACGAAAGATTCAGACCACTCATGAAATTAAAAATTTTCATTTTATTTTGTGGTATCGTTGGAAACGAACGTAGGTAACTCAATTTCAAGTACCACTCATATGGTTTCATGGAGGTCTAGAAGGAAGTTCTGCTAATATCGACTCATTGAAGCGATCCGAGTACGCTAATGTTCAAGTACGCAAGCGGTGTAAACTAAAGAACAAGATAATTCACACCAACACTGCATACTACCGACCTGAAAAGGCTCGAATGAATATTAATATGTCTTATTGCTTGTAGTTTCGCCATGTTTGTGGATGTAGCGGTGTTTTCGGTACTTCAAAAGCTGCAATTCCTCTCATTCGAAATAACAGATGTTCGGAATAGGAAATAAATATTGATGCTGTACTGTTAAAATCGCGGCACTCTAAAAAAGATTACTGAATGGTCAATATACGAGGGCGGGCAGCAATGTAATCAGCCTAGGCAGCAAATCACAACTTTTTTCGCAAAACTCCACTTCAGCCAACGATTTCTCCTTTAAAAAAAATCCCGTTGAGTACCCGTAGTTCGTCATGATATTGACGAAATTGCTAGGGTCGATTTATAACTTCCGACAATAAAGTATTTAACTCTTTGACTTTGTCAACTTTTGTGCAGTTACAAGATGTTTACTACTAGCCCTGATACACCAATCAGTAGATCATAAAATAAGTGATTTTTCAACAAAAATAGTAGTTATATTCTATAAGTTTTGGACTCGCAACTGTCATTTATTAATTTGTTATGAATATTTAAATAAAAACGTGTATATCTTAGTGTTCTGCTTATAAAATGAAAACTAAAACAGCCATCTGGTTTTTGCAATGAAAAAAAATATAGAGAATTAAAGTACGTACAAAATGAGATTATTTAAGGCCCGATCGGATCATTAGTAAGGAGAAAAACTGGAAAATTTTGAGATTTTTAAAAAAAATTTAAATCTCCGCCATTTTCAAGTCTTAGGGTTGGCTCTTCTCGTGGAAGTATTCAATCATGTATACTTTGTGTGCACAAAACTGGCACTATCGGAAAATTAGTTTAAGCACAACTGCAATTTGATTTTTTTTTGCACTATCTTGCAGCGTACCTGGATGATAGTCGATTTCGAACAGATTTTGATAGTAGAAGTATAGTGGAACAAAACGTACATTCTCATTTTGCTCTACAATGCTGCGAAATGGGTGAAAAATGCATGCAAACTTATGCATAAGCGATTGAGTAGTAGGAGAGACCGAGAGATGAGGAGAATTCTTTAAATGAACGGGTTACGTGATTATAAGCTTCCCCTCATCTCCCGGTCTCTCCTAGTCTGACGGATCATTAGTTTTCGCACAATTGCAATTTGAATTTTTTTGCACTATCTTGCAGCGTGCCTGGATGATCTAGTGATAGTCCGATTTCAATTTCTAGAACAGATTTTGAATGTAGAAGTACAGTACCACAAAATGTATATTTTCATTTTGCGCTAAAATGCTGCGAAACGGGTGAAAAATGCTTGCAAACATGACTCAAAACGGCTGAGCTGGTAGAAGCGGTCGAGTGGAAGGAGTGAGCGGGAGATGAGAGGAAGCATATTATCACGTAACCCGTTCATTAGAGGAATCCCCCTCTCTCCTACCACTCGGCAGCTAACGCGGGCTTGGCCGTTTTCAGTCATGTTTGCATGCATTTTTCACCCGTTTCACAGCATTTTAGCGCAAAATGAAAATATATACTTCTACTTTTGGAGAAAGTGAAATCAGACTATCAAGAGGGCATCCAGGCACGCTGCATGATAGTGCAAAAAAAATCAAATTGCAATTGTGCCAAAACTAATGGTCCAACAGTGCCTGTTTTGTGCACACATGAAGTACACTTGAATCAATACGTTCATGAGAAGGGCCAACCCTACAACTTTCAAAATGGCGGAGTTATGAATTTAAAAAAAATCGCCTAATTTTCTGGTTTTTCAAGTTTTTCTCCGTTTCTAATGATCCGGTCAGGTCGTAAAAAATCTCATTTTTTTTGTATTTCAATTATCTAAATTTTTTCTACAATATTAAAAAAAAAGTAAGGGTGGAAAAGGAGGGAAGATGGAAATTGTTTGGTAATGTGTCTGAGGCCCGGTTTTTTTAACTCTTTTAAAGCATCCAACGAGAGCGATCCATTACATACAGTGGAAGTGAGATATAACTGGGTGGATGAAAAACTATTTAGGTGGAGTTAGACTGTAAGTTTTTCACCCATCCAATCTTTTTAAAGTGTCTGTAGGAACCGACGTATTAAAAATTATCTGTTTGGTAATTTCATTAGGGTTTTTCGACTAAATTTTATATGGACGTTATCTAACAAAGGGTTTTATGTGAAACGGACTAAATAATTGTTTTTTTTATGTTATTTTTTGAGAGTATGGGTTCCATAAATCTAAAATATGGAAAAACTAGAGTAAAAGAGGAATGCCAACTTTGCAGCAGAAGATTTGGAAATATTATGCAATTCAGTATATAAATATAAAGGTAACGAGTGCAAGAAGACTGATGCTCAAACTTGGAAGACAAAAAAGGAGAAATCGAATGAATTAACATCATCAGAATTCAATTTACAGAGTCGAGGTCCTCCAAGAAATCAGAAGAGTTTGAAGACCAAATATGACACATTTACAAAAGGTTTGATGAAAAAAATTGCTAGACATAAGTAAAGAAAACATTTATGAAACTGGTGGTGAGAAACCAGTTTCAGCCCCTATTGAAAATTAAAAAAACCATACAGTATCATCTACTGGAAGGCTACAGAGTTATTTCAAGGGGAAACCTTAAGATATGTTGGGATCTTCGAAACATCACATTAAAACAATATTTGGACATTCGAAACCTAATTCTGAAATCTTCATCAACTCAGGCATAATATAATCTGGACTTTGTCGTATTGTATAGGTACGGTATGGTGATGTACGAGATATTTTTTTTTATGTCCAAAATCCCCCAAATCTACATTTCTGTAGATGGCGTCCAAATGACAACTTCAACTTGGTTTTTTCATTCTCTGCCATTAATTGAATTTCTGGGAATATCTTTGGGTTCGTGTTTTGGTTGGTTTCCGGGTTTTGCCGTGGTCTTTTTTGGTTCAAATCTCCAAACGTTTCAACTGCAACTGAAACTTTCAGTTGACACGTCTAGAAGACGTACGAGTACTTCGACCACGCCACTGAAGATGACTGCCGTAGTTGAAACGTTTGGAGATTTGAACCAAAGAAGACCACGGCAAAACCCGGAAACCAACCAAAACACGAACCCAAAGATATTCCCAGAAATTCAATTAATGGCAGAGAATGAAATAACCAAGTTGAAGTTGTCATTTGGACGCCATCTAAAGAAATTCAGATTACTTATTCCATTCTCAAAGCAAGTCTCTGTAGAAAGCCTTTATTACACTGAAAAAGAAAATACTCCAGACATACAAATAAAACAATTATTAAAAAAATAATATTTAATAAAGAAAGCAATTTTCGTTTGCAAAGCGAAACAAATATTAAATAAAATAATATCCAATGGAGTAGTAATTTGTGTTTGCAAAACCAAACAATTATAAAAAACCAATACTCAATAACGTAAGTAATTGTCGTTTGCAAAGCCAAAATCAGGGCTTGATAAGAGTTTGAAAACGTCTGAAGTGTTGGTAACTTGGTAATTAACAGGTTAAAGTGACAAAATTTGATTCCTAGAAGTACCTAGGTATACGTTATGTTATTCAAATGGTCATATCAACTTACATGATTCTGAATACTGGATTAAATGCATTTAAACCTTACATACTTTTCCTGACCATGAAGTTAATGTACTCCTGATTCAACAACTTCGTCTCTTGTAGTTAGTAGATTGTCTTCCTAACCCCTCTTGGACTCAACGTTGACAAATTCAGCTCTCTGAATTCTCCTGATCCACCACCTGGTTATGGACACCTGATTGTGTGTAAAATTCAGCCAGTTGTGATAGCAAATACTGGACGGTTCTTTGACTACTGCTGTTTGATCCAATAATTCATATCCCTTTTATTGAATTTATTCTCTCCTGGTCTATTAATCGGCCATACAAATCATCGCTCTTCCAATAGCGAGAAAGAGACACTGTATAAGAGTCAGGAGTATTTAAATTTAAATACTCATCATCGATTATCGATTTTATCGATTCAAATGGTTTTTCGATTTTATCGATTCATTTATTTTTAACTTGAACCATCTTCGAGTTAAATGATTTTTAACTTAAATCATTTTCAAACGATTTTTCCTGGCAGAACTCTACACAAAAAAAATTGTTGTTGAACATGTCCAATGACGCCATTTGAAAGGACCCCGCAAACTCCTTATGGAATTTTGGTCCCGGTGGATTTTTTTGAATTTTTGGTATGATGTAGTCCATGTAATTCTTAACCAATGTTACCATTGCGCCAACCCAAAAAAATGAGCAGTTTTGCAGCTAGGGGGCGTTGAAATCACCCCTTGCGCAGATTAGACTATGTATTTTTGAGCCCGGTAACAATATTTTCACTTGTTTCATTATTGCTAATGTTGCACAATATTGTGCTGTTTTATAAAAAATTCTTACTCTCTCCCCTTTTTCCCACAACTCCTATTACGGAACGCAAAAAAAATATTTCTCGAGTTCCTTCAAATGTATCGTCGAATGTTTCAATATGCCGAAATACGGAAAATAGCAGTTTTTTATGATTATCCCCCCACCCCCCAAATGACACAAAACGAAAAAAGTTCGGTGGATTTTTCTGAATTTTTGATATGATGCAGTTCCAGTTATTTTGAATAGAAACAAATCGGGTGGCAAACCCCAAAAATGAACAGTTTTGATGCTACGGGGCGTTGAAATCATACCTTGCTCAGAATAGACTATTCATTATTATAGGCGGATACAATATCTCTAGGTATTTTTGTTTTATTTTATGCCAAACAATTGTGTAAACTTTCATAAATTGAAAATCTAAAACCTCCCCCTTACCCACAACCCCTATTTCAAAACACGAAAAAAAATAATTCAGGCACCACCTCAAATTCAAATTGTGGATGTCTAATTTTTATTTATTTTCAAGATATTCGCCCAATTGATTGATATTCAAAAATCATGAACTACGCCCTACTAAGAAGTCAGCAAACTCCAACAATATTTTTCTGAAGGGAGGGAAAGGTGATATTAAACAACTGTACGATTTCCTCAATTTGAGCTGATTAAACATTTATTTTGATAAAGCATTTACAAGTAGTCGGGAATACATTTTTTCGTGTTTTAAATTAAGGGTAGGGGGTAAGGGGGAGGTTTTAGATTTTCATTTCATGAAAAATCACAGAATTGATCAGCATAATCTAAACTAAAATACGTAGAGCTATTATTTCCGCCTATAATAATGAATAGTCCATTCTGAGGTATGATTTCAACGCCCCCTAGCATCAAAACTATTGATTTTTGATGTCTGTCACCCAATTTATTTCTATTCAAAATAACTTGAACTGCATCATATCAAAAATTCAGAAAAATCCACCGAAATTTTTTCGTTTTGTGTCATTTGGGGGGTGGGGGGATAATCATAAAAAACTGCTATTTCCCTTATTTAGGCATATTTAAACATTCGACGATACATTTGAAGGCACTCAAGAAATATTTTTTTTTGCGTTCCGTAATAGGAGTTGGAGGAAAAGGGGAGGGGGTGAGAATTTTTTTTATAAAACAGTACAATATTGTGCAACATTAGCAACAATGAAAAAAGTGAAAATATTGTTACCGGGTTCAAAAATAAATAGTCTAATCTGCGCAAGGGGTGATTTCAACGCCCCCTAGCAGCAAAACTGTTCATTTTTTTGGGTTGGCGCAATGGTAACATTGGTTGAGAATAACATGGACTACATCATACCAAAAATTCAAAAAAATCCACCGGGAACCAAATTCCATAAGGAGTTTGCGGGGTCCTTTATGAAATTCTATTGGAAATACTTTATGAATAACAAAAATACGCATTTCCATTAATTCCACATTAAATTCTGAATAGATAGTTACCTCTTAATAAGCTGTTTAACTTGACACTAATGGGATGATTATCAAAAATAATTATTTCATCACCAGCGTAGTTCGTTCAGTGAGCCAGGAACAGAAATGGACGATGGAAAACTTTGTGTTTCCTTCTGCCCCAAATTGAATATCAAACGGAAATTCCGTATTTCTTCCTGCTCCCTAACAATGTTACCAATCATTACATTATTCAAGAAACGCCTTGCCATATTCAGAACCTCACTGAAATAGAAGCCAACATCTGACCTCTCTCTCTCTCTCCTTGTTTGGGAATTTCAATAAATGCTTCTAGTTGCTACTGAGCAACCTGTTAAAACAGAAGTACCCATTTTCAACAATCAATTAAAAAAGAAGAAGAAAATTCATTTTGACTATGTCAGTGGGTGACAGCTATGATTAACCTACATATAATAGGTATAAACAAAACAAACCAATCCATTCAGAAATAATGAAACAAATAAGAAGACTGTTTAATTTGAAATCCAAGTAGGGTGTTCAGAAGGATTCTTCGAGCTGTAAAATAAAATGTTTAACAACAGAACACTGCATGTCATGATCGGATTGAAAATCAGTTGGTGTTTTTGGTATTACATGCACACTTCCCTGCTCAAAGGTAAGAATGAACGTTTGGAGAAATGCAAACGTTATGAAAAGCATGTGTTGATTTAATTGTATGGCAACTCATATTCATTTCATTGGTTATTCTAACAAGAGGTCAAAAAACATATATTTTTTCGGCAACCATCCGGGAAGTGTTCACTTCCCGGACACTTTTTCTTTGGGAAAGTAGCACTTCCCGGACTAGTACGGGAAGTACGTACTTCCCGGACTGGGCCGGGAACTGCTCGAATTTTAATACAAATATTAATATAAATAAGAATTAGAATGTTTCTGTTGGTACCTATCTTCTGTTCGAATTTCAATATATGATACAAATAAGAACTTAAATGTTCGAAATATTCAAATTTGGAATCGTCTCTTCCGGTTAACAGATGGGTGAAAGTCGACCTCTCTTCGTCTCTTAGACTAAATGCGTCTCATTGATTTGTTATTCTACATGGTTGCCGAAAAAATATTGTACGCAACACGTCCGAAAACAGTTTTTTTGGACTCGCAGACTTCCAGGACTCGCTAACGCTCGTCCAAAAAAACAGTATTTTCCGGACTTGTTACGTAAATTACTATTTCTCTATAACAGACACTTTGACAAGTAGTCAAAAAATCTGGACTGAACTCTATAAATGAAAACATTACTCTAAGTACAGGTCGGATCTGTTTTCGCGCTGTTTTACCAATGAGAAAGCATTGCTGACATAAATATTGAGGTATGGGAATCAGTGGCTACTTTTTCTGTCTTGAAACATATGCAAAGTTATTTTCATCTCCATTGATAAAATTTTATTTTTATTTTCCTTCTTTGCACATGCGATAGTCAGAACCCTTGGAGCACAAGCTATAATTTCTCTCAGATTGCGATGGTTCGATTCATCATCTATACTATTCACCCGAAGGCGCGGTTTCGAACACTCCATAACAAAAACTCGCCGATTTTCTGTTCCGAGGATGTTGACTTGAGATGCGAAGATCCGATTCAGATAAGCGGAGAATAAATTCCGAACCGAAAATTGTAGAATCATTGACCTCCTCGATGTTCATTGTTCGAAAGTGTATTTCTTGAATTTTTCTTGCCGCAGACAATTACGTTTCGATGGCAGTGGGCTGACGCGCTTTCGACCGTATCGAAATTGGGGTTTTTGTTTGTACATACACTTGAAAATAAAGTGGATCTCGTGATTCCGGCTTTTTTCTTCGAAACGAATGCAGGAAATTCTGCATGGTAGTGTTTTTTAATGATGGCTTTCCTTTGTCAGGTTTATTTGTACAAGTAGGATACCTCAGTTCCGATTTTATACAGTGACTGACAGAAAACATGTCATGATTCGTTTTAAAATATTAATGCTGATATTTCGTACCTGAATTGTTGAACATTTGTCTGATGTCGATTATGGATAACTGTATCCAACTTCTTTGTCATCATAATATTTAACCAATCAGTATAAGAACAAAATTCACAAAGGTCAAAACTATTGTTTGAGATTGATCTATGGGATACGTAGACGTCAAAGAATCACATATGAAATAAGGTTGGTTGAATATAGAAAATAGACAGACGAACGCTGCACAGTGCTTGCCTCTACCACCAACTTATTATAATAATCAAAACACCCTCATACCTGTATAGCTAAATTAAATTTCGCTTTGATATCCACAATCTGAATATTGGATATAAAGTTACTTTAACACCACCCTCTTGCAGATTAGAATTTTTCAAACGGTCATTCTTCTATCAGATATGTTTTTAACTCCATTCATCACGCATAAAAGCAAGAACTCTATCGAATTTCGAAAACAATTATAAAAAATATCTTTGCGATCAACAGTGTATAGAATAGAATAAAACTCATTCATGTATTCCATCCTCTCTCAATTTATGCAATACTCGTAGAACGATGTTTGCGTAATCTTAACGAGTTTGAAAGATATGTTTCAAATATTTTACAGTTACATTTCTTCAACTTATTCTCTTAACTTTGATGCTGGGGTAAACTAGACAATGGGTAGTATTCATAAAAGGTAGTAAATGCTTTTATTACAGGTTTGTCTTCCTCATAATTCAACAAAAGGAATACGTCTGTTTCAAGAAATCGAAGTAAAAGCATTTGCTCAAGGTTTATGCATACGACCCAATATCATGTATTATAAACATTTGTTGTTACCTATGTAATTGTAAATGGTATATACTTTTGTGTATTCTTGTATGTATGTACTTTTTCTTACATGTCTTATCTATTGTAAATTCTGGCAAAAAGACAATAAAGAACCGAACTGCATTGGATACCCTGAATGAACTGATATAATCTTGATGTAGGTGAAGAATCAATGTTTTCTTCTGTTTCACGGAAATCATTCGTTTTCATCATTTTATAGTCAGTCAACTATCGAAATTCAGAAATCGTATGCACAAGAAAAAATGTTACGTAAAACCGCAAACTCTGTCATTGATGCCATTTTCTTCACACTTTTATTAAAAACAATGCTTTCGATAATTGTAATAGGTTTATCGATTTTCAACAATTAGACCATGATAATTAAAGCGAGTAAAAGTGAGTGGTAATAAAGTAACCAATTTAACCTAGATTTATATTATGGTAATTAGAATGTTGGCATACATGAAAAGTATTATAATACTGAAATATGAGTGAATTGGTTGGTATCATTAGCGTATCTGATTGAAATTTCAAAGACCGTGTCTCTACGTCATTTAGTTTCTGACGTTTCACAGTTTATACCTTTTATCTACAATATTTTGGACAAATAACGAAGATTGAAATAATTCTTGTTTGAAGTGATCATAAATTATATACAGTTTCCTATTATTTGGCTAGTCTGCAACGTGGTTTTTAATTAATGTTTTAAGACTTCACGGGCGCAATATTGATAATTTATCGTGTAATAACTTGCAAAAAACATTAAGTGTTCGAATTTCTTGCTTGGTGAGTTGCGCCCATGATTTTTTATAGTCCATTATGACGCTTTAAATAATGTGAAAAACCATTAAATCTCGACCAGGTGTTACAACATTTTTTCAGCAGTTGACCGTGATCTCTTTGTAGAAATTATAATGTGGGGAGTGTAAAACTACTATACATTTTTTCCTTAACATAAACTTGGTATTGCTATTGACCTTCTACATAAAAGGAAAATGACATAACAAAAGTCAAAATGTGTATTTATCATTTAAACTCGACTTCCAACATTCTACAAGAACGATTTATGTCCATATAATATTTGCATTTGGATGGGAAATATAAAAAAACTGCCAAGTGCAGCAAGCTTCAAGTAAAAACTGAGTAGGCTTTCACAAAGTATGAAGCAGTCATACCTCGAACTATACCGAGGACTATACCATCAGCTTTCTTTACTAAAATTTTAATTAATTCTTTGTTGGGATGTTCCAATATATACGGAGTCTTAAAGAGAAACATTCTCAATTGAAAATTGAATCGATACATGACTCCTCTGGAAATGGAAAACCCTACGATAAAATTAAAGTTACTTTTTTGTAATGTCTAACAGAATTTTGCCGGGGAAGTAGTTGTTTTCTGTTAGATATTACAAAAAAGTAACTCCAATTTTATCGTAGGGTTTTCAGAGGAGTCATGTATTGAATCAATTTTCAATTGAGAATGTTTCTCTTCAAAACATGAATCCCCTCCAAGAGAGGTTATCTTGTACGATGGAAAACAGTGACTAAATTCCAACTTTTAGTCGCAGATGATTGCACAACTGACTTTATGAACATCCTGTTCATATTTTCAATGAAATCAATATACTGAGTCGTTCGACATTACCTCTTTTTGAAAGAAGGGGCGATCTCCCGTATCAATGTGATATACACCTATATATTCGATATAATGAAACTATGGTTCAAATGATTTTCACATAAAGAGGGTTTACAAAACCACGACAATTGTTTCAAGTGGTGAAGATATACTAAATTACATATTTGCTATGTTACCTTAAATACTTATCCAAAATTAATTAGGGTTCGGTTGTATACCTAACTCCCAGTTAATTCCCGATAGGTACTTTTACATTTCTATTATTTAAATCTAACCTTTCCAGGAAAACAAATTGATTAGTGGTGACGAATTTAATTCGAGTTGGTCATTGAGCAAGTACTGAGAATTTTTCCATTTATTAATCTCCATACTTTCTAAAAGATTTAGCTTCTTACCTTTGTTTTCGACATGAAGGATTTTAAAATCATGGTCGAAAGTATGGTGTTCAATTAATAAATGGTTAGCATACGTGGAATTTGTTGTCCCATTTACAAAACTACTTCTGTGCTCGGCTAGGGGTTGTTTGAAGGTTCTACCTATATATACCTATATATAATATTTTATCTGTAAGACCTAAATGGTCCTCAGGAGGCCAATGGAGAGGCAATAACCTAGGCTACTACAACACTATGGAGGTCATAAATATCGTCACACTTGAGATGCCGTCGGACAAAATGACTCCAACCTACTGCTTCGATGGAACATACACCACCACCATACGAAATGAGGAAGTCACATCAAAGGCCTTACCAATGTTGTCAAGAGGGCAAATCTGGTAAAAGAATGGCTCTAAGGCAAGCAATGGGGTAGGGGCTAGAATATACGGGGAGAAAACGAAGCAAGACATTAGTCTGAGCCTCGGTACTCAAACCTCTATATTCCAAGTCGACGTAATAGCTTTTCCCGTTTGCACGAGAGATATTCTACCCTAAAAACCAACCCATAGTCATTCTCTCGTACAGTCAGGCGGCAATAATTGCCATGCAATCATGCATGATTTCTTCCAAACTGGTTTGGGAGACTCACAAACACCTAGCGACCTAAGAGCACAGAACAGGTCGAAACTTGTCTGGGTACCAAGTCACAGGGGCATCCAGAGGAATGAGAGCGCAGCGGGGGCAGCGGAATGATAGCAAGAGCGGGGGCAACATCAACTCTCATCGGGCCGGAACAAGCAATACTCACAGAAAGATGATGAGGTCAACAGACCGGCTCTAGAGACACCTCATCGCACTGAGTCGGAACTCTCTTAGGAAGGTGATAGGACTCCTACGTCTCAGGGCACTGACACCTGAGAAAATACCTACACCAGGCTTCACAGTCCTCTCAGCAGAAATTCTGGGGTGAAAAAGGGCACTTTTTTCGAATAGGGCATTTTTAGGGCACTTTCTTCCATACTATGGTCGGAAAAACCGTCTAAAATGTAACTTACTGAAAGTAAAGAGTCAAAATAACCATGAAGGCTCTTTAATCATAGGTTATAACTGTATTATATAGAAATACATATGGAATATGTAAATGAAAACAAGGTTTTATTGCCCAAAGAAATGATTCTTTGGGCAACTTTGATTTTACATAATAGCCATTTATGTACCAAGTGCTTTATATAGATCCTAACGCCCGGAGGGTAACATTCACCAGAGGGCCTTTGGTCCGAGGGATGAATGTTGCGTTAGGATCTAGTAACGCTCGTGGTGCATACAAGATTTTATTTTTCACGAAAAAATTATCTTAAACGACGTTGTTTACTTCATAAATTTCTTCTCATAGTATTTACTGCGTTCTGGTCGGCAACTGAGCACAAGCGAGCATCTATGCAATTGCCATGGAAACATTGAAGAGGTTGCTAAGGGTTGTTTATTTAATAAAATGACGATGCATTTTTGTAAGAATTGACAAGCTTGTTAGTGGAGGAAACTAAAAACGGTTGTGTTCAAAATAATTATGGAGATCCCACAGAATGTGACGCTCAAAGCTGAAAAAGCGTTAGGGAATTTACTGCATGTGAAATCCAAATACTTATACGAGAAGGAGTATGACCATTTTTTGAAATGGTAAGATGAAAACAGAGTGAATACCGTAAATGAAACTGTCTTAATGGCGTACTTACAGAAACTGGCAGTTTATCTCATGAAAAATATTAATATTTTTTTATATTTTACATCATTTCAGTCTGAAAAATATAGTGCAAATAGTCTATGGACCAAATACTCTGAAATCAACATTGATTGTTAAAGAAAACATTAATATATCAGCATTCAGTCAACTGATGGCCTTTCTGAAAGTTAAATCAAAAGGATACATTCTTAAAAAATCAAAGGTGTTGGAAGGTGGACAAGTATTACTTTACATAAAAAAAGCTCCAGATGATACTTTTCTGCTACATAAAGTAATTGTTCTGGTAATGGGCGTATTTGGATGGCTAAGACGTGATGAAATGGTCAAGATGACAATTGATGACATTGAAGACAGAGGAGCCGTTTTACTGATCAAGGTACCAGAAACCAAGACCTGCACCTCTAAAAGTTTCACCATAGTTGAAGAAAGCGAAATAGGAGCCTTGAACTAAAAAGTACATTGCACAACGACCAAAAAGATGTAAAAAACGTAGGTTTTTTTCAACCTACAGAAATAATAAATGCATTGAGTTACCTGAAGGTAAAAATACTATAGGAAGTGTTCCTTCTATCATAGCGAAATACCTTAATTTGGAAAACCCGAAATGTTACACCGGATATTGTCTAGGCCGAACGTGGTCAACGCTTCTTGTTCGAAGTGGTGCTTCCTTTGAAACACTAAAATTACATGGAAAATGAAAGAGTAGTACGGTAGCGGAGAGCTATATTGAAGAAAGTATTTCCTCGAAGAACAAAATTGCTACAATGATAGCCCATTCCGTTTCCGAAAAAGAAAATGTTCCTAACGAAACCGAACCGAATGCACGTTGATGAGTTCATCATCGGTCAACTCACAGAACATCAAACTTGGTACTAATTTTTCAGGAACATTTGAAAATTGTAATTTCTATTTGAGAGAAAATAATTAGTCCCTTTTTTATATACAGTTATAAATAAAACTTTTCTGAGTAATTAATTTATTGAACTACAGAAAAAAACATTTAGCGGGCGATATGATTCATAATTCCCTCCATAACGCCCCGGGCGTTATGGGTCTGTTAATAGCCACCGTTGCCAAGGTATTATAAAGCAGTTATGGACAAGTGAAAAATAAATTATAAAATAAAACTGATATCCCAATGGAATGTCGCGTTTTTTGGACAGAGTCGACTTTGGTTAGTTAGAACAAAAGTAGTTCAACAAGAAAGAATCTCATTTTATTTGGACAAAAATATTTTCAGATAACCGAATCAAGTTTTCTTTTTTGACATTTTTTCAATAAGTTCAGATTTTGTTTTTTCTATTTTTGTTCCGAGCTTTTCAACTTCTGCCCTTTTATCTTTTTCGCTTTGTGTTAATCTTTCCAACCCCTTGAACATTTCACTGGCAATAGTTGATTTCCCTTATATGCACAGCGTCTTTTGGTAGTTTATCAACCTCACAATGGGTCGTATGCCTAAACCTTGATCAAATGCTTTTACTTCGATATCTTGAAACAGATATATTTATTTTGTTGAGTTATGAGGGAGACAAACCTGTAGTAAAAGCATTTGCTACCTTTTATGAATACTATCCATTGCGTCAAGTTACAGGATTTAGTTATATTTGTACTCTCTTCTATTGAGATCTTCAAAGTTTTCTCTAAGCTAGAAATGTATTTTTCTGTATCTGCAACTTCCTTAGACATTATATTATGTTCATCCTTTAAATCTTTCTTTTCTCTTTCATCATTTAATTTTTTTTGTTCAGCCTGCCTCAATTCCTATTATTCATAGCGTTCTATCAAAGCAACCAGTTAACTGTTTGTCAAAGTGGCTTAGCTGAGCATTGAAACACCGGCCCTTAGGTTGTACAAAACAAGTTCAGCAACAGTTCAAGTAAGCTCGCTTCAGTTGCTAGGGATTAGCCAATGAGATTTCTAGTTCCTTTTAGCAACTGAACTTAGTTCAGTTGAACTGTAGGTGAGCTTGTTTTGTACAACCCGCCCTTAGAGTCTTAGGAGGGGTTGTACAATACAAGTTAACCAGTTCAACTAAACTGAGTTCAGTTGTTAAGGAACCAGAAATTTTTTTGGCTGCATAGCAACTGAAGCGAGTTTACTTGAACTGTGGGTGAACTTATTTTGTACAACCCGCCCTTAGACATAGCATGGACATAGGACCTAAGTTAATGTGTTCTATGTTTTATAAAAGGGCTGCTACGCATTTTGACGAGAAGAGTCGGGAAGAGTTCCGGGTGTTACTTTAGTAACAAAAAGTTACTTTTTACTACGTTTTGTTACTTATTTTATTCCGTTACAACATGTACCGAACACTATCATCCATTCATTAAAATTTTGACAGCTGACTACTTAACCTCAACAGACAACAAACAGAACAGTAAAATTAGGTGTTTCTGGCTTCTGTTCTGTGATGGCAATACGACTAATACAAAACGTGCACCTACCATGAAATAAACCATTCGGGACGCAGCTTTGGCTTTTCTACACTGAAAAGTTACTTTTCTCATGAGAAGAGAGTCTCGGAGAGTTGGGAACAAGGAAGTTATTAAAAGTTTGAAGTTGCATTTGACCGATTGGAGTTTTTCAGCAATCATCTACTTCGAGACATTCACTCAATGAAGTAGGGTACTTTTAGGGTACTATAAAAGATTTTAGGGTACTTATAAGGTACCTTACAGAAAATAGGACCCTATATGGCACTTTAGAGCACTGCCTGTGAAGCCTGCTACACATGCTGGGTATACACCAAGACTCCACACTATGCAGGTTCTGTGATGGGGAAGAAGAAAGAGCCTCCAACATAGTGTTTGAATGTGAAGCCCTGGCTAGCAAGAGGATGGGTATCTTCGGACACTGCAGTGCTGAAGATATCATCCCACATGGAAAAGAGGTGAAATTAAATCCGCTGGAGAGTTTGGAAATAGAGAAGAATTCTAAGAACTTAATCAACAATCAAACAGAACTTAATAATTCTCCTCTTCTTAATTTGTTATCCGGTGAGAGACAGGTATAAAACTGCCCACTAATTAATTAACGAATATGGAATATAAAAGAATGACATCTAAATTGTGACTCAGTATACTTCTGCAGAAACCATTGATTGGCGAAATATATGACGCGGTTTTGTGAATCATAAGTTTGTGAAAATTAACATTAAAGTTTTATTGTAAACGGTAACATGGATTTTCATCAAGTATCTGCTACATCGATTCAAAATTTAAACTATTTATATTGAATATCTATCAATATTGAGGTGAATTGAAAAAATTGAATCAGAATCAAACATTCCGAACATTCAACCTCAACATTTTGGCAATTCAAAGGGACCCCTCACAAAAGCATAGGAAATTGGCCCACAGTTGGATTTGCCTGAAATTCACATATGTTATTGGTATTGAGTTTCTGATCAAATGTTTTCATGGGCCCAATCCTGTAAGACCAATGATTTAGCTCTCGGGGCCGTATTTAGTATAGGTGCCAAATAAAAAAATACACTTTCTTTTCAAGCCCATAATTTTTTTATTTCCTATTAGAATTCAATTAAATAAGGAATATTGTAAAATCTCAGCATTTGTTTTTTAGCACAAGCCTGTGAAACATATTTTGTCATACAGGACCGTATTTAGTAAAACTGTATTTGCCAAGTGATCCACAAAAACTATGAATCAAATTGATTTTGTTATAACTTTCTTATTTCTTGATTTATGTCAGTGGTTGATAGCTCGTTCGATAGATGAATGTAGCTTTCTTTGTGTACATAACAAAAGTGGTTGCCATCTCAATATCCAAGATGGCCGGTCTAACCTGAAAAAATAAGAACTACAACGTTTTGATTGTTGAAAATCGGTCATTTACTCTTTGAATTATCTAACTTTATAATATAAATATAACTTTACTATCTGATCTTAGAGTCATAATTTCATAAGGTTTAATAACGATAAAAATATAAATTAACGAACCTGGATTTATTAGACTAAAGAGTGTATTCTCGATTCAGAAGGAGAGAAGAATATCAAGTGTTTATTCAATACACCATGCATGAAAACCAGCCTGACGTGAATAATATGATATGTATTGATAATAGCAGTTGCAAATCAGGGCAAGGACACCATCAGTAACATGTGCTTATATTTGTAGCATATTGTGGTATTTGGGATTTGCCTACCACGGCCTACCATAATCAAAATAAGAATTATCCATCGACTTCTGTGTTACAGCATATTAAAGATGCCACAAATCGTACAGTGCAAGATGCAATACTCCAGCAGCTCCAGCAGCTCCAGCAAGTGTTCGAGTATTATTTTGATAATGAGTGCTTCACTTTTTTGTTATCTTCCACCACCCTGGAACTTTATTAGTTATGAATTAGATATAGTTTTGATTAGATAGCAGAGTTATTTTTATATTATTAAGCTTCAGATTAATTAACTCACAATCTAAACTATCAGTGAGTTATCTGGAGTTTAACTGGAACCGGTGGAACTGGCCTTAAGAAGCTACAAGATAAGTCCTACATAAATTTTATAGGTTAGGCCGATCATCTTGGAAATTAAGATGGCGACCCTTTTTGTCATGTACACAAAGAAAGCTACATTCATCTATCAAACGAGCTATCAACCACTGACATAGATCAAGAAATAAGAAAGTTATAACAAAATCAATTTTATCCATTTTTTTGTGGATCACTTGGCAAATACAGTTTTATTGAATACGGTCCTGTAGGACAAAACATGTTTCACAGAGGACTTGTGCTGAAAAATAATTGATGAGATTTTGTAATATTTCTTATTTAATTAAATCCTAATAGGAAATAAAAAATTATGGACTTGAGAAAAAAGTGTCATTGTTTATTTGGCATCCGTACTAAATACGACCCTGAGAGCTAAATCATTGGTCTTAGAGGATTGGGCCCATGAAAACATTTGATCAGAAACTCAATACCAATATCATATGTAAATTTCAGGCAAATCCCACTGTGGGCCAATTTCCTATGCTATTGTGCGAAGTCCTTTAAAGTTCAAATCTAAAAGTAGTTAAATACCATTCTAATCTCAAACAAATGAAAATATTATAATAAATAGATATTATTTATCAAATTTTCTGAGTACGAAGTAAATTCGGATTTCAAAGGTATTGTTCACTTTTCACCTTACAGCGTATTCAACAGAGAAACAAAGGACAATGTTCGTGTTGCTATTTCTTTAAAAAAGCAGCGACAAGTGGGAACGAAGTGGATTGGAGAGGTTTCATTCCTCTGGTGGAGACGGTCAGTCGATGGTCATTATTGGTATACCGGTTTCAAATAGAAGATTGAATCATTAAAACAATAAATGGAATTCTATAGAGGTTATAAATGTATGAGGAATTCGAAAAGCATGCGATACAAACAAGTGCAATAACATGCGAATCTCGAAGAAAAAATTAAGAAAGTAATCACGCTCCTAATTAATGGGATGCTCAATATTTATGTTTTTTTACTGGATAAAGTCAGCTGCTGCAGCTGCAAAAAAGCCTATATCGTTCGATAATTTCACTTGCCGAATTAAACCCACCTTTCCTGCAATATTAGGACCAATAAGGGACGTATGCCTCGATAACACGCAGCTCCTTCCTTTCGAGCCGTTAATACCACTTTGGCATGGCAACCACATATCCAAACAACAACGGATATTATATCATATTGCTACTAATATGAATGTCAGTGTGACAGGCTTCATGTCTGTCAAGCATTATCTATAACTATTGAAGAATTCACGACAATAGAACTTTTTTTACTTTGTTGGTTCGTGAAATTATCTCAATTAATACTACTCGTGCTCACAATACTATCGATAATTCTGTGAGAAATTTTGGACTCGATCAAATTGCTCTGAGGTAACACCACTCGTCCTGAAGGATTCTTGGTGTTACCAAGCAATTTGATCTCGTTGTTTTCTGACAGAATTAATATCAGTAGTATTGCGAGCACTCGTAGTATTGTCATCGATTATTTCATTCATGATGAAATATACCAATCAGACACCACCATTTTTCGAATATATTTTGTTTGAATAAGTGATTATTTCACAAGAGCTGTTACTCGTGTCGTTTTTCAGGGATTCTTACAATTCTTGGAAACAGTTTATTAAAAAACAATTATTTCTTAAACGTTTGAATGACCTAATATTGATTTTCATCAGTGATAACTCCATATTCGATAGGATTTCTAGACAAATATTTTGATATAAGGCAACGAAAATACGTCAGAATTTGAAATGTTTACTTGCAAAATTCGCAGCAAAGGCCTCTTCAATGCATCGTTGGGATGCGTAACCAAAGTAATATATAAACAAACATCATCAATGAAGCGTTTGATTGTGAAACATCTCGTATTTAAAGCTCAAGCAAAAATTAATTCACGTTTCAGTAATATTTCGTGTGAAAATATCGATTTGGCAATTCATAATAGTACACCAGTCAACACTATGAATCCCATGCATCTGTATGGCTACAGTTTTCCGACTTTTGTAAGACAAAAGGTTACTCTTTCAATGAAGAAACCAGAATTGATGAATTGGCTGTAATATTGAAAGACTGGGGGTTTAATATGCGGAAGAAAGATGAAACGGAATATAAAGAAGGTGTGGTTAAGACAATGTGGAATATCGTAGCAAGAAAACTGCAAGAAATGTACCACGTTCAATATAATGTAAGTTTCGATCCATTTAAAGATATAGTTTTCAAAACTGCCAGGGATGAATACGAAACGTAGAATTCTTCAACAAAACCCAATTAAAAGAAAGGAACCCCAATTAAGTGAAGAAGAACATCTGAAAATAGTTGAGTTATGGGACGAGAATACTCCCGAGGGATTGCAAAAAAACTCTACCATATAATAGCCGTTGAATTAGCGTGGAGAGGTGGCGAAGCGACTTTCTGTCTAAAAAGTTACTTTAAAGACGAAGTTGACCATAAAGGAAATTGTACAGGTAAAATGTTGATAAGCATTTCTGACTAAAAGTATAATTTTTTGTAGGTAGAATAAAGTACAACCCCATATTCACTTAAACTGCACAAGGATGCGATAATAAGCTTACAGACAGCAAATGGTTGGTTCAGAATACGACAGAAACAAAAATGTGCCCTGTAAGATTATTTAAAAAGTTTCTCAGCAGAAGAGACAATAATATTAAATCGAATAGGTTATTCTTAACCCCGAATCCTTTTTGGAAAAGACCCGAATCTGCTACCTGGTACAAAAATAGCCCGATAGGAATAAATCAAATATCGAAATGGACCCGAGAAGCAGCACAGTTGGAGTCAAGAGAGCAAAAATAACTAACCATTCCAACCGATCAACAGCAGTTAGTAAGCTAGCTAAAAGGGGAGTTCAAGAACAGCAACTAATCAAAATAACAGGACATAAAAAACGCAGAATCTATTAAACCATATCTTCAAAGGGATCCCACTCATCATTTGGATATAATTAACAAAATGAGAAACATGTATGATATTGAAACAACCGGTCTATCAACAACTGCCAACAATCTGCCAGTCTCTGTTCCATCAGCTTCATCTGCCCAATCGTCTTCAATAAATACCAATGTCTCATCTAATATAAATAGCTATAAAAAACAAACATTTGTGACCTACACAAATTGCAATTTTTATTACAACTGTACGGATACAAAATAAAATTAATAATTTTCTCAATGTACTTTATACTTATAATAAAGAAATTATTAGAAAATGTCGGTGTTCATTGTCAATAAAATTATTTGTTGTTGGTTTTAATCTACCTCATTCAAGAATAGTTTATTGTGTATCTAGTAGTAAAAGCAATACATTCCCGGACGACAATGTAAATTGTTGGCCGAGGCGTTAAGCCGAGGTTTTTTAATTGTTATTGTTCGTTTCTCGTGGGCTCTCGTGGGTACTCGGCTATCGTCGGTTTTTTGAATTCAGACTACGATTGGTTCACGTTCTGAAGAAGGGCGAATGTTTTGCAAAAATAGTAGTTTTTTGCTAAATAGTGATGAAAACGAGTAAATAAGAGTGTGTATGGTGTTTTAATTGGAAGGAAAAAATGTTGTGTTTTTTAAATAACAAAAATTCGATCTGTCAAATTTCTTTAGATTTTTTGTAGAGGAGACCGAAATACGTAAGCTCCAAGTTTTTTTCTTGAAGTTTACAATTTTGATTATCACAAACTTTCTATATGCATAATAATAATAATGAATGGTCTCCATTCATCATAATTACACAATTTTACGATGACATTAAAAAAAAACTGGTAATAATTTATTTCGATAAAAAGCCGAAATTCAAGTCAGTTTTTTAAATAGGATAATTAAATTAAATAAACTCCAAAATAAGAAAATTCATTGAACCTATAAAAGCGTTTGCCTTCCTTTGCCTGACTTGTGACATTATTTTTCATGTTTTAAAGAGGAAATTCATTTTTAATCGTTTTCAAAAATTCATTATCGTGTAGGATCTAGTTTCCTCAGGTTGCCGATTATATTCAGTGCATGCCTTGTATGAAATTGACCTCTTAAATTATATTGTTTTATGTTTTGGTATACCTATCATGTTGGAAATATTCATCAATGTAACAAAATGCAATCGCGTACTCCTGGATCATCCTGTATCTCTTCTATTTTGGTTATACCAAGGTAAGGAAATAACAAAAAATCCGATCAAAACTCACCTGCCGGCACAACTGAAAATTCGGTTCCGACCCACACGTTTTCGGTTCACCTACACCAACAAAACAATAGAAACGGACACACGAATCACGGGAGGACAACTAACAATCACGATACGCAGCACTCTTAATTGTTACTGATAAATAGTCCGCCTTCGCAAGCGGACAGCGAGGACGACGGGCGAGCGAGCGAACGAGCGAACGAAGTGCAGCAAAAGTTCAAGCGAGTCGCGACTGCGGTTAGGAAAGTTGATATCGTAATAATCTGGAGCAGTTGATTATACGCTCAAGTTGGTGCATGCTAAATGACAGTCGATATTTTGCAATACCTCGATGCTTTTTCGAGTTTTAAAGGTCTGGCACGGAGTCATGAGCGGGGTACGACGTGGGTTTGAAGGTTCTTAGAAATAATATAATAGCTCGAATGAATGAATCGTTATTAAATGTTTTTGGTTTATGTGAGAAATGATATACACTGCGCATATGAATTAAGTTTCCCTGTAGAAATTTTTGCCCCCTTGATTGATTTATTTCATAAGACACGGGTCTATGCCTGTCTCTTTCTTTTCATTATTAATCAAAATTAATTGTTTTTTTCACTTCTCTTCAATTTTATTTCTAGTTATATGTCGAGACAACTTTAACAAATGAATAAAAAAATTAGTGTGGTTCGCGAGGTGAATAGTCATCGTGCTGAATAGTTGACGTGGTGGATTGTCGCTGTGGTGGATTGTCGCTGTGGTAAACTGTCGCTCTGGTGAAATGTCCGTGGTAAAATGTCGCTTGGTGAAATTGTCGCGTGGTAAAATGTCGTGTGGTAAAGTGTCTGGTTACCGTCTCTTTGTAGTCTTTTTTTTAATGTCTCTTTGTTGTTTATTTCTAAGTCTCACCTTCTGTAGAGAATTTGGTTAGATAAAAAAAAACTCTAAGAGCTTTATTGCAAAAGTCAACAAATCCGATTTTCATGGTTTTCGAGTTTAGCATGGATTCGTGTACTTTTGACTGGTCACTTTGGTGTACCATGAGCATTTCTTGTCAAGTTTATAATTTACTATGTAAAAGGTTCTGAAATTCTTGTTTTACTGCAAAACTGATCAAATCCGCAATGGCAAATAATGGGATTTTTGCGAGGCAAAACTGATCAAATCCCGTTCAGTATAATGACTCAAATCATTCGTAATGTAACAAATCCAGTAAGTCTTCTCAAGCTGATGAAACCAATTAATTTTGAAGACTAACATCTATGCACTGGTAACAAAACTATCAGTAAGAGGCAGGTTGAATAGCAAAATTATTGGTGAACAATTTTATTATGCGATTTCCAGAAGTACCAGAAGAGGGGTTCAATACCGATGAAGGCGACAATTTTGTTGTTATTGGAGTTATCGTTATCTGTGTGTAGATCACATCAGCTGTTTAGAAAAACTGATATTTCATTTTCACCGTGAAAGTAAGTTATTTTCATAATATCCTTTGATTTTTCAGTGGAGGAGTGGAATAAAGGATCTCGAAAGAAGGCAATAAAATCAGTAAGAGGGAAATTAACCGGCGTAAAAAGTAGGGTAGAAGAAGATCCTGCTATTTATATATAATATTTAATTATTTAAAGAAATACGTTACGTTTATTATTATTCTTTATTAACAAAAGTTAACAAATCCCATCCCTACTTGATCAAACCTGTACAAATCCACAAGCTCAAAGCAAAACTTAAAACATTACAAACTGCTGATTGTTAGTTAGACAAACTGCTGGATCAAAGAATTTGAAAATGAACGTTAAATTGTTGATTTTATCAATAAATTTTCCATATCTCACAGAAATGGAACTTCCAGCTTTAATGGGTCTGATAGATTATACTGCTTACTGAAAAATGTATGCTAGTGGATTTGTAGACTTTTGCGATAACGCTCCTCAATTTCAGTAATGTGCACTTGTTTATATTTTTGGGCCATTGTTCGCAGGATATTAATTTTCAAAGGTAGAAAATGGTAAATATAAAAGAAGAAATGCTTGATGATAACCGATTCCTCACTACTGAATTACTTGTACTGAGAAAAAGATACTGATTCTTATCGACTCTGGAACAAGCAAAAGAAAAAAAAATCACGTGCTTCACGTGATAATAATTAGTTGAAAAAAAGATGAAACAAATATAGTGCTGTTTTGAGATGGACATGAATAACTTATATAGGAAGTTTGGAATGTTTCAGTTAAATAATAACTAGTTATAGGAACGCTCTATACAAGGAGACCCACGAACCAGGCCGACTCAGCGCAGCCTCTGCAGATTAGGACACTTCCTCCCGCGTCTATAAAGGAAGATTCAAGTTATAATTTGTAAGCTTTTATCAGTCTTCCTGCTATGAACAATAGTTCCTATTCAAAATGAATTGCATTACAAAGGAACTAAAAAACGTACGAAATCTTCAATATCCAAACACGCCTTGTTTTAAAGGTTGTTGGTAGGCAACAAAGCAAAGTTCTCGAGAAAAATCGCAAGCAACCCTGTCGGAAGGTACTGATAAATAAAATAAAAAGGGTTATTCTAGTTTGCGCCATCTAGAATTATGCAACAGGAGCTAATACATATTTTTTTAATCCTGAAAAACATGGTGTCTTTTAATTGCTGGAAGGTACCAACTAGAATGGTTTATTGGTAGATTACACTCAAGAAAATTTGCAAAGGTAAGCTTATCGGGCTCATTCTCGAAACAAAAAGAAAAATGGTGCTACTTACGTAGTTTTATCTCCTGAACACAAATCCGAAAGAATTTTGTTGGGGTCTCTTATACTATTCTTGTTTTGACCTTTTGAATCTTGAAAATCGACCATTTTCAAACTTGATTTTCTTAGCGAAAAATCGCCTCCTTCTTTTTGTTGACACTTTTTTAAAACTCTAATAATCAACTCATATTTCACAATTAATAACATTAAAACCAAACGTTTTACGCAAAAATTCAACCTTCTTATAAAGTATCCCTAATCCTTCCAACACCTCTAGAATGAACGCCAATGAAGAGTGAGTTTAAGTATAGTGTAATATAAGAAGGTTAAATTTTCTGTAAAATGTTTGGTTTTGCTGCTTGTAATTGTGAAAAAAGAGGTAGTTACGGAATGAAAAAAGTGTCGACAAAAAGAAGGAGGCATTTTCTGCGATTTTTTATTGAAAAAATCGTGTTTGAAAATGGTCGATTTTCAAGATTCAAAAGGTCATAACTAGAATAAATATTCTTTAGGTTTCGTATTCAGGAGATAAAACTACGTAAGTAACACCACTTTTCTTTTTGTTTCGAGAATGAGCCCGATAAGTTTACCTTTACCTTGCAGAGTCCAAGCTCCGGAAGATGACGTATTCTACGCAAGTAGTGGTGAAGATGAACCGTACATCGACTTAGCATTTTGGTTTTCATTTTATGTTATTCATTCATTTCTATTTCTTGCTAGATAGATTTTCATTGGTTGTTTAATGTTTGCTTAAATTTTTTTTGGCTTCTATTTTTATTGGATCTTCAAAATTAAATAAATATTCAATATCTCATTTACATTAAATTTTTGCACAAGGAACTCAACACTCCCGAAGTTGTTTTGAATAATTATATTACGCGAAAGGAACTATATATTCCCAAAGCTGTTTTTAATGATTATATTACGTAGTTTTCAGTCCTCATTACCTACACAGTAATAAAAATTGTGTTGAAAAAACTTCAGAGTAACTTGTGGGGGAGTTGACGGCGTTTTTTGACATATTATGTGATGGTGCTTACTTCAAAAACACAATATTGAGGTTATGGCAAGAGGAATTGCGATAATATTTTGACTTATTGGTACGTATGAATCCACACATTTCAAAAATGAAAATACTCGGGAAAGTGTCTTCTTGATTCTCTTATAGTTTACTAATAATAGTTTACTAACTGTTCAGTGGTCAAAACCGATTTGAGATTTTGTATCAAATACGAAACATAACTCAATTTTGATATTAGTTTATTGCAATGACTCTTCCAGTTCAGACAGTTTAGTCCAAAATTTTACATTCATCGGTTAGAAAAGGGGTATTTTTATTCTAATTGATTTTGATTTGAACGTTGGCACAGCTTTGTCGTCTGTAGTGAAACCTTACAGAAAAAGTATTATGAGAGTTGAAATAAAGCCAAATGATTTAATTCATGTTACATCTTCCTTTACAAATTCGTTGTCTTTGTCTGAGATTAGAAGTTATGTGTCACCTGAAAACATGACACATGTATTATTAGCAACCGTAGTCTTAACCCGCAGTCTCAACGTCATTGCAATATAATACAAATAACATCGGTCCCAACACTGATCCTTGAGGTACTCCGATAGTCCAAGCTTCTAAAAATTGGTCAAGTTTTCTTGGGTGTAGAGTACTAGATATCCAAACACAATAGTAACCAATAATAATTGATGCCGCGTCATCGAGTAAAACGCAACGTTCATGAGCTGATTTATGTCGTCTCACTCCTATGAACGAAGCCTACTTACTCCGTGATCCTAATTGATAGTTTTGATGCATACTTTCACTGGCTCGGTTGAAATTTTGAAATTGGTACGCCTAACTTTGGATGCATTATAAAACAATACACAATGATATAAGAACGATTTTTATAAATGTTGTTATTGTTATACTATAATAATTATGTAACACGCAACGGTAACTCGAACGAAGTCGTTGGCGTCGTCGAAATGAAAATCGCGTTACAATTTGCATTGACAATGAGAAAAAAGATGAAATTCTATTACAAGATTCGGTTCCCAGAACGAAATTATGGTAATCGTTCGTGATAATATGAGCATCTGTTATCTAAGATTGGAGGTGGATAACTTAGTTATTCAACAAACTGAATTAATATATTTTTTTTAGGTAGGACATTGTTACCACTAAACTTTCTATATTCTCAATAAGCAATTCTGAAAAATTCATCTAGGGTCTGAATTTCATGACTTTATTAGAAAATTTCATGACGTCATACAAGTACCAGGCAGCCGGCTTATGGTGAAATGGGCTTCGGTGAAATTTCATGAATTGTTAGTATAATGTAGTTGACGACTTTCTGAACAATAGTGTCCATGGGCCCAACTCAATCATATGACTAGTTTCAGAGATACAGGGTGTTGAAGTTGTAAAATAGCCATTTTTTAAAAGCATGTATTTCTTATTTTCTTCAATGTATCAAGAATTTTTTCCTGTAATAGCGTTCCAATGGCACTAAATATCAGTTCCCCGTGAGAAAAAATTTCATTTGCTGCAGGGGTACTCAAAAATTTAAAAAACGGAGCGTTGACTTGAAATAAGTATAATTCAACTTTCAGGAATTTAAATATTTGGCTTGATTTGCTTCTGGTTGGTTTATAATAATAAGGTATTCGAACATTTTTTACAGGGCGAGTCAGAAAGTTGATCGCCCCTGTATCCTATATTCAATAAAATTTTATATACTTTGTTAGTAGGTGACAATAACTCATTTTGAAACATGTATAATTTATATACGATATACAGAGCTATTCAAAAGATATGTTTGGAAGATAATCCGAGAATTGAGTTTTTTTTGGAAATCTCCCTGTAGTTAAATATTTCCCAGGTGAATTTCTATGATACTTTCATATTACCTTCACTTTGAGTTTTTTGGTCGGATGTAGAAGTTTTGTCAACTTACTATGATCAGTTTTTTATCCCGACAATATGATGGCCTATCATTAGTTCCTTCAAAAACGGGTGTGCCGTAAAAACCACGTCAAACTGAAGGAGAATGTAGATAAAAGGGTGCCCTACTTGCTATGAAAAAATCCCCCGTATAGAAGTCTCACCGTTTTCGAGACATTTCATTTTTATAAAAATTATGAATTTTTGACTCTATCAGTAGTTTTTTTGTGCTGTTGTACAATTTTGCACTTTTCTAATTCATTTACTCGGTAAAATATTGTTAAATAATTATTCTACCTTCTACATTACGAAAATACTCAGAACATTTGAGAAATGTTTTTAATAGAAGTTTTGGGAGTAGATTTTTTTTTCAAGAAGTTTATCCCATCGTACTGAAAACAAAATGTACTAGGCTACATCAATAAATTGCCTTTTTTATGGTGATTTCGAAATTTTATAACACAAGACATTTGTAATAGCGAAAAAAAAGGTAATGGACATTTAAAGTTAATATTCAAATTCTTGAAAAATATAATTTCGATACACCATGCTGCTAATATAAAGAAATATTATCAGATCGCTGGAGCTCTAATAAATAAATTCCATCCCCCAATAGCCATGCCTCTTACATTACAAACATCGCAGGAAATATTAGATCAATTAGAAGAAGTTAATATTCTGCAAACAAGAGTTCAAGCTGAAAACCTACATTTAAGCAATGGTCATTGGACTTTATTAAACCACTTGCATTCAGCTGAATTTCCTCGTTTGGATTTACAATATTTGAAACAGCTGACAGGAATTTATCATGTTAACTTGGCAAAAAGTTATATTCACGACAAACTTCAAAGAGAAGAAACAAAATATATTCTTCAATTCGATGTTGGAGGAGTCCAACATTTTACGAATGCGAGTTTACTCCCGGTTTCGTAATTCATGTAAATATATGTTGTGGATAGCTTTCACTGTTGAAGATGATATCGAAAATCAACATTTGGAACTTCATTATTATTGTACTTGTAAGTCGGGAGCTAAAACTTTAGGTACATGTGCTCATGTGGCCAGTGTTTCATGGTTTTTGGATTATGCCAGATACTAACAGAATGTGAAATATCCATCTACTCATCTCCTAAATGAAGTAACTGATGCAGTTGAAGGGATGGTACCAGAAAACTTAGATCATACCAGATATTGTAGACCTTTAAATTCTTTCAGTAACTTCAGTTTGTTCCGACATGTTTATGTTCATTGTTTTTTCCTATATCAAGATTAGCTTGTATGTATTTTTTTTTATGTATATGTCGATCATGGTATAACATAAACAACATCGAGAATACTGATATACATATGTGAAGAAAATAATGATAGACTTGTCATCATATTGTCGGGATAAAAAAACTAATCATAGCAAATTGACAAAACTTCTACACCCGACCAACAAACTCAAAGTTAAGGTAATATGAAAGTATCACAGAAATTCACCTAGGAAATATTTAATTACAGGGAGATTTCCAAAAAAAAATCGATTTTTGGATTTACTTCCATACATATCTTTTGAATAGCCCTATATATCATATATAAATTATATATATTCCAAAATGACTTAATGTCACCTACTAACATGCGGTACAGAGACTACAGAGTATATAAAATTTTATTAAATATAGGATACAGGGGCGATCAACTTTCTGACTCGCCCTGTACAAAATGTATGCATATCTCATTATTATAAACCAACTAGAAGCAAATCCAGCAAGATATTGAAATTCCTGAAATTAAAATTATATTTCAAGTCAACGTTCCGTTTTTTATTTGTTGAGTACCCCTGTAGCAAATGAAACTTTCTCATGAGGGACTGATATTTAGTGGCATTAAAACACTATCACAGAAGAAAATTCTTGATACATTGAAGAAAATAAGAAATACATGCTTTTAAAAAATGGCTATTTTCCAACTTCAACACCCTGTATCTCTGAAACTAGTCACAGGATTGAGTTGAGCCCATGGACACTATTGTTCAAAAAGTCGTCAACTACAATATGCTAACAATTCATGAAATTTCACCAAAGCCCATTTCTCCATAAGCCGGCTGCCTGGTCCTTTAGAAATACAGAGTTTAAAACATTACTTTCGTCTAATTTCCACTGAGACTTAATTTTTACGATCGGTTTCGGCTTTTACACCACTCTCCAGTAACTATTGAGTAACTGTGAGTAACTTATCAGTTACTTCTTGGAGTAGCTACTTCAAGTAGTAACAGGAAAGTCAGAAAATAAAGTCAGAAAAGTCAACGTCTTTTAGTCGTTTTAGTCCCCTTACACCAAATGAAGCCACTAGTTTTATTTGTTTTTGAACCATTGGAATCTTACTACAACAGTGCAGTAACCAATCGGATGAATATGCCAGGTAATGCAGGGAAGGCATCAGTTACCATCTCTGATGTTGTAGAATTAGTATTCCGTTTGCCTCAAGGCGTTTCTTCCAAGCAATATTTCCAAAGGGTTTCAAGTGTCCGCAATTTGTTTCCATTAAAATGGGACATTTTTTGCGAACAATACTTTTTACCATCTAGTGTGACAGGCAGAGAGGATCCTCATACCCATCCAGCAGTTTTTGTAGAGTTCATCTATGGTGGAACCTAGTACTTCTACTGCTTTCTCATCACGGCACATTCAGTCATCTCTGAATTCAACCGTGCCGTCAGTAAGATTAACCAACCAAATGCCCAAGAAAATTACTTCATTATTTGTTTCAAACTTTCAAAGACTAATTTCTGTCATCGTTTCACAACAAGAAATCCTTCCTATGACGAAAGCTCCATTTTGAAATAGAACCAAATCAAGCAGTGGACGCAAAAAAAGGAAAGTCCGAATTCTAATGGACACTCCTGAATTTGTACGAAATTCAAGCAGATGAGGTAAAAGCTATGAGTATAAACGAAAACTTGAATTGAGAAAAAAAAAAATTTGAAACGAAAGCTAACATTATTGAATTTCATGGTTGATACTGTCCATGAGCAACTGAAGACATGCAGTAGAAGCATCTGGGATACTGTAAAGAATTCAAATACTCGATGAAATACAGTTCACGTCGGATTCCCTATCGTATCGCAACACAAAATTTTATTAACACAGCCCACTCTGCAAAATCTTGATTTCCATGGTTGATACTGTCCATGAGCAACTAAAGACACACATTAGAAGCGTGTGGGATACTGTAAAGAATTCTAATACTCGATGAAATACAGTTCACGTCGGATTTACCATCATATCGCAACACAAAAATTTATTAACACATCAGCCCACTCTTCAAAATATTGATTTTCATGGTTGATACTGTCCATGAGCAACTGAAGACATGCAGTAGAAGCATCTGGGATACTGTAAAGAATTCAAATACTCGATGAAATTCAGTTCACGTCGGATTCCCTATCATATCGTAACACAAAAATTTATTAACCCAGCCCACTCTGCAAAATGTTGATTTCCATGGTTGATATTGTCCATGAGCAACTTAAGACACACATTAGAAGCGTGTGGGAGACTGTAAAGAATTCTAACACTCGATGAAATATAGTTCACTTCGGATTTCCTATCATATTGCAACAAAAATTTATTAACTCAGCCCACTCTTCAAAATATTGATTTCCATGGTTGATATTGTCCATGAGCAACTGAAGACAAACAGTAGAATCCTGTAAAGAATTCTAACACCTACTCGATAAAATGCAGTTCACGTCGGATTTCCTATCATATCTCAACACAAAAATTTGTTAACACTCTTCAAAATATCAATTTCCATGCTGGAAATGATCCCTTCGCTCAAAAAAATGCTTGAAACTGAAATAAGGCTTGTTGCGGATTTTCTGTCAACTCAGAGGTTATTTTTTTAACGGTATAATATGAAAATTCGTAATTGTTCACTTTGCAATGCAGTGAAATACGTTTATGCGCTATGTGGTGTTCAACCCCATGGAAATCATCATTGTGAAATTTTCAACACATCGGCGTTGATAGATTCAAATCAGTTTTAAATAATTTTGTGGAAAATTTTAGCGATACGCGCAATACCGCAATAGATAATGTAATAGGAGTTTTGAGAAGTTTGGGGATGTAAAACCCCTTGGAGGCCCTTCATTCTGTAATTTTTAACACTTCGATAGTTTGTACAAAAATTATAAACAATCTTGTGAACAATTCTGGCACCGACCACCTTGAGATCTATATTTATTAGGGAATTTTCTATCTTTAAGGGTTATTAAAACCCTAGGGGATGAAAATTTTGGAATTTTCCACAAGTCAATGATTTGTAATAAATGTGTAAGAAATGTTAGCAGCCATTTGATCATCAATAATTGCGTAATTTTTCAAAATACAGAATGTGTGGTGCAACTTCACACAAAAGTTAGCCCACGCCCATTTCCTTGAAAACGGGGACTGTAAAAAATTTTTTGGTTGTGACGCAAATTTGTAATAAATGTGTACAAAATTATGTGATAGTTTTTTTTGGATTCTGCCATAAATGCTGGTGTAGCTTTTAGTTCATGAAAAATCATGGAAATTACCATTTTCAAAGTAATTGTTCAAAATACGCATCATTCCAAATATGAGAAGAGAATGTTGTCCCCTTCAGGTTTTGCGTGTCCTTGGTTAGAACTGATGTGACTGATTTTATTAGGAAATGATAACCACCACTGATATCCAATTGTATACTGACTTTCATTGGTGCATATCTCAACTGGTATTTAATGGAAATCAGTTTATGGGGGTGACTTTAGAAGACCCATAACTCCCAGGAAGCATTTGTGCACGGACCTACGTTTATGACTTTTTATACTTTTGCATGTAGAATTAGTACCCAAAGTTTGTTACTCTATTTCGTGCAATTTGAAGTAGTCATGAATACCAAACAAATTTGCACAGAGAACGGACCTCAAGTGGAAAAAGATTCATCAGTGTAGTATACACTGGTGGATCCACGATGGATGAAAAAGCTGGAGTAGACGTTACTGGCCCAAGTTTCAAGCTCTCAAAACCCCTTGGTAAAACCCCAACCATCTTCTAAGCAGAAGTACATGCTATAAAGATAAGTATGTGCCCAGGAGTGCGTCGAAAGGGGCACCAGGAGGAAAAATATCTATACTTACACCTACTGTCAGATAGCCAAGCAGCACTGAAAGCTTTGAAGTCACACTTGTGAGGCAAGCTGACTTGGGACTGCACACAATCCTTGACACAACTGGCAGAAAACTAACAGGACACTTTGATGTGGGTTCTAGGTCACAGAGGCATTAGAGGCAACGAGGAAGCAGACTGCCTTGCCAAAGAAGCGGCAAACACACAATTTCCCGGCCCAGAACTCTTCTGTCGACTCTTGAAAACCCACTTGAAAGAAGAATTTCGACGCTAAGTAACCAATGAAATGAAATCTCAATGGAATAAAGTGACAGGACAGAGACAAGCGAAAGGTCTAGTGGGTTTACAGAAAATAGACAATACAATTAACATATGTATTATACATTGAATACCTGAATGACGTTACTTTCATTCTCTCTAGAAATAAAAATGTGATTATTCACAATATTCACAGTTATAATAGCAGTGATTAAAAGTAATCGGTTTTCTCACTTTCGCTTCTCATCAAATGATTTAAGTTCCAACCAAAATCTAATTGAACACAGCTATCAATGTTCGTTGCATAAATTTTGATATTCCATAGGAGACGTGATTTATTGCATAATATTAACACAATAACCTTATTGTGTTCAATAATAACGTAGCAATACTGTTGATATGTAATCTACCCAGTGATTTGAACAGGTTTTCGCGGTCCTGCAACTTTTTTAATTCAAGAAAAAACAACTAACCTATTACAGTTTTTGAATGGTTTATTGAAATCCATTGAATTACTCATTCTAATTATCCACATTTTGTCAGCTGTTGAAGACTCATATGTCAACTTTATTATTTCAATATTGTTTCTATAAAACTGTCTTACCATGAAAAGCATTATAAATTTTCAGTAATAATATCGCGACAAAATGCTGAATTCTCAAAAAATACTTTCACCTTGCTGTCACGAAAACTGTGTTGCTTAGAAACACCACGAGAGCTTGCTCGAGTGGTGTTTTGTACAGCAACACAGTTTGAGCGACTGTCAAAGGGGAAAGTATTTTCAAAATTCTGCATTTTGAAGGGATATTCGATCAGACAATTTCACGAATACATTAAATTATTATGTACTAAATGCGTATTGCAGGAACGGTTCATCATTTCTCATTAATGTCAGTTGAAGAGTTGAACCGTCAAACTGACGTTTCTAAATTTACAGTGATTGTTGTAACTATAGAAACGTATAAATAAGGAAGAGGCGAAACACCGATTTGAAAATACCTCGGGCTGGAGACAGTGTTTTCGAAAAGTCCTTTTCTCATTAACTTGAATTCAAAAAATGATGGCATTTGGTTGGTTTATATAATATGAGGGAAATTGTCAGTAGTAATATCCCAACAAAATGCTGAATTTTCAAAAAATTCTTTTACCTTGCTGTCACGAAAACTGTGTTGCTTAGAAACACCACGAGAGCTTGCTCGAGTAGTGTTTTGTTCAGCAACACAGTTTGAGCGACTGGCAAGGTGAAATAGACTACAAGCCCATATAACAATTTTGCATGAAACATATTCAGAACGATGCTACTATATGAAAAAATAACTTCAGTCACTATGCCGTCAATTCTTGGTGGTGCAATTGACTGTAATAATCATAATACTAATTTTTTTATGTGAAGATGTGCTTTTCCGACAAAATATTCCTGTACGGCATTCCTCACGTTGGTAGATTATGAAATAATAATCTCCTAGAACCTATTGCCGTACAAAAATAATGGGACCGGAATCCAGGATTTTTTTTTTAATTTTCGGAAATTGAAAACTTTTCCTGGTTTCGAGTGCCATTATTTTTGCACGGTAGTAGGTTCTAGGAGATTATTATTTCATAATCTACCAACGTGAGGAACGCCGTACATGATTATTTTGTCGGAAAGGCTCACCTTCAGATGAAAAATTATTATTATTATTATTACAGTCATTTGCACCACCAAGAATTGACGGCATAGTGACTACAGTTATTTTTTCTTATAGCAGCATTGTTCTGAGTATGTTTCATGCTGGGTCAAATGACCTCCCAAATTGTTATATGGGCTTGTAGTCTAAAAGTATTGTGAAAATTCTGCATTTTGAAGGGATATTCGATCAGACAATTTCACGGATACATTATGTAATCATGGAGTAAATGCGTATTACAGGAAAGGGTCATCATGTGTCATTAATTTCAGTTGAGGGGTTAAACCGTCACACTGACGTTTTATATTTACAGTGATTGTTGTAACTATGGAAACGTACAAATAAGGAAGAGGCGAAACACCGATTTGAAAATACCACGGGCTGGAGACAGTGTTTTCGAAAAGTCCTTTTCTCATTGGTTTGAATTCAAAAAATGATGGCATTTGGTTGGTTTATATAATATGAGGGAAATTGTCATCATAATTACGTCGAGAAATATAAATTATTCTGAAATAGAACTGAATATTTTTTATGCATACTGAACAGCCGTTAATGTTTACAGAAGTTGAGAAAAATTACCTTCGAAAAAAACAATTCATCTTTATCTACAAAAAACAGAACATCAAGACGGAAGTAGAAATTGATTAAACGAACAATAATAAATCTATTCAAAACCAAATTGTCCCCTAACAACCTGAATCTGCCTATTCTTCGGAGACTGACTCAATGTTCAGACTCAATGCGTATTCTGTTTTTCACTTCTTCGATATTTGCAAGTGTTCTGTGAGATAGGACTAGGAAAAAAATTCAATTGGGGTAATATTTGGCGACCTAGCAGGCTATTTAACCCCCGTTCTACTCGACCATCATCATATTGTCATACGACAATACCAACTACAAAGTTTGAAATGTGAATACTTATTTGTAAATTGGAAACCGTATTACTTCGAACTATTGTGTTTCTATTTCGAAATTTTCAAAAACATTAAAGGTGATATTTTGAAATACAAAGTGAAGTCCACAGTGTTTTTTCATATGAGTGTTTCATTGAGTTTCAGAAAAATTTAAATGATGAAGAGAAAACAGAAGATATTTGGTTAGATATCAGTAACAGCTTTCACCTGACCTTTCAAATGTTTGTGAAAATTCCAAAGGGTTTTCTGTCCACGCTGTAATTAAAAAGACTCATAACTAGTCCTTTTCAACTCACCCTATTGCTGCTAAAAATTTTTGAGTTAACGAACTTTGACTTCAAAGGAATGCGCTTCCCAAATATTCTCATTTCAAACTTTCGCGGTCGTGTGGAATGGGTGAATTTCGTTATTCTTAGTTGAGAACCCTGTGTAGTTGGTATTATCGTTTGACAATATGGCGACGGTGAATTTTATCAATTATGATTTGAAAATACAGCGCCTTCCATGATTAAAAACAAACTTAGACATTTAAAAAAAAAGTTGGCATATCAGTCTTTGACAGGTGACAAAATGTGGAGAATTGGAATCAGTTATTTCATTGCTTTCAATAAACCATTCAAAAACTGTATGGGTATGTATTGTAGGCCAAGCTGTAGATAAAAATAAGAGGCTCTTTTCACACAAAGTAAAAGACGCACAGTACTTTTTATAGGATAGTTCGTTAATGAAAACCCCGAATATCTCAAAAAGTATTAGACGAATCGTTTAACAGTCAATAGCACTTTTGTAGAGAATTATAAAACCTACAAAATAGTTTTTTATACGGAGCCTTTTTCACTAAGAAAATCCGGGAAAACATCGAAAAATAGACCATTTTTAAAAAATTCATAATTTTTATAAATCTGAAGCTGGACAAACGATATTGCAGAAACTGATAGATGATAACATGCGGTTCAACTGTGCGCAAGATGTTTTCTGTCCGATGTGTAGTTTTTGCACAATCACGTTATAAACAATTTAAGGGCACATCTTGCAAGATGCGCCGATTTAAGGGAAATCGTCGTATTCAAATTCTGTAAACGGCATCTGGGAGTAGAGATCAATATCTACAATTTGTATATTTTGGATTTTCACCTGAGAGATGGAAAATGTGTTGAAAATATCACAGAAAGTTGATCAAAACGCTTCAAAGTGCGTCCGAAGTCACATGAAGTCACCCGAAGTCGAACTGAAGTTAATAAGAGTTGAGTTCGGGCGACTTCGGGTGCACTTTGATACATAGAGTAAATTTCATTTTCAACACATTTCCCACCTTGCAGGTGAACATCAGAAATATACAAATTGTAGATATTGATCTCTACTTCCATATGCCGTTTACCGAATTTGAATAAGATGATTTCCCTTAAATCGGCGCATTTAGAAAGATTTGCCCTCAAATTGTTTATAACGCGATGGTGTAAAAACTACATATCGGACAGAAACAATCCTGCGCACAGTTGAACCGCAAGTTATTATCTATCAGATTCTGCAATATTGTTTATCCATCTTCAGATTTATAAAAATTATGAATTTTAAAAAAATGGTCTCTTTTTCGAGGTTTTCCGGATTTTCTCAGTGAATAATACACCGATCGGGGCGTATGAAAAACCATTTTGTAGGTTTTATAAAACTCTACAAAAGTTCCAGTCTAAGATTAACAATTTAAGCAAGCATTCCATGATCATTAGAAGAACAGTAATCTAGATTGTCATTTCTTGCCGTGGCAATTTACGAGATGGTGCCGGAGAATCGCTACACGAGTTCGCGACCTTTTATGGAATCATCGGTAGCTTTTCGCTGTTTAATAACAAATTTTCTTACGCTCCTTTCTAGGATCGAGATGCATGAACGCATTAAGCAGACAATGAGGATGTAAATTATTGTGTCTTACACGCTCCAATGGATTGCGATCTGTTTTTTAACTTTCTCGGAAGAGATTGGAGATCTCTAGCCGATCGATACGACACAGAAATGAACACAAGCCATCACATGGCGAATCGTTTCTTTCTTTTCTCAGTAGACATTGAGAACGTTAGAAGGCAACGATCTCTCGAATGTCAGATTTTATGTAAAATTACTCGACCTAATATTACGTGTCTCGGAGAAAGCAAAAGATGCACCTAATCGAAAAAAGTGAATCTTGGTTTTTATCTTTTCTTATATTAAGGCACGACATTCAAATTTTTTAACTAATCTCAGAAAAACTCTTTCTAATTCTAAGTGGAAAAAAATTAACACCGTGAGACCTACTGGAAGAGGAGCAAAATATTATTCGAATGACGGAAAAAATAAATTGGACTCGACAAAATGGAGAAGGGTGGAACGGGTTGAACTTTTAGGAGTTGAAAGTGGTATTTCACGGTTTTTAAAAAATTGCAACGGAAGTTGACCTCCTATCGAAAAAAGTTCAATAGCAAAGTTGTTGATAATAAAAAAATATGCAACATTTTTATTTAATATTTTTCCACATTACCTCAAATTTTCCGGGAAAATGGAAAAAACCGATTTTTCAGTTTGTTATTTTTTTCTCGCGCAAAAATTTATTTTTTTTGTACGAAATTTATTGGAAATACAAATTATCATGTTTCAAGAAAATTTATATTTTGCAGATTTTTCCTTTTTTTTTGACAATTTCCGAAAAAATACCTCATTTTCAACTGAAAAGTTTCACCGGTAAAGTTGGTGTTTATAAGCTCGCCAGCCGTAATTTTTTCCGTTGAAGCGTCTACTCTTAGATTATGTAAGAAAGAGTAGCACTACGATGGAAAAAAATTCCAGAAAACGCGAAAAAATGGAAAAACAGATTTTCAAAAATCTATTTTTTTACATTTTTGTTCTAAACTCATATTTATTTATTAAAATTAATTAAAAAAGTTGAAACATCTCGAAAATATTAATTTCATGTTACCTCAATAGGTACAAAGAATGAAAAATAATGAATGTGGAAAAATGTTGAATGAAAAAGTTGTAGATCTTTTTTTTTTGTTTTCTTTGGTGTCTTGGCATCGACTGGGTCATTAGCCACGTGTTCTGGATAGGCCTTGTTACTAACTCCATGCGCCTAGGAGCAGCACTGTTAATTGGAACGCAACAGTGAATCGTGCAGGAATCACCCCAGTCCAGCTACGAGATTTGAATAATTTAATCGGTCAAATTAAATTAAAAAATCCCAGCCGCAACTGGGGCTCGAACTCCGGATATTTCGACCCAAAGTCGGGCGCTCTAACCACTGCGCCACGTCCCGACATTGTAGATCTTTTTATTGCCAACAACTTATTTCTTCAACTTTTTTTGTAGGAGGTTAATTTTCGCTGCAAATCGTGAGAAACCATTTTTATCCCCAAAAATTCACCTCCTTTCGCCCTTATATCAATCAAATCCTCATTTATGCCATTGTTTATTCTTTGTACCTATTGAGTTAACATGAAATTAATATTCTCGAAAGGTTTCAATTGTTAATTTCAATAATTTTAATAAATAAATATGAGTTTAGAACAAAAATTTAAAAAATTGATTTTTGAAAAATCTGTTTTTTTTTATATTTTTGGATATTTAGTTGAAAATGAGGTCGTTTTCTCGGAATTTGTAGAAAAAAAAATGTGCATTTCTTTACAAAAAAATCACAGCTTTCTCGAAACAGAATAAGCTATATTTCTAACAAATTTCGTAAAAAAATATTTTTGCGCATGAAAAATAAAACTGAAAAATCGGGGTTTCCGATTTTCCAGGGAAATTTGAGGTTATGTGGAAAAATGTTTTATACAAAAGTTGTAGATCTTTTTATTATCAACAACTTTGCCCTTCAACTTATTTCGATAGGAGGTCAACTTTCGTTGCAATTTGCGAAAAATCGTGAAATACCACTTTCAACCCCTAAAAGTTCACCCCGTTCCACCCTTCTCCATTGTCGACTCCAATTTATTTTTCCCGTCATTCGAAAAATATTTATCTCCTCTTCCAGTAGTTATCATGGTGTTAATTTGTTTTTATCTCAAAAATGCACCAGCACTGGTCTAAACACCCCCATATTACATCGACGATGAAATGATTTGATTTTTTTCCAGCAATAGAACTTCATGTTACTGACACAATCGAATTTCCATTTTCCACGGTTAACTATGACCAATTGAAGAGAGAAAAATTGGAGAAAATAAATAGGGACTTTTTTATCACGAAATTCCCTTAGACTCCCAGATTTCAATGCTTGAATTATTTGAATATACAGGGTCTCATCTGTAACTGGCAACATTATCCATAACCAGAATCTGGTGTTAGTACAGTTATAAAAGAATCAGAGCCGGACTGAGGGTGTGGCAATGGTGGCATGCGCCACGGGCTCAAGCGACACCCGAGAGTCCAAAATATGTAATTTTTCATTGAAAAATTATGTCTTTCTTGACTACAAGCTCTAGATTTGAGAATGGCGTTTGCAAAAGAAAAAAAAATTGCTCAACCTTTATTACTCATATTCCTTAACGCGGTGAGAAGCGTTACTAGAGAGTTGAAGTAATTACAGTATACGTGAACCTTCACGTAGACGTTAACGTACGAAATATAACATTTACGGGTTGTTATGAAATTGAGTTGAAGTCTTGAAGGATGAACGTGTATGTCAACCGTTAACCCTAACCTGTTAATTTGTCTGTATTTTGCTTTTATGTTATTTTCTCTGAACAACTGAATAAGAGTTCATCTTTGCGGATCTTAATAGGGATTTTGGCCAAATGCAAATCAAATCCTTCCGGAATCGGCTTCATTGTTTTAAATAGAGCAAAATACCAAACATCGACCATCAAAAATACATTATTGAAATATTGATTGATGTAAAATTGTAAATAATGTTTTGTCACTTTTTGATGTTATGACTTTAAAGTCAAAATTCGCTCATTCGCAACTCATCGGTGTGATTCGTTTATTCTTCGGTTAACGTGTGTTGATTTTTATGGTATCCCTGTGAGACCGTTAGTTTACGTATGCCCGTAAACCTATTTTCAACGTTAACGAGTATAGCTGACGAATGCACATGCACATTTGTGTGTTAACGTTTACGATCTTGGCAGCACTTCAACTCTCTACTACCTACTAGAGATTACGGAACAAAATGATATTTGATACCAATTTCAATCACCCTACCACCTGGCGAATTACGGAAAATGTTAACAAAATATTCGTTGAACAGGGTCCTGACTTGGGCAATGATCCCAATTTTTATCAAATAAGTGACAGTAATCAACTTTTCGACTAAAAACTGGTTCATGAAGATTTTGCCAAAAGCAGATAAGTTGCACAGGAACTGGCCTATTTTTGTAAGAGGATAGATGCCTTATTTTGTTTTCTCCTTTATGGAAAAAAGATGTTTGGACCATAGGCTATCGGAACTGGCAACATTTGAATCTTCCACTTCCCCGTCATAGGAAAAACTGCATTAAATTTCTAGTTTTGAATACTGGTGGGTTAGTAGATTACCATTTGAAGAAAGCGATCATAGATTTGAGGCAAAAATGAAGGCATATCTTGAAGGTTATTTTGGATGCGATTATTCACTACATTCAGACAAATAATGTTCTTAGGGCCTAGAGGTACTTTGATTGATATGGAAAAAAAAATTGGGGAGCAGAGGAGATGAAACGAAAAACAAAAGTCCAGAGAAGCTAGTGATAAAACTTTCATTATGGATCAGAAATGTCTATTCCTAACCTAACCTACACTAACCTCAATAAAAGTGAATCTTGGGGAAATATTCACAGATTGCCGAAGTTTTTTTAAAAGAATATATCTGAGAAAGTCTCCACTGGATGAGTTGAAGCAGAAAGCCCCGGATCTGGCTTTGAAGTATAGTTTCAATTTGGATCCCTATGAATTCGGTAACAAATTAGCAAGCTTCAAAATTCAAGCATGTGCGATGTTCACTAAATTGGACGAAATTGATGCTCTTGATATTCTTTGGAAAATGCGCGAAATGTCGCTTCAAACGATATACTCAAATCTTGACAATGCTATCAGTATATTCCTCATATACGTTACCAGTGACACCAGCAACTTGTGAACATTCCTTCAGTAAACTGAAATTTGCGAATACTTACCTAAGGTCCTCGATGGGACAGGAGAGTCTAGTCGACATGAAAATTATATCAGTAAAAAGGAACCAATTTGATTGCGGTTCAGAATTCTAAGACATCATTGATGTTTTTACAGAAACTAATGCAAGAAAAGAGAAGATTCATTTCATTGATTCCCAGAGAATATAATAATAAGCATTTATTATTCACCATACAATTGTGGAACTCATTACAAAAGTGGATCATGAACTCATCACAAAATGGCAAATAATCGGTTGGATGTTAGGTCGAATATTTATGATTTTTGTAATTTTTTCTTATTGAGAATATTTATTTTTCATTAATTTAGTCTTTATATAATTTTCTGTTTTCTTTCTGTTTTTATACTTTTTATCCACAAAGTGTTGAATGTTCATATTATGTGAATAACATTCATAGAATACTTCTTTCTTACCGTTTTCCATTCATTCATACATTATTAGGAAAAAAACAGAGTTCATTTCAATAAATATCAAATGTGGAAAACATGTATCTATTGAAATATAAATTTCGAGTAATGAATGGCGCATTTCGAAATTTCGCCACAGATGCTTGAATCCTAGTTCCGCCTCTGCAAATAATTCATAACACGTTTTCCCCAATTTTTCACTTTTCAGTTGGTCGTAGTTGGTCGTAGTTGAAAGCCACACGAGAAGGGAAAAATCGAATATTTCTAAGATGGATCACAGTAAAAAGCAATATAAATCAAAATTATGAAGAGTATCGATGTCCAATCAGTGGTGAATATAGATTATGATTCTATGATTTTCATCGTTTCAGCAATTTTGTGGACAGAAATGTGCATTATATGAATAAACAAAGTTACCGTTCCGATCAGTATATCAACTGGAATAGTGTCAGCCACCAATAAATTAAAAATTAGTCTGCGAAAAGCCCACATGAAGATTGCATTTAAAACCGTTAAATCCACATATACGGGTAGTGAATTATGCAGCAATCATGGTGATGGTGAGAATTATATATTATTAGCCTTTATACTTTCAACAGTCCGATTCAGTTTCTAGGGGATCTTTTGCAAATTTTCACCATTTTGCGTACCCTGACTGGAAATTGCGCAGCAGATTTATTCAATGAACACTATCGGGTTAGGCATGTGAAAAGAAAATACGTTTTCGAGTTGTTGGCGGAGTTTCTAGAAACAGGATCAGTAGAGAAAAAAGAACGGATCTTTGGACCTGATCGAGAATGTCCAGCCAGGAATGAAGCTGCTGATGAACTGCTACCTAGCAGTTTTAGGACAAGTTGTTGTTGAGCACAAGAAACATGGATACATTGACTAACATTTCCTGAAAGACCATTCAAAAGATCATAACGTCACAAATTTCATCTTTCCTTGATTCATATAATTCTTAAATTAAATGGAAATGAGTTTGACGCCAAATTGTGATTGAACAAATAGCTAATGACGACAATATTTTGCTTCATAATATCTGTGTTTGAGACTAGTACGTTTTTTCTCATCGTCATAATTGACTCCAAACATAGCAAACACTTCAATGTCTTGTATGGTATTTTTGGGGAATGTCTAGTTGTATGGTAGATTAGATGAGTTTCGGGCTTTCGCTTGTACACCGTGACCTTTCCAGATTTATTGTGTGTGCCCTATACATTTTTTAGAGTTCACTATATAGTACTGTCTTCGTTACGAGACTCCAAGGGCTAGTTTTTAAAACTCCTATGTATCTCGCAGCTCTTGGTTTGTCTTCTCCTAGCTTTAGAATCATTAGCCTTGACAAACCCTCGCAAAGGCATAGTATGTATTTTGATGTTTGCCCTTTTTTCTGATAGAACCTGCATAGCATTTTTTCTGCCCAACCAATTGTACTCATATGTTTGTTGAGCCTACAATGCCTTGGTTGGACACTAACTTGACAATCGAAATGTATTTACTAGAAGATGTAGTTAATCCCTTCCTAGTAGATTTTGTTGAAAACGATGATCGCTTCTTGGAAGACCATTCAATATTTTAACAAGATAACGTTTTTCCACTTGATACACTGGACAAAGTGTTTCCTGGACAATGGATTGGACGGAGAGATGGCTATGGATTGGCAGGATAGATCTCTAGATTTGACTCCTGTTGAGTTTTTTCGGTGGGATCACTTATCTGGCAGATTGCTTTCAATATCCGCCAGCAACAGTATTCGCTTGAAAAGGAGTTGTAATTCTAAAATATCCTCTCCTACCTGGAGATGAAGGACTTTCGATGTGGTACGAAGTATTCACTTTCTCCCCTTTGTTGTTACTTTTTATACCCAGCATAATCCCGTTATTTCAATTATCAAGCCATAGGCATTTGAAAAATTTTGCTGATGAGAATGACCGTTTTGGACCCCAGTTACATTAGGCACCGCCATCGCAAAATTTTCATACACTGCTCCAAACTGGATATGAAATGAGGTACTGATTCCAAAATATTTCAAACATCTTTTGATGCTACAAGATAACGCCAGTATAATTTATATTTTCAAAAAACGACATAGGTGTTGGATATTTTTCAAGAGAGAGCATAATAACTGATTCTGAATATATCTGATGTCCAATAATATCGATCCCTTTGCCAGTCAGCTTCTTGACTCGTACCCAACCGTAATGTATGTACAAACAGGTACAGGTACAAACCGGTCAAACTATGGAAATAATTCGACTTCCCTATGTTTTTCACAATTTTTCCAGATTGTCCCAATTTTCTATTCGTGAGTTTTTGCAATTTATTTCGAGGTGGGGTTGGGGGTCCGAACAAATTTCAGCATAATTGGGGGAGGAGGGAACTGGTCTAAAATTCAGTTACAAGATTTGACAACATACTAATACAGCAAATTGAATAAAAGCCTGTGATAATAAAAAAACTGTTTTGTTCGAAAGTTTGAACAGAGAGGGCTGAATAATAAATTTTAGTTTTGAAAAAAGTAAAGAAACAAACTCTCATAGTAATATGGACTATAAAGTGAAAAATTATCTTTGAAAATTAACTTTAATGTTGAAAAAACTCGTCTTGATATCAGCTATCTTTATTTTTCATTGTTATAGCTATTAGTAAATGATGTTATTATGAAAATGTTAGTGACAATTAATTTCCCTCATACTATACAGTGTGTCCCACTTACCATGCTCACCATGGGTATCTTTTTAATGGTGAGAGATACGAGGTCGGTTAAATGACACCAAATGTGGAGTTTATCAAGGCCAACTATAATGTGAAAAAATATTTTGAAAAAATTTATTCGTTTTTGTTTTATACGCAAAAAACAGATTTTGATCATTTTCATGTCTCGTCCGTAACTTCTTTATTTATGAAAATAATTGAAAAGGAATTTCACATTCTCATGGCAGTTTTTTGATGAGATTTCGAAAAAAAATATGAAATTCATACCAACTCTTCTAGAATTTGAGATATCAGCACTAACTTTTATTTTTCAAATGTAGGTCATAGCTGACTATGACTTAGTTATGAATAACTTTTTTTCTCTTACAGATGATATGTCACAGTAATAGCTTTTTGTTGATAACAACGGAGTTAATCGTCATTTATACAAAAACCAGAACTATTTTGAAGTCGCCATCTTGAATTTATAAATTTTAACAGAAAATTCATGATCTCCGACCTCAAAAACCCCCACATACCACTTTGGAATGGAATTGGACCATAATCACAAATCTCGTCCGCCATATTGGAGGAGCCGCCATTTTTTATTTTTCATTTCAATAAAAATTCCATAGTGCATTGTCACCGGAACTATGAACATTTTCCAAATTTCAAGTTATTAGAATCGCCAGAAGTGGGTCAAAATTCACGTGCAAGAGGCATGAAAATGATCAAAATCTGTTATTCGTGTATACACTCAAAGAAATAGTATAGGTTAATTCAAAGAAAAAAAATGTTCCGTGGACTATATCGTTAATTTCGTTGAATGAAACAACTTTAATGATATTTTCAATGAAAAGGTGATCGTCATAACAACTGGTTAAACATTGTTGCGGAACAAAATCAATATAAACCTAAATAATGGGTGCATTATAATCAATTATTTTGTCATCCAACTGTTAGTTTTTGAAATTTTGTCGAGTCAATCTAATAATAGTATTTCTTCAGTTTTAAACTATTATTAGTTTATAATTCTAACATTATGATAGTTTGCTGTACTATTATAATTGGTAGACGAACAAATATAATCGTAAAATCAACCAACACTTCTGTTATTAGATGAATTATACAAGTATCATGGTTTGCTGTACTATTGTAATTGGTAGCCAAACAAATATAATTGTATAATTGTACTACTCTTCTGTTCATAAATAAAACCTGACAGAATTTTAGTTTGCTGCACTATCATAATTGGCGAACAAACAAACGTAATTGTATAATCAACCTGCCCTTCAGTTTGTAAAAAAACCTGAATATAGTTTTAGTCTATCCACTTCGAAGAATTGATAAAAACATTCTGCGCATTTGTGTGTGGCTGGACGTGTAGAGTCTATGGTTTGTTCAGGTTTGTGCATGTCCGTCTTGGTAATCTCACCCTATTTCCATTTGAGTTTGAGCATTTCATTCAGTTTAGTTCATGCTGGTGAGTAAAGGTGGATTTCAATAATTGTGAATATACAGAGTTATTAAATTATGAGATCATTAATCCTGATTATGTTTCGGAAGAAGTGGGACCTGTTTTAAGCGATGAAGAGTTGGCTTTGAAAAAGTTGCCGAATAGTTGGGGATTTGGACACTTATTTGCTCTACTGAAATGTAAGTTATGATTTATTATTTTAAAACAGAGCAATATTAATTTTATAATAAGATATACCTACCTATTGTATTCACCAAGGATTACTTTGTGTATTATTAGAAATTCTACTAATTCTTCCGACATTCTGTTTGTATACTGTTAACCTAATGAATAATTAGATAACCTTGAAATTGCTTTACCAGCCAACTGAACTGTAATAACTGTTTTCGTTAAAATAAATTTGATTTGATTTGAATTTGATTGGATATATACAAAATATTGAGGTTCATAATATGTGTGACATATTGAGTAAGATTGTGTCACTGTATTTTGCTCAATTTTCAATACAATTAGTACTTTTCATTTTTGTAGCAGATATCATGCATGATTTTTTTGAAGGTGTTTGTAATTACGATGTTAGTCAAGTTTTGAATCTTTCAATAAGCAGCGAAAAGTTATTTTCTTTAGACATCTTGAATAGCCGAAAGCAATTTTTTAACCTTGGACCAACTGAAATTGGTAATTCTTGACCACCGATAAAAATGAAACATTTGCAATCATTGGAGTTGCACATGTCTGCCGCTGAAATGTGGACATTCTGTCACACCCTACCACTTCTTGTTGGGGACTTCAACAAATAATGAACACTGGGAACTCATTTGCTCATTGATACAATTGGTGGATATTCTGTTGGAGTCGAATTTGATGAAAAAAGTTGGAAAGAACTGTCAAATGAAATTGAGCAACATCATACTGAATATATAAAATTATTTGGTAAAACTCTGAAACCAAAATTTCATTTTCTCACTCACTACCCAGCAATCATTAGGAAAATAGGACCATTAAGGTACATTTGGTGTTTCCGATTTGAAGCGAAACATAGAGAACTCAAAATGTACACTAATAATACAAATTCTCGAAAAAATATTCCTTACAGTGTAGGTATCAAGTGTTCTCTTAAATTTTGCGATAGGTTATTGAATAGAACTGGACTAGATGGGAACTTGAATTCACCAATAAACATTGTATGGAATCCACATTGAAAAAGCAATTCTACTATGACCATATTCGAAATTTCACTATATTCAATGCTGACATCTTGAGCAACAAAATTCTGACATTCATTAAAGAAGTAAAATACAAGAATACATTATATAGAGAAGGATTCTTTTCATTTTCAAAGTCATTGAAATTATATATATATATATATATATATATATATATATATATATATATATATATATATATATATATATATATATATTATATTTATCATTTATATGATTCGAGTTTTTTTTATGTTATTGCTTTGTGATGAATATAATTTTAGTTCAATGTTCATTTTGTTCCTCTGTATCATACAACATTTATTTATATGTTATATCTCTGTTAGATAGCATAAAAATAAATAAACATTTTCACGTATTCTGTTTTTTATTTCATTACGAAAATTTGGGATTATTACAGGCATCGACATCACACATATTTTGATATCCCCCTTGTAATGTTTATTCCAATACCTAACTCATGGGGTTTTTATTGAAATGTAGTTATTCCTTTCAACTTTTACATTTCCAGTTTCTCGATACATATGATAATAAACTCAACAGTGGGTGGTAACAAATACGTAAATAATCTATATATACAGAATGGTAAGAAACTGATAGGTATGCCAAACAAAACACGGTCAGAAAACAAAAAAAAAGATTCTGTACTCAATTAAGTTATTGAACTATCAAAAGATGTTCAATAAACTACTCATGTTCTGAATATAATGATTACTGAACAAAAAAATTATTGCAAAACAGAAAAAATAGGTAATTTACTCTCATTCTGTTGGGCAACAAGATGATAATACTTGCAAACTACTATTTGCTTGTGTAACCAAAAACATTTGTTTTGGTACTTGAAAATAGTTAATTTTATAACGAACTAGTACCTATTCCTGTTCGAAATAACGATATAAATAGTATGGTGACTAAATATGCATGACCATTATTTGCTAGTTGATATAAATACTAAACTAGATAGGCGCAATTTCATATGCTCTTTTTGGTTATTCTAACCTATTATTTTCTTTGAGTGTAAAACAAAAACGAATAGATTTTTTCAAAATATTTTTTTACATTATTGTTGGCCTTGATAAACTCCACATTTGGTGTCATTTAACCGACCTCGTATCTCTTACCATTAAAAATATACCCATGGTGAGCATGGTAAGTGGGACACACTGTATAAACCAATCAAATGCCATAATTTTTTGAATTCAAACCAATGAGAAATGGACTTTTCGAAAACACTGTCTCCAGCCCGTGGTTAGTTTCAAATCGGTGTTTCGCCTCTTCCTTATTTATACGTTTCCATAGTTACAACAATCACTGTAAATATAGAAACGTCAGTTTGACAGTTCAACTCTTCAACTGACATTAATGTAATGTATTCGTGTAATTGTCAGATCGAATATCCCTTCAAAATGCAGAATTTTGGAAATACTTTCACCTTGCCAGTCGCTGAGCAAAACAGTTTTCGTGACAGCAAAGGTGGAAGAATTTTTTGAAAATTCAGCTTGTCGGTATATTACTACTGAAAAGCACCCCACGTTTTTGTAACATATACGTTGATTTTCAAAGATTATGTTTTACTTTTCAGTCCGTATCACTATAAAAGGGTCTTTCAAAACTATAATTCATTTTTCAATTTTTAGTTTCATCGGTACTTGACATGAGTGTGAAATTTTAGATTATTCGGACAACTGGAAGTGAGGGAATATTAAATTTAAATATTCTCATTATTATTATAACATTATTATTATGAAATTCTTCAGTCTATACTGCTGAAAGAGTAATGAGATTTTCTAAATAAATTTTGGTTAGCACCATTTTTATACATTTTATTGAGGTTCTTGAATTCATCATGTATTCTTGTGAAAGCTGATAAAATCCTCCACTATGTTTAAAATAATACAACAAAACGCGTGGTAAGGAAACTCAAACAATTAATTACTCTGCAATTCAAATCGTTTATGTTCCTTTCTATCTTTGGTGTATGTACATGTGGTATATAAATTCTCTGTTTAATTAGCCACTTTTGTTCGTTAACTGTTACTCCAAAATGAGTACATTTGAAGCGTGCTTGCAACTATATAAACTTTCAGTTAATTTTCTCCATAAATAATTGTAACGATGCTATAAGTGAAAATTAACCTCGCGAGTAGTTTCACCTGTATATGGTACGTGGTTTAAAGAGTATGAGAGTTATTAATCGTATCTTGACATTCCAAATGTCGGGTTTTTAATAGTGTTCTTATATAAGGGACTGTGAGTAAGCTGTTAGTTGAATATTATAAGAAAACTGGTCTAGTTGTAATATGATTTAGAATTGTTATGTGAAATTTACTTTAATAAATTCCTAGTTATTTTGATTCAAACCAGAATTTCCAGATCCTAGTTGAGTTTTTATATTATACAACTTGTTCCAAATTAAGGTAGTACTTTCCTTAGATGATTTTCTTACGAACGGTTGAATTCGAGGAATGATATAACTGGATTATACGATGGAAAATAGAGACTAAAGTTTAACTTTCAGTCGCAGATGATTCCACAACTGACTTTATGAACATCCTGTTCATATTTCCAATAAAATCAACATGGATTATTATTCTTCAACCTCCCCAAGTTTGAAATCATTCTAGTTTTCAGTTTTAGAGATTTATGATAAAGAAGTCGATCACTTTCACATGCACGGTATAGGAAATCAGCACAGAAATACATACGTATACAATAAACCGCACTTAGACCGATTAAGAAAATGGAAAACCTAATTTTTATTCAAAAACGAAACTATTACCAAAATTTTGTGCAATTCTTACTTTTTGTTCTCGAGGTATTCAGTACGAAAGTACAGTGTTTTGACGTCTGAGCCGCACACTTGAAATATTTGGCGATCGCACTGAAATATTTGGCGATTGCGGTAGAAACGAGATAATTCAAAACATTTGACTCCGAAGGTCAGGGAAGTACTACCTTAAATCGGCACAATTGCTAACATTGTTATTATTGACTGCACGAATTAAGTGAAATAGGCAAACTAGAGGTATTTTTCATATCCATCTCGATGCTCAGAACAAAAAATTGAGTATTTCATTGAATGATATGTTTTAAATGGAACACCCTATATTTTAACACGTAACAAAATAGCTTCTGACTTTTCTTGCTGTTGAAAATGAGAGAGTTATTTGGAAATGGTTGATAATACATTACACCCTATATTTAACAATTTAACAAAATTTTAGCATGTAACAAAAAAGGTCCTGACTTTTCTTGCTGTTGAAAATGAGAGAGTTATTAGGAAATAGTTATTTTTTTCACTAGTAAGCACAAAATATGTCTGTTTTTTTTGACAAATAAAATCTTATAAGTACCAAAACAAATCTGTTTGTCTGTACTGTGAAAAAAGATCGTCTTTCATTCTGATTATAAATGTGGCTAGTGGCTATTAATATCACATTGTTTTATAATATTATAATTATAATGTGAAATTATTAATTATCATTAATTTTCAATTTTGCTATTTCGATTGTACAAGTAGAAAAAATAGCAAGAAAAATCATACAAGCGTTTTTGTTGAGAATGTGATAATGAATCGAAATGCACGATAAAATATAGGGTGTTCCATTTAATAAAAGAAACATTTCATGAAATATTTTGAGAACTCGACTGTATATTTTTTTTGGACTTGAGCATCGAGATGGCTTCGAAAATGCGACTAGTTTGCCCATTTAACAGAACTCGTAGCGTCAATGAAAACGGAGTTGGTAATGGGCCAGCTCAACTTTCCATTGGTAGCGAACTTATCTAGGAGACCGAACAACCCCTATGGACCAACAGGGGCGGTGCTGCTGGCTGCCGCTCCTTGTATTATAGTTTTTGGAGACAATCAGGAAATCAGTATTAATATGACTGTGACTCTGTAAACATGTTGTCTGTTATGTCTCTATTCGGTTTCGAGTCCTACGGCATAACTAAGCAAATCCAGTTTCATTTTGTGATTTTTCGATTTCAAGATAATTTGTTTAATTTTTTAATAGTTGTAGTTTTATCGGGAAAAAATGTGCTTCTACAACAAAAAGCAGGCACGGCTTTTGCGAATGTTGCAACAGGTAGAAGCAACATACAATGAAAATCCATCGAATAATATGACCGAAAATTTTGACAGAAGTAACAAAATATACAATGTTTTCTCTTTTTTTTCATAACAATTCTAGGAGAAAGTAGGTATTGGTACACAGAAAAATATTAATTTTTGTGTACTATTCTTCATAAAAACTTCGATTTTTTTTAACAAATACTTTTTTTTGTAATATTCGCAATGGCCCTGAAAAATTGTATTTAATCTTTTTCAATAACAAACCCGGTATTGGGCGGTTTATTAGGAGAATTATTTTGGGTACTGCTAGCAATTGATTTTTGAAGAAACTACACAATAAAACAATCTTCAAATTGAATTATATGGAACCAACAGTTAATTTATTCTAATCAAATGGTTTGCTTGAGCTTAACTATGTGAGCTGAAAATTTGTTTTCACCCATTAAATCAGAAAAAAAGTGAAAACTTCGAATTTCTTCTTTACTGAAGCGAACAGTATTCAGGTATAATACCAGACAAATAAAATTTTCAGCTGCTAACAATATCAGATAAAATTTTGGAAGAAAATTTGTTTATCCTAAAAGAGAACGTGAATTACAATTAAAAATCACACGAAAAAAAAGTAACACTCGTTAATGCAATTCAAAAACAAACTGAAGAACAAAAATTAGAGGTGAGCAAATGTCGTCAATTTCGACCGAAAGATTTTTTTTTAAATTTATTGTTGAATTGTATTGAAAAAATAGTTATTTCCGTCAACCTGTTGCACCCATAGCGCAATCCTCAAAAGTCTTCGAGAGACTTGTGTGAGCTAGGAAAGACGCAGCCCTTATCTTTTAACGTGTGATGCCATGCACGAGACCGATTACCATGCAGGGAATTAAACTCACGACCCTACGCTTGAGAGGCGAACGCTCTATCAGCAGGACCACTAAGGCCCATATCACATGTTAATCACACTCTATGTATGTTTATTCATATCAGTTCAATTCAAGTTTTTTTAATTCCTTCTATAAACATGTAATGTTTCTTGTGGTAAAGTCAGTATGCAATTATAAATAAATTTTCATTTGATATTTTGTTTGTTTGTGGACTGATAATTAATTCAATTAATACTACATTTTTATTGAAAAATAAAAGCTTAACGTTGAAAAAACATTTCTCAAACATTTTTTCGTTTCAGTTAACTAACTCATTCCCTTTATCCCACAAGTGAATATTTTGTTGAATCAACAGTATATTTCAATCACTTTGAACATTAATACAAAATGTCTGTTCTGTAGTTGTTTCATGACAGAACTACAATCGAAACATAAGGAACTTACTGAGTGCTCTACTAATTATTTATATTCAAATCCTGAATCTCAATCTAATGATACAATCTCATAATTTATTGAACTATCTCACATACCAATATATGATATTATCTTCGGAACTTTAATGTGCCATTCATGTCAACGAGAAAACTGATATATTAATGTGCTAGATCGTTTTGTGATATACCACTTAAAAAAAAATTATAATGGATCTGTTAAACACGAATACTGAATTAAAGGCGATCGTGATGAAAATATATCGAAATAACAAAATCACTGACTTACTGACTGACTGGGAAGTGGCAAAGCGGATTGAAACATACCCATCAAAAGTACTATGGGCAATAAACTCTTTCAACCCATATAAATCGCCGGGACCAGATGGACATACAGAGACCGGCTTTTACATGTAAGGACCCCGCAAACTCCTTATGGAATTTGGGACCCGGTGGATTTTTTTGAATTTTTGGTATGATGTAGTTCATGTAATTCTCAACCAATGTTACCATTGCGCAAACCCAAAAAAATGAACAGTTTTGCTGCTAGGGGAGCGTTGAAATCAGCCCTTGCGCAGATTAGACTATTTATTTTTGAACCCGGTAACATTATTTTCACTTGTTTCATTGTTGCTAATGTTGCACAATAATGTTCTGTTTTATAAAAAAAAATCTTATCCCCTCCCCCTTTACCCCTAACTCCTTTTACGAAACTTATAAAAAATATTTCCCGAGTGCCCTTAAATGAAACGTCGAATGTTTAAATATGCCTAAATAAGGGAAATATTTATGATTACCCCCCACCCCCCAAATGACACAAAACCTAAAAATTTCGGTGGATTTTTCTGAATTTTTGATATGATGCAGTTCAAGTTATTTTGAATAGAAATAAATTAGGTGACAAACCCCAAAAAATGAATAGTTTTTATGCTAGGGGGCGTTGAAATCATACCTTGCTCAGAATAGACTATTCATTATTATAGGCGGTATTTTAGTTTAGATTGTGCTGATCAATTGTGTAATTTTTTATAAATTGAAGATCTCAAACCTCCCCCTTACCCGCTACCCCTATTTTAAAGCACGAAAAAAATTAATTCCCTACTACTTGTAAATACTTTATCAAAATAAATGTTTTGATCAGATCAAATTGAGGAAATCGTACAGTTGTTTAGTTTCACCTATCCCTCCCTTCAGAAAAATATTGGTGGAGTTCGCTGACTTCTTAGTAGGGCGTAGTTCATGTTTTTTGAATATCAATTAATTCGGAGAATATCTTGAAAATAAATAAAAATTAGACATCCACAATTTGAATTTGAGGTGGTGTCTGAATACATTTTTTTCGTGTTCTGAAATAGGGGTTGGGGGTTAGGGGGAGGTTTTAGATTTTCAATTTATAAAAATTTACACAATTGTTCGGCATAAAATAAAACAAAAATACGTAGAGTAATTGTTTCCGCCTATAATAATGAATAGTCTATTCTGAGCAAGGTATGATTTCGACGCCCCCTAGCATCAAAACTATTCATTTTTGGGGTTTGTCACCCGATTTATTTCTATTCAAAATAACTTGAACTGCATCATATCAAAAATTCAGAAAAATCCACCGAAATTTTTCGAGGGGTGGGGGGATAATCATAAAAAACTGCGATTTCCCTTATTTGGGCATATTTAAACATTTAACGATACATTTGAAGGCACTCGAGAAATATTTTTTTTGCGTTTCGTAATAGGAGTTGGGGGAAAAAGGGGACGTGGTAAGTTTTTTTTATAAAACAGCTCAATATTGTGCAACATTAGCAACAATGAAACAAGTGAAGAAATTGTTACCAGGTTCAAAAATAAATAGTCTAATCTGCGCAAGGGGTGATTTCAACGCCCCCTAGCAGCAGAACTGTTAATTTTTTTGGGTTGGGGCAATGGTAACATTGGTTGATAGTTACATGGACTACATCAAGCCAAAAATTCAAAAAAATCCACCGGGACCCAAATTCCATAAGGAGTTTGCGGGGTGCTTTTCACTTTTGCCTTACAGGAAAACCATGCAAGACGGCCATGCACCAACTGATGTCAAGGCTGGAGGACACCGAAAATCAAAATAGAATTATGCACTTTTCTAGATAACGAAGAGGCCTTTGACAGTACATCCTTCGAAAGCATGGTCTCAAGGGCCAGGAGAAGACGCGTTGACGAAACCACCTGCAGGTGGATACTGTGAATGCTTCAAAATCGAAAGACCCAGACCAAAATGATTGAAGACTCCGCGCAGCTCGAAATTCCTAGGGGAACCCTACAGAGAGGGATGCCATCACTCCTACTGTGGGACATGGTAGTAGACGAACTGCTGGAATCTATAAATAATCAGGAATACTACTCCCAATGTTACGCGGACGACATAGTAGACCTCAGCAAATCCACACTCATTCCCTTCAAACTAGAATTTGTTGATCATGTCAAATACTTGGGACTGTTCTCAGATAAGAAACAAACCTGTAACAATCAACAAAGGTGTTGTGTATTCAATCGAACACAGCTGTTCAATTTAGTATAACTTTCGAATTCAGCCTACCTCGCTTCAATGTACGGATATTTTTATTTTTCCGTCATCGATTATCTCCCAAAAGCTTGATATTGTGGATTTTTCAAAAGGTGTCGTGTATGTACTTTTTAAATCTAGTCTACCTCGCTTCAGCCTATAGATAATCTTATTTTTTTGTTACCACTTGCCCATATTTGTTATTGCCTCGTTCCGATAGGTGATCCATATGTAGTCGAATAGGGAACATACAAAATACTTTCACATAAAATCGCAAATTGATTGATTTTCAAGGGTAATATAATAAGTAGTATGATTATTACCAATAATTTTTTGGAATATTAATGAATTGCAATCCCAAAGCTGAAAATAGAACGAGTCCGCAGGACGAGTTGTATTTTCTTGCATTGGGATTGCCAATGAATTGATATTCCAAAAAATTATAGGTTATTAATCATACCACGAATTATATTTAGGGCGACAATATATCGATTGAAATAAAGAAAAATCGTGTCACCGTTTTAATTTGAAGTAATTCACAGAAATCAAAATCTAACAACCTGAACAGTAAAGAGAAAAATTGGGGTCATATTACAGGCATAATCTTTCAAAATATCAGCCAGCTCCACAATTGTAGTATTCGCATTGACAATATAACCCCTATTTGTGCAAAAATTGTTGAATTGCCTGGTAATTGATTCTTTATTTCTGGCCGTATTCAACGGAATACTCTTTTTCACTGCTTCATCTATGATACCAATAGCCATTTGTCCCCAACGATCGCTCATATTGATTAAGAAATATAACTAGTCAAAAAACAAAGATTTGACGTTTATAATTTAAATCATTATTTTCACTTGACAGCTAGTAAAACAAAAACTAATCAGGTTTATCACCGTGAAAATACAGCGACAGCTATATTTTCACTGTAATTCCGATTCTATTGGCTGAATTTCAAAATTTGAATATATTGAGATATATTGTCTAAAAGATAAAATTGGTAATGATTGTTTTCGGTTTTTCTCCGTCATTCGATTAACAGTTGTTACAGAGTACTGACGTATCTGACTATGCAGCAAAAGTACAGTTGAGTGCAACCAAGTAAATTAGTGCAGGTGTATAAAAACCTTATGGTATGTATGAAACAGGTCAAATCGGGTGCTCAACTACCTCGTGCCTGAAAGAAAAGAAAAACCTGTAACACGTAATCAACAAAAGCAAATCATCACTCATGATGTGAAGAAGAGCTTTTGGGAAAATCATGCAATGGCTATATACCTCGATCATAAGATCCATAATCACAAACGGCTCACTTATGTGGTGGACCAAAATAAAACAAAGACAGTCAAAAACAAACCTTGGCAAACTCCTGATGTCCAACTGTCTGTGTATCACGAACGCTATGAATATACCACTCCAACCGCTAATATAGAGATCATCCCCTTCCAAACCTTTGGACATCACAGTCATGGGAGAGGCGAGGATGAGTGCATGCAGACTCATACAAACAGGTAATTGCAAAACTGAACCACAAACTGGGAACACTAAAATTGCTCATGAAGTTAATAAGAACCATTCAGAATACAACTCAAGTAGAATGAATTGAGCTCGGGAGCAGAATCACTATCTGGAAACATAATCTGGTATACAGATGGCTCAAAAACAGATGTAGGAATAGGAGCATAGGAGTATATGGAGTGGGCCAAAAAGCAACGTTATACTTGGCAAGAACAACACAGTATTCCAAGCTGGGACACATTCCATAGGGACAAGCTTACAGATGAATCTAGACAGTGGGTATATAAAAACGCACCTCCACATTCTATCCGACAGCCAGAGCGCAATGAAAGCTTTCAATTCAGTTTAGATAAAGTCGAAACAAGTATGGAAATGCCTTCAGGGCAAAACATAACAAGATTGCACTTATGTGGATGCCTAGTCATAGACGAATGGAAGGCAATAAAAAAGCAGACCAACCTGCAAGACAACCATCTGAACTAGGCCAAGAACTAATGTTTTTTATTAACAAAGCCTGACGCGAAGTCGTGGACTTGTTCTCGATAATCTTGGTCTTGGTAGTGATAGTCTTGATCATGGATCAAAATGCATTTAGAAATTTGAATTATTCAATGATTTTCAATAAATAAATATGTTATCTACCTTCTATAATGTATTTTTAAATATAAATATAACCCATACACAGGGTGGGTTAATAAAGCTGCGGTAATAGGCTGTCGAAAATCTTACTTTTCTCCTGTCATTATTTCAAAAACAGTTGAAGATAGGTATAGAATATTAATAAAATAATTTACCTAAATTCAAATAGGTATCCATATACAGAATAATTTATTCAAAATAAAAAATCGTTGCCAATTTAAGCTGGAACTGAAAACAGCAGTATGAAATATATTTCCAAAAATTTCAAATTCATACCAAATAACTTTTGCATTGAATTTTTTTCTATCTTCAATAGTAGGACGTATGGACCACTACGACCTTATATTTTGGTAAACTGTAAAACTGCAATAGTGAATTTGGAAAATGTACTTTCGGTTTTGAGTGAATAAAAATTAAAAATATACCATAAATAATTGAAATAAAATGCCATAACATTAACATAACATCGTCACAGCATAAGTATGGTGAGACTCCTAAGCCAAACACTGATGGATGGCACCCTCAACCTAAACAGATCCAAGATTCGCACAATCACTGGCTTAATAACCGGACCCTGCGGCCTAAGAAAACACCTGCACACAATTGTAATAAATGGAAAAACCGTGGATTGCAGACTTTGTGGTGGAGAAGAGGAAACAGACTCTCACATCATCTATGAATGCGACACGCTGCACAACAGTCAACAGAACATTTGGACATATTAACTTAGAATCATGAATCCGTAACATCTAGTAAATAGACTACTAAACCTGGTGAAAGACACAGGCCTTTTAATTAGGAACCACTGACGACTGAACAATACACTAAATAGTCCCTTGCAGATCTCAGTGTTAACACCTCAAGGGTAAACCTGGTATCCATATTTTTCACTGGTTTTCTAGCTCAAGCTTTTACACATTTTTTGCGAATGAGTCTTAGCACATATCCATGAGGTACTACTGTGTCAACTAAACGAGTAAAACCTCTTGTTGCCACTAAAATTATCACTCAGCTTATCTGCTAGATTTCCATAGTGCATATTGCTCTTGAATTTTATTTCGTTTCTCTCTTCACGGTGGATAATTCTGCGTAGGCCAGCGACGTTTCTAAAATTGCTCTCGGTTCGTTTCGTACATTATCTTGACGGTAATCAGCGACAGACAGTAATAACGATATTTTACGGGAAAAACGGATTGTTTCATACACTTTATTCACTTTGCAAATGTGCACGGCAGCAGTTAACGTAGGCGTCGCAGACTTAACAATAAAATACGGCCAGATCATGTCATAACGTGGTGTTGGTTGGAAAAGAGAAAAATTCACGGCGCCCGAGACACTCCTCGAATGAAAAACTTTTCTGTAGCTGGATTACTAAGTGAACATACATGAACAATAAAATTGAGATCAAATGAAAATTTCAAAATAAAAAAAAAATATAAAGTGAAAAATAGTTATTTATACAACAATAATATAAAGCTACTCTGTTTTGCACGCAAGAGCACTTTTCATAAAAAGAGCCGCATGCGAGTTATGAAACCTTGCAAGTGCAAAAAAGAGGCGTTTTATTGATGAAAGCAGTTGTGATTATAAGATTTTTCAGGAGCTTATCGCTGGGAAGACCTTTCTGCAATGACAATACATGATATGAAAAGGATTCTTATGTAATTGTTAAAATTCATGATTAAAAAACGAAAATACAAAGAACACTTGTAGTTCCAGATAACAAATCTTGTAAACATTATGAATGGAATATGATTGTGTATTTAAACAACGTAGCTTTCCCGAAGCGAATTTTTGGCCAAAACTAATTGAGGCATACTCCTGTTCTTATAATAACGGCTCAAAAATGATTAATTTTTTATTTTTTTAAAATTTTTTTTCCACATATACAAGTTTAAAATTGATATTGTTAATAGTTCATAGGCGTGCGTTATTTTAGGAATTATCCACTAAAAGAAGGATGGGCTATAGTTTTATGAAGTGGTATGCTTTTTCTTGCTCTAGTGAAAATATTGAATCACAATTATATTACCAGCATTAGTAAAATATAATTTGCTAATTAATAACCAGTGGCGTGGAATAATAATTGAACGAAATAATATTTACAATTCGTTTAATCGATTGTCAGTGAAAAAATTTACAAAATAAATATCACAAACGTAAAAATTAATTTAAATTACAAAAATTTTCCGAAACAGAAGATTTGTTGCCCTCATAATTCGAAAGAGGGTTCTTGAATAAAGCTAGTGCTTCCGACAAAAACAAGTTCCTTATTTTTGAAGTATCACCCAATGTCGATTCGGCAAAATTTGGCATCGTTTGTATCAAGAATTAATCGAGATCGTATCAAATCACGTGATGAACGTGCCCGGCCGTTTTATAGGTTAGACAATCTCTACCGTTGCTACAAATGATACAACCTACAAAGGATACCCCAAAATGGATTCTTTTTAATGTTTTTTCCGGCAATAGGCGATGGGCAAAATTGAGTGAAAATGAAGCGAAAGAGATGTAAAATGTCAAAATCTCAAGCGTTCTCAGGCCGGTCGTAGGTTCAAATCCTAGCAACTGCAGACTGATGGTCCGAGAAAAGACACAGTATGGATTCAGTTCGGACTCAGGGGACTCCCACACTACCGAATGGAACGTGTGAAATACTCCGGATAAGGTGTCCACAAAGGATTCCAACCACGTTATAAAAAAAACTCGAAAATACAATATTAGAACAAATATTTATTAACGCAATATTTTGTTTTCTGTTTGCAATTTCAGGCCTACTAGATTATTAACTTCAAGTTGAGATCAAATTTACTTTCAATAGGAACCTTTCACATTGGCTAAAAATTCACTTCGGGAGCCCTCTGTGCGTCGTGCAGAAAGAAATTCGCACTAGTTTTGACATTTAAGTCATCAAGAATTAGACATTTTTGACGTAAGCATTGTAAAAAGAATGATGAGGTATTCAAAATGTATCGTGTATTCAGGCAAGAATGATCGAAAGTTTAAATGGAAGAATAAAAAAAGATTATTGTAAAAAAAATATTCTTGAAATGTTTCAACTTATTCAATTTTTTACTTTCTAGAAAGTTTTCAAAATCTCCAATCTATTCGGTTTTTCAAATTCACCATTTTTTACTATAGACTCTAGACTTTTTGACATTTTCAACTTTCATGATTTTTTCAAAATTTAAATTGTTTGAAACTATTCGACATTGTGTACTTGCATTCTTTCAAGTCTTTAACTTTTACATTCCAATTTCTTCAACAGTTTCATCTCAAATTTTTCTCATATACAGTGACCGCCAAAAAGTATGTACCATATGGGAAAACATTTTATTATTGGAGTATTGGAAAAAATATTCTGGGGAAAAGCTTGTGCATGTCCGATAACCTAAAAATCGATTTTGACACATGTCACGTGATCGCTAGAATGGCGGCAAAATGAAAAAAATTGTAATGCGAAGACAAAAAAGGGGTAAGATGGCAAGATATCGAAAAAAGTTATTTGAAAAAGTCACTTAGAATTCAATTTTATACACATAAACGAAGTTTCGAGAGATAATTCAAAAAAATTGAAAATAGCAATTTTTTAAAAATATTTTCCCATCTATTTAAAAATATTATTTTTTTTTTCTTATGAATAGCTTAACTATACTGAAACATTTGCATTTTAATGATAATGACAAAACTTTCTCATTTTCTCCACACCAGAGGACACTAAATTGAAAAAATGGGAATTTGTCAGAACCCTTGCTGTTACATCGGTTCGTATCTAACGTTATATCCGAATTCCACGACCATTGTGATGACATGACACTCCAAAAACACGGTAATTTCCAGATTATAATCAAGTTCCGATGATAATCGTGCATGAGCGTTTCACTTCGCACATAAACTTGAAAATAGTGCGTCAAATTAAAGATTCTTAAAGTTTATGTGCAAAGTAAAACGCTCATACAGCATTATTATTGAAACTTGATTAAAATCAGGAAACATGGTGTTTCTAGATTGCCATATCAACGCAATAGTCTTGGAATTCTGATATAACTGTTAGTTAAGAACCAATGTAACAGCGAGGGTTCTGGCAAAAACCAATTTTTTTAATTTAGTGCCCTCTGGTGTGGAGAAAATGAGAAAGTTTTGTCATTATCATTAAAATGCAAATGTTTCAGTATAGTCAAGCTATTCATAAAAAAAATAATATTTTTAAATAGATGAGAAAATATTTTTAAAAAATTGCTATTTTCAATTTTTTTGAATTATCTCTCGAAACTTCGTTTATGTGTATAAAATTGAATTCTAAGTGACTTTTTCAAATAACTTTTTTTGATATCTTGCCATCTTACCCCTTTTTTTGCCTTTGCATTGCAATTTTTTTCATTTTGCCGCCATTCTAGCGATCACGTGACATGTGTCAAAATCGATTTTTAGGTTATCGGACATGCACAAACTTTTCCCCAGAATATTTTTTCCAATACTCCAATAATAAAAATTTTTCCCATATGGTACATACTTTTTGGCGGTCACTGTATAATATGACAAAACCTACCAGCTTTTTTTGCCGGCTAAAAAATGTTGGCAATATAATGTATGAAAGCATTGTTGCCTAGCAATATCACGGCACATCTGCATTATAATATGCAGATGTGTAGTGGTGCTACAAGCCAACAATGCTTCAGTATACACCCTAAATTTGGCCGTCAGAACATAGGTCGTGTTATTTTCGTCAAGACAAATGACCGAAAATGGATTAATTCATTGCAAAATATCAAAAATAATAACCTAGAACACATGGATAATGACCATAGCAGTCGATGCCAAAACACCAAAGAAAAAAAACAAAACTCTTTCTTGACATTCATTAAAGAATGAAATGTCTATTTGCAAAATAAGTAATCAAACAAGCAATTGTGAAAAAATACCACTTTTTTCGGGAAAAAGGAACTAGTTGATAATTTCTCATGAAAAATTTCATGGCATAAGTGTATTTGTCACAAACAAAAATGTTTCTCATGGCAATTTTACTTGGTATGAAAAGGTAATAGATACAGTTCTGGTGGAATGAAAGAAGTTGCTCAAGAGCCTTTAGTTTCATATGGCAGTATGAAATTAATCAAAAAGTAAATTTTCAAGTAACTTGGGAAAATATGAATATTTCGATTCCTCATTTTATTTTTTGCTAATGTTATCGTCACATCTGGAACAAAATACGAAGAATCTCTGCGTAACAATTTCTCATAAGTTTTATCGAGATGTTATTAATTTGCTGTCCGACGTTTCATTATCGACAAACCATCATCATCCTTATTATTTTCAATGCTGCTTTTTTTGGAGATATTCTGTTTTTGAAGTTATTGTCATTTAGATATGACAGTTTCATTACGTTCCAGGTCATCTCGATTTTTTTAGAGTACAGGCCAGATTTCAAAAAAAAATTGTGAAGTTGGAAGAAAGTTTGGGTTGAATTGTTTTAATGATTGCATGAAATATATTCCAAAAATTCGTGATAATGGCCGAAAAGGATAAATTATAAATCATCGAATTTGCAACAAAACTCCATAAACATGGCTGCTTTTAAAACAATTAAGCTGATGATGGTTGTAATCGATAAGAAAATGTTGGATAGAAAACATGATATCATCACTAACCGAAAAGCTTATGAAAAAATTGCTATGAAGAAGTGTTTGTTATTTTGTTTCATCTGACAACACAGAAAAAATATAATAAAAAATCGAATTTCAGAAATACCTTGAGAATCCAAAAATCTTTTGGAAATTTTATATTGCCTGTCCCAATTCAACCTAAACTGTATCTATCATACTGTTTCCGATATACCCACGGTGGACATGGATTGTTTGCACAATCATTATTAATACATTGTATGGCATTCACTAATTTTCATCATGAATCATATTTATTTTCGATAATTTCCGATAAGCTCCATTAACTTGAAGCGAATCCAAACAAAATAAAGGTGTGTATTTTTCCGTGCAAAAAAAAAAATTAAGGCTTCTGCCAAGTACGATACAATAGTAACTTCATTTCAACTAGACCGTCAGATAGTGACAGATTTAGATGCCCCATTTTCACATACAAGCCTCGAATAGGGTTGAAAAGTAAGTCGATGTTGAGTGAAGGGAAATTTACGAGTGGCTCGTGGGGAAAACATATGGAAAAATCAGAAAGAATTTCCATTAAATTTTCCGACGACAAAATCTACTTTTCCATTCACGCCACTCAAGCCATTATGTTTTTCGGTCTAGTGACGATGTAGGTTTTCATAGTTTCGATGGGCTTGCGTGGGAAAACCTGTTAAAATCTCGATTTTTCTTTACAAGATTACAGCCCCATTTTAACCCTTTAGCCACCTTCAACACTCAAGCCTTTGATCTTCTGAAGCCAGGTTCTATTAATTAATGATTAGGTGAACACGGCTCGCGTTAAAATATGGAAAATCGAATTTTCCATGGAAAATCGAATTTTCCATATGTTATCCCCAGGAGCCACTCGTAAATTTCCCTCAATTTTACTCAGCATCGATGTACTTCTCAACCCTATTCGAGGCTTGTATGTGAAAATGGGGCACCTAAATCTGTCACTATCTGACGGTCTATAAGCTCAATATCTACAATACAAAATAAATGATCATTACCACTCAAACGTGATTACAATTTGGTGGATAAAAACTTGGTAATGTGAAACAATTGAATTGGTCTAAGAATTTTAATATCTTGGATTTACGATAGACAACTCAATGAAAAAGCTCTTCCAATATAATTACAAGAAAATGTTCTGATTCACACGCATCGGCAGATATCCGACATTCCGAATCTTCTTAACGGTTTATAATTCGATAATCAAACCTTACTTTGATTACTGTAGTTTCCCTACTTCCCATAGAAATGCGAATACTTTTGAAATACAACTCATACACTCCCATAATGTTTATGCTGTAGTTTCTTGATTGGCTGTCTGTCAAGGACTGATTGTTTTGATGCTCTACGATTTTTATTTTCAAATAATTATCTGAGATACTACCTACTACTGCTACTACTATCTATTTCATCAGATTCTTGTTTATCAAAATTAATTTCATGATTATCCTACAATGGAAATACTTGAAGTCAAAAAGTATGAAAGTTGAACAGTAAAAAGTTATTTACCACATCTACTTCTTGGCAAATCTATCTGTGCCTCTGAATATTGGGTGCGCGGTAGAATAGCCGCTGTCCTTTTTTGTCCTTCCCGATTAACGTTGCTAGTGGATATTTACCCTCTCTGTTTATCGTTCGCGCATCTCAGAGGCACTTATAGGTTTGCCAAGCTGTACACCATATCATGTTGTAAAGGAATAAGTAATGAATTATTCATTTCTTTTTTCCTTTTCTAATGTCATTTCACATTTTATGCTAGCGAATATAAAAAATATGTTATTATTCTGATGTAACATTTTATATTTGATTAGGATACCTACCTATATTAATAAACGTACTTGCAAAGTTCGTCTTGCAGAATCTTTGCACGGGTATTTGTCAGATATACTTCAATGAACATCACGACAAAAGCCAGGACAGTTAATTCAGTCATTATTTCTTCTTGTACAGTGGATTTTGAAATGCATTTCTTTTTTTGTATAATTGTAGACAAAAAAAACAAGAAATTTCTCGTATTTGCTTTCAAAAGTTGCACTAACATTCATCAAAAGCTGTGTTTAATTGTGAAAGAAACTTTCTTCACGGCGAGCACTTTTGGAGGACAACAATAATTTAAAATTTTCAATATTTCTTTTATGATTCGAAGAAATACTAGTACTGACAGCTTTTACTTCTATCAAATGTACCGACATGTATTTGTATTGGCAATTTACACTTGAATGCCGTGGATAATTAATTATGATTGAATAACATAATATTAACATTTTAATGAAACAAGTATAAGAAGGCCAAGTCCCCAAGAAGAAAACACGACATGACACCAAACGCAGTTTAAATTTATATAGAAAATTGCTCAATAATATAAACAAAATCACAAATCTGTGTATTTTGTTTATAGAAAAGCGGATAATAAATTGAATACCCCGAGGCATGTTGGTAAAGTATTACACAACGTTTTCAATTACATAAATCAATCTCTTGAGTCAATAACATAATGAGAAATTGATATACAGACAATGTCTCCTTCAACAAAGTTAATATGGGGCGGGTTCATTTTTAGATTTAACGAATGAGTGTTGGAAGCTCCAGGCGTAGTTATTAATAGCCAATTAATTGAATGAGCTCAATTCAAAATACAAGGGGACGAAAAGAAATAAGTGGAGTTTGAATGGATATTAGAAACATCATTTGTTACCAATTATTTCAATGTATATGAAGTATTTCCACCATTTAATGTGTCCTGCAACCGTCTAGATGATTGATTAACGGTAAAAAAGGTAATCGTCAGTTCTGGAGAATACATATAAATCACTAGTGATGGCCAGGAGTTCCTCTGGCAAAACATAGGGACTTGGGCTCACACAATCCCTTTGGCTATCCCTCTATAACGTATGTAGCCCTACTGAGCACATTTTCTGTAATTTGCTGATGTGATTTGTATTTTTGTGGTTATCTGATTGTATCATGTTTGCAACAAAGTGGCACATAGAATATTAGATGACGACATAGAATTTAAATGAAACATTTTTATGATGTTTCTAGACATGTGTACGAGAGGAGAGCTTATTTTTATGTTCGAAGAACTTATTTCAGTGATTTAGAGTGACTTCAGCTCTCAGTATATTAAGGCTGAAATTGAAAATCCCTATGATGTGAAAGTATAAAAATAATTTTCAGTTTGAACTTAACCTTTATCTAAATAAAATATTATTGATATAATAATAATTTAAATCGCATGAGCTTAAACATGTGTTGTTGCTCTGTTCTTGAGGAATGGCCTTACACTTTTAATTCTTATTATTTATTCTTCCAAAACTTTTAATGTTGTGTTAACTGCATGTGGGACAGTTTCGTAAGGAGACAAGTACTTAATAAGATATATACAAATAATATTCATATACAAATTGGTAATGACACAATCGAATTCAAGAGTTCAGGATCTAGGACTCTTCATGGATTCCAAACTGCGATTCAAATTTTATGAAACTAAAAAATGCCTATATGTTTTTGAAGCTCATTTATGGATATAGACATTTTCTCAACTCCAAATTGAAAACTCAGCTCTGTGATAGTCCATGTATCGATAGTACTGACACTAGAAGAATTAAAAAAACACAAAACCCTTGTTTGAGACTGATATATGGGATAAGAAGACCACAGCGTATTTCTTATAAATTGAGGGATACTGGATGGCTTAGCATGTTTAATCGCCGTAGACACCACACGGCAAACTTTTTCTATAAAATCTTGAAAACTAAAATACCAAACTACTCATATAGAAAAGTTACATTCAGAACGGATATACATAACCTAAATTTGCGGCGTAGAAATATGCTAATGATTAAAAGCACAAGAAGCAATTATTCAAACGGTCTTTCTCCTGCAATTTAACAGTTTTTAGCAATAAAATGGATATTCCAAATTTTTCCAAGTCACATGACAGTTAATAAGATTATAAACGAATAAACATAAATGATATATTCTCTGATCATTGAATGACAAAAGGTTCAAACTGTTGTGCTCGAGTTTCGTAATATGGAGACCAAATTAGGCACCCGTATTCAAGTCGTGTTCGTACATATGAAGTTTATAATACAAATATATTGTTTGTTCTCTACAGTTCCCATAGGTGAATCCGAGCATTCTTTTTTCCGCTGATGTTATTTTAATAATATGTGGAGTAAAGTTGTTTGGGGTCAAATACTATGCCCAGATCCTTTATTCGGTATTCATGCTCTAGATGAATATTATTCATTAGATAGTTGAAGATTTACTGATTATTTTTAAGTGAGAATGTTGCGAATTTGCTTTTTGCACGGAATGAAGTTTATTGTCTAGGCACTATTGATGCAGTTTCGAACCTATTCCCTATTTTGAGAAGCAGAATGATTTTGATGAGTATTTGAAAATATCTGGAAATTAACCTGTTACAAAATTCTAATTACTTAGGTCAGTTAGATTCTCCAAAATTGTGTCACAAGTGAGTTTAAAAATTCTGCTACTGAGCTCTTGGATATCTTGACATATAGAGTTTTTCATAGATAAGATTCTCTAATACCGGATAATGTTACGAGCTGCAAAAAAAAATGAAGAAGGGGCAGCGAGCAAATTCTTGTAACTCAAAAATTGTATGGTGCGGAGAATACCATCGAACATGAAAACCTCGGGAAAAATCTCCAGGAGGTCATCACAAGATCCGGAATACTCATTTGAGTTTGACCTGACAGTGGGGTACAGAAAGGTTCTTAGCAGAACTACCTGCATTTCTGTCGATGGCCAGCCCCACCTGCCTCAGTAGTACAATTCTGAGCTTGCGCAGAAACTTTTACAACGGACCGAGGTTTTTTCCATCATAGTTCTAACAAATTGGTTCAGATGAGGTTCAAAATTCAAGCAAACGATTTTGACTCCAAGACAACATTTCTACATTCGATTAAGCAAGAGTTTGAACTTATCGATTCCTTGTTCTACATAAATAAATCTGAAAGGGAAGATTTTCAATAATTAAGAACTGTCTCTGATAAACCAAATGAATTTTCGAGTACAGGTTTGATTGAGCTTGAATTTTTTCATTGATTGGATGATTGTTTCTCAATAGTTTAGTTCATAATTATCTATATACAAAATAACATTTGGGTATTTGACTAATATGACTGACAAAGCGGAAACTTTTCAACTGAACCTTGTAACAAAATTCGTCGTTATTTAATGTTATATTTCTGGATCTATTATGAATGCCAATTCATAATAACTTCTCGGTGACTCGCATGAAAGTCGTAATCAACAGATCGAAACCAGGAAAAAGTCAACAATTTATATAAGATTATGAAGGTTCCCATTCATTTCAAGCGCCATTAGATGGGGCAATCACAAACGTTCATGAACTTAACAATTACATGTTGTGCAATGTTTTATCTGGTTCGAAAATTTCACGAGTACTAGCAAAGTATTGTGCGAAAAGGTAATAAAATCATAAAGGTTAATTTATACAAGGAGTAAGTGAATCTTGATGATGTAACGAGATTTGAGATAAACTCTTCATTAACCTAATTGACGGAGTCGGCAGGTAATAGTAAATGCACTGCGCTGATGATTTTCAACTGGTTTGAGCCATATACAGTGTGTTTTATTTCTCTCTCCTAATGAGTAAATCAGAATTATCTCAGAATTATGAAATAATTTTTCTCTGGACCAGATAAAAACCCCATGTGTCATTTTCTAAATTTAATATTAAATAAGGGACCAGTTCCATCTTTCACCACCCGTTTATTCAAATCTCAGGATGAAAAACTACCGAAAAATTATACACCTATAAAAGTTTTTAAAAAATTCACGAACATTTTTGAAAAATGCATAAAAATCAGAATCATAAATTATTGTGAAAAAAAAATTACATTTTATCAGAATCAAAATTTGGATTTAGAGAGAGTCGTTGTACTGGGAAATCAAGGCATTATTGTAAACCATAGTATTCTGTTCCAGCGATTAGAACACATGGGCTTATAAGGGGCCTTATACCCTGGATATAATCAAGAATTACTAAACCGGTCGTAGACAAATCTCGAAAATTAATGAGACGTTAAGTGATCCTTTACCAATATCCATGAGTTTGCCACAGGACACTGTATTGGGTTCAGTTTTTCTTTTTACTTTATATCAATGGCATGTCTAATTTAAAAGATATAAAGTAAGTAAGTTCATTCAGTTAGATCTTTTCGATTCGTTATTTTCTTTGATAAGAGATGCCACTTAAGCTTAGCTTGTATTGTGGGTCATTTTCTTATCATATATCTTTTTGTTGAATACTAACAGAGTAAAAGAAACTATAATCAGTTATTTTAATTGGTATTATTGGTATTATGGGTATTATGGGATGGGAAAACACAAAAAAAGTGAAAGAATTTGGTAATTGCAGAGTAATGCACAAACACTTTGGTTTGTTTTTTAAATTTACTTTTATATTTAATATTTCTAGTGTCAGAGAGTAGTAGAATAAAAAGTTTAGAACCATAATAGGTTATAAATGTGTGATTGTGGTTGTAAACAAAAGGATTGGAATTTCCTGCCTTGTCGTTCTTGGGGTATGATGATAGCGTATTTCAGGGGGAGGAGTAGTTTTTTTGTCCAGGTAAGTCAATGATGGCAACTGTTTAAGATCATACTACTATTTCATCATAGAGTTGCTCAGTTCCGTACCTCCTATTTTTATTAAACAATATTTTCAGTAGGGTATTTTGTGTAACTTCAAAATAGTGAAAGGAAGTTCTGGAAGTCCCACCCCAGACAACAATGCAGTAGCCGATGATGGACTCAGCTAAGGCATCGTACAACTTTATTTACTGGTATAATTTTAATATCAATTTGCGGAGTCTTGTTGTATAATTGATGTGTTCATTCCAATGAATGTGTTGGTCAATTATCACACCTAGGTACCTACTTTATATTATTGTTTTTTTATATGGTAGAACAGGCGCAGTTTGAGTCATTTTACAGACGGTTCCATGGTAGTCGAATATTTCTATTTACGGGTGGATCTCTTATTGTGGACGAAAAGGTGATGAATTTAGTCTTTGCGATATTTAAGCAAAGCATACTTTCACATGTTAAGTGGTCGTGGTGTAAGAGTGTTTGGCTTCCACCCAGGCGGTCCGGGTTCGATTCCCGGTCGCGTGTCACTGAGCTGAGGTGGTTCGGATTCCACTTTTATTCAAACTGTAGGTCCCGGATCTCCCTTGCTCGCACAAGCTCTGTTTTTGAGCGGTTTTCTCCGAAAATCTGGGAGTTTCGTAATAACAAATTTAAAAATTTTACTAAGCCATTTAATTATCTCCAACAGATACAAAAGCGGTATCATCAGCATAAGAGATGACTTTTCCATCTATATCTTTCAAGTTGTACAAGCAGCTGTTGATATAGAGTAAAAAGAAAATTAGACCCAGTACCGTACCCTATGGCACGCCCATAGATACCGGTAGAGTATCTCTTAACGTGATATTGATTTTAGTGATTTGTGTTCGATGTGTTAAATAATTCTTAATTATATCCAGGGGAAGGCCTCTTAGCCGGAGCTTGCCAGAGCTTTCCAGTCTCTAGAACTTTATGGTTCACAGTATCGAATGCCTTAGCCAAGTCCAAAAATACCGTTATACATTTCTGTTCATTTTCAAAGAAGTTGAGGAGTGTTTTTGCCAATTCAGAGACTGCTTTTTCCGTGGAACAGTTCTCTCTGAATCTGAATTGTGATGTTGATAGAATATCGTTTTTTCACAATAATTCTTGATTCTATTTTTTAAACATTTCTTAAAGGTTTTTGTGAAGTTCGAGCATTTTATGTTCCCAGATTTGAATATAGGCGTGGTTACGGATTCTTTGAAAGCAGATGAAACTGTTCCCCTATTTAGTATAAAATTTTCAGGGCGGATTACAAAAGTATTCAAATGGGATTTAATGGTCAATTGGTTGTAGGTTGGAGCGGAGGAGAAGTTACAAGAAAAGTGCAATTACGTGGTTTTTTCAGTGTTCATAGTCAGCAATTTATAATCGAGCCATTGTTTTATGTGCAAAAAGTAAGTTTCTGCAGTGTCTTTTAATTCATCCCAAGTATCTGCCCTATAAAATATTGCCGTGTCAACGGAAAACCCTATTATATTATCATCTTTTCCCAGTGAGAAGAGGTCATTTATATACAGTGTGTCCCACTTACCATGCTCACCATGGGTATCTTTTTAATGGTGAGAGATACGAGGTCGGTTAAATGACACCAAATGTGGAGTTTATCAAGGCCAACTATAATGTGAAAAAACATTGTGATAAAATCTATTCGTTTATGTTTTATAGGCAAAAAACATATTTTGATCATTTTCATGTCTCCTCCGTAACTTCTTTATTTATGAAAATATTTGAATAGGAACTTCACATTCTTATGGCAGTTTTTCAATGAGATTTCGAAAAAAATATGAAATTTATACCAACTTTTCTAGAATTTGAGATATCAGCACCAAATTTCATTTTTCAAATGTAGGTCATAGCTCACTATAACTTAGTTACGAATAACTTTTTTTTCTCTCACAGATGATTTGTCACAGTAGTAGTTTTTTGTTGATAACAACGGAGTTATCGTCATTTATACAAAAATAAAAACTATTTTGAAGTCGCCATCATGAATTTATAAATTTCAACTAGATGCTGATGATACCGTTTTGTTAGCTCAACTGAATTTTTATCAGGTCCAGGTGAGGTATTATTTTTTAGTTCCGATATAATTCTTATCAATTCATTTTTTGATATAGGTCGAAGAAAGATAAAATCTCGAGTGTTTCTGGTCTCTTATGCTGATGAAAGCTCTCTAATAATCATAGGTGAAAACTAGGAAAAAAACATAAACAGGCAGAAGATGGAATAGGAATAATATACAGATGCGAAAGTGTAAATATTGAAAAAACTTTTTTCACTTTTTCGCCAACCTTGAGAGATCAACCTGAAAAGGTTCAACTATTGAAAAAAATTAAAACGAAATATTTGTGTTTGACCAACACGTCCGTTACACACATCAACCATACCGCATCAAGACTACGAAAATTAAAACCAAAATCAAGAAGAATGTTTTGAATAGAACTTTCAGAATTTCTCTCCCTTGTCCAAAAGTCATACGAAACACTCTGTTGAAAATATTATTTTATAAAAACTGGAGGTACAAAACTCAGCATCTTTAATGATGAAATAAGAGTCTTAAGTTTAAAACAGTTATATGGCTTTCATTTGGATGACATATTGCACAATCCCTTAAAATATGTGATGCCAATATACTCGAAGAGCAACAGAGCAAATCATTTCTATGTCTCTACGTAGAACCACAATTCCACAGAAATGTGTAACTTATTTTGGTCCAAAATATTTCAAAATATTACCCACTAATATAAGATATATCAAAAATAACAATACATTAAAAATCAAGCGAAAACTCTTGTAAAAACGCATTAGAAAGGTGAAGATTTCAGTATCATAAGTCTCAACAAATATCTGGTTTTCTCTGTCCGCATAATCTCATTCTGTTAAAAATTGAGTTGAAAACGATACCTAGATTCAAACTTGTTTCATTATACAAACTCATATAAAATGAATAAAGAGAATGTCCCACAAAAAACTCTTATGCTATGCTATGCTTAGGTGGCTTCTTTTTTTTCACAAAGGACATGGCACTGGATACATGTATTTGGGGCTCGACAATTTTTTTTTAATTTTTGGATATCTCATTCTAGAGGTCAAAAAAGCAACTTTCTTGATGAGACTTTTTTTTCTGGTACTACAGGGTGAGCTAAAAAATTGGGTTGAACGTCTGATACCAATTGTGAAAAATACTGTCACTAAGTTAATTTTTCTTGGTGATTTTTGAGTATAATATGCTGTTAAAAATATCGATTGACTTCGAATATAGCAATCATGGTGTGCATACTTATAGGATGAGGCAGAAAACGCGATTTTTCTGAGACCTTTTTATTAACATTCAACCCAACTTTCTAGCTCACCTCGAAGGGCCAGAAAAAAGTCTAATGCTTCTATTGTCCTCTAGAATGATATATCTAAATATAAAATCAATCTGTAGAGCCCCAGGAGTACATGTACCCAGTTCCATCCATGTCCTTTGCAAATATGTAATTGATTGAACTATAATACTACTCTTCTATTATAATTTTGTGAAGAGAATTAGGGAAATATGTGAATAAAAAATAACTAAAGCCCTAACAGAAAACTTTCTTCTTGATACTTTTCTCGCCAATATTTGGAATACTACTGCAACAGCATTCAGCATTCAGCTTTGCTCGTGTGAGGTAAAACATTACTTTTATAACCAGGGTTTTTTTACTCAAAACCAACGAATTGGGTTTCCTTTATATTGAAGTAGTCTTCTTAATGCTTTTGCGGACTTTGGGCTGACCTTAGACACACGAAATTTATCGTCACCCAAAAACCTTTCACTTTCACTGAAAGCCAGAAGGAAGATATCAGACTTTGACCCATTCAATAACGATTACTACGTGAAATACAATTACTAGAATCTCCAAATGATTCCCAAAAATTGATTTAGTCAACACATCAGTTTCGGGAAATTCGGCTAATGATCTTTCACGATATTTCGCAATGAAAAAAGATGACATCATTTCATTCATTGGTATTACCAAAATAATCATTCTGAACTTGTCGCTAGACTGAATTCTTAAGCGTAATAATTTGCATATTTTTCGCATAAATGTGGACGATAAATTATTGTCGCTGGCATCATTTCGGTTTCATCTAGCATTACTGAACGAATAATGTGTTTTACATTATTATGCATTCAACAGTAACTCCTGGCATTAGTTATAAATAAGAATATGCTTCTGAAATATGATTTGGACAAATCAGTCATTTTACTCCTACGACACGGCTTCATGAAAAAGTTATGCAAAATATTATCGATTAAATATCTACATAGACAAAGCTTCAGAAGGTCCTGATCATGAGCATTTGTTCGTTGAATCATTAGTACCAGTCAATGAACTTGACATTAAATATCAACTAATTGTAATTTTAACACATTCGCTACCACATTGGTTTTCTCAATCTTCACAAATGACATACAACGTGTCATGAATTTCAAGTGAGTATTTAATCTTAGAGAAGTTTAGGTAAACCAACTAACTAGCATGTAAAGTCAGTTATCTTATGGCCCTGGAACATTTACATTGCTCACACTGAGAAATAATTATGAGGATGAAACTCCATCTGCAGCCACGTGGAAAGATCTGGTAGCCGAGTGGTTGAAGCGTCATTGTTTCAATCACTTTGGCTGCCAGTCGGCGATGGTTCAAACCATGGGGGCTGCAGAAAAGAAAGTGCTAGTGTAAGACCTCGTTAATCCTTGGCTCGCACAAGTTTCGGCTTCTGAGGGCTGCCGTTCGTAAAGGGGCGACAGTTGGTTTACGGAAAAAACAATTTTAAACAATTTTAATGCTTGTTGTTGAGTCCCTAGTGACGCGTGATCAAACGCTTTGGAGATATTTAATGCCACGGCCAATGTTTCACCATATATTGTTCAATAGATAACTGCATTCATGTAAGGCATAAGCAAGCAGGTCACCAGTTGATCTCTGATGACGGAAACTATATTCATTCATCATTCACAATTATTGAACGTTCTTGATATTTCTTTATCTCGATGTTGATGGCTATTTCCATGACCCTTGAGATAACACAGCAATGCGATAGGTCTGTATTTAGTAGGAACGGTCTTTTTTCCTTTTTTTGGAGACTGGTTGTACTCCCGAAATTTTCCAGTTGGATGAAAATATCTTCAAATCATAAAAGAGGTTGAATAATTTGCAAAACTATTTACCAGGCTAATATCACGACGGGCATTGAATTTATTTATTTATACGGGTTAGCGAAGCGAAGTGGTCGTGGTGTTAGAGCGTTTGCCTTCGACCCAGATGGCCCGGGTTCGATTCCACCGCCTGTCACGGAGCTGAAGTGGTTCGGAATCCACTTTTATTCCAGCTGTAGGTCCCGGATCTCCATTGCTCTGCTTTTGAGGGCTTTTCTCCGAAAACCTGGGTGATTCATAACAACAAATTTTACAAAAATCCCCTTCACAATGTAAAATATCACAAAAATGTCCATATAACAATATAAGTAGTTCTTAATAAAAAGATACTGGATGTTTTTGCAGCAATCAACTGGGTATAATATAAGCATAAATTAAAATATAAAATTAGGTATTGTTACGATGCGACATTAGATAAACAATCACCAACTTATATTATTCAATGATTTTTTAAAACGATCATATACCATATACAGGCTGAAACAGGGTTAAACCGCCAAACATTTGGGATCAGTTTTTTTAGGCAAAAACAAGATTTTTCTTTCCTATAATCATGTGTCATAAGTTTTCGAGATACAGAGTGCCAAAGTTCCATGGCTTGTACGATCTTCTGACCTGAACCCTATGAATTTTTGTATAGGATACAATGAAAACCAAAGTTCATGCTGAGCCAATCAACGACGAAGGTATTTTTCTGGAAAGGATTGTTCAACCATTCCTAGAGATCACACCAGCAGGGTGCCGTGCTGAATCTGTCGTTCGTAGGTGCGAACTTTGAATTGGAAAAAAGTTGTAATTTTGAACAGTTTTTGTGAATTTTTGTTTTCCTATTTTGTAATTGATTAAAATAAATACATTTGTCCAAGTATCAATTACTTAGATAGGGTCGAGGCGGCAACAGTGACTCACTTTTTTTCAACAAGCTCAAACTCCACCGAATTATCCACCGAGCCAAATAAAACTGGCATACCAACAAATTGTGGTTGTCAGGCTACTTTTCGGTATTGTACAATTTCGGTAAAGGCTACAAAAAAACGGTAGCTTGATTTTTTTAACAGTAATAATAAGAAATGAGCCACTGTGTACTGGGGGGCGGGTACAGGAGCTCACCTCTGAAGTACACAGTGGCTCTAGTAGTACACAGTGGCTCACTACATGAAAGACAATTTTTTATGCAACATTCTTTACAGTACATGAACTAATCATGGTGATAACGAACAATATAAGTAAAATCAATAACTTAACGATATATTTCCTTAAACTTTTAAACTTGGAATCATTCAAAAGTCAACATTCATTAAATCAAAACAAAATATTGAAATAATTAAACGCTTGTAAAGCAAAATCACCTCTGGTAATTAAACTCAAAATCTAAAGAGCATATCAAATACGTATATTATCTCAATGAAGTGGAAGGAAAAGTACGAAACGGCCTAGGCGCAGAACCGACCATCGAAGGGTTTGTGGCAAAATAAATTTTATGTCATCCTCTTTCACAAGAGAACGAACTGGTTTACCAGGCATGTGGAACTTATCAGTGTCAGATTTGAGTTTGAGGAAGGATATGTAGTAGTCCAAATCCATATTTCTTTCCGCTATTACTTCTCCGACAAACAACGATTTCAGCTTTTTTGTTGCTAATTTAACAATCACAAATTCTCCTTCTTATGGTTGACGAGGTTGAGCGTGTTGCAGATGTTCTTTCAGTTATAGTTGTGATTTCCAGTTCCAAATCTTGATCATTTTCGGCCCAATCACTATCATCGTCAGAGTCTACTAATTCAATTTCTTCATTCTCAACTTCAACACTTTCCGACTGTCTACTGTCTACGCCTAAATGCTAACAACTCAGAATGAGTTTTTTTTCCTGTTACGTTTCAAATATCTTGTTAACGCTATAATTTGGCTCAGATCGCTGGTCATCTATGATCAGCATGCTTTGTTTTTGCGTGGTACCTTTGAAGCGTGGAAAATGGAACTCCAATCTTCTTAGAAGCTTCTTTTATGGTCATGCCCTCCGAATCAATACTAACTCATTTTTTATTTCTTCCTTTGAGGGGTTTCCTATTCGTCGTTTCAACAACAGGCGAGGACGTGGCATTCTACAACACATATGTAACGTCACAAAACTTTCAAAATGAAGAGCGTGAATACTTATTACTGATACAGAATATAGAAGTACACAGTGGCTCATGAGCCACTGTGTACCTCAAGATTTTGAGCCACTGTATACTTCTTCGTCATTTTGATTCTATCATCGACCACGGATCTACCCTATGATCAATATGATGTGAAAGCCGCTTAGAAATTTGCTAGACTAGACCTAACTTTCGACTAAAATATCACAAATCGAAAACTCTTACATATAATACAGTAATAGTAGATGAAACTCACCTAAAAATGTAATTTTATCGGATGGAAAACACCCAACACAAAATATTAAGCCCGCGTTACCAATTAGCTGCAGAAAGATAGACTTTCTTGTTTTCGCTGTGCATACCCGAGTCACTGTACCCGCCCAAGTCACTGTTGCCGCGTCGACCAAACTTTTTTCCTGTTACATGAATAGCTGTCTCTGAGCTTTCTGTTTGGAACATGGATGTTGACAGATCTGAGTATTTTCGGACAGGTCATCAGTCCATCGAGCAGCTTGGAAACATAACAAAGATTTTGATTTTAATAGTTTCAAAATTCTGAAAATGAAACCGAACAGTCTTGGAGGCCCATTTTGAATTAACAAAATCTTAGAAATTTGTTTTGCACTCTTTCAAGAGTTACACTGTGCACATTATAAAACGGAGAACAAATTATACAAGCGTATTCTAACTGGGATACCTCTAGTGCCAACCACACCCTTTTTAATGCTTCCATTGAAAAACCAGACCAATTGCATAGATTAAGTCCTGATCTTAGATCTTAGATGATTTTACACTGAATTTGTTTAAGTGGTTAACAAATCTGAGCTGTTCATAAAAAATTACTACTAAATCTTTTAAAGTTGATGTATATTCTAACTGTTGATTATTTATGGTGTATGATGTAAATATCAAATTCCCTGAATTTTTGATATGTTGTACATTTTGACTTCTTCTGCAAAAGTGTCTATGGGTACAAATAAATTGGCCGACTAGTTTTCGAGATACAGGGTGTCAGAGATGAAAAGTGAAGCTTTTTGCTCAGAATTTTTAACAATTCCGAGAATTAACAAAACGCCTATTTATTCTGGGAAGGTCATGCCTCAATGATGGTACAATTTCACCTTGATCTCTTTTCCATTACACCTTTTCGTTCTGTGCTTTACAACAGGGTGAACATAAAAAAAAAACAATTCGATTTATTTTAAACCAACCAGTGTGAGTTCTCTGATGAGATTTGAAGATTCAATTTAGCCTGACTGAACTCCATCAATCTCGGTCGAAGTTAACTGACGCTATTCTTTTTTATACAGGGTGGTTCGAAAATAGGGGTACCTACGTCAACCCCTCGTTTTTTAGTTCGGATATGGAAGAGCATGTCATACCAAACATTCTTCAAAGTTGAGAACGTCGCATGGTTATTCTATGTATACAGGATGAGTAAAAGGATACGGTTGTTTGTCAGCTATGTAATTTTTTAACGTTAGCAACATTACCTATTGATGATTACTATATTTTGTAATAAGGCCAAACTTCATGATTTATTTATGATTATCAGTTTTTTACAATGATATCATGGGCAATATATTCAGAATTTGTATATTCATAACTTTCATACGGTAGTGATGACTTCTGTGATCCACGATCAGATTATGAAATAATATGATTCACAAAGAAATCAAACTGAAATATCGGTACACATTATTTAAAATATGTTTACGTTGTTACAGTGAATGGAACTTCTCAATGGCTGTAATTAAATGTATTGCCTTTAGCTACAGACATTATCTAAGCGTTTGTCTATGGTACCGAAAATACGCTAAACCTATAACAGTTGGTATATAAACACAACAATGAGGTAATTAACATATAAAGCTCGGGTATACACGGTAAATTGTCGAGACAATGGAGAATCATAAATTTTCACCGTGCACACGCTTTAAGTGGAGATAAAGTGAAAGATCCAATAATGCAAGGAAGAGTTTTTGTTTCTATACATTACAACCATGTGAGAGTTAGGTAATGGTTACATCACTTAAGAGTTAACAAAAATTTTATTTCGATAGATTTGACAAAAAGTGAAGTGTATAACCGTCTCCTCGAGGCAATTGAAATAGAAGACATAAACAAACTCAAGAATCATTTATTGAATGCTGTTTCATAAGTATGGGAAGAATGGAACCTGTAATAGAGAGTTAATGAGCATGTTTTTTTATCCTCCCAACTTACAAATGTAACTCAAATTCCGGAATATCAACAAGCAGATAGGGGTAGATGAAAATACACATCAAAGGTAATACGAAGAGTCTTTAAAATGTTATCAATAATTTTTTTATTTCTATACGAAAACTTGTTTTTTTGGCAAAAATATACAAAAAACAGTAATTTTATCTAATCAAATCACAACATACTTTACTGTCTAAAGATTTATATCTTGTTGGCAGTCTTGTGATACATTTAATTAAAATTATATCCTTGATTTTCAGCACTTGAAAGTAATAATATTTGTTTTTCTAGAGTTCAGACGGAACAACTTAGAGTCGAACCAATCCTGAAATTCAGCCACGTCAGTACATATAATTTTGTGTAGTTTACTCTTATCTTTATGGTGCCATAGCAGGGTGGTGTCGTTAGCAAATAACGTGAAATTAGCACCACGGCAATATCATTTATCTATAAAACAATAGGATTAGACCCAGCACAGAGCCTTGAGGTATTCCACAATTAATTTCGGCTATATCTGAGGATGCATGAAAGAAATATGAACTTAAAACTATACAAGTAATTCCACTGAATACACAATGTTGCACTTTGCATTGCAGTATATCGTGATTGACATAATCGAATGCCTTCGATGGGTCACTGAGCACCGCAGCGACAACCTCATTCTCTTAAAACTCTCTGTAAATCGTTGATGTATTGCATCGGTTTGTTTGAATATTTTTGCCTCAAATAAAGAAGTTTGAGTGACGAAAATAAAAAAAAATATATAATTATTAAATTTAAGGACGACTTGTATTTGGAAATATTTTTTTTCACCAATTTGGATGGTGGTATGTAAATATACAGGGTGATTCTTACTAACACGCTAATATTCAAGGAGGTCAAGTTGGGTCCATTTTGAGGAAAAATTCTTCATGTGAACATATGTCCTGCACTTTTGAACTTTTGAACAACTTTTTTTATGATAACTTTGGCATTGCCCTAGACATTTTCGTGAAAGACATTTTCTGCCGTACAACATAATATTTTCTCGGCAACCATCCGGGAAGTGTTCACTTACCGGACACTTTTTCTTTGGGAAAGTAGCACTTCCCGGTCTAGTCTGGGAAGTACGTACTTCCCGGACTAGGCCGGGAAGTGCTCGAATTTTAATACAAATATTAATATAAATAAGAATTAGAATGTTTCTGTTGGTACCTATCTTCTGTTCGAATTTCAATATATAATACAAATAAGAACTGAAATGTTCGAAATATTCAAATTTGGAATCGTTTCATCCGGTTAACAGATGGACGAAAGTCGACCTCTAAATGCGTCTCATTGATTTGTTATTCTACATGGTTGCCGAAAAAATAGTGTACGCAACACGTCCGAAAACAATTTTTTTGGACTCGCAGACTTCCAGGGCTCGCTAACGCTCGTCCTGGAATTTGGTCTACTCGTCCAAAAAAACAGTATTTTCCGGACTTGTTACGTAAATTACTATTACTATTGCCAGTGGTGTTCGTACAGGATTTGAACTGAATCATTCTGAAGAGAAAAGTGATACGGTTCTGCTTTCTCTTAGAGTAAAAATAATTTTTGAAATACCAATTTTTTTGCGCAACTCTGGTCTCTTGATTTTTTCGTTAGACGATCGGTTTTCGCATAACAAAAATAACATTCATTCATTTAGATTTCTGCTAGATCACTCACAGAAAAAAACTATTTATGAAACTTTAAACAAAAATGAAATACATTAGACTAATTTTTAAATAGTGAAATCATGAAATTACAGTAATTTGAATTCATTTTGGAATGCTAACAAAAAAATGACCCTGAACGCACAAAGAAATAAATTGAATCAAATGTTCAAAATGTGAACGTCCTGAAAATATGCATGCGTCTGTTTCTTTTCTCATGTTCTCACGTACCTACTCTTTGGGAAATGCCAGGACTGTTTCTAGTAGATTTGCCAGAAACAATGATGTGATTTCTCAACTGCTCTGCAGTATGAATTGGTGTGCTGTAAACCAATGTTTTGAGATGACCCTAAATTAAATAATCTGTATAATTGAGGTCTGGTGACTCAAGTGGCCATACCTGTTTTCCTCTGCGACCTATCCAGCGATTATTGCCATTTTGGTTTGAAATTTCGCGCGCCTGAGCACCGAATCGCGCTGGCGCCACGTCGTGCATAACCCACAGTAGAATTCTTACTAAAATGGAAACATCTTCCACTAAAGCTGGCAATTTTTCTTTGATAAATTGCAGGTAATAAATCAACCTCGCATAGAAAAAAATAGAAAGCAATTAGATAATAACCGCATATTCCAGCCCACATGTTAACGGAAAACTGCTCCTAGTGACGAGATACCAAGATTGCATGTGAGTTTTCTTCAGCACAAAAATGATTATTGTGAAAGTTTTGGATGGCGTTTCTGAAAAAATTGGCTTCATCGGTGAATGAAGTTTTAGTATCAAGTAATGGATTTTCTTACACTTTTTGAAGGAACCGTTGGCAAAAGCCCATCCGTAATGGAAAGTCGCGGGGGAGTAGCGCCTGAACCCGTTGGATATAATAGTAACAAATCATTTATCATTTACCTAAGTAAATAAAGGGCTTCAGGTTAGTATCTGACAGTGTCTTCTTCTGTCCTTCCACCTGAGCTCGCATTTTGAATGTAAAATGAAAAAATTAATTTGGAGTTGAGATAAAAAACAAAAAAAAAGACATTAAACAAGAGTATGTGTGATTCAATATTTTCCCAATTTTTCGTGCATTTAATCATACCAACACTGGCATGAACAAATTTTCTTTTTTCAAAAATTTAACACCCTGCAGTTCAAAAGTTAAGACCTTTAGGACATACGTTCACATGAAGTTTTTTCTCAAAATAGACCCAATAATGATCTCCCTAAATATTAGAATGTTATTAGGAAATACGATGTACCTATATTTTTGACAAAAAAAGTTCAATTGAAATCTAGAGAAGTATATTGATTAACGTTCGTGATTCTGAACGTTCACTCAAGATGTCATCGCAGGTAAATTTTGACAGTTCATTGTTAACAAGTTGTTATCGAGGAGGAGCAGTTTTATCAGTATTATACCGAATGATTGACTAGAATAATGTATTGCTATTCGTTGAATGATAAAAATGGGAATCCCCTCTAGAATAAGTACACTGTTGACCTCCGTATATTCGGAAAGACAAATATACATGAAAATAAATGAATCCATCAGCAATCCACGCGAAACATCGTTAGGTATACCACAAGGGAGTATTTTGAGCCCACTTCTCTACATTATATATACCTCAGAGTTAGAAACAAGTCTTGAAATCAACACCCATATTATACAATATGCAGATGACATCTGTATATACACAAAAAATCCCTCTTTCGAAAATTCTCTTCAACACCTCACCACTCAGTTGGAAAACACCAAAAACTGGATGGACACAAATGGACTCACAATATCGGAAAATAAATCAGAAATATGCGTATTCACCAGAAAGAGGACAGAATATCCAGAACACGTTCAAGTCGGACCATGGGACCTTTCAATACGACCCTCAGATAAATATCTAGGTTTCACCCTGGATAGGAAACTATCATGGAAAGAACATTATTAGTATTTGTAAGTGTGAAAAAGCCCTGAATATTCTCAGAGCATTTTGTAGAACAAAGTGGGGAGCAGACCCAAATATCGCCCTGATTTTTTACAAGTCATTTGTTAGATCAATCCTAGATTATGGAAGTATACTGTATGGCAATGCCACGGATGCTTTACTGAGAAAAGTGGAAGTCATTAAAAACAGATGTATTAGGATATGCTTGGGCTACCTTCCATCTACACCCATCACAATATTAGAAGCAGAATCCAGAGAACCCCCTTTGGACCTAAGAAGACAACTTCTGAGCGATAAATTTGTTACAAGAAATTTATCAAAAAACTCAGACCTTCTTAGCAAACTTCACGATTTAACCGTTTACACACTTACACATCAATATTGGACCCACAAAAAGATATCTCTATTAGTGGAAAGCTTCACCAGGTCATCGAAGTACAGAGAAACAATATATATAACGAGTAACCTTCCATACTTCAAAGAACAGTACGGAATAATATCCCATGAAATCAATGTCCATTATATCGATGAGAGAACAGCGCAGTGTGACGAGACGTTTTTAACCTATATCAATGAACGATGGCCAAACGCAGATTTTATCTATACAGATGGATCAAAAACACTAGACAACACAGGTTTCGCATTCTACCACTCCAACAGCACTTATTTCCACACCTACAAATTACCGAAAGAGGCATCAATTTACACTGCGGAAATGACAGCTATACTAATGGCAATGCGGTACATCAACTCACAACAAACCTTTCAGTCTATTATTTTCACAGACAGCAAGAGCTCGGTAGACAATCTTCTGACCCTCCAAAATCACACGAAGTTCTCTATAATGGAAATCGAAATCGCCAAAATCCACAAAGAAATAGAGGCACAGAATAGAAAAGTAGAAATAGTCTGGATAAAAGGGCACTCCGGAATAAAAGGAAATGAGATAGTGGACCAATTGGCAAAGCAAGCATACTCGACCGGACAGCAATACCCTAACCATACCATACCTTGTTCGGACTTGAACCGAGTATATAGAGAAGAATTAGAAAAAACATGGCAGAATATTTTTTCCAACTCTGAAACAGGCAAGAATTACAAGCGTCTATTTCTGAATATTTCTGGAACCACGTGGTTTAAACAAGAAAATGATAGGAATTTCATCAATACATTGAACAGAGTATGGTCAAACCATGCTCTCTGCCCAGCACATAAATTCAAAATAGGCCTATCGGATAACCCATACTGTACTTGCGGAGAGTACGGAGATCTGAACCATATAATTCTGGAGTGTCCTCTATATTATCAGAGCTTGAATCAATTGTACTCTGAATTAACTTGCATTAAAATTCCCCTCCCAATCAATTTGAATTATTTGCTGTTCATCGATAATAAGAAAACATACAGAATCCTATATAGTCACATAATCAGATGTAAAATGAAATTGTAATACATATCTAATAAGTAGGTACTAACAAAACTATTGTAACCGATATTCGGAAGTGATAAAAACATGTATGATAATTAGTAGAGCAAAAAAAAAAATAAAAAAAAAAAAATAAAAAATAAAAAAAAAACAGGATAACAAAAAAAACTGAAAACTGAAAAAGAGAAACATGAAAGTATATAACTAGAAGAAAAAGAAAAGTGAAGATGAAAGAAACAGAATGGCTCATAATAGAAAAAATAACTGCCAATGTCTGAGTTCTATTCAAAATATAAAATAGTCTGGCTAATTGGTATACCCCAAAGCCAAAAACCCAATCACACACACACACACACATATTCGTTGAACGAAAACATTATTCGTAAAAATTCGTTATAAAAACAAGCTTTTATTCATGATCTACCAAGAGAAAAACATTTGTGTATGAAGAACATAAAACTATTTTATCAAAAGCTTGAGGATTTCTTTCAAGTGCAATGACGTGTCATGCCTCAAGCTTCCAAGAAAATATTTTAATTTTCAATAGTTCTATTTTCTTCATACAAGGGTTTATAAATAAAAACTTGTTTCTAAATAGAATTTTTACGTTTATTTTTATTTCAGAAATAGAATCTGTTTAATAATCTGTTCTAATAGGTGCGCCAGGTTTGTGGCATGCCTATGTTACCCCTTTATTATTCGACGGTCCGATGTTTTTCACTATTTTTACGGATCTATCAATTTTTTTCGAGAGTTATGCATCTTTTTGTGAGAAAGGTGGTGCTCCTAGCCATTTGACCGACACCTTTTTCCGAATTCATTCGCGTTCTCCATCTAGTCTTCACCTAGGTAGGATAATTCAAATCCATTACTTAGAACAAATCGAACACTGATCGTTGCTTTTCTAATGGCAGTTCTATAACTTTCAATTAACGGAAAAATCGTGGGAAAACTTCACATCCTGCCGCTCTTTACCTAGGCCACTGAAAAAACGCATAAAAATATCCGCCTAACGTGTCGGATGGGAGTGACGTTATATCATTTAACTGAATGTGTGAGTTATTCCAAATCAATGACTATAATTTGTAATTAATGGTTCGGAATGAGGCCATTTAAGGCTACTGAACTTGACCGAATCGAGAAATATCGATCTATCGATTCGTCCGAACTTAATTGTGATTAGCGCTTGTCTGAGCATACCGGGTGTCAATTCAAAAAATGTCATCCGTAAAGCAAACTTCTTGATAATCGGTTAGTGGAAAATCGTACATTTCAAGAGTGACTCGTAAAAAGTGATACCTAAGAACGTAAAACTGACATGAGTATCATTTCAAATTTCTATCCCCTACAACCCTTCTTCGAAATGAATTATTGAAAGGGGTTCATTCAATGGTTTGTTTCCTTTCGTCCAAAAACTTCATCAGCATCTAATGCCCGATGAGGCCCAGGTTTGACCAGTCCTACCACGAACTCATACTTTCCCGATCGATGCTTTTCTGAAACATCGTCCATTATTTCACCATTAAGAAATTCATTAAGATCGACCAGAAGAATTAATTATTTCCACCCTTTACTTGTTAGCCTGAAAACCTGCCAAGTACTTCTCAATCAGAACTGTTCCTCTCTATGAAAGACAATTGTCTAGACCGGTTCACCTCGAATCTCACAATTTTCAAACATTTGAAAATATAATTAATTTCCGTCTCATTTTTTTTACTTTTCCCGATGTTTTCTGAACATTACAGTATTTTACTTTTCGTATAAACCCGAAGATGAGAAAAACCTGTACTTTGTTATTCAAGCACAGCATTGTCAATATTCCAAACCATGGTGAAGCAATTTGGCAATACTGCAACGACGACCTGTCATCCTAGTCATTCCTGAAACGTTTTAGTTTACGTTGTAGGTTAGGTTAGGTATTAGTGAAAGTGTAAATGTGAGCCTACCCACCAATTTTTTTCTGGAAGGAATTTCTAAATTATCTATGCTAAAATGCCTAGTAGTTATATGACATGAAGCTGAATTGAGATTCCCGGAAAACCCATATCTCAGTAGTACACCAAGCAATAGAACAAAAGACGTGTTTTTTTAAATTGTTTTGCTTATAAAATGAAAACTAATAAGGGCAATCTGAATGCTCCAATGAAAAGAATTGTACATAATTGAAATAGGAACCGACCCGGTCGGATCATTAGTAATGGAGAAAAACTGGTAAAACCGGAAAATTTTGCGATTTTTTGAAAAATTCATAACTCCGCCATTTTTCAAGAAGTATAGGATTGGCCTCTCTCATGAAATTATTGAATCATATGTACTTTATCTGTGCACAAAACATGCGCTGTCGGATCGTTAGTTATGGCATAATGCAATTTTTTTTGCACTATCTTGCAGCGTGCCCGGATGCTCAAGTGATAGCCCGATTTGAATTTTTCAAACAGATTATGAAAGTAGATGTATAGTACCACAAAACGTATATTCTCATTTTGCGCTACAATGGTGCAAAATGATGGGTGAAAAATGCATGCAAATATGACTGAAAATGGCCGAGCCCGCGTTAGCTGCCGAGTGGTAGGAGGGCCAGAGATATGAGGGGAATTCTGCTAATGAACGGGTTAAGGTTCCGTCAAATCAGAGCGGGAACGCGGGACCGGGAGCGGGAACGGAACATGAAAACCGTGCGAATTGCAAGAAAACAGTATACGTAGTAAACCGTATGTATTTTGTTGCTTGTCTGCTTTTCGGAATACAAAAGAACACTTTTATAAATACGTGTACGGGAGAAGATTCCTGTTAACAACCGACCACGCAGCCCTTGAATGCCTTCTACAGTTCAAAAACCCCGAGGGCCAAGTAACACGTTGGATCAAAAGACTCCAAGAATTCGACTTCGAGATCGAACATCGAGCAGGGAGTGGCCACAAGAACGCAGATACCCAGTCAAGGAGACCATGCCCAGACGACTGCTCACACTGCCGACGAACAGAAGAGAAGGAAGCAGCGATTTGTAGAACCACGGCAGTTGACAACAACTGGAATGACAACACGGTCCAGAAAGACCACCGGAGGATGCGATGACGTTCCAGAAATTCATGTCCTTTCACTCAAATGGACAGAAAATGTCACACGGGGTAACTCGAGAGGAGCCACGGGACCTTTTCAAAGTGCCAGTCGATTACGCTCTAGCACACTGCGTCGCAGAAGATCTTGGAATGTCCAGGGGCATCGCTGGAACACCACAGCCAAGAAATTTAGCCAACTCCAAACACTACGGAAACAGAATCCAGAAATTTGAGGTGTTCTACAGCTGAAGAAGGGCCAGAGAAACATCTACTACCTAGTGACCAAGAAGCATTCCCAAGATAAACCGTCCTATGAAGATGTCTGGAGGAACCTCACCCAACTGAGAGATACGATGGTGGACCAGAATCTGGTGGACTTGGCAATCCCAAAATTATCCTGTGGTATTGATGGGCTGGGTTGGAGAGTTATAAGAAGTATGTTGGAGACGATATTCCGATCCACCGGCATCCAGATTTTTGTTTGCTGTAATCCTATTCCACGACCTAACATGAAGACTGTGGAGTGTTACTTCCATCGAACTTCACGATTCAGATATGGGGAATCCTGCAAATATCGACACCCTCCAAGGATGACATTTCGGGACGAAATATCTTTAAGTAGGGGTAATGTGGCGAAGCTGTGGGCGATGCCGGATCTGGACGCTCACGTAGACAGAGCGTGAGCGCGAATTACTTCCGAAGCGCTTTGCTTCGAGAAGAATCTGGTCGAATCCGGAGAACGTTCCTAAGGCTTTCTAGAAATATCAAGGGCGTTCCGCGAAATGAACGGTGTATATAAAAAGAACCACGCAGCAGAGTTTGTTAGTCAGTGGAGCAGAAGTCGAACATAAATAGTCCAGTGATTGTGATATGAATTAGAGTATTGTGTTGAAATTGTTGAATCATTGTATTTCGTCAAATAAATTATTTTAGAGTGAATTTGTTTAAATATACTACAGTATAAACGAAAAAAAAATTATATGGTTGAAAAGAGAATTGAATTTTCTTTTCAAAGATGTGTGACTTGACCCCCCATACCATTCAGAATTTTAAAATTGATGTGCCCTTCCGCGCCTTCTATCGGGCAATTGCAATGTCTTTCATTTCAAAAAGTCCCTGAGTAACATGCAATGATATCCGCATTGAACTATCTCGCAGTTATGTATAACATGGTAAATTTATTCCCATATACTGTCATGTGAAAGTCTTCGTACCTAATTTGATGTTGGTTCATCGATTATTTATTGTTTTCGAAGAATTAGAATTGGAATGATTCATGCCGTGATCATATAGTTTATCCAGAATTTCAAATTGAATATCATGCTGTTTCAATAGAAAGTATTTGGAATAACGTTATCTTCCAGAACTTTATACATCCTCAACTGTCAATGCTAGACAAGGACTTACAGGGTAAAAGGTTTATTGGTATATAGCAAATAAGTCTAGGATTTGTTAATTAAATTTCATGTTGACATTAATAACGATAATACACATGTTGGTAATTGCAAGGAATTAGCAATTTAAATTGCACTACAGTTCCAAAAACGTTCACTGATGAAAATAAGTGGATTGAAACAGTACATATTCCGTAAAGTAATAAAGATTATTCATTGAATTTTCACGAAATCTAGTAAAGTCACCGTAAGAGGGTATATTTATCGTATAATATTTGTAGTTTTTTGTAGTTATTTATTATGTCAATATTTACAATGACAATATAGAGGAGAATAATTTCCTCGGCAGCATGCCAATTGCGAAGTGGTATTGACAAGTTATACAACGTTTGGTCAGTATGTTATCAGGAACCACACAATGGTTATTTCAGAATCAGGGCGATTCACTGATTTGATTCGTGATATCTGTCAGCAAGGCTCACGGATGCTAAGAAAGGTTTCCTGTCTCATGTTTTTGATTATTTATCAGATCATTATGCTATAGCATGTTCATTAAAAAACGAATACAATGCTAAATATATCTTTTGAAAAAAAGTATCAGCAATATTTATAACTGACCGATTCATGGTTATACAAAAAATTAAAACTTGTTGAAAAAATCGAATGAAAATTTTCCAGAATTGGATATTTTTAGTAGAGATTCAAATTCACTTGAAAAAAATTCATGATCCAAAACGGTTCTTTATGTTCCTTGTATTCAAAAGAATTTTTTTTTTCACCTAGAGCACTATGATTTAGTGTGTCCTAGAAGTATCGATTTCTATCCCATCGCAGAAACCTTGAAAAAGCTACTCAATGACCCTCTCTTGAAAATAAATGCATTTCATTAAGTCATGCCTCAATTTATTTTTTTCAGAAACCTCATCTAGCTCGATGTCAGAACCCCGCTGTTCCCATGGAGATCCACCACCAGTGTCAACATCTGTAGACCCAACAAAGCAGTCAGTACTTTGTTTTGATTGAATTTTTTTTTAGAAATGTTGAGGGGTGAGAGTTTCATACTTTTTTCCAAGTTCCATCTGCCTTTTTAATAGATGTAGAATGGAATTCATTTGATTCGTACAACGATATTTCTTGAAAATCTATACAGAACAGTGTAGTATGACTATAAAACTGTCATTGTCAACGAAAAAAATTATAAAGAATTATTGTAAAACATCTTTCCAGGTGTTAGTACTCGTCAAGATTCCAGGAATATTTCAATCACTTAACATTTCTTTTTTTATATTTTAAATTATATAATATTATCGTTTTTTCATATATTTTCACAATAGTATAGATTTTTTTCGTCTAATTGAAAAACAGTTTTTCTAAGAATAATTATTAGTCAAATATTCATTTATCTGAAGAATACAAGGTTTTTTATCATTTGCAGAAGTTGATGCTGTCCCCAATGGAAAATTGTTATCTTTAAAATCTAAGATAATCATATTTTCAATTTTGGGGACTGCACCAACTTGCAAAATGTATATTTTTTTGAATAAACTTTACTACGATGTTCACCCAGTGATGTTTGTTTGATAAATGTTTTATTTAAATTGAAAAATGCACCTAGTATTATTGTTACCTGAATATACAATGAATGAATTAACGAGAGTACATTTTGAAGGAGCAGAGGAAAATTACACATAAGAAGTACTATAGACCTACTCCAGAACAACATGAAATCACCATGTAAAAAACACAACATAGATATATGAGAATCATTGATTGAAAAAACAGTAGATGTTGAGTATTATTATTCAGGTACTGGTACTGTAATAACATTTTACATAATTGATGGTTAAATTTAGGTAAATAACGTTACTCATATAATAACAAACGTAATTTACCTACATTTTACAGATTTGTTTTTTTAGTGTTCTTGAGTTTCTAGTTAAGTACAGTCGAGAATTTGAAGTTTCAAAATATACATTTATAGTTTATATTTGGAAAAATTGAACTATATAGAATTGGTTTAAAGTATTCAGTACTCCGTATACCGAATTAATGATAATATTGCGCAATGTTCAATATTCTGCAGCGTTTTCGAACTTTCGGAAATCCCATCGATGGTTCCTCAATTGACACCCGGTATTCAAACGGAATCCAATTCGGAATGAGACAGATTCCATGCGAACATTTCTTTCGATTCGTATCAGTTGGTCAATCATGAACTTGAGTAACCCTTTACTATATGTACTGGTCTGATCTTTGATCTTACGAGATCGCGGTGGTTAGCGGTTCTTTTGAAAGTAGGTCTCGTGCATATATGATGGTTACTTTTTTATTGAAATTTGGATCAGTGAGTGTATAAATCGCCGTGTGTATTTCTCGAGTGTAACCAGTATTATGAAGGCCCCTCGAAGAGAGTAAACGGTACCTATACCGGGTGACCGCGAGGTGTGGTACGCCCCCTAATTTTCCAATGCTCTTGAAGATACAGATTTAAAATTTCATATGGCGCTATAGTTTTAACCGGAAGTGACCACAACCTTTTTATTTCAAATGGCATCTGTGCATTTTTCATTGTCCGAATTTGTGATGGGAGTTTTTAAAATTCAAAATCGGCTGAAAAATGGCGAAGATACAGTTGATAGTTAATTTCAAACAAGATTGGCCATGAAAATCAAGCTTAAGTTTGTGTTCTCATGGAATTGCAACTCCCAAATTTTTCAGAAATGATTGAAAATTCCCACAAAACAGAAAGGTACGATTCACACATTAATACAAAAAACTAATTAACGAGCGGTAAAATTGTTATACTCTCCAACGTTTACGGAAAAGTGAGCTTCTTTCGTTTTCTAAGATTAATTGGGAGGTGAGAAGTGAGATACTTTCACCTCCAGACCTATCAATTGTGCACTAAATCGATGGTAATGTGAATTACAAAATATTAGCAGTACCTGGAACATCACACAGCCTGTCTGATAGGTCGGAAGGCCCATTTAAAACTGATAGTTTACCGCAATCTAAAGGCACTATCGAAAAGCAGGAAGAGCTTACCAAGATGCGTTACCAAGAAATTTGGTACCCGGGTAATTTTGAGATGGGAAATCATAATTTCGTTTAAATTTTTATGTAGCACCTTATTATTGATTTAAAAACTTTTTTGACAATTAACTTTTGGAACTTTTCATAAAAAAAACCCTTATTTCCACACCTGTTTAAGTAAAATAAGTATATTTCCTTAATAACGCTGGAGGTGATCGTTTTCGAGATATTTACAATTTTCTATGCACGTGAAAACGTGATGTTCAACCACGTATCAAATTTGCTTGATGGCTTCAAAGAAACGTCGAACAACATCCCCAAATTTTATCGAAAATGCACTACACAGATGAGGCTAAATCTTCAAGAAATGGTAATCATTGAACTTCCCTAACAGTCACATCTGGACGGAAGATAACGCACATGCGATAACGCAGACTCATTTCCAAGACAGATTCTCTTTTAATGTATCGGTGGGCATTATTGGGGATTATTTAATTGGGTTCTATTTTACCCCCTTACGTTTGGATGGAGATTATTACCAACATTTTTTGGAAATGAGCTCCCCCAGCTTATGGAGGATGTTCCCATTATTCTTCGAAATCAGTCCCTGCTCATTTTAGTATGTTAGCAAGAAATTTCTTAGACGTAGCGTATCTTCAACGATGGATAGGCAGAGGAGGCACTCAGTATTGGCCACCTAGGTCACTGGACCTCAACCCCGTCGATTTTTTCTTCTGAAATCTAGAAAATGTTGAATCGCATCATAGCTAGCTGCGAAACGATAAGAAACACTCCCCGCATTTTCCAACGGGTGCGGAGTTCTTTAATGAGAAGAGCAGTAGCTTGTTTGTATTACTGTTGGGGGTAATCACTTTGAACAGTTGTTGTGGCCGTGCTGGTAGAACGTTCGCATTTGGAGTGAAGGGTCGAGGGTTCAAAGCCTCGCAGTCATCGGTCTCGTGCATGGCATCACACGTTAAAAGGTAAGGGCTGCGTCTTCTCTAGCTCACACAAATCTCTCGAACACTTCCGAGGGTTGCGAGTAGGGGTGCAATCGGTTGACGGAAATAACAATTTTAACAATAGTTGTTTAGTTCAATTCTCATAGATTTAATTGCCTAATTATTAACATAGTACTTGTCCAAATTGATTTTTTTACAAACTTCGAACTACAGCACTTTTTAATTGAATAATTAAAGTTTGATGAAAATAACTGCAGTTTAAAAAGATTCATGACGAAAACCAACCATATTTTGGAAAAGTTCAACAATCTGTATGTCGAAAACAAATCATTTTCTGATAAACATTTTATTGGAGAATAGTTGTCCATTTTAACAAATCTACTACATACTTTGTTTTTGTAATGTTCTCAGCAATTTCACTTAGCGCCCTGTAGGAGCTAAGTAACTGCATCGATATAGAAACATGTAAATATCTCGAAAACGACCACCTCCATCGTTCTTGAGGAAGTATACCTATTTTAATTAAAAAAGGTGTAGGAATAAGATTTTTTCATGAAAAGTGCCAAAAGTTTACTACAAAAAAAGTTATGGGCAATATTAAATGAATAAATATAGCTTACGTAGCGCCTTCTAGACGCTACATAAAAATTAATATGAAATTATGATTTCCCACTTAAAAAAATCCCGGTTACCATTGTGCAAAAACTTATTTTTTGCAAAAGTAATGTTTAAAAAACGAAAAAAATCCGAATCTTCAACATTGCACTATTTCGAAATCAAGATAACTCACCTTCCCATATTTATGTGACGAGTTGATCGTATTCGCTGACCAATGATCGGTCTCAATTCGTGCTCGTTCCAGAGCTCCGGTGATGCTGTCGATTCTTGACCACTCGCGCACGTCGTGATCTCGGAAAGGCGGCACTCCACCGCTATTAGGGGTTGCTGCCACCACTTCCATGCTTCTGTCTTGTTCGTTCTCACAGTGTACGAGGTGTGTTATCAATTTTTATTGACATCGACCTGAAAAAAAAATTGGAAAATGAATACGTTCTTTGATTTGGGGACTTGAGGAACATGTATAATGAGTCATTCAAAATAGTATATTACGCAAGGATCATTTAGGGTCGATTTTTCAGTACGAGGTATTTCCCAGATCAACTGATCTTGGTTTCGTTGCTAAGAAACTAGCGATTCGATTCGCCACGGTTACCTGAACAAAGATTAGTTGATCTGTCGATTATCTTTGGTAAAATCGCCGATCTATTCAATCACTATGGCAGCCGGTCGTAGGTTTAAACCATAGCTACTGCAGACATTTTTCTGATGGCCCGAGAAAGTGGTACAGTGAAAGATACAATGGGCTTCTAGGCCTACGTGTCATCGTACCGCACACGAGATGGAGTGTTCAGTGGGAATATTTGAGGAGATTCAATTCGGACTCAGGAGACTCACACACTACCTTATGGGATGTCCATCCAAAAAAAGAGGATCATTTAATGATGGCTATGAATCACGACCATGACATTGATGTTGAAATAATAGGTATATTATAGTACAAGTTTCGCACGTGTCGCACGCGTTGTTTGGAGTCACTGGCGCACAGGGCTTAGGAGCTCGAATTCTTTCATGTTCTGACCATAACTATTTTGGGTTGGTCTGCATTTGGATTCATAATAACATAAGTTTAGACCCAAAATAGAAAATTGTTTTGTTGCACGCTTTGTTTGGAGTACCTACAATGAGCGAAGCGAGGAGTGCTCCAAGAGAGTGAGAGCGAAAATGCGCCTTATGAAAAACTCTCAATTCAATTTTGCTTTTATTTATAGTTTTTTATTTAAGGAAAATGGGTTTAATAAAAACTAAAATCAGTAACGTTTGATTGGTAACACTGATAACATATTTCAAATTCAATAGATTCTGTCAGTTCATTTGGTGACAGATAAGTACTTATCTAATTCGAACGTCGAATTATTAATTACAATAATGAAGATGAGGACTGGTCATTGTAGGATGGTGTCAAGGATTCGAGGTCAGATGGATCGGAAAATAAGGGGGTGGCCTGGAGAATCTTGACCATGTAATGTTTTTTAAATGTCACTTCAACAAGCTACCCAATATAGATTTCTTCTTTTTGTTAACTAACAAAGCAATACAGACTCCTCACAATTTTACACAATTCCTTAGAAACTCGAATATCACTCTTACTGAATTAATAACACATGTTCTAGACTTCATTCGAACTATATAAACCCATAATCAACCTTACTTTTAAACCATCCTAACCTGTGTGTATTCTGTGTTCGACCTACTAATACTTTTCCAGCATACGTCAACGGAGACTATCAAACAGAACAATGTCGAGAGTATATACAGGATGTTTCCGAAATAGGGTAATAAACTTCAGGTACTTGTACTTGAAGTTCGATGGAAGTCTTTAGGTTTGATCGTGGAAGATGGTTGGGGCACACCAAAATCACTGGATCTGAAAAGCATCTCCAACATACTTCTTATAACTTTCCATCAAACCCACAGGACAATTTTGGGATTGCCAGATCCACAAGATTCTGGTCCAGCATCGTAGTTCTCAGTTGGGTGAAGCTCCATACATCTTCATAGGACGGTATATCTCGGGAATACTTCTTGGGAAACAGGTAGTAGATGTTCCTCTAGCCCTTCTTCAACTATAGTACCCCGCCAACTTTTAGATTCTGTTCCCGTAGTGTTTGGAATTGATCACATTTCTTGGAGAATACCACAGCAATGCCCCTGGACACTCGAAGATCCTCCGCCACACAGTGAGCTAGCGTATAATCAGCCGGAACCTTGAAAAGGTCTCGCGGCTCTTCTTGACTTACCTCGTGTATTACTTTCTGCCCGATGATCTGAAGGTGCGGCTAAGCTTCGGGTTGTACAGCCAAACTAGATCACTGGTCCTAGTCTCAAGTGGCGGTTTATCGTCTTATTAATCCACTCCACCATTACATCTGACTGTGAGTGTATGGCTGTGGTTCTCGTCTTCCGGATCTTCAGCAGTTTACAGGTTTCTGAAACAGGTTAGACTCGAAATTTCTTCCTTGGTCTGAATACGACTCCAACGGAACACCGAATCGACATATCATCTCTTTCACCAAGCTATCGGCGACGGTGATAGCTTCCTGGTTGGGCAGGGCATGGGCTTCCGTCCAGCTACTGAATTAGTCCATTGCGAAAAGGATGCAATTCGGGAAACGGACCAGCAATGTCAAAGGCGATTCTCTCAGATTGACTGCATTCGTTTCATTGACGCACAGGGACTGGTCGACTAGTCGTAATTCTAGATGTTTAATCAGCGGTTCATAGTCTTCCTGTTCTTGGGCGGTGAGCGTTGATGCTAAAGCCCTCTCTTCTGCATTCCATCCATTCAGTTTCACCGCAGCTTCAAATCGTCGGCGGTAATTTTCCCATGTAGTTTTTCAGTCGAACTGGGATGGTTTTAAAGAAAGCTTCCCTGTTTCATCACCGACCTTGAAATCTTGTTATTTTTAATTTCATCCTGTCCAGCATTGAATTTTTGTTCACAGTTTCTGTCGTGTGGGCAGTATCAATTCTGTTTTTCAGCTTACTGATTGTTTTCTCCATTTTGTAGAATTCTTCTTTGATTTTATCTATCTCTGTCTCGATGGTTCCCATTCTATCTTTCAATCGAATCGCCCCACCACAAAGTTCTTCTCAATCGAATCGCCCCACCACAAAGTTCTTCTTTTAAACATTCTGTGTTTTCGAGGAATTTATCTTCCAGATTCTTCGAATTTTCTAGAAGCTCCTTTCTCTCAAGGTCTTTGAATTTTCTACAACCTCTTCTCTCAAACTCTTCTAACTTTCCAGAAGGTTCTCTTCCATACTCTTCGAATTCTGTTGAAGTTCTGTTTGTCGTGTTTTTTAATTATCGAAGTCAATTCCAGAAACTTCGAATGAAACAGTCTTTCCCCTCTTGAACCAGTCCCTCTGATAATCTTTTCTGGAGTATGGCCTTCTTATCAGTTGTTTTAAGTTTCCGTTCTTTCAATTCCTGTTTCAATTCCGCAACTTTCAAGTCCACTAGGTGCACTGTATTCGAAAAATGTTTAGTCTTTTCACGAGAAATCAGTTTTACACAGAAAGTTTATCAAATTATTATTTCAAAATTCGAAAACTATCCACCTCGCAAATACTTGTTTTGGCAGCTACCAGTCTATTTTACGCAAAAAGGTCTCTATCAGTTTTTTTTCGTAACACGGAGTCTGTCTACTACTCACTATTTATTTTGAAAATCCGACTTCTGACTCCAATTGTGATGAAAATAGTCTAAACGGTTTTAATCTAATTTATTTTACACGTGAAATTTAACTACTAATTCATATCGCAATTTATATCGCACAGTATTACTTCAAATCAGACTATGTTGAATTGTATCTAACCTCTCTGATATGGGCTGTCTATTTATATCCAAGCAGGTTCCTTTCGAGATTGTTCTGGAACCTGAAGTTCTTCGTTCGCTATTCTCCTGCTCGATTCTAGTTGGCTCTCGCCCTGTTCTAGAAATGCCAACGGGCGCATCAAAGCGATGACATCAGATCCTTCGTTAACGTGTTGTCACAACGGATTGCTCGACGCGACGGTGGATCTTTCGCAAGCGGTCAGCTTCGGCTGCAGTTTGTTACAATATTGTCTGGAGCTCGTGAATAAAACAACGCGGCGTAAACATAGGCAATAGTCCATAAGGAGAGCTAGAGCACAAATAAAATGGAAATCCAGAAATATCTACGAGAGATAGAAAAAAATTGAGAGGGTGACTTTTAATGGAACCAGGATTCGATTACCAGTAGGACCACGAACAAAAAGTCAGATTCTAGTATTAGTTCAAGAGTCAGGCCAAACTAGACAGAGCTAGGTACATAAAAATCAGAAATGTTACTGATGAAACTTCATAGAGTTTTGACTCTCATGATGTTCTACAGTTCTATCCTGAAAGTATGTGCTTTGATCAGGGATTAATACTCAATTCTATAAACTGTCTCTTCGCGAGGATGAAAGAATAATATGTGCATTTATATTCACCATCGTTAAACGAAGACGTTTTTAGTTTCGTAATAACGTTTGACAATCGGCAGGATTTATCACATACCATTGACGAACCCCAAGAAAGGAACATTCCGATATAAATTGAATCGCTCCATCCGTCCAATCGACAAATTGATTGCAACCCGAAGAAGAATACCCATAATTGCGAAGGTATGTTTGAGGAGCGTTGAATGATAATACTTTCTGTGGCATCCATCGTAAAATCACGGCTTAGCTACAATTATTCTCGAAGAAAAGTAATGATGTATTTCATTCCATTGAGAATACGACGTGTAAATGGTACAATCTTGAACATCCTGTTCCTTTGTTGCATTCAAATGCAAAATAGTGCCACAGAACATGTAGGCTACTTCTGGTATGGATTCTTGGTATGCTTGTTGAACCGGGTAAGTGAATTCCGATAATGAACACCTCCGCATTTTTGCCATTAGAATCAACACAGCGAAACAAGAATACATAAAATGGGATGATACAAGAAGTCTTCGATACAGGTCTGAATGTAGGTTGGTCCAAAATGATTTATTTTTCATTCAACAGGAACTGAATTAAATTATACAGGATCCAACAACGTACCAATTTAAATTGGGAGAATTTTTTCCGCTCCCACTAGCGGCAATTTAATTACCGCTCGTTTTAACGGAAATTTACCTTAGAGTGGAATTTTGCATACCACGTGTTATATCACATTGGATATTTACTCTGATCATTCTTCGATGTAGCTTTACGTTGTGACATAATTTTACGATGGAACTTTACATTGTTATATTACGTCACAATAAAAATTTGCATTAGAGTTTTACGTTGCAATATTACGATTTGATTCTCTAACGTAACTAATTTGCAGTGGAATTTTACATTGCATTGTTACGGTTTGATTTTCTAACTTGAAAAATACACTCCGATGTGAAGTTGCTTTGGAATTTCATGATGTGGGATTACATTATCATGAATTTATACAGTGTCCTAAAGTAAAGTCCTAAAGTAACGGATAAATTAATTTTCTACCTTATTAGCCATATTCAAGAAGAACCCTGAAATACATCGATTTATGTTTTCGGAAAGACACTCTGTGACATAAAAAAATGCCCCTCTTCCACCCTCCTCAAAGTGACAACCACCCCACTAATTTTTTATAATGAAATAGGGGGTCAAGTGTTACCTCATTTAGAGGGGTATTCAATTGTCTATACAGCCATGTCTATTTTTTTGAATTTTTGCGTCAAAACAAAATTAATTTTCAAAATGCTAAAAATTACCACGAATACTATTAAATTCGCTTTATATTCAATGCACCCTATTTTTTTGGTTCATTTACCAACTGCTGTTTTTCATACGTGACATCGGCATCGATTGCTTGTTGTGTGAAGCAAGTGCGATGTGGGTTGCCTAGATGCCGATCCTGACGTCTATAGTGTTTGCTTGAAGTGTGCAACCGACCACCCGATGTGGTGCTGTGATTTTCCGGGTTTTCCTGCAGCTGAAAAGAGAATAGCCACCAAAAATCAGTAAGACGCCCCGGAGCGCCACGATAAATAATAATAATAGCCGACCTCTACCCGCACAGGCTATATACGTTTGAGTACTCTTCTAGATTTTATGAGGGAGTCTTATTATTTATTATATTAGTTCCTTAGTATGGGTATAAACCATCCAATTTGTATGCCATGTGTTTCATGAACACTTTTTGACAAGATTCGAGTTGTTGCACGTTGTATATAGGGGAACAGATCAAGGAGCCATATTCCAAACGGGATCGGACATATGAATTAAAAAGTGTAATAAAACATTCCCGATTTTGGAAATGTTTGCACGCCCTAAAGATAAGTCCAAGCATTCGTTTTGCCGTGGTAATTTGGTTGATTTGTAAAGCAAAGTAGAGTTTTGGATCGAATTGGGAGTGTATTTCATAAGTTCACACTTTTAAATATTCAATGGAAACTTATTTTTTCGGCAACCATCCGGGAAGTGTTCACTTCCCGGACACTTTTTCTTTGGGAAAGTAGCACTTCCCGGTCTAGTCCGGGAAGTGCTCGAATTTTAATACAAACATTAATATAAATAAGAATTAGAATGTTTCAGTTGGTACCTATCTTCTGTTCGAATTTCAATATATAATACAAATAAGAACTGAAATGTTCGAAATATTCAAATTTGGAATCGTTTCATCCGGTTAACAGATGGGTGAAAGTCGACCTCTCTTTGTCTCTTAGACTAAATGCGTCTCATTGATTTGTTATTCTACATGATTGCCGAAAAAATAGTGTACGCAACACGTCCGAAAACAGTTTTTTTGGACTCGTAGACTTCCAGGACTCGCTAACGCTCGTACTAGAATTTGGTCTACTCGTCCAAAAAAAACAGTATTTTCCGGACTTGTTACGTAATTTACTATAGTATGCACCATTCTTGTATTGAATTAATCTGTTTCTGTAGAATAAGACAGTCTTCAATGCAATTTTCCACGAGATATGAGAGAACACTGTAATGAGAAAGTATATCTACGCTAATATCACTCGGGATTTCTTTTATTTTTTTTTCTGATCGCTAGTTTCTCTATAATCAGAAGAAAACTGATTCGTGACGTCACGTTCATCAAAACTAGATTTGACAACGTTGTAAAAGTTGTGCACCATGGAATCTCAAATTCTCATTCAAATATAATGTGTCGTATGACAGTTGTCATTTGATGGGTTCGTTCGTCTGTTTCACGGAGCAAACCAATAAGAATCGTTTGTCTCTGTTTAACTCGTTTGCCTACAATAAAATTTGATACAAGTGAAGCAGTTCCATCAAATATCTATGCTGCACACGAACAGGCCTTAAGTGATTTCTTATTTGAGGTTAAAGCGGTTTTGAAAGTTTTGAAAGTTTTTGTATTCTACAATTTTTTTTAATTACTGTATTTATATCCCTGCAATAACTGTGAACATGTCGAAAAAGTGCTTTGTACCCGGTTGTCAGAACAGCAGTGAAAATTCTAATAAACAATTATTTTATGCACCTAAAGATGAAGCGCGTCGTACAATGTGTTTCGAAGCAGTGAATAAACCCTGTGTAAAAAGCGGAAATATATGTTATGTTATTATTGTATTCAAAGAGTTCAAAGAAAGATTTGAAATTTTAGTCATTGCAAAAAACACCACGAACTATACCTGAAAATGTACTTGAAAACCCAAATTCAAAGTCACAATGAAATCCCAGATATCGCTTTATCTGATTTGATTTCACCCGAAAAATTATGAACACGTTATTACGATTTGCGGTACTGCCAATGCCCGTTTTTCATCAAAAGGAAGGTCCGTTCACAACATTTGAGAGGGATAAATACAACAAAAATAGGTAATATCTGGATTTTTTCTCTGAGTTGATCAAGTGACAAACTTTTAATTATTTCTCAACGGCTTATACCAAGGTAGAATCTATATTTTTGAGGAGAACGGCATTGAATGTTTCGGAACGTGTATTGTGGTGGGGGTTGTTTCCGATGAACGTGACGTCAGCGGCACACTTTCAAATGTGATATTTTTTCAAAATGAAAAAAATATAGTGGAACTTTGTTAAATGGACGTTTCAGACTAGAAACTATCGATTTAAACGAGATTTGCAATTTATTTTTCGTAAATGTAAAGGTTCATTGTTTCAATCGGTCTGAAAATCTTCAAATCATCAGCAGCATATGTTACGGGAAATTATTATCAGTCATGGAGAAAGAAAATAAAAGAGTAGCTAGATTGCTTCCTTGAGGAGCGCCACTAGTTGGAGTGAATTCGAGTGATTTGTGTCCTTTGTATTCTACAAAAAGAGTATTATTCTGAAGATTCTAATAACTTCAACAGAGGACTATCGAAATCTAGAGAGTTTAGTTTTTGAATAAAATTGGATGATTCGGTTTATCGAAGGCCTTTGAGATGCATGTATAAATTGTATAAATCTGTAGCTATTTATTTAAACGCAGAGCTGACAATTTGTGTAAAACACATGAAATTTGTTATCGTATAGAACATGAAACTCTAGAGTTATACTATTCCTTACGTTCGGAAATTTTTTTATTATACAGTCACATCTCACAGACCTTCGCAAAGTTGGACAGTATTGTTATGGGTCGATAGTTGAGAATGTTATAAGAGGCCCCTGACTTCAATATTGGACATATTTTTGTCTACTGTCGATTCTTACGCCATTGTTCTCTCTTCTGTGTTTCATACATTTCTCAATGCCCATTTCTTTCTACCCATTCGAAAGAAGAGCATTTTATGTGTTTTAGTTCTGGTTCCATGTGTTCGGGTTCACAGATTCTTCTGGGTAGATGTAGTCATGTCTTAACTAAACCTTGTTTTTTATATAGATGATGGTTTGAGGTATTGTGGACGTATCAATCAATCAGAGTGTGTTGGTTTTCTGTATACCGCATGTCTCATTTGCAAATTCATGGTGAATTGACTATTCAGGAGTATGTTTTTTTTTTGTTACTAACTCCATATGGTTGAGACCTTCATTGAGTTTTTCGGGTCCATGGCCCTCCAAATTATAAAAGTATCGTCTACATATCTTAACAAAGGTCCTGTTAGATAATGTCATGAAGGAAATTGAACTACTATTCCCATGCGATGAATCCAACGTCTCATTCATAATTTGCTTAACATCGTCGTATTTAATTTTTCATAACAAACTATACTAGCAATAAAATGGCGTTTCGAAAGGAAGCCCACTAAGCCCAGTTATTGCAAAAAAAATTATAGAAGAAAGAGCATTCAAAATGTAAATTCTAGATAAGAGGTGGTATAGCCCACTAGAAATTATTAGAAATTTCTTGTTATACGACAAGTATTTGACAAGACGATATGTAGTTTCTCTTCAGTATTTAGTGGAAATTGCCTGGAGATCATTTTCTGTGTGAGAACCAACAACGGTGCACATAAGGGTTGATATGCTTTCGAAAACTTTATAATAACATATAATATTCACCACAGGTAGTAATATATTTACGCCAAACAAGCCAATGAACTCAATCATTTAACGTCAACACGAGTAATTAATTTTTTACAATTATTCGGGTGTATCATGCACATCCACATAGTATGCTTCACTTCTCAACTTTCTAAAATGATTTTTCCTCAAATCTGATTTGAAAGTTAGAGACCAAGAAGCGGTTATAGAAAATGTGTGATATGACTTCAACGAAAATGATCAATTCTGAATAGTTGTGGATTTCATTGATTACCGCGAACAGCGAGAATATTATATTTTCTTCCAAAAAACAGTTAGGTTCTATTATTTTTTTTGTTCAATCCGTCAACTGTTGAGATCACGGCAATCATATCCCTAGCAACCTGTGTAAACATATGGTGACCACTCAGGATGCATATTGATAAAGATATCATTACAACACAGTAGGCGTGTGAATAGTTGTGGGTAGACGGAAATGATTTACAATGTTTTGAATATTGAATGGGAGCCAATATCCTAGCCGCTTTTAGGAGAAACGTGATGGAAAGTAAAATTCAGTGGGTTCGGAGTTTTCTGTTGCAAGCATAATAATTTTTATTGAATGACACAATTATGTGAAGGTAGATTTTGAGGAATTAACATAAATAACTGCAAAAGTTTTACCTGAAGATATTTACTGAAATAAAATTTCTTGGAAACCTCGGTAGGCATGTTAGATTGTACTGATATACCTTTTCTATTTGAAGTACATCACCTCCTGCATCCACTAACATTATTGCGGAATGACGTAAAGCCAAGTTTTCTGGATCGATAAATACACTGGAAATGAACTCGCTAGCAGCGATGGAACCACACAATTTTCCACCGCTGCTGGCGTGCAGTGTATATCACGTAGGATTGTGTATCTATCGATCCTGAAAATTTCATAGTTCTACGTCGAAAATTACGGAAGATACGGGGGCATTTCCAAGAGAAGTGAAACAAATTAGAATTTTTCAGGACTGGACATTTTTCAGAAGGTGTATTAGCAGTAATTTGGGGATCCTGAACACGATTTCGAAGGAATTTCGGGCCAACTTTGCCCCCTAAAATAATTTTCCAGAAAAATGGGTGGTTCGATCGCTGCTGGCGTGCAGTGTATATCACGTATGATGACCCCTTTTGTGCAGTGAGTTTATTTCTAATGTATCTATATCGATCATGTATGTCAAAAGTTACAGAAAATACGAGGGTGTTACCATGATAAGTGAAACACACTGTATAGGAGTGAAAACTTTCCATCGAAACATTCTTCAATTATGTTGGATCAGCAAAAAGTTGAATAAATGATTACCAATTTGCAACTGGTGGACAACTGCGGCCAAGACAAACCGTCACAAACTGATAAAATAAATATATTGAAAGAGTTGTTATTTTTTTTCAACATCGGAAAATATTTAACCGGTCGCCTTAGAAGCTAAGGTTAACCAGTCGAGTAAAATTGAAAAAAAAACCTATTAAGAAAGGCTAAAAATCTCCCTATTGTAAGTTGGTGAGAAATAAGGCTGGTCTAGAAATGGTATCCACTTTTGATGGTATTTTGGATGCCTATATTCGCATTTTTCCAAAGTGAGCAACATTTATTATCATTTGGTTCAACTGATATAAAGTATATACCTATCAGTGATATCAGTGTTCATAGTTTCAGAATAGGTTAAAACGAAATGGTGGCAGAAGTCAAAAAATGTATTTTTGTTGCTAAAAACAAAAAATGTATTACTAGACGAATTTGGACAGTGTCCCAATGCCCCAATGCATCAATCGTATACCACAGACAAAGTTTCCTCACATTATTTTCCAATCAAAAACAGAGCTTTGCAAGAAGTGGCAAGGACTGTCTATGTGATGATTTCAAAGTTTCAGATTAAGTTAACATGAAATGGCAGTAAAGTCAAAAATTCAATCAGTGGACAAATCGTATCGCAATGTTTCTTCACATTATTATCCGATAAAAAACAAAGAGTTATGCAAAAAGTGGCAATACCTGCATAGGTGAAATTGTCTGATAAGCCTCTAAGTTCTGAGCGCCATCTAGCGGAAACGAATTTCGCGAATCGTTTCTCATCCTAACTATATTTTATTCATTGTCATCATTCAAAATGTCTTTCACAATAAAAATACGAGCATCGAAAATATTGAAAAATATTAATATTTGATTAATACCAGTAAATCACAGATCAACAACAGAATCCCGCCCTTTCAATCACAACCTCGCTCGTTTTTGACAGGAAGAGCTCTCTCGTGTATGTAAGTGGCAACACTGAATTGCTTTTAAATTTGAATGTTTTACCATTATATCCAAATGATACTGTACCAATATCGCTGAATGTTTTGAGGTCAATAATTGCCCCGAGAATATTTCACCAATAGTATTTTCAAAGTGATATTGAAGCAATCTCGTGAAATGTTCACATTTTTTTCCGCTAATATTACGTTTGAATATTTTGCCAATATTTTTATAATATTGTACCGTATACTCATCATCATTAACGATCATTTTTGACCAAAAGACAAAACCGATATTTTGATTCTCACGAAGAGGAAAATCCTGTAATCTTCAAAGAACATCGTGAGAGCCAAGGGAAAGTAGATAGGAATTGGTGGTGTTCTTCTTGAATTTCAGCAGGCTGTATGCTTAGGGAACACCTCCCGAGGCAGTGAGTTCCAAAGCTTTGCCGCTCGTTGAAAGAATGAACCCTGGGAAAGAGATGTCGGCATGTCTCTACAGTGACAACAAAGAGATATGAAGACTGACCTCGACGGGTCAGTCTAGAATCTAGATGATATCGCTTAAGGTGGAACGATTGATGAAATTTGAGAAAAGCACCATTCCTGGATGTAGAATCAACACAATTGATTCTATTCATAAAAAAATACCTTTTTGCCAACGTATATATACTCAATGCCGACAACGTTATTGGCAGATTTGGGTGAGGACATTGACTTTTCCTTAAAACGACACAGAGGTTGGTATTCAAGTTTCATACAGAGAAAGGCACCTATTTTCAGAATAAGAAGAAAATAGCAAAGATAAGTTTGTGGGTGAAATAGTATATTAACGTATAAATGGATAAAAATGTATTTCAAACACGAGCGATTTTTTTAGCACGACGGTGCAGCCGAAATAGAGTAAGTGTTTGAAAGACCAGTTATCCACGAATACTTCACGCAATTTTTTTCTATTGGTACCCTTTGAAATCATAAATACTCGCAAATATCTAATGATGCGTATAAAAAAGAATATGACAGTTCATCAAATGGATGGAAATGGTAACCAGATTAAAATGAACGAGTTCTGCTGTCTTGCATTTGTTAGTAATATTTTAGTTGACGTTACAAGGCACCCCTGTCAGATCAATAATCACAAAATTGTCAGTCAGACTTCACGTTTCTCGAGTTGTTGATGTTGCTATGATAACTTTAAAAATCGCACGTTTTTGAAAGTTCAATTTAAACACGCTGAGGCGTGCTTGAAATAGGTAAAATGGGGGACCAATAAAAAAAGATATTACAATTAAAATCTAAGAATGTGAATATGTCCATAATTAAAACTGAGACCCGACCGAATTTGTAATTTGCCAACTCTAGTAACTGTGCTCTGGGAGGTTGATCTGCAAGCATATGCTGACGATCTGGTCCTAGTAATAAACGATAAATCCGAAGAGACAATCTAAGTCCTTCAGGATATATTGGATACCATATATAAATGGTGTGAGAGGGAGAAAATGTTCATTAACCCCCACAAATGGTCATAGTACCGTTCACCAGAAGAAGGAAGCTGGGACATTTAATACCTCCTTCCATCAATGGTGTAACATTTCCTTTGGCGAGTAAAGCAAAATATCTGGGAATAACCCTATATAGATAAAAAGCTATACTGGAACTTGCACTTGAAAAAGTCATTAAGACATTATTGTAGTGAAAATTAGTTTCATTATAGATTTTAACATGGATTTTCATCAAGTATCGGCTACATCAATCAAAAACTATCATTATGGACATGCCGCAGAATATGTGGCAAAACATGGGGCATGTCACCAAAACACATATATGTGTAAAGTGAATAAAATCTAGCCAATGCTCATACTATATATTTATCACTTTCATTTCTCTGTGAAATGAATAAGTCTGTCTCAAGAAAGTATAAGCATTTACTCGAAATTAATTTTATTTACATCCCCCATTGACTGTACGTGACCGTCATACAACCAATGCTCACGTATGGCTCTGTAGTCTCGTGGAGCAAGGGCCATCAAAAAATGGCCGTTGCTGAACTTAACGGACTACAGAGACAAGCGTGACTAGCGATTAATGGAACCATTCGCTCCACGCCAACGGCAGCAATGGAAGCCCTCCTTGGATTACTTCCTCTCCACATAGTTCTGGAGAGAGAGGCAAGATGGGCAATATACAGACTCTACCAAGCGGCCATTAGTTTACCGCAGGCATGTGTCATGAATGCTGGAGGGCATAATAGCTCACAACATTCTGGGAATGCCCTCAAACATCATGCCTGAAACTATCAACCTTCACACGTCGTACACTGTAGTCTTTCCCGAAAGAGATGACTGGGTCCGGAATGAAACCGACCTATGTAGTGCAAATGAACGTTGGTTTACCGACGGTTCAAAAACATTGGAAGGCGTCGGAGCCGGAATATATGGGATGAACCCAGTTGTGAAACGCTCATTCAGTGTGGGTAAACTAGCTACGATATTTCAGGCAGAGGTATATGCCATTGAAATGTGTGCAAGGGAGCTGGAAAATCGATACCACACCCGAAAAACAGTAAACATATTTTTCATATGGCAGTTAAGCAGCACTGAAAGCGCTTGAATCCAACGCAACAGCATTACCCTAGTCTGGATACCAGGTCACACTTGCCTAGAAGGAAACGAAATAGAGGACGCCTTAGCAAAAGGGAGGCGAAACAACGTTCACTGGACCAGAACCGGTAATCGGTTTAGCATATAGCACTGTCAAGAATGTCATAACAGCTTGGGCAGACAATAAAATACTCGAGCATTTATTGCTTGTACAAGGAAAAAACAGGACTATGATAAACTACTAGAACTCAGAAGAGCGCTTCTCAGAGTTATAGTAGGTTTGCTCACTGGCCAGTCTGTGTACATGCCCTGCAGCGGCCAGAACCAGATTTTCAATATTTGGCGACACGACAGTAAGGTCAGAAAACCTGGTAAATTGTTCTTCCAATATATTCCTCAATTTCGTTAAGAGATTGGATATACTGGGAGAAATATAACAATAGGGTGAGCCACTAAAGGCCCTAGGCCGCAGTGGAGGTCCTGATACGGGCCCACTCACATTCAAACCCAACTGTGCTATATTAGGTGTGTCAGCAACAAAAGCGGCAAGGGTTATTTACTGGTCGAAGGCAATATTTTGATGGCCGAAGATACCAAGGCCACCAATCTTGCCTGAGTAGGTAAGGGCTACCGCTTGTAATGGTTATTACGCTTTTTGCGCTATCCATGCAATAACCAAATTAAATTATTCTATTTCATATTGGTTAAAATTCAAATTGGCAATTCTGCTACTGCACTAACTGCCTTCTTATCAGTAAGAGACATTTCTTACCGATCGGAAAGATGAGTTTTACTCTGACAATATTAAACATCGGAGATTTGTAAACACAACCTACTATTCTTTCAATCGATCCAGTAAATAAGTTAAATTAAATTGAAAAATTATTTTCTTTTTGTTACTGAAGGTACTTCAGAATATCTTCAGCAACTGACGTTAAATTTTGTCATGTCATGTCAATGCAGTTTTATGGAATGATTCATTCAACGTTATAGTTCCCATAGTTCCAGTATATAGGTATATAGAGCTACATGAAATGGGATGATACGGAAAGTTGGTTGTACAAGCAACGGAAAGTGATTCATTCGTGTTATTAGAACGATGTTCTCCAAGGAATACAATCACAATCCACGCCGATTGAGAAAAGCACTTTCATAGCATTGTTTCGACGCTACTGAAACAGAGAATGAAATCTCCCAAAGTAAAATTATGAACTGGTGACCCCTTTACACCAACACTTACAACAAATGTACAGAGTGTCAATTTAACAACGTACCACCCGCTATATTTCGGTCAAAATAAACAATCTAAAAATATGCAAAAACACGTTAAATTATATTAACCCTCTAGCAGTGGCAGACACAACCCCTAAAATCTCAAAGTGAAAAAAGGAGTTGAGTGATACCTCATTCTAAAGGTCGTTCAACTATCTTTTCAAAAATACCATATACGTGACCTTCCTTGTCAGTACTTTTGGAGGAACCAAGTAAAACCGTGAAGATATTTAAGAGCAAACCTTGGTAAAACGGGAATTTCTTTAAAAAAAATTTTTTCTTTAGCAGTGACTTTTGGTTATGATAATTTTTGAGATAAAAAAATGACACGATGAATTGAAAAAATTGAGAGATTCCGGAATTCTTATGAGACCACCGAGCCCATATAACAAATACCTTTTTCATGAAATCAATGGTTTTTGCAAGAAACGGATTCTACGATCGGTAAATTTATATCTGATTGGTGGTGTAATCGACAACGCAAAGGTCTCTACTCTCTACTCTCAACCCCTCTCTAACATTCCGAAAAACTTCTGGCTGAAGTTCTCTATACGCAGCTGTTATACTTCTCTTCAAATCTTTCAATTCTCGGGCTGTGTTTTATACACAATCTATTTCGGGTGATCGCGGTGGCCATTCTATTGCTCCTCTGCGGCCAATCCATCTGCCAGGAAATCTGTCATGTCGCTTCTGTCTATCTGGATGAAAGTAGTGTGGCGGAGCTCCATCTTGTTGAAAGTGAATGAGACCTTCTTGCAAAATTCTGTTACTAGCCGCATCAATTTGATTTTCCAAACTAGTTGTTATTAAGGGGTATATCATTTCTTTAAGCAGATTTAAGTGGAGCTCACCAGTTAGATTTTCCTCATAGAATAAAGGTCCAATAATAGTATTCCCACTAATACTAGCCCAAACGTTCACTTTCTCTGGATACTGTGTATTAACTTTCCTAAAACTTCGCAGATTTTCAACGCTCCAGTAGCGACAATTATGTTTGTGAAAAAACGGACACTCATCAGTGAAACATATAGTGCGCAGAATATTTTGGTTTGCATTCGTAAAATCCGTCATTGTTTTACAAAATTCAATTCTTCTGTGAAATCATCATCAAAAAGCTGTTGAAGAATTTGCAATTCATGCGGGTGAAATCTACGTAACTTTAGTTCTTTCCTTACTGTTTCGTGAGACACAATCCTACTTAAGGTGCCACATTGGGAAGTGATGTGAAGGGTTCTGCAGTAAAGGTACCTAGAACTTCTATTGGTGCTGCTTCATCCAAAACCCGGAGATTTTTCTTTTTTTTTGTTAGCAACGTGACCAGTTTCACCAAACTAATTTTACAATAAAGTAAGTTTGGCAAAAAGAAATGGTCTCAAGAATGATAAACAGCTAACAACATAGAAATATGATTCCAAAGAAAATTAAAAAAAGTTAAACTATCTTGACAAAATTTTATGTACGATGACACAATCGTTGAATGAAAGTGTGCACGCGGAAACGAATTGATTGTAAGTAATGAATGAAGATATAACATTTACAAATTACGGTATTGATAGAAAAACGTTAGGCGTTTGAATGGCAGTGGGAAGAACAAGGTGTTGAAAGAGGCGGAAATAGTAAAGTTATTAATAATAGTTCGTTCATTTTTAACTTGCAATAAGGTAGTCAAATTACTGATTTATGATGGATATCGTGATAGAAAGCGGATCTCAACCCAAAGGAACTAATGGAAAAATCTTCGATAAAAAAGTATATTGTGCAATGGAGTCAAGAATACTCATTACATTTAAACGGATTAGATTTTGCGAGAACTATAATGCATTACGTACGAGAAATTTTCTTTTCAACATTTTTCAAAATCTTTTTCAACAACCTTCATTCATCCTATTCTTGGAGAGAGAAACAATTGGCGCATTCGATAGAAATCGAACATTATTTGACGTAAGTATAATAAAGTGATTCAATTATAAGTGTGTTAAAATCATTATTATTGAAATAACATCCAAGGAAATCTTCTCAAAAAGTATGAACATTTTGACAAAAAATTTATACCGGGTGCCCGTATTTCGAGCTCCACCATGGGGATCTCTCGCTAAAACGATTTTTTCCTCATTTTGATCAGCATGTAAGATTCGATCATATCGTATGATACATCGCTGTGATCAGAAAAAAAATGCTTTGCAAAAATGCAAAAATTAAATATGGCGCCCATAAGAAAAATTAAAGTTAGTGTTGTAACTCTGGCGTCAAAAACGCCTTTGAAAATACGACAGATAAAAAGTGCCTCAAAGAATGTCCTAGTTAAAAATGTCTAGTTTTATCAATTTTCGTTTAAAAAACTAAACACGAAAATAACAAATTTCCGTTATTTTTTAATAATTCTAAAACTAATGTTCAGTATGAAAACACGCAAATTTGCACTAATTTAACCGACCTCGTATCTCTTATAATAACTGAGATATCCCGGTATACGCTAATTTTCGCCTCAAAGGAAATTGAACCACATCACGTCAAATATTCGAATTAAAACATATATTTGCTGTAAAAAATACAAATAGTATTATTTTAAAAAAATATAAATTCAACATCATCTTCTATTTTGTGGACAGTGAACATAAAAATGTTTTTTTGTATAACTGTAAAAAAAACTTGACATTTCTGCATCTCTGTTGCATGTTACGTTTTTTTCACTGCCAAAATAATTCACAAAATAAACATGGAAACTTTTTGAACGATTTATTTTTAACAGAGTCAATAATTCATCATAAAACAATTTCGTTTATTGGAATGATAATTGATAGTATAAAGTTTGAACAATTACTTCCAACATAAATTCCAGAAGATGTTCCATGTTGCTGCTGATCAGAAACGTTAGATATTTCTTTATCAGATATTTTTTAATTTGTTTGGAAGAAGATGGTCAATTCAATATTTTATTAGAAATCTCATTTTTGTTATTGAAACTATCTTCTATATTATATGCTTCTGCTACAGAGGTAGATTTCCAGCCACCGTGACGTTTTATGGATGTAATGTTGCTCCCTGCATTGGCCAGAAGAGTTACACAGCTTCTCCTGAAACAGTGACCTGTGTAACTCTTATACGAGGATATATTGAAAATTCTTAGCCTACTATAGGTAGAATCAAACAAAATTTCAATGTCAAAATATTTTATTACTCAACATATTCTCCTCTTAATTGGATACATTTATTACAGCGAACCTGCAACGTCTCTAGACCTTTAAAAAAAAATGTTTCTTCTTGCTCTGCAAACCAGACCTCCACAGCTTTTATTACCTCCTGGTTGAAAGAAAGTTTACGACCTTTTAAACTTTTTTTCAGTTGAGGAAAGAGATGATAGTCGGACGGAGCCAGATCTGGTGAATAAGGGGGGTATTCTAGTAATTCAAACCCTAAATTACGAATTTTTTGCATGGCAACATGAGATTTGTGTGCAGGAGCGTTGTCCTGCAAAAACAAAACACCATTGGATAGCTTTCCGCGTCTTTTCTATTTTTTCCCGTGGAGTGGTCTGTAATATCGAATAGTAATCTCCAGTTATTGTTCTACCCTTATCCAAAAAATCAATCATGATTACTCCATGGCAATCCCAAAAAAACTGAAACAAGAACTTTTCCAGCAGATTTTTGGACACGAAATTTCTTAGGTCTTGGAGAACCGGAGTGTCGCCATTCCATCGATTGTTGCTTTGTTTCTGGATCGTAGAAATGCACCCAAGTCTCATCCATAGTAACAATTCGGTTTAAGAAGTCTACATCGTTTTCAAATCGAGCACAGATCGAACGCGATGCTACTACCCTTGCACGCTTTTGGTCAACATTCAACATTTGGGGATCCATTTTGCAGCAATTTTTCTCATGTCCAAATTGACGTGAACTATATGATGAACGCGTTCGTATGAAATATTCAGTGCTTCAGATATCCATTTTAGCCCAATTCGACGGTCTGTTAAAATCATGTCATGAACTGCATCGATATTTTCGGGGATTGACACAGAAACTGGCCTTCCCGATCGGTCATCATCTTCAATGGAAAATTTACCTCTTTTGAAGCTTGCAGTCCAATTTTTCACGGTCGCATACAAAGGATATTGATCACCAAGCATATCTTCCTAAATCTGCTTACCTCTTAACCCTTTTAAATACAGGTACTTGATGATGGCTCGATACTCCAATTTTTCTATTTTCACAATTTCGGTAGACATATTTTTTCTTTTAATTTATTGCATAACTTTGGTTTACTTTTTGACGTCAAACTTTACAGTGACACTTCTAATAAGTTATTGTTCGTTGCTATGGTAACGCAATATTTTGTTTATGCAGGGAACTGGTCTAGGCTAACTAGATATCGATACATCCTCGTACATGTCTTTTCTAAGTCATTTTGCAATATGAATTACTCCTATTTTATTCATCCCCACATGTTTGTTAATACATTTTCTTCTCGAATATTTCAAAAATAATCTTTTTGATGAGGCGGCCGTAGAGCTCTATACTTGCGGTATATTCCAATATAATCAGAATTTGAAACAGTAAACGTTTTTGCGCAATAGGTCTTCGTATCAGGTATTTTAAGAATCAATATAGATCCAGCATCTTCAATGGCATCAACAGTAATATGTAATATTTCCTCACGGCTACAAGCACCGCTGATACACAAAATTAGGACAACCTACAAATAAAAAGATTGACTACTACTACTACTGCTACTACTAATCTTACAAAATCATGAATATTTCCTTACCTTATAAAGTAAATTTGTTTCGTTATCAGCATCTTGAATAAATTTATTGATATCATCCCTTGATAAAACTTTAGATTTCTTTCCTCGGTAACCGACGATTTTGTTCTTAATGAGCGGGACCAATTTTTGAAACTTCCTTATAACAATATTTTCCTTAACATTCAATGTATACTTTTCAACATTGAGTAGACACTCCATAACGTAGAAGGTTTTATAATTTTAGATTTTTCCTCGAAATAGCATATAATCACATTTTCAGAATAATTTTTTACATGTTTCTTGTCGCACCATTGACGAAATTGGTCATATGTTTTCTCATATATTGACTTGGATTTGGCCGGTAACATATTAGATACTATTGCATTTGCTTTCTCAGATATATCTGATAGGGGTATCACTAACACTATCATAATCAACATCTTCTTGAAAATAACTTGAAATTGAAGCAACTACGAGCAAACACGCGGCGTGCCAACAAACCGTTTCTATAATAACGACACAGAAAGACCACTGGATGCTGTGAAATTTTATTGGAAGTATTGATAACATTAAAGATAACATGTATGGAAAAGAGAAGTAAGGTAGTGTTGGGGAATAAGGCCCGGCGGCAAATGAATCCCGGCGGTTAATAAGGCCCACTGTCTTTTTCCTTGCATACTGGCCAATTTTTTCAAATCTGTCAACATGGTTAGTTTCATCATCCGAGTAGTAAAGCTTTTTTAAAAGAACGTTGACTTCAGTTCGCCATTAACAACACTAGGTGAATGTGTAGTTTTGAGCTGCAAAGATTATAAGTTCGCAAGAAGGTGAGACGTCTTTTTAAACTCAACTCATTTTACTTAAAGAAACTAATACTGCTCCATCAGTTACTGTAACATTGGTACTATCTTTCACACTAAGAGAAAAATTGAAAGAATTGTTCATTTTTCTGGAAATTGAATGTTTAAGAAAAAGTGCTCGCCCGGTAATAAGGACCTACCAACGATCGCGTAATAAGGCCCGCGGGCAACATGCGAAAGTGTCAGAATGTAGAACTTGGTTACACGAAACTTGCATAGGACTGATGACGGCTTAAAATTTAGTTTATCAGTTTTTTTTTAATAATTTAATTTCCTTGTTTGAATTTTGTTAAGTTTATAAGTTTTGTAAAACATAATGTTTATTTTTTCTTTTTTTATTAGAGTTTAATTGAGTTTCTACCATTTTTGATTGATATAAATGATCTGTATATATTTATTAATACAATAAATAAACAAAATTCTGCATAACTTATTATGCCCTAACAGGCGGGTAATAATATAAGGTCCAACAGCAAGTTTTTGAAATTTGTCTTATTTTGAAGGTATTGAAGGAGACGAATATTGATAGCATAGCGGCAAACATCGCAAGCAATCACCTCATCAAGTTTCGGAATTTTATGAATAAAATATAAAGGATAAAATTTTTTGCTAAAGTTAAGTGGGCCTTATTACCCAACACTACCTCAATATTTAGTTATTTTGGACTTATTTCTGTCAGACAGGAAAAATATTTGATAACGATTTTACTGAAAACATTGATTTATATTTTCAAGACAATAGTCGTAAAGCGATAACTTACCGCGACAAAAAACCACGTCAAGATGTATAGGAAGTATTTATTTTTAATATATTTCAGACGATGTGAATTCACATTCACAGTTGTACAAAAAATGTTGTTTGTAGTGTATAAAATTCGTGTTTTCATGGCACATTCGAAAGAATTTTTGGCCTCGATCTGCGGTCTCGGCCAAAAATTAACACTCTCGAGTGCCATTAAAAATACACTCATTTTACGCACCTGATACCAATGACATATTACGGATAGACTTCGTTATTTACATTTCGAGTTGCGGTCACATTCTAAGCACCATTTTTATTGCAGCTTGTTACGCGGAAAATAGTTGCCAATCAACCCAAAAGTCGACAAAGCTGAGTTTCTGCTGAATTATCTGCTTATGTAAAATGTATCTGAGCAGATAATTTCCGTGAAATAAGCGGCAGTAAAAACTGTGCTTAGAATGTGACTCTGTGTTGACCGCAGCTAGAAATGTAAATAACGGAGTCTAACGGTAATATGTCATTGCTTAATACAAGAATAACCATTCTTCACTCGATAAAATGTCTAGGTTGAAATTTCTATTGGTAATTTGTTCATCTGATCAGATGTCAATCTGAATAGCTGCTTTCACTGTTCTTCATTTCCAGTCCCTTCTATATGCGGGACTGAAAAGAGACATTTTCCCAAAATCAGTTCCGTCGGCGTGAAAATTATACTTCCAACACATTTGTTGGCCACAGTTTCTCAATTGATCAAATAATGAACCATTCGTATTTCTGTAAGGAAGGTGGGATGGTTTTTAGATGTTTCTGTTTTGATATACATTTATAACTCATAAATCTTCAGTTTTTTAGTGACAAATTTGATTATAACTGGCCACTTTGCATGAGAATGAAAGCAATTTCGACAAATATGTTTTAATTTAGTGATAAATTATACTTTTTCATACTTGACATTTATTGAGAAGTGACATTATATTTCGGATGACAAATTGAAAAATTCATTGTCACAATCAACATATTTCGTTCTAAATTGCGGACGGACCAGTTTTATCTATTTTGAATGAGTATTAGTTCATGAATCACTTATGATGTCTTATTAGTCATTATAAATCACCAGTAGGTACCTAATTTAGAGAAATATATATTTAAGAAATATGCCAACAGAAGATTTTCTTTTATACAGCTATAACATCCCATGTTTTTTCACCAACACTTGAATAAATGGTACTCTGCAGTGGCTTTAGATTTAGAATGATGTCAGGAATAACTGACCACTTGAGTTATCCATTTCGATGCTTGGTATTACTACCAGCAATACCCTTCTTAGGAAAACCATTGCCAAATAGAGTCTCAGAAGAACTATTTCACTTTCCGTCCATTGCTCATGATCTATAGGTACAGATTCGACCTGTCCTGTATAAAGTGTAGCTCCTAAACATACCCTAAAGGTTTTAAAATCGGTCCAGAAACGAGCAAACTGTCTCGTCGGTGATGTTTCAGCCACAAACTCGTTTACTTCTTTGGAACACCGCAGATATATGAACCGCTACACCATCAGTAGTTTCATTGAGATTGGCCCATCGAATTGAATCATCACTCACCTTTCTTACAAGGAACGGCAAACCTTTTGTCAGTTTCAAGTGATATGGTTTGTATTTCTATTAAGAGTCTGAAAACTTGTTATATCTTATCTAACATATTGCAGCAACTCATAAATGTAAGTACTTATGAGAGTTTTACGATTCTGACACCTTGAAAAATGGTCAACTGGTTCGTCTACCTACTCCCGCAATACATCTGTCAACTCTTTTTGAATTTTAAATATCCTGAGGCAAACCAGCAGATGCTCCCTATACCACAATTCCGTAGGAAATAATAGAGTGAAAATGTGCATGATGGTGGATTAATAACAAAGGTCTACTCACACTGCAGCACAGTTGTTGAATGCAATAGTATATTGGAGAATTTTTTTTACAAACCATATTTCGGTATGTGATTGTTCCAATTTAAGTTTTCAGCCATTTTCAAGCCCTTCTGTTGTTGAATTGCAAATTTAGATCGAATTGAAACCTTGGATGTTTGAAACGAAATAAACGCACAGTTTTTCTGTCATTCAATACCAGACTCATAATCTGAAAACAATTTTTGAACTTTCCTATAATTTCTTCAGATGCTTTATCAACTGTTGAGGTGGTATTTTTTTTTCGTTATCAACAATAATAATGCTGATGACATATCAATGTGATCGCTATATAAGTAATTGACATATATTATATACAAGAATGGACCCAAAATAGAACCTTGCGGTACCCCAATAAAAAAAGGTCTAGGTTCTGAATTTTTACCATTTATCTCTACATAGTGATTTCTGTTGTTTAAATACCTATCAAACCATTCAGAGGCTAATGTCCTGATACCATACATTTGAGGTTTTGCGAAGAGAATTTCATGATCAACCAGATCATAAGCTTTACTGAGGTCTAAGAAAATTCACAAAACCTTTTTTCCTTCATCCAAACTTTTGTAAAAATTATCAAGAAACTTTGTATCAGCTTGGCTTGTAGACATTCTCTTACGTAAATCAGACTGATTTAACGAAAAAATTTACCACTTAATATTAAACATATTTTTCGTGACCCTTCGCAAATGGACTGAAATTGGTCTGAAATTCTCTAGGAGATTATGGTTATTTAGAATGCTTTGAATTAAATGTCACTATTTTACAGCTTGCAAGAAAGTGATAGTTTTCAACAGGTTGAGATCGAGCGGTTTTTTAATTTTCAACTGTGCGTAAAGTAATGTTTTAGGCACTGTTCATACATTTTTCAAAAAGACAGTATTTTACGTCAAGTTGTACTCGGAAGTTATAATTTGATAAAACACAAATGTTGAAAACTTCATAAGATTAAACATTGCTAAAATTTTTCTATATAGTATCTGCCGTATAAAAAAGTTATGATTCATTTCCATAAAGAGTTTTTTGTTCTCGCGTTTTTTCTTCAATTCACGCTTTTACAAAGAAGTTGTACTTTACGAATTTGTATCATAAATAACTATTGTCAACACAAAAATTAAGTTTCTAGAGGAGCCTAAGAAATTTCAGTCAGTAGCTTGTTTAATTAAAAAAAAACATCTTAACGATTCCCATTAAATGATATGAAATAAAACCTTTTCCGACTAGAAACAGAACGCATTCAAAAAACATTATCATCCATAACCAAAGAGAAACCGACATAAGTGTGAAGAGAATGGATCGTTAAAGACACATGAGACAAGTAAGCGAAAAGATAAGTTGCTTATGTTTTAATAAGTAGAAGATTTTTTTTATAATCATTTATAATCATTTGAATCAATACGAGCCTCTATCTCAATGAAATAATTAAAATTTAAAAACAAATAAATCCCTATACTTTCATTGATTAGGTAGGTTTTTCCTTGAAACAAATATTCATCGGGAACAAATCTATAGACAGTAATGTTCTTAAAAATAAAAATTTCGCACTAAAAATTGAAAGTATTAAAATAACAGTGTGATGATTTCATCTTTGGCATAATTAGGTGGACAAACAGATCGAAATTTATGTAAACTTAACGGTAAATAAACAATTCAGTGACGTGATGTGTTGAAATGAGTTGAAACATTTGGTTGAGGTTACTTTTACTTTGACTTTTTAGAACGTATACTTGCAAGTGAGAAATATATTCAACGTCTGTTCATACCTATGCTATTAAAATTAAATGGTTTTAAGGTCTGCAATTTTTTATATCAAGCCCTAATGCATGAGAACTACCGAAGTTTCACATGAATTTCCTTTCCGGATACAAATCATAAAAATTAGATTGTTACCAAATGATTTCTCGAATCTCTTTTGCAGACAATGCGACCATGAAGTAAATGATTGGGTTATTCTCAAACAAAAATCTTGCTATTATGGAAAATTCTGATTTAAATCTTTGATTTTTTTCATTTAATCAATATCTGGTTTATTCCTAAAAGCTGAGAACCAAGGATGCTTATCAGATACAATTGGTTAATGAATATGTTGATGCCATTTAATACGAAACAGTTTGATCCTTAAATACGGTGTGTTCTTCTTGTCTTCTTGTCTAGTCTGAATTATGAGTTCCCCTTCAAAAAATTTAAATGAGAAGGGGGCACCTTGTTCGAACGGGATTTTTGTTTCTATATGCAGCAGATTTAGTGCAATCACAGCTGAGAAAATTTACTTTGATAATGTTGAATTTTGATGCTTTACGTAGAATGAAAGAAATAATGTAAGGTAACTGTACATAAATCAGACACTGACCCAAAATTCGGCATATTTTTATAAAACGTTACAAAATAAGAATCCCGTCTCTGTAATATTAATGAAAAATGAAGATATCATTAGTCTAAACCCTGGGCGGGTATATTTAAAAATCCCCTAAATATTTGTGACAGATAGTAATTAGACTCAGGAACTGAAAAAATCGTCAGTGCTGCTCTAACAGTGATTGCGACTACAGTGCAATATTTACTCTAAGGTAAGAGACGATCAACCATATTTCAAACTTGCAAATAACATGCTTGCGACTGTCAAATAAATGTTCCAATTGTTGTATAGTACAAATGTAATATTAAATTAAGTATTTCATCATATTTTTTCGGTATTTGACTTCTCTAAATAGAAAAAAACTTAAAGTCGAATTTAGGGACAACCGGACAACCTACGGTTTTAATTTCGACATATTCTGTCGAAAATAGGTACATAGTTCGTTTTATTTATTTTATGCCATCTCTCTCTATTCATCGTAATTTTTAAAAGGTATCAATTTACTTTCTTTTTTATTTTCATACTCATGTGCCAACCTAAATTCGACAGTGATGATGAAAATAGGTACATAATGTACATATTTTCGTCTTATGGAAAAATAATGTCAAATAATAATTACTTACTCAAGTGTTTCTTACTTTCTTAAGTAAGCAATACTTAAGTATTTAAATAGATGATTTTATTATGTCAATAAAAAAATATGGTAAAAACAGCAAAGAAATTTTGAAATCTGCTTTAAATGCCATCAAGAGTGGGACACCGACCGCAACTGCGGCTCCAACATTTGGTGTTCCAAGAACCACCCTTATTGGAAAAATTAGTGGAAAAGGAACCAGCAAACTCCTTTTGGAATTTGGGTCTCAGTGGAATTTTTTGAATTTTTGGTATGATGTAGTCCATGTAATTCTCAACCAATGTTACCACTGCGCCAACCCAAAAAAATCAACAGTTTGGCTGCTAGGGGGCGTTGAAATCACCCCTTGCGCAGATTAGATTACTTATTTTTGAATCCGGTAACAATATATTCACTTGTTTCATTGTTGCTGATGTTGCACAATATTGCGATGTTTAATGACTAAAAATTTTACCCCCCCACTTCTTCCCTCCAACTCCTATTACAAAACGCAAAAAAAATTTTTCCCGAGTTCTTTTGAAACTATCGTCGAATGTTTAAATATGCATGAATAAGGGAAATAGCAGTTTTTTATGATACCCCCCCCCCCCCGGAGGGCACAAAACTAAAAAAAAAAACGGTGGAATTATCTGAATTTTTGATATGATGCAGTTCAAGTTATTTTAAATAGAAATTAATCGGGTGACAGACCCCAAAAATTATTAGTTTTGATGCTAGGGGGCGTTGAAATCATACCTTGCTCAGAATAGACCAGGCAATTTTGGAAGTACAATGACGTCAAGCGATATAAATACATGGAAATTGCCCCAAGAGGTTGATGAAATTTGGTACGATTATGATGAAATTGTTGAGAAAATTGAGGTGCCCTTAGAAGTCAACAACAGAGGTATCTTCAAAGTTGCGGAAATAAACAAATTCCGGGAATATACAGTGTAATTTTATTTATTTTCAAATAAAATTTTGGTTTCTATTTTGCTTACTGTAAGTACTTGTTTTTCTTCAAAACCTAAAATATAGTATGTCGAAAATAGGTCAAATGACTGTCGAATTTATGTCAGAACATGAGAATTATACAGTGAGGACCAAAAGTCCGTCGCCCCCCCTGTAACTTCTTTATTCTACATATTACAAAAAATGTTAAATACATAAGTTGTAGGGTTTCATTCGATCTCTTTAATGGTTTAAGTTTCATTCATACAGAGTGTCTCAAAAAAGCACGGTGACTTAGAAGTTAATTTTTTTAAATGGGACACCCTGTATTTCATTGCATTATTACATTCTACGTTGAATTCTGAACAAGTTTGTTAAATGGTTTTCTATCAAAAAAGTTAATAGTTTTGGACTTATGAACACTTGTAAATAATTATTTCGACTCCTTTTGCGCCAGTTCACGAATAAATTAATGAGGTAGGCTATGCACGCTAGGCGCGTTCATTTTATCCATGACAACGAAAACAAAATCTTATCTGTTTTTGCCAAATGTCATTGACATTTTGTAGGTTTTCAAAACTTTGTTTCAAACGGTTTTCAATTTCTCTTGTTGATTAATATGGCTCGTTCAGTAGCAGACAAAGTTGAAGCCGTTATCATATTTGGTGAAGCTAACCGAAATTACCACGCTGCTATTCGCATTTTCAATGAACGGTTTCCAGAACGTCCGATGTGTCGAAAATATCTGCAGAAATTGGTGGCAAAATTTAACCAAACTGGCACCGTGAAAGATGCTCCGAGATCTGGGAGGCCGAAAATAATTACGGAAGATGTTGAAATTCAAGTACTAGCCGAAATGGTAAATAACCCACAACAATCAACTAAGCAAGTAGCTGAGACATGTGATGTTTCTAAAACATCAGTAAAGAGGGTTTTAAAACAAAATAAATTCCATCCTTACAAAATAAAAATTTTGCAGCAATTGGTTGAAGATGATCCAGACCGGCGACTTGAATTTTGCGAGACCATGGCAGAAAGAATTGTTGCAAATCGACTTTATTTGCAACACATCTGCTTTAGTGATGAAAGCACTTTTTACCTAAATGGAAATGTGAATACCCAGAATTGTAGATATTGGAGTGATGAGAATCCCCATGAATTCCGCGAGGGGCATACTCAATTTCCCCAGAAAATTAATGTTTGGGCTGGTATTTTAGGTAACCACATTGTAGGTCCCATATTCTTGGAAGAAAATTTAAATGGTCCCAGATACCTCCAAATGCTGCAAGACACAATAAGTCCCAGTATCGATGAGATCGTTGCGCAAAACCCACATGAATTTTACTTGGATGTAACATTTCAGCGCCACCACACTATTTTCGGGAGGTGAGAAATTACTTAGATGAAAGGTATCCAGGTAGGTGGATTGGACGTCGAGGTACAACAGAGTGGCCAGCTCGCTCACCGGACCTCTCTCCGCTTGATTTCTTTCTCTGGGGCTATGTGAAATCCGTAGTTTTCAAGACAGTTTGTGGGTCGTTAGATGAACTGCGCCGTCGAATTATTGAAGTGTGTTCAGAAATAACACCTCAAACCTTGATTAATGTTAGGGAAGAGTTTACAACCCGACTATTTATGTGTCAAGAAATGCATGGTGGACATGTCGAACATCTTTTGAAATAGATAAAAACTCACCGTTTTTAGTTATAAATTAAAATATCTATTCAGTTTTTAATGCTTCTTGATCTGTATTTATGGACTACCTTATTTGTTAATAAAATGTTTCAACTTCATTTGTACTAGTTTTTCGTGAGATTCAACAACTCTAACAATTGTAAAATGGTACGACGAGGTAAGTTACACATGGTGCCATCAGCAGTTTGCAACATTGGATAGCTTTCAAAAAGTTAGGATAGGAAAGTGGAATACATTGTGATCCATTTGTTACGATTTTCTCATTGAACTGGCGCAAAAGTAGTCGAAATAATTATTTACAAGTGTTCATAAGTCCAAAACTATTAACTTTTTTGATAGAAAACCATTTATCAAACTTGTTCAGAATTCAACGTAGAATGTAATAATGCAATGAAATACAGGGTGTCCCATTTAAAAAAATTAACTTCTAAGTCACCGTGCTTTTTTGAGACACTCTGTATGAATGAAACTTAAACCATTAAAGAGATCGAATGAAACCCTACAACTTATGTATTTAACATTTTTTTGTAATATGTAGAATAAAGAAGTTACAGGGGGGGCGACGGACTTTTGGTCCTCACTGTATGTCGAATTTAGGTTCAGATGCAGTCCTAGATAAATACTCCATTTTTTTTATTTTATCTTCAAACTTGGGGAAATATGAAATAAATACAAAATATTTGAAATGCCATTGAGCGTGTAAATGTTATTTATTTCGACAAAACGTTCAAAACAAATATAATACGATCCAATACTTTGGCAGAACTGCTAAAACTGTCTGATTTGGGTACATTTACCTTACCATAATGGTTAGGGAGTATTTTTAAATTTATATTACAATTGAATGAAATGTTCAAAATTACCACCATTCACTTCTTGACAATGAGCAAAGCGATATTGATGGAATTCTAGTACAACATTTTGTAGGACCTCAGGGGTTGATTTGTTGATTTCTTCCGTTATCCTAACTTTGAAATCTGCAATATAATTTGCTCTATTGAAATATGTTTTTGTTTTTAAATAACCCCATAATAAGTAATCAGGTATTTTCTTTTCTGTTTTGCTAAACGCCAGGAAAAAGTCGTTCAATACCCCTAAAAATTAATCACAAAACCCATATGTCAATCTAGTAGACTACTGTTATTTTTAAACATATCCGTCACACGTCAGTGCATTGAAACATTTATATGTGTATTTGATTCAACTATTATGTCTCATTCTTCCAAAACTCAAAGAATAGACATTTTAATAAATTATGACTGGATGTGGTAATAAAATAAGAACTCAAAAGGAAGTGTATGAAATGTTTAATAATAAAAACCCTGGTCAACATGTCTCACAGTCTACAGTTAGCAATATGGAAACCAGGACGAAATATTAAATTACATGAGGAAAAAAGTTAGATGTTCTCTTAACGATTGGGAAAAATCCGCATATGACAAGTAGACAACTTGCCGCCGACATTGATGTAAGTAAATCATCGATATTGAGAGCTTTACATAAGGAAAACTACCATACTTATGAAGTTCAGTTCAGGAGTTAAATGAGGATGATCCTGATAGAAGGCAACATCTATGTCAACTGATGATGGACAGAATTGAAGCAGATTTAGTTCATAAACAAAATTGTTATTTCTGATGAAGGTACTTTTCATTTAAATAGAACGGTTGATAGACAAAACTGTAGATATTGGAGCAGAGAAAATACTCATTGGATGTGACACAATATCCTAAAAAAGTTAACGTCCAGGCTGGTATCAACAACAACAAAATTATTGGCCATTATTTTTTTGAAACACAACTAATGGTTACGTTCATCTAGATTTTTTTTATCAAAAAGTTATGATAACGGAAGAAATTAACAACATAACCCCTGCGTCCTTCAAAATGTTTTACGAGAATTCCAAGATCGCCTTGCTTATTGTCAAGAAGTGAATGGTAGCCATTTTGAACATTCAATTTAACTATAAAATTAATTGAAAAATACTTCCTAAACATTATGTACCTACATTATTTCCTTCATTCAACATGAAAAGTATCAAAGTTTTGCATTTCCAAAATATTTTTTTTGCTGAACAGAGAATTAAAATCCCGTTTGAACAAACATTTTGAGGAGTGCTCATAATTCAGAGGGGGTACAGAAAGGGGATAATATATTCATACTGTAAATTGACAAATTGAGAATAGAACTCCACCTGTTTCTGTTAATTCCATACAAACCGCATTGTGTTTGATATTTATTGGTTATTTATAACACCCACCATAATAAAGCAGACATTGCACACACTTGTCCCAGTTCAACGATAAATTAAAATTAACTCTGCGCCTTGAGCTGTTTTCAAGCCCAAGTAGAACAAATCGAAAAAAAAGATTATTGCATAAAAGAACATTCCGAATTAGAAAAGGTGCATAAGATGTACTCACCCTCCCGCTGAGATAACCTGCCGCATAAACCGCCACACACTCTCCAAATTTCGAAAACTCTTCAACTCACCGTTGAAGATACCGAAAATACCGAAAACAACGCACCGACACAGCAAAATCGACCGGTCTCTCAACACCTACTTTTCTAATGATACCGCAACAAGTCAATCCAGCGTACAACAAACAGTAATCCGTCTCGCGAAGACAACAAAAACTCACTGAATATTGACGAAATTAACCATAAGCCAGCTGTCGCGAAGAGAAGCCCACATCTCGTCGACGTAAAAGGAAAAGCCGTGTTCCTAGTTTGACGGCTCTCGCCATATTCCGAACAATGAATGCGGACTTTTTTCCAATTAATAGAAGCAGGTGGATGTTCGGACTTCGCCGAATGCGCTCATTACACATTCATGGGTTTTCGTGTTCCAAAGATTGTAGTAGAATTTTTTTTTGTTTCACTTAGTAGTGTGCTCGAGATTTTATGTTGACACGGTTTACAGTTACTTACCGAAACACAAAATATGAAAATTTTGTGACAAAATATTCAATAAGTCGATTATGTTGTGCTTCAAGGTATTATATTGAGACCTATACGGTTCAGTAATAGCTATATACAGGGTGTTTCTAAATGACAATTATAACATCTGCATCTAGATAACTCTCGTAAAATTGGACAAAATGATTATATTTTAGCTTCAAAACGGATCAACATATCAATTTGAACTTTAACAGTTCGTTTTTAAATGTAAAAAGAGATATTTTTTGTAAAAACTCATTTTTTTTTGTTTTTACGAAACTCCCAGGTTTTCGGAGAAAACCCCTCAAAAGCAGAGCTTGTGTGCGAGCAAGGGAGATCCGGGACCTACAGTTTAAATAAAAGTGGAATCCGAACCACTTCAGCTCAGTGACACACGAGCTGAAGTGGTTCGAATTCCACTTTTATTTAAACTGTAGGTCCCGGATCTCCCTTGCTCGCATGTTTCATATCTAGATTTAGTGGTATGCAGTTAGAAGAGTGTGCCTCCTTTTCCCCACCGCTTTATACGCCCACGGTATTTGAAGCTATTTTCAATTGCTTTTTTGTGTTGGTTAACAGTTTTCAAGTACCTATAAACGTGTTTTTATGAAGTCTGCAAGATTGCTCTTTATTAATGAAATATAACTATATTTTCTTGGTTTTCTTGAATAACTACTTGACTACTCATGATTATAAAACAGCAAATAATAAAAAAATTTAATAATATCCAGTGTAAACATAATTTTCTGTTAATAGTTAGAGAGCTGCCTATATGATTTACTGACAGGTAAGGAAACCGTCTGCTGGACATGAAATATTATCCTTGGTGTTGCCCCAAGTTGCCTGGATGAAGTTGTCAAATTTCTCCAGGTCAAGCTCAAGGAGGGGGGGAGGTCGTTTGAAAACCAGTCAGTTGGTGACCGTCTGCCAAGTTTGACACGCGTACGAGGTCAAGGTCTATAGTTATGCCAAAAAAACGTTATTTTTGAAAATCGCGGTTTTCTCAGGATAACTATGTATAGTGACATCGTTCGCAAGTCAAACATGGCAGAAGGTATGTACAGCACCATATCTACCAAAATGTGAAACAAGCAGACGGTCACAAACTGACTGGTGTTCAAGCGCCCCACCCCCTCCCCCCCAACTCCTTGACCTTGATCTGGAGACATTCTGATAATACATCCATGCGATTTGGGGTAACACCAAGAATGATATTCCATGCCCAGCAGACGGTTTCCTGACCTGTCAGTGAATCATATAGGCAGCTCTTTAACTAATAGCAAACAGACCATCAGAACCCTCCCACTTAATAGAGGTTAGTATTTGCATTTGGGCTCTACTTATGGCACCATACAAGTGTAATCAGAAGTCAGACTGGTATTGTTTATTCTAGGGTAGGGTAGGCTTCACTACTACTGTTCCGTTGTTCCACTACTGTGATTGTTCTGCTCAACTGTTGTTTTTATACTGTACCGCTGGAATTTCACTGTTCCTCTGTGGTTCAGTATTCCTGCTGTTCGTCCCCTATTATTGGTATTCCCCGTTGAAGGTATTCGTCTCAGCTGTACATGTACTTCGTTTGATTTTGTCGCACCCACTGTGCACACCGGTATTCACCAAGGCACTGGATTCATGAACTACAACTGGTGAACTGGCACTATTGAGAAAATCTACTTACTATCAGATAAGTTTAGATTAAGATTGAGCCCCTAATAATTGTTAGCTATCATCGTGACGTCACAGGCTTACCCCTCGCTGGAGGTTTAATACAGATATACTTAAACGATACACTATTCTCAATCATAGCATACACTTTAGTTCATCTTGGTGATGCCGAACTGTGCACCTACAGTGTGTGTAACATCAATTAATATATTGTATTAGTAAGGGACATGGCTATTTCTTTTATTCTGGTACAAGTTATCCAAGCGTAATGGAAGACAGAACCTCTACATATTTATATATTATTTTTATACCATTATAGGTCTCTATTGTTTGATATTTTAGTAATATTAGTGCAGTTGGTTATCCCATTTCATCAGGGTGGTTACGGATTTTTCACTTGCGATGAATTCGTGGCGCTCCGGAAAATTAAACCTCATATTTCAATCTCATCGAAATCAATTTTTATTGTCGAATCCACGTCCAAACTGAGCTACTGGGTATGTTAGTGGCGTGAAACATCATTGCACATTCACTGCTCTCCTTTCCTAAATTTCGCCCTTATCACAGCTTGAGATAATTCAAAAAAGAAAAGTGAAGGATATTTTGAAATGGTCACTGATTTTTTTAGTCATAAACAATTGACGGTAAATGGAAATACAGAGAAATAGTAAGTGTTTTCGGTAAACTCCTTCAATAAATATAATTCAGGAAAGATACAAAATTTCTTGGAAGTTATTTGGACTGCCACTTGAGTGGGAAATCCAAACAGATAATGTCAAGTATTTGTATTAAGTATTAGCACAGCCTCACTTAAATGATGGAATTATTACGTGGTTCATCGAATTACCTGAGGAATGAATTGACTTGAAGCAAATATATTATAAAACATTAATAACACAACAGTATCGAAACAAGAACCAAAAAATTTACTATAATATACAGTGTGTGTCCCGCTTTTCATGAATACACCCTAATATCTCAGTTATTAATAATGCGATTTTCTTGAAATTTTGGTGGTATTCAAATGTTAGGTAAATAAAGTATTTGGCATAGTGAACATTTTCATCGACCATTGGCGTGCGGTGTTGGGGGGTGAACAAAAGCTGTTTTTTGGAAAAGGGATATTAGGGCTCATTTTAGATAACTTCTTTTATCAGATTTAGATTCAGCATCCCCAAAAATCCCTCAATTCATATTTTCGAAATCTTAAGAGCTATCTGTTATTATAAGTTCGATTTTCTTGATATTTTGGTGGTGATTGAATGTTAGAAAAATTAAATATTTGGCACAGTGAACATCATTTACCATTGGCGTGCGGTGTTGGGGGGAGAAAAAAAGACGTTTTTTGAGAAAATGATATTAGAGCTTATTTTAGACAACTTTTCTCATCAGATTCAGAATCAGCATCCCCAAAAACCCTTTAATTCATATTTTCAAAATCTCAAGAGCTGATTTGAGCAGAAAAAAGTTCCCTTTGGGTTGTTTCGAAATTCTGCTAAGATACGTTCGTCGTCTGGATAGTGTCTTTGATTTAAATTGTACCTCCCTGGTCTCGACTTGAAAACCACTCCAGTCCTTGCGAACAATCTGTTGATTTTGGCAAAGGTATCGTGAGATATTGGTTGTCGATCATGATGCCTTCCAGTGAATATTTCATGGTCCCCTAGATCTTCAGATTTTACTCCTTGTGACTTTCATCTGTGGCGGCATTTGAAAAATAAAGTGTATGCTACTCGGCCGCGTGATAAAAGAGATGAACTTTGCTTTGCAATTAGGCAAGCGTGTCATGAAATAACTCCCCAAACTTTAAGAAAGGGGAATGAGCGTTTGAGAAGAATTGTGTATTGTGTATCGTTTCAGAAGACAGTTTGAAAACACAAGAATCTAAAATAATTCAATTCGTAATTTTGTTACCACAGTTACAAATAAAGAACTTATTGAAAATAGGCTTAAACTTTTTTTCTGCTCAAATCAGCTCTTGAGATTTCGAAAATATGAATCGAGGGGTTTTTGGGGATGCTGATTCTGACTCTGATAAAATAGTTATCGAAAATGAGCCCTAATATCCTTTTCCCAAAAAAACAGTTATTTTTCACCTCCAACACCGAACGCCAATAATCGATGAAATTGTTCACTATGCCAAATACTTCATTTTCTTACATAATCACCACCAAAATGTCAAGAAAATCGCATTATTAATAACTGAGATATTAGGGTGTATTCATGAAAAGCGGGACACACTGTACAATACAAAACCAACACTTTTTGATAACTTTACCTGTAGTATACGAAACATTGATACAAATAATCTACATTTATATGGGTCCAAAGCTTTATAAAATTTTTCCATCTAATGTCGATCAACTCCCAAAAGGTTTCCTTCCAATTCAAAAATTGAAAAGTTTACGTACTAGAAGTCTAGAAGTCAAGAACAGACATGCATAAACTTCTAGAAAATACCAATAATTAACTCATCCTTGTTTATGTTGGTATTTCAAATTATATTTATTATATATTCTGTTAGTGAAAATAAAAATTGCTCTCGAGATATCAAGTCAACTCTCTGTATAAACGTTGTGAATATTTAGGAATAAAACCCTTGACTCGCGAATTGATCGAATTTTTGCATTCAAAAATAAATTTACATATGGCCCGGCTGTGCTAATATTTCTACATTGTACTTTCCCTATTAGACCGGGATCCCACGCCTATTTTAAAAAATGATTAATAACAGGCTGAATCTTCCTGCGTAGCTTAATTTTGCCGAGACGCCCAACTTTTTCCTCTACGAAAATTCTCGACAGTGGTAGCTAATAAAATGCGCAGGCGTCAAACATGTCGATTTGGTGAATGCAAAAAATTCATTAATAACAGTTAGTTTTTCAGTTGAACCTCGAGATAATTTGATGAAGTACTCGAAAAAACTTTTGTCCTACAAAATGGATGGAGGACTGAAGAGTCCCCCACTCCCAACATGTCCCAATGACGTGGTCATAAAAATTCATTAATGACCAGCGGATTTTTTTACAGTTGCTTGGTTAATATTGGTATAATTGAATGGTCATATTGTCCTACAAATCGAATGGTACGTGTTCCCAGTCCTACGCTCCGAAATTGTCAATTCCATGGTAAAAAAATGTATTAATAACTGTAGGACAATGATAATACATGAAAGGTTAGTGTATTCTTCACCTAAATAATACAGTGCCCTACAAAAAAACGGGTATGTATCGCTAGTCCTACAAACATTATTCAAAATAACGAATTATTTCGAAATTGTGGTTTAGCTAATTTAATATACTTTAATTCGTGAAGTAATGTTACTTTCAATGTATAATTGTTTGTTCGAATCAAAAATATCATAATTTACGTGAAAAGTTTATGAAATAAATGGGAAATTTAGTTTAGCTTTCATAATTTTTATAAACATTTCGAAAACAACAATAACAAAGTAAAAAAATTGAAATAATCAATCTGCCCTCCGGAGCAGCTTAAATGATTTCGCATGCGCTTCAACAGATGCGAGGAAACCCGGAAAAATCTGCAACACCACATCGTCGGCTGAAGAGCTGAAATTTATAATTGAAAACTTTCAAAGAGGTTAACGAATTGTGAAATTCTGCTCTACGGTAAAACAGGATGTATGGTATCTCCAGAGGCCTCAAAAAGTCCAGTTCGAAAGAGATTTTACGGGGGTCAAGTGTCCAAGTAGTTAAAATTCCCATCTTTCATCCACTCCGGTCGTCGGTCGTGGGTTCGAAGCCTAGCGACTGCTTATATTTCTCTTATGGCCGAGAAAGTGGAATAACACAAAAAGTAAGAATTCCTTAATCCTTGGCTCTCACAAGTTTCGTCTTTCGAGGGCTGTCATTCGTAAGGGAACGACATCTGGTTAACGGAAAAATTAATTTTAAACAACAATTCATGCAACTATCATCAAAGGACCCCGCACACATTTAATGAAAAAAAAGTTTTACTGTGAAAATGGCTGGATTTTTGGTATGTTGTAGCTGAAGCTATTCTGAGTAAAAGTCTCCATTGGCCCTACTCGATCGTATGACCAGATTCGGCGCTAGAGGGCGACACACAATGAATTTTGAGATTTTTGGAAAAATTTTAATGTATAAAAAAATATCAATATACCATTCATATCCAATATTGAACTAGTGAGCGACTGGTCATTACTGACATTCGCGAGGAATATGTTTCATAATACAGAAAAAACGAAACTGTTTGGGACTTGCTGGAAATAAGGGAAGTTGATGGGAGGATTATGTCGTGAGTATAACTCCACTTTAATCCTAGTAACAGATATGGACAATTCGTAATAATTATTTCATTTTGTTCCTGAGATAAAGCCATTTTAAACATTCAAATTGTCACTGTGTACATGGAAAACTATATACTGTTGAACTAGCAATCACAATATGAATCCTCATGTAATTGATGAAGACCAATTTTTTTTCAAAGAATTTGTGAAATTAAAATGATAATGGTATTGATATTCTTCTATTTCTTTGAACATAGTCTTGTCACACTATGTAATGCAACACCCTTTGTTAAATATAATTTCTTATTCGAATGGAGGGACTTACGAGCTTCAAATTAGATTTGATGTGTTTATTTCTAAAAAAAAAAAATCGATTTCGAATTAAAGCAAAAAAATCAAATCGATTCATAATTCGCAAAATAGCAGTAATGGAATTTTTGACACCCTGTAGCTCGAAAATTGGCAATAGGATCGATCTGTGAACTGGACAACGTAATGAGGATGGCAAGATCAAAAAAATATCATATCAAAAATGAGGATAAATGTGCCTACTCACAAAATATTTTGATCATTTTTTATTTCAGAAGGTATGGTCGAAATATCTGTAGGCTAGTTAAGCCCGTGGCTTACGGTCAAATAGATTAGAGGAAAAAGTTGGGCGTCTCCGCAAAATGAAACTACTCAGGAAGATTCAGCCTGTTACTAATCATTTTTTAAAATAGGCGTGGGATCCCGGTCTATATATGTCGTGATCACTTTCAAAGTAATGAGGACAATTTTCGTCGGTAATACCACAAGTGAACGGGGATTATCGAAATAGCAATTCCTTTGAATTTGAGAATCAGATTATGTTGCTTGGCAACCACACGAGCGCTTGCGCAAGTGTGGTTGCCTAAAGCAACATAATTTGATTCGAAACCGAGGAGGAATTAACGATAATCGCCGATAACACGAGTTGTATTTGTTAAGATTATTTCATGAATAAAATCGAAACCATTTTTATTTATTTACTATTCAATTTAACTAGGAACATTAATCCCGCATTTAGTTCTGAAATTATGCAACTAACAAAACATTTACTTGATATCTATTTCAGTTACAAATGACAGAGCGCGTCATTCGTAGTTTCGTCATTGCATGTCTAGTCTACTGCTGAGGTTATGTTTTGATAACATTTTGATTTAGTGATTTGATTAATCAACGAGTATGCAAAATTTGTCGCAAATTGTGAAGTTGATATGAATTAATAGTGAGTGCTTATTTAGTTTTGGTCTTAGTTTTTGGTGCTTATTTAGTTTTGGTGTTGTGTCATTATAGCAGCTTGCTAGTGGTAAGTTTGTGTTTTGATAATAACCAATCAGGAATCGAACTACAAAATCGAAAACACATCATATACATATCCAGTAGCCAATCAAGAGCCGAACTACAAAATCGAAAACGTGATGTTTTCATTTATCAACACAAACATTTCAACCAATCATAACACGCTATTTTAGCATTGGTGAAATAATCATTGTCAACCGACATCAGGCGGGCTATTTTAACATGATTTTTTGTAGTAATTTCAATCACTGCTGAGAACTTTTTCTCACTGTGTTTTTTTTTCAGTTCATACACGAAATTTCTTATATGATTTTTTACTTTTATTTTTATTGTATAACATTTAAAAATGTTTTGCCTCAGTCTATAAAACGCCAGGGCTGCGTAGAACGATGTACCTACTCAATAAATAAATAACTACGAAATAAGGGAAGACATTAAAAGTGGTTTAATTCGTCAGTAAAACCAATGATCACGAATTTTTACTAGCGATAAACAATCATATGCCAGACTGATTGTGCTTAGATATTACAAATTCCGTAAATGGGTAATTAAAATAGTGAGAGGTGTTGTCTCCTCGATTATCCAATTTAATTATTTCCTCATTCGAAAAAGAGAGTGTTTAATATTCGTCATACAACACTTACCACTCATTACTATTTCACGAATTCTGTCTCATTTGGGTTATTGAACGACCCCTGAACGTTTCTACCGATATAACAGTTAATAACAGTCACGTATGTTGTTTCACAATACATTTCACAACTAATGCCCAATATGACATCCGTAACCTTTTGGGAGACTAAGCTGAAATGCTGCGAATGCTACGACAGCGAGGGTCAATAAGTCTCGTGTTCTCTGGCCCCGAGTGTAACTGTTTCTCGAAGTAATTAAATCCATCCCACGTGAAATCGGTTTCCAGAAACGAAAAATCTCATTAGACAATGTTAACCGACTAGACGCGGTGTATGGCAGGTATTAGTCAATATTGCCCTAGTTAAACATAGTCGGTAAGTGAACATGCCTATGGCGTATTTCATTATTATCGTAAAATTTAATTCATGTATTATTCAAGAAATGAGAAGCAGCAAGTGATTTAAGAGTGAGAAAGGAAATATACAGCTGTTGGGTTATATTCGATTTCGAGTCGTTCCAAGCTGTATAGTCCAAGAGATGGCGTCCAAATCACCGGCTGATCGCATAGTGGATGGAAAATGATATAATGTAGTCCCCAACGTGTATTATATGAAAACAGGTGAGTGTCAGCTCGGGCACCTAGCGTTCGTTAATTAAAAAAAAATGAATAACTTTTTCGCAGGTCAAAATCCGACCGATTGCGTTGTGCGTCCACATTCGTTTTTACATAGAAAAAACATTCTTAAATATGATTTTTGGTGACAGCCACTCGAAATGGGTTGTTAAGCCGTGACTGCCAATCAAAAACGGGCTTATGAAAATTATGACAATCTGACAACGCAAAGTAAATGAAAATCGGTTATGACGTCATTGAACACATTCGAAAACCATTGCAGGGTGACTGCCACCTCAAGGCCGTTGCTTTCTAGTGACTGCCCGCCCTTAAAGTTTGCTCTGCATCGCCCGGCGCACTTGAAGACTGCCAAGTATTCTTTTGTATAGCATTTCGGCCGAGATATTGATATACGTTGAATGGTATAAAATATACATATAGTATATCATAAACCAAGTGTAAAATGGAATGTTTATAATAAAAAATCATAATCAATATAGTAAAATCGCAGGTGAATTCTTGAATGTTTTTTTAAATCACAATTCACTCGAAATCGCGGTGATGTTCGATTCCTACTTCAGCCCTTCCATCAAGGACAGTGAGTACTTGCTTCGAGATAATACAGAAGATCGTAGATTCCAAATAACTGGTCCGTAGCAAAAGCGCTGTACCGATTTCACAAAAGCTTTGTGAAATATCAAATTCAAAAATGCTTTGATCCAGTTTTTCATTAAAGAATGACGTAAGGACGAATACGCGAGTAAACTTGGCTCAAAAACATTGTACATTAACGCAGAGCAATGTCACAAATTCGAAGTCATTATGGGGGAAAGGTTGTTTCGAGCATCGTCGACGAATTATCATGCGAAACACATGAAGGAGTCTGATACAATAGTATATTGTGTATCTAGTAGTAAAAGCAATATATTCCCGGACGACAATGTAAATTGTTGGCCAAGGCGTTAAGCCGAGGCCAACAAGCATTGAAGTCCGGGAATGTGCTTTTACTACGAGGTACACATACTATTTTTTCTGAAATCGCAATCGGCATTATCAAAAACTAAGGAATTCTACATTTCGTTTTCGTGAATTCAATATCTGTCTAAAATGTAAAAAAGCCGGCAAAAATTTTCCCGTATCGTTTTCGATACGGGAATAGTAATTTACGTAACAAGTCTGGAAAATACTGTTTTTTTGGAAGAGTAGACCAAATTCTAGGACGAGCGTTAGCGAGTCCTGGAAGTCTGCGTGTCCAAAAAAACTGTTTTCGGACATGTTGCGTACACTATTTTTTCGGCAACCATGTAGAATAACAAATCAATGAGAAGCATTTAGTCTCAGAGACGAAGAGAGGTCGACTTTCACCCATCTATTAACCGGATGAAACGATTCCAAATTTGAATATTTCGAACATTTCAGTTCTTATTTGTATTATATATTGAAATTCGAACAGAAGATTCTTATTTATATTAATATTTGTATTAAAGTCCGGGAAGTACGTACTTCCCGGACTAGGCCGGGAAGTGCTACTTTCCCAAAGAAAAAGTGTCCGGGAAGTGAACACTTCCCGGATGGTTGCCGAAAAAGTACTTTCCCGTACCGTTTAGGTCCGAAAACGGTCCGGGAAAGTTCGTTGCTTAGCAACGGACTAAAATACTAGATTAGCGTATTTTGAGGCCTGAAGTTGCTCCGAGAAAGTGGGCATTCTTGAACGATTTCAGAAAAAAATCGTGTTTCATGTTTGCAGGCAAATATGGCACACGTAACCAGCGGAACGAAAATATGGATGAACGTCGGAGTTTCAAATGGGCAGCGATACATTGATGGCTCTAAATTGTATTCTCATTTCGGCCCTGATCTTTGCAAATCGCTACCTGGGTACCACGCAACAGGGTAAAAAAACCATTAAGGCTATCGCAACATTGTAAGGAATACCAGGCAGCTTTTGCAAAGCTTGGGGACTGCGACAACGAAGCTATCGACGATGCAAATTTCGAAAAAGTCGACGTACGGCATGTAATAGAGGCGCGATTATCCATTTTCTGGAACAATTTCAAGGTCAATGACATCAACGAGAAATAAGTGAAAAAGGCGACGATTTTTGATGGTTCGACAATCCCCCCTTGAAAATCAGAATTCGTTCTTCGGGCAAAATACTTTGCAAATATTTGGTGTCACGCTCACCAGAAATTCCATACCAATCTTTGCCCCACCGAATATGGGCCGATTATGGGTGGATTGAGAAAAATAACAAAAATGCATTTGTCTGGTTCAAGGGTGAGCAGGTTTCTCAATTCGTCGAAAATGTAATAATCCAGCCAGAACTTTCGGATGAAAATGGTAATTCAGAGAATATTGAAAGCATTTCTAAAGACGTTCACTTAAGTGATAGCGATACTGATAGCGACAATTAAGATCTCGCATTAAGAATGTGGTCCTTTTTTTGTTGAAAAAAAAAATTGATATACAGTGTGGTCCACTAAGTGTGCAACAAATGGGAAACTTGTTTATTATCGATTTCTCAGAAAATTTTATTCCTGACAAAAGTTGGTGCATGTTCCAAAACTATACCAAGTGTACCTGAAATGGCTTTATGACAAACACCATACAGGTTAGGCCAACAAATATAAAGTTCGTTCAGAGTAAAGTGCCCTTATTTAAAAAAATATAGAAATATGTTGAAGAGAAAAGTTGCTTAGAATTAAAAGTTATGTTCAGATACGAAGTTATGGCCTGCTATTCGATTTTTTTTTCGTTTGGAAAATATTGAATTACATATTTTTACTATTTTGATTCAATATGTATGTGAAGTAGCCACAATCAAATCAGGTTGGAGTAATTTTTATCAAATTAAAGTGTATTTGTAAAATATACTTGGATTTGAATTTTTTTAGATGACCCCAACTTCATAAATATAAATGAATTTGGACGCACTATGCAATAGGTCGGATTTTGACCTATGAAGAATTAATTATTTTTTTTTATTGACGAACGCAAGGTGCCCGAGCTGGCAGTCACCGGTTTTCATATAATACTTGTTCAGGACTACATTATATAATTATTCCATCCAATATGCGATCAGCCGGTGATTTGGACGCTATCTCTTGGACTATAAGTCTGTATTATGTGTGACTTCAACGGGGTTGATGCTATATCAAAAGTTTAAACTTCAACAGGCTTAGGTACAAGGGCGTATCCAGGATCTGTCATTGGCGATTTTGAAATTTTTCCAAGTAATTTTGAGAGTAATAATGAATGAACGTTATAAATAATAATAAATATCTATATGAAGTGAAGTGATAGCAATCAATCTATTTATTTGTCTTTTTTCCTAAAAATTGTATGAGTTCTGTTTTTATTTTTTTTTTGTATATTGGCATTTCGTACTCTATGTATATTGTACTGTTTTGAAGAGCACTATACAGGGCGTCCCTCCGGAAACTGCATCGATCAATATATAGAAGACCATGGGTGGGCCAAATTTGAAAATTTGGGAGTTCACTATTGTTGATAAATGCTATCCGGCTAAAATATTTTAAAGATTGTGGCACTTCCGGTAGTACCGGAAATGAACCCCAACTTCGTTATTTTATATGGGACGCCCTGTATATTATCAGGGTTTTAGATTTTGCGCATGATTCTGAATATGTTTTATGTATAATGTCCTATACCCAAGTCTAACCATTTTCGAAGTATTTCAAATTTTAAGTTGAAAATTGCGTTTGCAGACCGAAAAATATTTTTTTTTTTTTATTTCTGCACATGATCATTTATTTTCGATTCTGTATCGATTTATTCGTAGGAGAGGACCCAGTTCAGTAGCATTTCGATATCAATTGATTAGAGTTATACAGGGCGTTCACTAGAAAATGATATAGATCCGGTTGAAAAAATTATTGTAAGTCCATTTTTTCAAATGGAAACTCTCCAATTTTATATTCTCATTCGATTCGGCATCGAAAATGAAGCTAACTTTGAATAGGGTTATCTATGCCTACTCTCAACAGTTTTCGAAATATTGGCGAATTAACATGTCTCAGTTCCAGAAAATTTCTTGAGTTTACTTATTCTTAGTTTGCCATGGCGCCCGCAGTTGTTTTGGAAACAATCAACTGCCACGGAAATGTCATTGTAATCAATCATGCCGGCTCGTTTGAATTATTCGATAGAAGATTGCTTAAATCTATTTATTATTTATGGCGAATGTAATAGGGTTATCTCAAGAACATGTGATATATTTGCTATTCGGTATCCGCAGAAGCAAAGGCCCTCACAAAATACTGTTAAACGAATTAAAGAAAATTTCAAAAACTTTGGATCCATCAAAGCAAGAGTGCAGAGAAACAAGCCAATTGTTGATGATGAAGATACTGAAATTGCCATTTTGGGATATTTTGGTACATATCCAACAATATCTTTGAGACAAGTTGCAAGAGAATCAGGATTATCAAAAATCTTAGTACACAGAATACTGCGCAAACATAAATTTCACCCATATAAGTTCTCCATAGGTCAGCACCTGAAAGAAACAGATTTTCCACGAAGAGTGAGATTTTGTGAATTCGTTTTAACTTGGTCGCAAGGGAACGAATTATTTTTGTATAATATTATTTGGACAGAAGCTGAATTTACAAAGAATGGTGTCTTCAACCGACATAATTGCCATTATTGGAGTGACTCAAATCAGCATGTATTCAGAGAACTGAATTTTCAAGAGTCTTGGCAGTTCAATGTTTATTGTGCGATAAGAAGTGATAGCGTCGTGGCACTGCATTTTTATCAAGAAAACTTAAATGGTAACTGGTAAGTAAAAAACAGGGTTAAGGTAAGCTTATCGGGCTTCTGATGCGTTTGCAAACACGAATTTTTCAGTCAAAAATCACTCAAAGTATTTCCTTCTTTTGATAGGCCCTCTCTTTACTCACTAATCAACCCATATTTCACAATCACAAGCACTAAAAACATTACTTTTTCACAAAAAATCCACCCTTCTTTAGGACAACACATAACCAACAAATCTGGATATTTTTATCATTTTATATGTAGTGGGTTGGTAACTGCGCGCGCTAACTATTCAAATTTGATTCTGGGCAGATACCTTCCCCTTCATTGCTATGTTCAATTGTTGAAATTTCACCATTTTGGTGTTTTATTTAACGTAAATATCATACACTGAAAATGTTAAAATTCTACGAATTTCTAATTTAGGTGAACAATAGATTGGCACTTATTAATTTTCCAATTAAATTGGGAGTATTTTTGGATTCAGTGCAAAGGAAATACATCTGGACAAAGATAAATTGTTGTATCGATGTCAATGAATAGTTAGCGCACGCAGTTACCAACCCACTACATATAAAATGATAAAAATATCTAGATTTGTTGGTTATGTGTTGTCCTAAAGAAGGGTGGATTTTTTGTTAAAAAATAATGTTTTTAGTGCTTGTAATTGTGAAATATTGGTTGATTAGTGTGTAAAGAAAGGGCCTATCAAAAGAAGGAAAAACTTCGAGTGATTTTTGACTGAAAAATTCGTCTGGACAAAGATAAATTGTTGTATCGATGTCAATGAATAGTTAGCGCACGCAGTTACCAACCCACTACATATAAAATGATAAAAATATCTAGATTTGTTGGTTATGTGTTGTCCTAAAGAAGGGTGGATTTTTTGTTAAAAAATAATGTTTTTAGTGCTTGTAATTGTGAAATATTGGTTGATTAGTGTGTAAAGAAAGGGCCTATCAAAAGAAGGAAAAACTTCGAGTGATTTTTGACTGAAAAATTCGTGTTTGAAATCAGTCAATTTTCAATGTTTGGAGAGCCATATCTCGGAAAGTAGTAGAGAGCGCCGCAAAATAATTTCAGATTCGTGTTCAGGAGACAAAACTACGTAAGTAACATCACCTTTTTTTTATTTGCGCAGAAGCCCGATAAGCTTACCTTTACCAAAATGAAATGTACTTTTTTTTGCAGGTGAAGGATATTTGAATATTTAGCATAATTTCGAAAATGAGTATTTGGACACTTTACCAATTGCTCATTATAGAAACCTATTATATCAACATGACGGGGCAACTCCGCATAATGGTCACCTAGTCAATACTCATTTACAAGAATTGTATCATGACCAGTGGATAGCCAACAATGGACCATTTCTTTGGCCTTCCCGCTCTCCAGATTTATCAGTGCTCGATTTTTTCATTTGGGGTACAATTAAAAATCAAGTCTATGAAACTCAATTGACTACCATGGAAGATTGTATGCAACGAGTGAGGAATTCATTTGAGAATCTCAGACCCGATTCAATACGAAAAGTGACACATCAAGAATTATTACTGAAATGAAAAAAACGTTTGGAACTTGAAGGGCGCCAATTCGAACATATACTGACCAAATAATTTTTGTATTCCTCTCAATATCGTTAATTGTACTCTTTCATTCGAATTGTTTTAGAGTTTCTTTATCTACATTTTTGTATTGGCAGAGATGGAATGTCTTTGAAGTTTTCTATAATTCGTTTAACAGTGTTTTGTGAGGGCTTCTGCTTCTGCGGATACCGAATAGCAAATTACATGTTCTTGAGATAACCCTATTACATTCGCTATATATAATAAATAGATTTAAGTAATCTTCATTCGAATAATTCAAACGAACCAGCATGAATGATTAAAATAGCCTTTTCGTGGCAGTTGATTGTTTCCAACGCAACTGCGGGCGCCATGGCAAATTAAGAATAAGTAAACTCAAGAATATGAGATTTTCGTGTTTGAAAACGCAGAAGCCTTTACCATGTTTTTTACTTACCAGTTACCATTTAAGTTTTCTTGATAAAAATGCAGTGCCACGACGCTATCACTTCTTATCGCACAATAAACATTGAACTGCCAAGACTCTTGAAAATTCAGTTCCCTGAATACATGCTGATTTGAGTCACTCCAATAATGGCAATTATGTCGGTTGAAGATACCATTCTTTGTAAATTCAGCTTCTTCTGTCCAAATAATATTATACAAAAATAATTCGTTCCCTTGCGACCAAGTTAAAACGAATTCACAAAATCTCACTCTTCGTGGAAAATCTGTTTCTTTCAGGTGCTAAACTATGGAGAACTTATATGTGTGAAATTTATGTTTGCGCAGTATTCTGTGTACTAAGTTTTTTGACAATCCTGATTCTCTTGCAGCTTGTCTCAAAAGATATTGTTGGATATGCAGCAAAATATCCCAAAATGGCAATTTCAATATCTTCATCATCAACAATTGGCTTGTTTCTCTGCACTTTTGCTTTGATGGATCCAAAGTTTTTGAAATTTTCTATAATTCGTTTAACAGTATTTTGTGAGGGCCTTTGCTTCTGCGGATACCGAATAGCAAATAAATCACATGATCTTGAGATAACCCTATTACATTCGCCATAAATAATAAATAGATTTAAGCAATCTTCTTTCGAATAATTCAAACGAGCCGGCATGATTGATTACTATGACATTTCCGTGGCAGTTGATTGTTTCCAAAGTAACTGCGGGCGCCATGGCCAACTAAGAATAAGTAAACTCAAGAATACGAGATTTTTTGAAACTGAGACATGTTAATTCGCCAATATTTCGAAAACTGTTGAGAGTAGGCATAGATAACCTTATTCAAAGTTAGCTTCATTTTCGATGCCGAATCGAATGAGAATGTAAAATTGTGGGGTTTCCATTTGAAAAAATTTCTTCAACCGGATCTACATATATCATTTTCAGGTGAATGCCCTGTTTAACTCAAATCGAGTTGATATCGAAATTCTACTGAACTGGGCCCTTTCCTACGAATGAATCGATACACAATCGATAATAAATGATCATGTCCAGAAATAAAAAAAATATTTTTCGGTCTGCAAACGCAATTTTCAACTTAAAATTTGAAATACTTCGAAAACGGTTAGACTTGGGTATAGGACATTATACATGAAACATGTTCAGAATCATGCGTAAGATCTAAAACCTTGATAATATACAGGGTGTCCCATTTAAAATATCGAAGTTGGGGTCCACTTCCGGTACAACCGGAAGTGCCACAATCTTCAAAATAATTTAGCCGGATAGCAGTTATCAACAATAGTGGACTCCCAAATTTTCAAATTCGGCCCACCTATGGTTTTCTATATACTGATCGATGCAATTCCAGGAGGGAGCCCTTGTAGGTATGTAACCGATCGGCTTGAATCACAATTTAACAATAAGTTGTCAAATGACATAGTACCGAACGGAATTGGAATAGAAATAAATCAACTACATTTGTAGACAGGTCGCGAAACAACAACAAAGTAAAAAAAAAGAATTTTATTTTAATTTACGCTCGAATCTATATATTTCTAGATTTCATTATCATCATCAGTCACGGGAGAGTGGATGAAAAATTATAATTTTTGCAGATTGGCCAAATTTTCTGACTATCCTCAGTCAGTTGTCCCGAAATTTTTTCCGGAAACTCTTCCAGGATATTACTACTGAGTGTTTCAACTGGAAGAAAAAAATCCATATCCATCGTTCGATTCGTTTCGTTTTTCCAGAATTATCCAATTTTAAATTTGTAACAGTCCCATACCTACACAAACACTGATGATTGCTAAGAATAATAATAAAATCTAAGTAGATCTGAATATCTCTTACTCTTTACCATTTCAATTATAATGTGGGTTCAATACTCCAATTTTTAGATTTTAATAATTTCACAATTTCACTAATGTTTTTTTTTTCAATTTTAGTTATTATGTAACAGCGTATGATACAGTATAAATTTGTTCAAAGATCATTCACCGGAAATCAACAATTGAACATATTCCCACGATTCAGCTGAGAAAGATCCGGGAGATGGAAGCAAATAGCAAGCACATGTTATTTACTTGCATATTTTTGTTAATCCACCATTACTTTGTAACTGAAAGCGAATGCCAATTCAAATTCATTCTGATCACGCATAAGAGCAATTTGTTTTGAATAACTAAACCTCTTCCTGGACAGTACATAACGTTAATATTCACATTCAAAAAATGAAGAAGAAAATAAATATCTGGCATTATCCAACAATTTATGTTGAAATGATCGAAACACCATCAGTGAACGGAGCACAAACAGAAATCCGCGACATATACAGCAACATGAAGGACGGGCTCAGTAATTACGCTTTCAAGATAACGGATATACCAGCAAAGTGGATATGATGCTGATTGGAAATGACTGCTGCGAGTGCGAACTGATTTTTATCGATGACACTCGCATTGAACGACTGAGTGACTTCAATACTGGAATAGAACGGGTACGGTCACCCAGAGATGTCGATGCTGGAGTAGCACAGTGGCTCTGCACAATTTGCAGAGAAATCGTGCATGCTTGATAATGTATTGCAATCTTCATGGTATAGCATGTGTTCCAAGAATATACAGGAATGTTTTTGTATACGAATGATACACATTTCTGTTAGAAGTTTCTTTATTCCTAAAATTGCATGTTATACCCACTCTCAATTAGAATGCATCAATATCCGTCTTTTAGTGTGGGGCAATAGGTATGGAAAACTATTTTATTATTGGTTTATCAAAATACTCCTTAAAAATGTCTGTTTCATCTCTCAACAAAACCAAGTTGCATATTATCTAAATGAATATTCTATATACGACTGAATACGACGAAGATTATCCATTTTCAGATAATCCGTGTTTTTCCACTCATCCATACCGGGTGTCCCCGGAAGGTGGCTCGCTCCTATAACTTTTTTGTTTTTTAAAGATAATGGAATGAAATTTGAAACATCTGACATTAAACTGCTTTTTTGACAAATGGACATACTTTATGTAACTTTTGGTTTCATCAGATATTACATAAACTTTTGATTTTGAAATGGGAAACCCGGTATCTTACCACTTATTTAGTCTCCATGTGAAATTCTGAATACAACCATGTGTCACTTGTAACTTTTTGTAACGAAACTTTTTTTTCAACTAATTTTCTAATCCGGATGGCTATGGTTATGTTTAAATCACTTATTTCAGTCCAAAAATTTTGGGAAAAATAGAATTACTCTTTGCGGGTAAAAATTCCGGACACATGTTTATATGAACTTTTCTTCTCATTTTAACGGCATCAATATGCTCCTGAATTTTCTACACGTACTTAGGAAACACCCTGTATATTACTAACTTTTTTCAAATGGCAATATTTGTCAGGTTAGGAAAAAATGCCATTTTATTATGATTGTTTTGCAAACGTACATTATTGGTTTCAAACAAACTTCTGTTACTGAACTAGATCTTTCTTGAAATGGAGCTTCTTTCGAAATTAAAATAAAATTTGAACGCAGTGAATGCAACTTCTCAGAAACACAACTGACAAAAATCATCAAGGTGTATTGAAAAAACTGTACATGTCGGCAGCTTATTTTACCTCGCATTTTTAAGTTTCTTCAAGCCTTTGTACCCAAAAAGATGTGTTAGTTTCTAATTGGTCACAAGGCACGGTTACTCATGTAGCGTAGAGCCAGGCCGAGAGTAAGGGCACTTCGGTGGTTGGCTTTGTTGAGCGCCACCTTGTTTTAAAAGTAAGAAAAAAAGGAAGAAGGAAAATCATTATCATTAAAATAAACCCTTGACTAGGAAATACATTCTAAGGGGACTGTCAAAGGGGGCTGTCAAACGGTTCCTTGTAACACTACAGTATTCAAGATGAAATTAATTCATTGTTACATCACTTATTTAAGATGAAAGATTTTAAACATGTTACCTAACCATGAAGAGGAAATAGGCCCGAATGGAAATGTTAATGAATTTAGATTTAATGCTCAACAAGGGCTTCAGTTCTACTGAAGTTGATCTTTACATAAAATTAGGTTACATTGTCAACAATGACTGCAGTCATAAGGGGAAAAAGGTACCGATTATAGATCTTTAATATGGTTTACACCAAGTAATTATTTAGGATTTCGTGTAGGTACTCAAGTACTAATCCTTGCAAAAAAATAGTATTGATTTTAAAATTTATAGTTTCACCATTGGGCTGATGCTTGCTTCGAATCAAATGATTTGACCTGTTGCTGCCTGAAAGTTGTATGGTAGTTATATGTCTACTCTTGGAGTAGCTGATACTTTCCTAAAAAGAAGGGGTCCCTTCCTTAGTGCATTTTCACAAAAGCTTGCGGAATCAAAATTTCATACGGGACATTGGCCTATTTGGCAGCACCTCATTATATCTTTCAAAATTTCAATTTTCAAAAAAACTTATAGGGAATCAAAATTGCCTCACGAAATCATGCCTTCATGGCCGCCTGGCATCCCAACTCAGAATTTGTTTGTAGGTATACCCAAATTTTTCCTTCAGATCTAAAATGATCAAAAAGGTTGTAATAATTAATATAATATGCAATATGAAATCATTCAATATGATTTTCTGAACAAAATTTACCCTCGACTATGGAATGGCCAGCACACACGTACGCCTTAGTTCAGTGGCAATGGCAATGGTTTTTTTTTTTCTTAAAATGTATAGGCTACGCTTTAATTTTTTGTCTCTATTTCAAAAACGTCACGTCATCAAACGTCCGTTTCACAGTAGAGCCTTCATTTGAAATGTATCCACGGAATGACAAGAACAGAGACGAAACACCACTCACATTAACGCAGCTGATGAATGTGGTTAGAGTACGTTCAGAATCAGTTGACCGCGCGCTTGGACTATAATATAATCCACTGACTGACTTCCTCATACACACTAGGCCACTCAGCGTACCCATTGTAAACCCAAGGAGACTAAAATTTAACAAGGAGAGTTTAATCCCCATAAGACAATGAGGACACTAGTAGAAAGAGATGAAAGAACATTTGTGACGAAATGTGACGTAGTTGGACGTGTTATGGCCGCCGTTCTCTATAGACAGTGACGGACTAGCTCTGGGTATATGAGAGTTACTGCCGTCAGTTTTGTTGCTTGGTTCGAGTTCGACTCTGTACTCATATCCAAGTACGTCACTATGACGCGTTGATGCTACAAGGTTCTGATTGGCTAAGGCTTATTAAACCCTCCTTGTTAGTTTTAGTCTCTTTGTTGTAAACCGAGGTGTTGACAGTTGTCAAACCGAGATAACCTCCCCATGAAATGCACACTCTTGATGTAAACAAAAATTCAAAGTTATATTTTTGAAAAGACAAAATGAAATATGCAGCAGCTGTAATAAGCAATTTACATGAATTACAGTTTATAGCTGTAACCAAAAATATACAGAAGCAACCATTCCTCAGTCCGGCTACAGAAAATATCGTAAGAAATATCTGTGGAATTCAGTTGTTGTGATTACTATACCAGAGTTTACAAAAAGTTAATTTATAGTAAAAATTTTGTAAAATTTGCTTTTACGAAACTCCCAGGTTTTCGGAGAAAACCCCTCAAAAGCAGAGCTTGTGCGAGCAAGGGAGATCCGGGACCTACAGTTTAAATAAAAGTGGAATCCGAACCACTTCAGCTCAGTGATACACGACCGGGGATCGAACCCGGACCGTCTGGGTGGAAGCCAAACGCTCTAACACCTCGACCACTTCGCTGTTGTTACACCTTCAAAAAGTTTGGTTGAAACCCAATAGTGTGTGGTATCAAATTAATCACAAAGAAATGTTCATTTTTTGTAATCCGACAAGCCACCATGTTGCCATTTGAAAAAACTGAGTAAAATATATCAACAAATAAAATTTTAGATGCCATATTTTGACTGAAAACGGTAAAGTTGTATTTTCTCTCTAGACTAATAAATAAATTTCAAATTTAAAAAAAATCACAAAAAGTGGCATTGGTACATGGTATTCAGAATATCATATGAAGACAAGAGAATTGAAAACATACCAGGTGTCCCATTTGAAAATCGAAAGTTTATGCCACTTCCGGTGAAAACGGAAGTTGCATAAAGTTGAGTTACTCGTCAAAAAAAATGCAGATTTATTTCTTATACTTATCCTCCAAATTTCGTTCCATTATCTTCAAAAATAAAAAAAAGTTATAGAGGCGAGTCACCTTCCGCGGACACCTGGTATAGTTCTGGGCAGGGCTATCATGCAAGTAGCAGAGTAAGCAGTTCGGTACAAAAAACAAATGAATAACCTGATTGTACCTTGTAGAAACTGTAGGAAATTAGATTCTGAAAAACTTTGTTAATATGGCTGCCTCACCTCAAACAATGACTCAAGTTTTTCTGACACTTGAAAGATCTATTTTGGTATCCTACTTTTGTAACAAAAGAATGTCAATGCGTGAATGGTAACTGTTTCGAACGCATTCGAACTCGACGAAACTTGCCAAACCTGAATGTCACTTGTCCTTGACCTTAATGAGATTTCCGATAACGCCCTCATTTGTTATTCAAAAATGTATCACCCAGTCGACATTTGTTTCGCGAGAGATAATATCACAGGATTTAATTCATTGCAATAACTTTTGTCGACCTATAAACCTTAATACTTCAAGCAAATGGACAGAAAAAAATATACCGACAATTGATATTGTTAATTCGACATCACGAACAAATGTGAAAAAATGTATCAGATCAGATAATAATATACTAACTTCTAGATCACATCAGCATACAATAAATAACTACCGAATTAATTCACTTGATATTATCTTTCACCAGCGACCCGCCCCCGCCCCCGCATCGTACGGGAGACATTCATAAGAGGTGCGTCATTTATATTCAAAAAAGCAATGTTCGATCGCTTCAGAGTCTATCGCTCTGGAGGATCGTGAACATTCATCATTGACCATGTGCGACCTTTCAAATGCCTTCGATTGTGTTTCCAAATATGAACTGGAAAACGTTAAACATGGTGTTCCCCCAGGATCTATCATAGGGCCACCTTTTTATTGTATACATATGGTGAGAAATGTCAAATTGTACGCTTTGCTGATGACACGTCTTTTATTAGTTCTAATGCCAATATTTTACTTTTATATGAACATGCAGAAACCTTAATACGTGAAGCAGAATCTTGGTTTTATGCAAATAATATATCTCCAAATGAACAAGAGAAAGACTGAAAATTTTGTGATTTTCACTAATAACCAAGTCACAGCATGTAACCACTGTAAGGGTTTGTTCTAGATGATTCTCTGAACTGTACACACCACATAGAACAACAGTAGTTACAGACCGTCCACATCAGAATTTTATTTGCACTTAGGCAACTTAGCGCTTGAACTCAAACAATTCAGTTAATTCTGTGACAATATTCAAATTACAAAAACGAGCAATTATAATAATGACTGGGATGGGATATAATGAACACTGCCAACATTATTCAAGAGACAACGCATTTCACTACTTTCCTGTATTTACATGCTCCAAAATTGGATAGAAATTCATGCCAGGAGACACAGCACTGAAAAAGTGTCTAGCTAGCTTCACCACAACACGAGAGCTGATGATCTATTCGTGCCACGTTAGATTAGTAAAAGTAGACAGAAATTCTTTAAAATTTAAACTTTATAACAAACTACCTGACATATTAGATCAAAGAATTAACCATGTTTCAAAGCTAATGTAAAAAGAATGCTTCTTGAACATTATTTCTATTCTGTTGAGTATAATCAAAAATTAAGTAAGTTAGTGAATTTGTAACCCATCATGTCACTCTTTTATTGATCATTGTATAGTTTTATCCTGACGTTCAGAGGTATTCTTGTAACCATTATGAATTCTATGCATATAGTTTTTATTATTGTATGTTTGTGACAGCGAAGTGGTCTTGGTGTAAGAGCTTCCATCCAGGCGGTCCGGGTTCGATCCCCGGTCGCGTGTCACTGAGCTGAAGTGGTTCGGATTCCACTTTCATTCAAACTGTAGGTCCCGGATCTCCCTTGCTAGTACAAGCTCTGCTTTTGAGGGATTTTCTCCGAAAACCTGGGAGTTTCGTAAAGACAAATTTTACAAAATATACAGTTTTATACATTGTTGTATTCCATGGACTTACTATAAACTATCTTATGTGGGTGTCACATAGTCAATAAAGTATCTTTCTGTATATGTATTGATAGTTTACCGTTACGAAAAGAAAATGTTTTTATTTTTTATTTGTAAAAAAAGTTATTTCCGTCAATCTGTCACACCCCTAAATGCAACCATCAGAAGTCTTCGAGAGACTCACGAGAGCTAGAGAAGACGCAGCCCTTATCTTTTAACGTGTGATTCTAAGCACGAGACCGATGACCATGCTGGGAATTGAACCCACGACCCTATGCTTGAGCGAAGCCTATACCTGCACGACCACCCCCACGCCCATAACGCAATCGCTGGCGCCATGGCTAACTGAGAATAAACAACTCAAGAATACGTGATTTTCTGGATTTTAATTCCCCAATATTTCGAAAACTGTTGAATGTAGACGTTGATAACTGTAATGAAAGTTAGTCTCATTTTTGATGCTGAATCGAATGAGATTATAAAGTTTATGGGGTTTCCATTTGAATAAATGAGTAAACAATCGTTTTTCTAACCGCATCTATATCTGGTGAACGCCCTTTATAACTCTTATCGAATTTATATCAGAATTCTGCTGAATTGGGTTCTTTTCGTTTCTGTGATTACATCGATAACCAATCAAAAATAAATGATCCTTATTTCGGTCTGCATAATATATGAAATTTTCAACTTGAAATTTTGAATATTTCGAAACGATTCGACTTGGGTATACAACGTTAGATATGAAATATGTTCAGAATTTTTAGTAGAATCTGAAAATGTGATAATAAACAGGATGTTATATTCAAAATAAGGACGGTACAACCTGAAGTACCGCATATTCTTGAAAATATGTCAGCCGGATAGCCCCCATCAACAATGATCAGCTGCAAAATTTTTAAATTCAACCCACCTTCTGTAGTTCTCTATGCAGTTGTCGGAAGGATCTCGTGTATGGGGGATTTTTTTAAAAGTAAAATTGCATGGTTCTTTACTTTTGACATGATATTAAACACCTATTGTTTTCAATGATTTCATGGATACCTTTCATTTCATCAAAGGTAAACGAATCCCAGTGGAATTCGGACGCATCGTACACTGAAAAAAATATTGGGATCACAATGTAAAGCGTATAGATATTAACTGGAAGCTCTACAGTCCCATAACTTTTAAAATAGATTGCCAATACTAACTAGTGATTTTTACAAGCAGACTGTGAAAAAAATGTGTTTTCTCAGAAATGTTGTGAAATTCGATGTAACCTGTAGAGTTCACATGATAAGTCAGTAATAAAAAAACTTTTTTTGTAAATTGCTACACAAAATCTAAAATCGCCATGTAAAATCACAGATACTTGCTGTTTTTTCAAAACGTATTGTAGGTTCACCATTTTTATGTGTTTTTACAGTCCACAATGTGAATTCACATTTTGATAATAAAACAAATTTACTCACTCTCCTCTAAAATTACAAGGCCTGAGGAGTAAAATCAAATTAATTGTAAATTCACCAATGAATTGTGAATTTGCATCCAGAGAAGAATATAGCATCGTAATATTATAATGATAAGAAGGCCACACGGTAATATTACACTGATAATAATATTACATTGACAAGAATGTCTCATTGTAATATTACAGTAGTTTTGGAAATTTCGAGTTTTTTTGTAGGGAGTTACAAAAGATATTTGCTTTTCCATAATCATCTGCATTTTAGGCGATATTTCTCAGCGGGTTGTGAAAATACAGCTTGAAATTATGAATAAGGCGAAAACTTTCCATTTACTATAAAGACATACTTTCATGCTCGGAAATATAACAACTGATAGAGGCTAGAATTATAACTTGAATAATATTCAGTATAGTTTCGTGCCCATACATTTTCGGCTCTTCCACAGATATTGTTTCTTGTGCCTTTTGTAATAACTCATTTCAATATTAAAATTCACAGTAATTTCGATAGTATAAATAGTCAAAAGTTCTTTACCGCAATACTAGAAACAAACAATTGTTTCAATCCCAGGTTAAACTCTTTTCATTTCAGATTCTGAATGTATCTGATATGTGAATTTATCATGATTCAGAATGCAGTCTCTTATACAGAAGTTTTGTGAACTGCTCAGAGGGGCATTGAGAATTTCTAAGATTGCTTTATTTTCTGACCAATGAAATCGTCTGACGCTCGAGTAATTCCACTTCCAGTGTGCATAACCGGGTCAGAGTGTAACCGTCTCGTCGCCTATTAGTTAAATTGTTGTACTCCTGCTGTAAACAAGACAAAACGTGTTTGAGTGATTATTGTGATCAGTATGTGAAAAAGTGTAACTGAAGTGAGTTAACATCATATGTTAATTCTGTCTTCTGTCCTTTGATGATGTTTAGGTTCTATTTATGAGTATCGTATGCAAACGCTTAGAAAATCCGAACATCTCATTATTTTTGTAATTAGAAATGTATTGTATTCATTTCACATTAATTTTTTGATCACAGTAATTGTAATAAAAAACCATGACATTATTGAATGTTTCAATTTCTTCCACAATTTTCGAGATATAAGTGAATTTTTAGTTTTTGCCGAAATATCAATATTCAATGAAATTTATTAGCGAAAAAGTCATTGTAATTGAACATAAAGGTTGAAGAAGAAGTTTTCTCCACGATCATCACAGAATTTGCCAATTCTGAAATCAAATTTGATTACAGAATGCTGGAATTCTCTCTCTTGAGATTGAAGAAATATTCTTCAACACCTCTGCCCCCATGCAATTTAAATGTACTTACATTCTCTCTCTTGTGATAGAATAATATTCTCACACTGGTTAGCAATAATAACACTAGCCTTGACGCAGTTGATTGTCATCGTAGTGGCAAAATTTGAGTAAGTGTCAAAATTATTGCTGTCACGTTTCCTATTAGACCGTCAGATAGTGACAGATTTAGGTGCCCCATTTTCACATACAAGCCTCGAATAGGGTTGAGAAGTACATCGATGTTGAGTAAAATGGAGGGAAATTTACGAGTGGCTCCTGGGGATAACATATGGAAAATTCGATTTTCCATGGAAAATTCGATTTTCCATATTTTAACGCGAGCCGTGTTCACCTAATCGTTAATTAATAGAACCTGGCTTCAGAAGATCAAAGGCTTGAGTGTTGAAGGTGGCTAAAGGGTTAAAATGAGGCTGTAATCTTGTAAAGAAAAATCGAGATTTTAACAGGTTTTCCCACGCAAGCCCATCGAAACTATGAAAACCTACATCGTCACTACACCGAAAAACATAATGGCTTGACTGGCGTGAATGGAAAAGTAGATTTTTGTCGTCGGAAAATTTAATGGAAATTCTTTTTGATTTTTCCATATGTTTTCCCCACGAGCCACTCGTAAATTTCCCTTAATTTTACTCAACATCGACCTACTTTTCAACCCTATTCGAGGCTTGTATGTGAAAATGGGGCACCTAAATCTGTCACTATCTGACGGTCTATATCTTTGATCGTGGAGAAAGTATAGTCTGCTACTCGCTTAAAATGAAAATTCGTGATGCTCGTGGTTCCTCACGCTCGCCTTCGGTTCGCGCTCGGAACTTTCCACTCGTATCGAATTTTCATTCTAACCTTGTTACAGAATATACTATTATCATCTTTATCTTGTGGTAGTATGGTTCAAATGAAATAATTATCTTCCACTTCAAACAGTAATTGTGAACGATTCTGTATAACAAAAAAATGGTGTACTAGCTAAAATTTATTAACGAAAAAGTCATTATCATTGAACATAAAGGTTGAAGAAGAAGTTTTCTCATCTTTATCCTGTGGTAGTATAGTTCAAATGAAATAATTATCTTCTACTTTACAGTGATTGTAAACGCCGATTCTGTGAAACAAAAAAATGGTATACTAACTTGTTCCAAAAGGATGACGATTTAAAAAAGGAGAGAATGTCAGTCATGTAACCTTGCCTCAATTGTAGGAATTTACCATGTGAAACAATATGAATATCAAATTCTAAAATAGAGCAATTTGCTTTCAGAACTCTTCATTATTGCGCTTTTGTTGCCCTTTGAGAGGAATCGCAAAACACGGGGATGTGAAAAACGTTATAAAAACAAGACCAACGTAAAGACGCGTTTAAACCAAAGTCTTCCACTAAGTTTTCCACAAGTTGCGGAAATTTGTTGCCTTTTTTACAAAATACAGCAACTTTTTCTGTCTTCCACTTGTGGAGACACAAATCTTCCACTAAACTTTGGTTTCCCGCGGAGTGTCGGTAAAAATCAAAGAAAGTTGACAACTAAAAGTGGAAGATTTGTTGCTGCGCGCTCTTTGCACAAGCAACTTGTAGGAAACTAGTGGAGAACTATTCCCTCTCAACGCCCGTGACGTCGGGCGCTAGCACCCCCCCGCCCTACGCAACCCCTGACCGTCATTGCACGTGTGTACTTCATCTACAGGTGTTCTTGGTGATTTCGTTTGTTTTTTCGTTGTTTGTGTCAAGATGGAAGGCTGTAGTGAGAACGAATGGACCAGGACCAAAACCAGTGAACTCATTGAACTTTACCGGAACAGAGAGGTTCTCTGGAACACAAAAGACCCTATATTTAAAGACAAAAACTTAAAAAACCACGCCTGGGGGGAAATTGCAGCCCAGCTGCAAATTGATAAATTTGAAGTTCCGAATAAGGTGAAGAACTTAAAATTACCTGTTTCCGAAAAGAGGCAAAGAAAGAGAAGATTGGTGCCGGTGCTTCACAATCAGTCAAATGGTGGGCGTTTGAGTCTCTACTTTTTCTCAAAACGACACCAAGAACGATCACAGAGGAAAAATTTTGAAAATTTTAAAATTCAATATCTCCCAAAATTTTTTTTTCGATAAAAATGTATTCCTTCATTTCGTTTTGTTTTGTCATCTTCTACTGCCCACTTCATTTATCGCTCCAATTTCGGAAACACCCTGTATATAAGCAATGTTTATTGACTTACCTTGATATTATCCTTCAGCACTTCTATCAAGGCCTTACAAACTTCAATCACAAACAGTGAAATGGTTGATTTTGAGATTTTAAACAAATAACCGAGGCTTGTGTACGAATCACCAGTAGCCAAAAACCGTAATGTTACTGCTAGCTGTTCTTGGACAGGTATTGCTTTCCTGTAGTTTGTGTCACGTTTCTTGATTTTATGTCCAATCATTGAAATGAAATATTCAAAGTCACTACTGGTCATTCTTAGAAAGTTTTTGACACTCCCGTCGCACCTCAGCTCACCACTCAACGGTCATCTTCTCGGAGATCAGCTATAATGTCACTGCCACTGTACCTATCCCTAGCTTTCAACGAGGGTCTCACCCAATATCTTCGGGGACCTCTTGTACAGTGGCTGGCTATGATGACACAGGCAGCCGCTGCAATAATTGCGTCTTCTTCGTCCGACATCCTTGACACTAGTGTCCCTTTCGCGCTAATTCTTTGGCAACAAGTTTTCCACTTTTTACTCTAAATTTGAGAAGAGCAACTTTTAGTTTACTACAAAACATCTTCCATTTTTTGCTCTAATTTTAGAAGAGCAACTTTTAGTTGAAAACTTTTGTTTTCTACAAACGATCTGTTGTCAACTTTTAGTTGTCAACTTTGGTGTAAACGCGTCTTAAATCCACAACATCTGATGATTTAAAACAAGCTATATGAATATTTACAATGGAATTGTAATTCAGTACTGTGAATTAACAGTCAAATCATAGACTTCAGGTAATTTCACAATATCACGTGAACTAGTATCAATATTGAAATTTTGAATTGTGATTTTACAATGAGAAATTCTCTATTGAAGTGATTATACAAGAAATAAATACAATGTGATTTCGCCGGATTGAATCGAATTCACAATTTAATTCAACCACAAGTTTGCATAATTAGTGGGTATATTCACGAACATATTGTGAAAGTAGCATGTGATATTACAATATTCTTTTAGTTATACTGTCAAGTTAAGAATCCCGAGAGCCTTAGAACACGAGAGAATTTTTTCCGAAGCGAAAACAAGACAGCAAACTTATATGCCTTAATGGGTGTTTGAAATTGCGTGTGAACTGAGGCATTATCGAGAAGGCCTTGAGACAGCACGCATCCTCAGATCGATTACGCTTTACATCGCTTCGGATGTTTTATGGGGTGATTCGCCATTCGATACGTTGAGTACCTCGTCGGGTGAGAGCCACGCCAGAGAAAATGAGATATTCGAGGAGATATGGACGCCATCGCTGAAAGGGTTTATGTCGACAGCGATGTGAGCGGGTTCACTAGTCAAGCCCTCCGTTCATGCGGTTTTAGCTGATGAAAGTGGATAGTCCTTTTCATCTCCCACCTTTAAGCACAATCATAGAAGGACATAAACAAGAACAATTTTTTTTTTTATCACAGACTTCCTATATTACGGGAAGTCAGAGATAATCATCAAAAATTATTTGAGTTTCTTAACTACTCCATTCTCCACCAATCTAATATTATCATGCAGCCTATTCCATATTTTCACCAAATTATACTGCACATTTTTCTAATACATATAGGTTTTGCACCTCTCAATGAGAGCAACCTTGAAAAAAATTCTCGCACTTTTTTCAAAGATAAGGACTTTCTTTATGTGGGAAGAGTTTCCCCAAAATATTATTCCATAATGGTGTTTGGACTGTACATATGCGTGATATGACACTAATACAGCCATCTCAATAATATTTCTTCAGATTATATACAGGGTGTTCCAAACTCGATGGCCCATTAGACGTTTCTGCAAAACGGGACGTATAATTATTTTGAAAATTTGGTTTCTTGGATAATCAGTTCTGCTCTATCGATCTAAAATATTTTTAGCGCTGCGGCGTTCCTGCTTCTATCAAAACGTCGCAACAACTTTGATATTTTGAATTGAATACACTGTATATTATTGCATATTTCGCTTTGCTATTGACTTTTGCTCGTTTCCATAGGAAATTTCTCCATACGTGGTTTTTGAGAAAATCAATAATTTCCTTATTTTCTGTGCGAAACATAGTTCAATTAAACGTTTATTACTGCAGTATTTGACTATGTAGAAAGCTGAAATTTTTGATGTAGTTTGACAATGTCCTGTGTATTACTTATGACTAGGCGAATTCGTTCTTCATTATACAGGGTCGTTAAAAATTTTTGATTTTACCGATAGACACAAAAGTGGTGAAAAGTGCATTTTTTCAAATGGAACACCCTGTATATCATCAAATACCCTGAAAGAAAGTTGAATTTTCCTATACCTAAAGAGTCAGGTTCCCGAAATAAAAGCACATTTTCTATAAAAATTGGATTATTTTGCCATATTTTGTATTGGGCAGATATGAAATGTCATGGAACATGTCATTATAAAAATTAAAAAAATACTACATTAATAATAAAACGTTTGTGCGTTCCTTAGCGTATATTTGATTAGATAAAAATCTAAATAAAAGACAATAATTATTCAAATGTAAATCTGATTAATTTTTGTAGAATTTGTCCCATTTTTCTAACTGTTCATTGGATATTGATATTATGTATTTATTTCACAATAGTCTTCTCCAAAACTAATATTGCATTATCCGAGAAATACAGTGACTTGAAATGTCAATTCAGATTTGAACAAAGTATGCTTGGTTCAGCTTTTCATCTCCATGATAATTTTATCTCCCATTCAGGGTATTTGAAAACGTGTGTCCTTAAGCAGAACTCAATTTTATTTCAATCAATACATTTTTTTCCATTAATTCGTGCTAAATTGGAATGAAGGTAATTGAATTTCGGGCACGTTCTGTAAACATTTCTTTGGCACTCATCATAAATATAAAATAAATTTAAAATATCTGCATTTGAATATGCATTATAATCCATTTTTATACTTCTTTCTGGCAGAAACACAATTAAATCCACTGTTTGTCAAACTTACAGGTTATTTTGCTCTTTTCTGGTCACGGCATACTACAGATTATTTCAATTGGGCAATATTACCTATTTCGAATCTGGTAATTGAAAATGCTGTGACCAAAAAAAAAAGAAAACTTTTAGTTTAACAAGCCGTAATTTTAATGGTGTTCCTGTCAGAAGAAAGTATTGAAAAAGGATTATACTTAATGCAAATTGAAATGCTGATATTTCGAATCTGTTTTATATTCACGGTTAGTATAAAAATATTATTTCAAGAACATGCAGGAAATTCGATGAGGCGTCAAGAGGTATTCCTTCAAAAACGTGTTGATTTCTGTGAATGGATAAATATGGACTTCAGAAAATTATATGGAAAATATTTTAATAATATGAGAACAACAGTTATGAACTTTTTGGCAATTTGCCGCTTCATGTAGATTGAAGTTGTTGGTAGCAGTTCAACGTTGCCCCCCTCATAGTAGACATGAAGTGAGCAGAGAACTGACTACAACCTTCGAAAATCGGTGGATAAGACATTTGAGTTCACAGTCTTGGCCACCGCGATCCCCAGATCTAACTCTTCTAAAAATTCACATTGAATCCAATTAAACATACTTCGAAAACATGAATTAGCGATTAAATGGACCTTCATTTGTTTATTGATTTATCAACAAACACATGTTTTTCAGATACCCTGAATGAGACATAAAATTATCATTGAGACGAAAAACCGAACCAAACATATTTTGTGCAAATCTGAATTAAAATTTCAAATCACTGCATTTCTCAATTCATGCAATATTACTTTCGGAAAAGACTGCTGTGAAAAAAATACAAAATATAAATAAATTTCTTACGGGACAAATTCAACAAAAATTATCCGATTTTCATTTGAATAATTATTGTCTTCCATTTTGATTCTTTTCTAATCACATTTACGTTAACTTACGAGCAAATGTTATTATTAATGTACTAATTTTCGAATTTTCATAATGACATGTTCCACGCCATTTCATATCTACCCAATACAAAATATGGCAAAATTATCCAATTTTTATAGAAAACTTGTTTTATTTCGGAAACCTGACTCCTTAGGTATAGGAACATGATACATCATTTGAAAGGAAATTCAATTATCTTTCAGGATATTTGATAATATACAGGGTGTTCTATAAATGCACCTTTCACCACTTTTGTATCTATTGGTAAAATAACAAAGTTTCAACGACCCTGTATAATGAAGAACGAATTCCCGTAGTCATAACTGATACACAGGACATTGTCAAACTACATCCAACATTTTAGCTTTCTACGTATTCAAATACTGCAGTAATGAAAGTTTAATTGAAGCTATGTTTCGCACGAAAAATAAGGAAATTATTGATTTTCTCCAAAAGGTATAGGAAAATTTTATAAGGAAATAATCAAAATGCAATAGCAAAGCGAAAAATGCAATAATATACAGGGTATTCTATTTAAAATATCAAAGTTGTTTCTACTTTTCGATAGAAGCGGCAACGCCGCCGCGCTGAAAATATCTTAGATCGATAGAGCAGAACTGATTATCCAAGAAACCAAATTTTCAAAATAATCTTAAGTCCCCTTTTCCAGAAACGTCTAATCCCAATTAACACAAACATCTGGGAGATGTTGCTTTATTGATTATTATGTTAACAAAATGAGTTGCATTTAGACGTCATTGTTACCACTTAGTGATGCCAAATGTTATGAATTGTTCACAATTCTCTTCTCATTGTTTCACTTTGAGCATAAAATGTGAAGAAAATTGCGAAGCACAGTAACATGAATTTTGGTTTAATTGCGATTTTGTCGGTATAAAAGGAATTAGGTTGGTAATAGAATTGATCGTGGCATCACCATCACGGCACAAAATGGCCAGCGGCCAGAGGTGTTTGTCGAGTCGAGAGTCAACTAGAATTTGTATTTGGTTGACGCCATTCTTTAAATATTCTATAGGTACTTCTGATAATGTGTAGTGTTCTGTTTGCTTCTTCTAATTTCAATAATTGAATCAAATGTAAACACATTTGATTAACAATGCCCAATTATTATTTCTACCAAGAACTGTGTCTCTTCAAGGACCGGAACGGTGAGTAGAAACAGAAAGGTAAATTCAGTGATTAACAGAATTTGGCATTTTCAGGATAGGTATCTACTGATTTCGCCGCGAAGAATATGCTGTCCAGAGGATTGGAGTTAAATTATAGATTTTTCTACATTTCTGTAAATGTTTTTTTTTCATGATTCAGACAGAGTTTGATAATTTTTTTTGTTTGTGAGAAGTATATACTACGGAATCAACTTTCGCATCTGTTTTCTAGCATTCCAATCCATATGAACAATAATTCATTAGTAAGAATAATAATATTGAGGTATAATTTCTATTTATGTTGAAACATGATGAGCTTTGTTTTATTCTTGACATACAGGTGAATCAGAAAGTGGAGCGCATTTTTAAATAAGTACCAGTGCATTCAATTTCACATTGTTACATCGAAAGGGTCTCAATGTACATTCGATTCCGAAGTATAAATGGAATGTCACATTGGGCTAATTTCGAGTCACATTTTGCATCACATTTTGATGTCTCGACATGACCAACGGGGCAGTCGGGGCACCGAATAGACGTTTATGCGATAATAATGGAAGTCACTTGGCGATTCACTGGTGTGATCTGAAACATGAATGTGAATCTCACTACCATCTCTGAGACCATTCGGTGTTGACTGGGATAGGCTATCGAATTTGGAACACCCTGTATAAAGCATATGTATATGTTGATAGATCTCGAGTCAACCGATCTATAATGAGTCTTCCAATCAAAATGATGATCTATTTTCTTCCCCCAAAAAGATATATTGCTGGATGTTACAACAACTGCATTGTCAACCATTATGTGATGATTGTTGTTTCGTCTATCAAAATGCAGGATTTGTAACAAATAATTATTTTCTGAACCATCCATTCGACTTTTGCAAATCTTCATTGACCGTTGCAGTTGTCAGCGACAAGAAGTTATTTTCATTGATAATCAAAAACGTATCATCTGCATACAATATGACAGCTTGTTTAACTAATTCTGGAAGTTCATTGGTATACAGGGTATTCCACATTAGACGTTTCTGGAGAACGGAACGATAGTTCATTTCAAAAATTTGTGGGCATGGATAATCAAACATGCTCTACCCGTCTAAAATATTTTCATCAATACAGTGTTGCCACTTGTATCAGAAAGTAGTAGATACTTTGTTATTTTAAATAGAACACCCAGTACATTACTTCATTTTTGGAATCCTTATAAGATTCCTCACAACTTTCCCAGAAAATTTCCTATACCTATCTGTAACGGTTTGAGATAAAAATTATTTTGTCAAATTTTTGTGTAAAACCTTATCATGAAAAAATAACTTTTTTGTCACAACGCAAATTTTCAAAATATTGCAATTTGGGTCATAGCTGCATAACACCTTTAAGTATTCTGGCGATGAACTGGATCTCAGTTTCAGCATACAGGAAGCCTCAGAAGTAAGTTCCTTTCGGGGAGTCATGAATTCTAAATTTCAAATTGTGGAAAATCTATCGAATAACAAATAAGAGCCTCATCTTTTTTTGAACAAGTGTAATTGAATACATGAACTTTCCTTCATACTGGGTGTACGATAAATATGGTTATGTTGACAGTTTGACGAATGAAAAATGATATTGATTAAATTCATTCGACACAAGAGATAATACTACAAAATTCACTTAGCTATAATTATAATACATTTGATACTGAAAAACAGAAACTCAGTAGCTCAGGTGCTTGAAAGGCTGGCCATCCGCTTGTAAACATTGATGGATTGACGTTATTACATAATCAGTGGTGGCTCTGGATTTCCGATGGGTCGATTTCTCCGAAAGCACATCTAAACTTGTTTTCCAGTTCCTGGTTTTTATTCACAGGTGTTCATTTTTCCCCAGAGATGAAAATCTAGGGGAGTAGATCTGGTGACCGCGGCGGCAAATCCAAGGACCCAAAATTTCGAACAAATTAGTGAGTTCTCTGCCCACTTCACGTGTACGATATCCAGGAGCCTTATTCAACTGATACCAACAATTATACTATAAGTTCAAAGGTGAATTGTTAAACCATTCACCAAGAGTTGTTCTCGGAATATCCAAATATTTTCCGGAAATCAATTATTCTTCATAAATGCAAATTGAAAATTTGTCATCCAGAAGCATAGAATTTCTGTTGTCCAGAAATGATTATTTCGACGATTCAACCCTCTCTCACCACTCCATATATTATTTTTTCATAAAGTTAGGATTTTCGTATGTCCATTCAAATAGCATTTTGCTAAATTCTACACGTTTTAGTTGATCATATCTATGCCAAGTTTGCACAATTCTCACGTGAGGGAATATTCAATCGTCGGAATAATCATTTCTGGTCCTCATAAAACCCTGATTTCATTAGAGAATCAGGATTTCAACAAAAATTTTGTTTCAATGTGTTTTGTATGCTTATGGATGATAAAGTTTCAATTTGCATTTATGAGGAAAAGTTGAATTCTGAAAAATATCTGGAAATTCTGAGAACAACTGTGAGTGAATTCCTGGAAAATTTAACTCTGAACTCATATTATAATTGTTGGTATCAGTTGGATGGGGCTCCTGGACATTGTACACGTGAAGTAAGCAGCGAACTCAATAATTTGTTCGAAGATCGGTGGATACGACGTTTGGGTCCTTAGATTTGGCCTCCGCGGTCACCAGATCTCACTCCCCTAGATTTTTATCTCTGAGGAAAAATGGAAGAAAATGTTTATAGAACACCTGTGAATACAAAACAGGAATTGGAAAACAGGGGTAGATGTGCTTTCGGAGGAATCAACCCATCGGAAATCCGCAGAGCCACCACTGATCATGTAATAACGTCAATCCATCAATGTTTACAAGTGAATGGTCAGCATTTCAAGCACCTTAGCTACTGAGTTTCTGTTTTCAGTATCAAATTTGTTATAATTATTGCTAAGTGAATTTTGAAATATTATCTCGTGTGTCGAATGAATTTAATCAATTTAATTTTTCATTCCTCAAACTGTCAACATACGGAAAGTTCATGTATTCAATTGCACCTTTTCCAAAAGAGATAAAGCTCTTATTTGTTATTCAATAGATTTTTCACAATTTATTCCTGAAATTGTATACTTGCACAGACCTCAAAAATCATAAAATCATCAATATCTCATAAACGGTAGGAGATAGGTATAGGACATAGTCGATGGAACTTATCCAAACTGGTTAGCTGAATTTGAAAATTAGATAATATACAGGGTGTTTTATTTGAAAAAACCGAGTTTCAATCATTTTCATGAGTCCCCGAAAGGAACTTACTTCTGAGCCTCCCTGTATGATGAAACTGAGATCCAGTTCTTCGCCAGAATACCGAATGGTGTTATGCAGCTATGACCCAAATTGAAATATTTTTTTAATTTGCATTGTGAAAAAAAAGTATTCTTTCAATACACAATAATTTGACAAAATAATTTTTATCTCGAAAACCGTCACATATAGGTATATCATCTTGGAAAGTTGTGAGGAATCTTATAAGAATTCCAAAAATGATATAATATACGGGGTGTTCTATTTGAAAGAACAAAGTATCTACCACTTTCTGATAAAAGTGGCAAAACTGTATTGCAGAAAATATTTTATACGGGTAGAGCATGTTCAATTATCCATGCTCATAAATTTTTGAAATGATTCATGGTTCCGTTCTCCAGAAACGTCTAATAGGCCCTCGAATGTGGAATACCCTGTATAGAATGTACGAGGAAGGGCCTAAAATTACACCTTGTGGTACATCTGTTAGGGTAATTTTTTATTTAATAAGGTTTCTGGTTTCATCATTTTCTACCACAAATTGTTGTCTGTTGAATAGATAAGATTCAGGCAGTCTATATGCCACTCTCTGAATTCCATAATTTTCCATTTTATTAAGTAATATTTCGTATTCCTGACTATCGAAAGCTTTCCAGAGGTTTAGGCACACTGTTGATGAAAGTATATTTGCCATCATTTCGCGCATCGAAAATTTGTAACTAATCTTAATAAATTGCCAGTGCTGTTGGTTTTCTTTTTCTGGATGCATTTTGTCATTCGTTTGTTTTTTTCTAAGAAGTTCATCAGTCTTTCATGAATTAGTTTTTCTGGAATTTTGCTGGAATTGGGAAGCAGACATATGGGTCTATAATTTTTCAATCAATAATTTTTTCCTTTTTTGCATATGAGTTTTATAGGAGCTATCTTCAATTTTTCCGGAAAGATTCCAGTTTCAAAACAATGATTTATAATGTGTGCCGAAGGAATTGCTCTCAAATCGGCTACATTATACAGAAGTGAAATAGGAATTCCATCAAAAGAAACAATTTTTTTTATTTTTCAATACTTTCATACATTCAAGTAGTTTCACCTTGAAATATATTATTAGTAGTAAAATTTGATATTTTACCATTGTTATTGGAGTTTGTTCTTACATTTGGACATACATTCAAGCAGTATGTAGGTATGTATATGCTTGATCCAAGATTTTTTTCCACACTCAAAGTGATTGACAATTTTTTTTTTCTAGTTATATTATTTATCAAAACCCAGGTGCCTTTTCTTTATTTTCCGCTGTCTTTATTATTTCTAAACTAGTTAGCACTTTCGTTTCTTAAATGACCTTTTTGAAAATTTTGCTATATTTTTATAATATGCTTGGTCTACACTAGTCTACATATATTGTTTCCATCTGAACACTTTTTGAGTTATATTTTTTCTATGATTTCATGTACATTCTCGTCATTGATGGTCTGGAACGTTTCCACGTGTTGCGGCTGGACTGGCAGAAGATGGCAGAAATGAAGGGGTCGTTAATGTTGTATTTTTACTCTCATTTAGTTATATGCGCTCATTCTCGCCTCAGTGACTCCTTGAGTGGTACTGTAGGTTTTTCCGGGTTTTTCCTGCAGTTGGAATAGCAAATGCGCCACCTTAGTCCATAGTAACAATTCGGTTTAAGAAGTCTACATCGTTTTCAAATCGAGCACAGATCGAACGCGATGCTACTACCCTTGCACGCTTTTGGTCAACATTCAAACATTTGGGGATCCATTTTGCAGCAATTTTTCTCATGTCCAAATTGACGTGAACTATATGATGAACGCGTTCGTAGGAAATACTCAGTACTTCAGATATCCATTTTAGCCCAATTCGACGGTCTGTTAAAATCATGTTATGAACTGCATCGATATTTTCGGGGACTGACACAGAAACTGGCCTTCCCGATCGGTCATCATCTTCAATGGAAAACTTACCTCTTTTGAAGCTTGCAGTCCAGTTTTTCATGGTCGCATACGAAGGACATTGATCACCAAGGGTATTAAGCATATCTTCGTAAATCTGCTTACTTCATAACCCTTTTAAATACAGGTACTTGATGATGGCTCGATACTCCCATTTTTCGATTTTCACAGTTTCGGTGGACATATTTTTTCTTTTAATTTATTGCGTAACTCTGGTTTACTTTTTTGACGTCAAACTTTACACTGACACTTCTAATAAGTTATTGTTCGTTGCTATGGTAACGCAATATTTTGTTTATGCAGGGAACTGGTCTAGGCTAACTAGATATCAATACATCCTCGTTATACATACCTATTTCAATTTACATTTTTATTTATACTTGAAAGCTTTGTCGATAAGTTGAAAAACTTCTGACGTTGAAGTGCATTTTGACTTTGACATTGTATTCTGAATTTTTGAGTCTGATTAGTTATTTTCTGAGTGGAAACCATATTTTCCAGGTTTACTATTTGACCGGGAAGAGTATTCAATATTGCCTTTTATACACTTCTTACTAGAAATATAAGGATTTTCAAAATTGTTTTTTCTTGTGTAAATACAAGTGCCACCATGGATCATTTCATTTTTTGAGAATGAGTCTATAATTTGTATACTGTCAGTTCAGTAATTTCTTCGTCATCTGGCTTTAACCAGTGTTCAGACAAGCATATTACTTATGGTTTCATATGCATGATAGTAACAAAAAGTTGTATATGAAATTTTATTTTTTATATATTGTATGTTTTGATGGAGAATGACTAGTTTGCAATCTTTCTTTCCTATCCTGATTCACAATTCCATGAATATTAGAATTGGTATCGAAAAAACTGCAATAACGATCTCAAGTTATCTAATTCTACGTAATGTTCGAGCTATTTTATTGTTTTCAATAAAACAGAAGATTCCAATGAAAAAAAGTTAATTATTTTTGTGTCTTCATAGATTTTGAATTTTTTATTGTGTTTATTTTTGTCATGGATCTATTTAATGGATTTTAAATGATTTACCTTTCGAGAAATCTTTACTTTTTTAGCTATGTCTTTTTCTAAACCTCTCGGGTGTAGGAGGGAAAATTCAACTGACAATTTCTAGGGTCTCAGTCAAAATTTGAAAAATGACAAATCTGACAACTACTATGATTATTACTGCAGTTCCTTCGAAGTGCAACAAACCCGTCCCAGAGAGAAGAAGAGAAATGAAAAAATGTTTGGTATCAAGTTTCATTTCGACAAATTATACATTTTACAGTGAAGCAGTAATGAAACGGACAATTAAAATCTCATAAATTTTACTCTCCCACATATAATTGGTCGACCATTCAAACTGGAAAAAAAAAAAACAAAAGACAATGTTAAGCATGGGCGCATCAATTTTTATTTCAGTGGTGACCTATAACGCAGGCACTCAGTTGCCACATTTTCATCAAATATATCAGATTCTGAGTAAAGGAGGTCGCTAGGGTACTGATAACCTTTCTGCAGAATGCATCGGTGGAACCTTTTTTGGTCAACCTAAAGTGGTTATAGATAATTTCTGGTTACTCCACCCCAACCAATTATTATGTCATAGTTCTGATGGGACTCCACAAAACCTTTGTAAAGAATGATTTTCTATTTGCGATCGAGCATGTTAGCGATTTTTTTAAAATTTGCAGAGTATACAACATAATTTTAACTAAATAATCCATGTGGGGTTCCATCTGAAATGGCTACCTAGAAAATGTCAAGATATTTGATTATTTTTGATGACTTTTATGGCTGCCCTGTCGGAAATTTTGATAACAGATATTTCATAACTGCTTAATGGTAAGTATAATAATGTGTTTTATCAAAATTAATCGAACCGCGATATAATTTGATCTAGATTTTGTTAAATTCCGTTTCACGTCAAACTAGCTGTTGTCTTCGCAAAACAACACGGTGTCATCAGCAGAACTTATAAGGTTATCGTTGGTATGTAAAAAGAAAATATTATTCAAATAGATGTTGAATAGGATTGGATTAGCTCTAACACCGCCCCTTGAGGCACACCACATATAATAGTTTTCTCTCCACTTTCTTGATCTCCTATTCTTACCCTTTGCTCGCTATTCAGTGAATAGTAATAATTTCATTAGTTATGCCTCTCAGTCCGAGATATTTCATGAAATTCAACAAGATACTGGGGTCGACAGTTTCAAAGGCTTTTTTTAGGTCTATGAAAACAGCAATCGACGGTTTTGATTTATCCAAACATTTATAAATTTGCTGTTTTAGTATTTTCATTCTGACAACAGCTGGTATTTTTCAAGGATCGTGTTCAGTCTCTTTTACATTACCTTTTCTAATATTTTAGCAAGACTTCATATGAGAGATATTGGTCTACAGTTTGCTACAGCAGTTTTTTGTCCTCTTTTGTAAATAGGTGTTATTAATGCCATTTTGAAGGCTGATGTAGAATACCCCTGCATAAACGAAATATTGATTGAATTTGTTAGCGGTTTTGAAATGACACTAATTTTAGAGTTTCTGCTCTGATGTCGTCACAGCCAAGCGAGTTGGGATATAATATTTTTCATTTCCTCTTCCGTTGCTGGTTTTAGAAATAGTGTGTGGTTACCTTTACGTTTTATTTCGGCATAATTTACATTTCTATTAATATCATTTGCTGATTTCTCAGAAAATAATAAAATAAAATAATTATTGAAGTTATCTGCCATTTTGATTGGATCTTTGATTCTTTCGTCGTTTTTTGTTTTTATCATGTTATAGGTGTTAGTTCTTGTTCAGTTGATATTTCATTGACAGTTTGCCAAAGTATTTTAGAGTTATTTCCTCCACTCTCAATTCGATCACTGTAGTATCTGATTTGGTTTTTTAATTAATTTTTACACATTTTTTTTGTAATTCCTATGTTGATCTTGTAGATCAATATCATTTGGATTTTTTGTAGTTCACGATACAGATAATTGTTTGTGTTAAGCAAGCTTCCAGAATAGCTTGGGTATATTCACAATATACCCTTATCATTATACAATATGTTCTATAATTTTTGTTTCTGGATAAGAAATTATCAATAAAACTATATTTTCACATGAGAATGGAAATAATTATGGTGTTCTTCATAGCAAGAGGTCAATAAAATCACATTTACAGTTTGTGAAATTCGAAAGATTTTTCATAGTGGACCATGAACATACTACTAAGAATAGGATTTTGGGAAAAAAGTGATGATCTAGTTAATTTTCATGGGACTTTCCCATTGGTATCCCTCATTCAATTAGAAATTTCAAGATACGCCATTGACATATGGGATTTGCAGTGACCGTACGTTGAAGCATTATTTAAATACAGAACTCCCAAGTCTCTCTTTTGCGATAAATCATTTCAAGTTCTGTGATTTATCACTCGAGACACGGCGTTTACACAAGCGGTTTGAGGATAAAAATGCAACGACATATTCCATGGATCGATTTTTCATCATGGACGTGGCCTTATTCTGGAAAAAAATGCGAACTGCGGAAGAGAAGAATAACTATGATTGCTGAAACAGATTAATGAAAAAAATCCACATTCCATACGCTTCGAATGATTTATCCACGCGAGGTACTCAGCTAACTTGCATGTCCTGAATTTTATAAATTTCTTATATTAGATTCTGTACTGTAAATGTCAACCATGAAATATGTCGAGTATGAAGAACGGTAAATTCAAATTAAAATTTATTTAACCCTTTTCCTATAATATTATAGATTGGACGAGTCAGCACAGGTATTATTGTACATAAAACAAATATAAAGTTTAACATTTTGAAGTAATGGAACATAATAAATACATTTACATTATCGGACAGAATAAATAAATAAAATAATTCAATTAATAATTGAAGAGAAAAGCAACAAATTCCTCCTAATTGTGAAAACATTATCTATTGAAAATGTTTTCAACCTATCTTCGAAAACTTTGCATCTATATAGGACTGTTTTTCAAGAGGCTGGAAAGCATATTGAAGTAAGAAGCCCCAGCGATAAGATTATTAATAGAAATTGTGATTTTCTTTTTTGAGCAATAAATCATTTTTATTTCTTGTATCATGCCAATTTATATATCTCCATTTTTGGTTGATCAATGTTGGATCCTATAAGTATTTCTCATAATTTCAAAAGATAAATAGAAGTTACCGTCAGACTATCCTTGTCTCTTAAAATATTGCGACACAAAGTTTGAAAAAGTAGGTCAAATATAAATCGATGCAACACAAAAACTCTTCGAATATTACGTCCTTGTCTCCAGACAATGAAACAGTAAGCAGTTGCAGAATATGCATATGAATAAAACACATTCAATAAAGTATCCCTATCTAACATGCCTCCTAGACAGGTTACTGTCGAATAGTTCCGGAAAATTTCACCGATTTTGATTTTTTGATGACAGTGTTGTTTAAAGAGATAAAACTATTTGGTGGTGAATTGTGAATAGAGTAATATTCAATACAAGCTGTTTTTTTTTTATAATCATCATCAATCGATAACACAATCTTGAAACTGATACGTTAGGAAAGTAACCTCTTCAGAAAGTTGAATTTATTTTCTGTCTGGTATAATTGTGCATGTATATCGTCTGCATACACAAGGACTTTAGAGTCAGTCAAATTTCTAGAAAGGTCATTAATAAATATCAAAAATATTAACGGGCCAAGAATACTGCCTTGTGGAGTTCCAAACTCAATATGAATTTCGTTTGAGAAAAAATAAACAATTTTCACTATGATCTTTCAATTTTCAAGGAAAAAGAGAATCCAATAATTAACAAAGCCACGAATGCCCAGATGACACAATTTTTCAAGAAAAAATTATTTTTCGATAATGTGTATTTCATCATTGTACAGGGTAAGTCAGAATAAGACAGAAAAACTACAAATACGGATACCTCACCTCATTTCGAGGTGAAAAGTTTCTATTAAGGTATATGTCCAAAAGAATTTAGGATGAGGATCGATGAGCCTAACCGATGTCGAACATTCATTTTTCCAATCACTTGCCTAAGGAAAATATGAAAGAAAGTGTGGCCACATACTAAGGCAGAGTATAGTGCTAAAGACCAGTAATTTCACTTTTGTGTCGGCACTTTGATGTTGATGGTTTTTACTGCACTCGATCCCTCGCGTAACTATGGCGAAGTCTTGCTGTGGATTTTATACACTGCTCCACATAAAATCGACTATGATTTTTATTTATTCAAACAACGACTCCGAAAAGTGATAGATTGAAAGTATCATTTGCTATTTTGATTGAAACTGGGTAGATATTTCGAACACTAAAATGTGAGACGTTCATAATCAGTCTTCCGAAATAATTTCGAAAGAAAGTAACGATTTGAAAACGTGTGAGAGTTGTTTCAATCCTGGTAATGGTTTCATAACAACTTGAAAATTATTCAATTAAATGTTTCTATGTGCTGCTTTTAGCTTTTGTTAAAATAATGTATGTTTGAAATATCGAGTTGTAATATTACACAATTTTGTTTAGAAAATATATGCTTATCACTGATCTAATGGCAATCACACATTAACAACACTCTTTATACAAATTTGATTATAGCGAATAAACACTACAACAAAAAAGATTTCCCCCACTTCCAATTTCCAAAATGAATGAACGAATACGTCAAACATTTCTAAATAGCCAAAATTATGTTGTTTTATGTTGTCAGTAATGGGAATTTTCAGTACACTGTCGCCACATGTCAAATACAAAAATCCTTCAATATGCCAACAAACCTTTAATTTTGATGGTATCAGAATATGAGAGATGTCATGGATTAGAGATATCCAGGATTAGTGGTGTAACCGAACGTATTTTATGACCGGACATAATAATTTACCCAACCCCTAGTTTATCCTGTCAGGTCAGGAAACCGTCGAACACGACGTAGACATAACGTTATCCTAACAAAGATTCTTAGAAATATATTGATTACGATGGAACATCTTTGAAATATTTTAGTGTATCTATCATATTACTTTTAAGAGTCTTGTAAGAATATTTCCAAATGGGATATTTCAGAGTACCAGGGAACAAACAACAACTTTTTAATATTCGAATAGTTACACATGTTATTTCTGTTGAGAGGCACACATTTTTATGATACCCCTATAGGCCATCCAGAAAGCAGTTTGTAGAGGGGGTAGATGATCGAAGTATGAAATTGGACACAATATCGAAGTTAGTTTTTCGTTTCATTCGTTGAAGTTAACATGTCGCGTAGTTATTTTATTAGTTTGCTTAAATTATTGTAAATTGTCATAATTTCAACTCTGTTTAACTAAAAATTCAATCAGGGTTATATTGTTGATTTTCATTATCTGATTCTTCTAATCAACTTTTAAAAATTGTTTAATTTGAATTATTTCGAGTTTTTGTTTTTTATCTTGTTAAATTCTTAGTAAATTGTCTGGCCTCTTTCACCTTTTGTCCGGTTTAAGTTAGATTATCAGTTATAAAATCAGAAGTTGCTTCATAAAATAATTTGAGAAATGTCCCAACCATCTTTTGTTATTCCTTATTGTTTTGTTTAATAGATACAAGTGTTTTGAATTATTGCTTTTTATTCACAATAGTTAACCAATAGCAACCATTTACAAAAATCATTTTTGAGTCAGAGAAACTATATTTAATCAGAGTTGAACAGAGTAAGTCTTTGAGTGCTAAAGTCAGTTTCGCGACGAGTTCTCATCTATCCAGCCTGAGAAGAGCAAGTCAATGGAGTATCGAGTGTAGAAAGTCGAGATCATCTGATGAAAAAGTAAGGTGAGTTAAAAATCTGAAATGCTGTGAGGTATGATTCCTGATTCCTAGAAAATTAGAGCCCAACGTTGTCAATTATCAATATGTTTTAAAGACTCCGCTCGGTCTAATCAGTTGTGATAAAGCTCTATTTAGAATAAAATCAGCTATTGTTACAGTGGAACTGTTCAATGACAGATTTTCAAAAGGAAGTAATTAATAGTACTCGAATCTTTGGTGAAGCGCTGGTAACTTTGCTTCATCTCTGTCATGTTACTGCGCAACTGAAATAATGATCCCACGAGTTGGTCACACCCCTAAATGCAAAAAATAAAATTTAGACCAAGATTTAATTGAAGTGACCTCACTGGTTCTATGATATTGCACTATACTGTGACCACGGTAAGTAAGCCACTGGTTTACGGAAATTATAAATTCTTCAAATTATCACACTGATAAATCTCGATTGGTGTACCTTTTTTCAATTTTTTTCATTAAGAAGTTTTGAACATCCTTTATCTCAGAGAGAATGCGTTGATGCACTGATAGGAACTTTTTACCTAGGAATGGAGTGAGGAATCAGTGTGCGGAGTTTGTCGGTCTTATTCTGACTCACCCTGTATATATTGGGTTTACTCAGCCACGCTTGTCTCAGTTGAGAAATCACTTTGGAAAATATATTGATTGCTTGTTAGTATACTGCATGAACTTAGTTATTGATTGAAAGTTTGATTTTGTGATGAAAATTCGTTTCTTTTGACATGTTTTTCTTTTGGGTGTTTCAAGCTTCCATAGGGCAAATGGAACAATTTGCCGCGATAATTTACTGAGTCAATTATAAAAAGATTGTCAATGTAACGTATCGTATGCTAGAGGACCTCGCACACATCTTATGGGAAAAAGTCTTTCGGTGAAAATGGCTGAATTTACGATATGTTGTAGCTGGAGCCATGCATCCTGAGTCAAAGTCTCCATTGGCCCAACTCGATTGTATGACCAGAATCAGCGCTAGAGGGCGCCAAATCATTAATTTTGTGATTTTTGGAGAAATTCAGCTGTAGGTATAAAAAAATATCAATATCTCATTTATATTCAATATGGTGTGCCACTGGACATTCCCAAAATCCGTGAGAATTAATTTTCTGTAATACGAAAAAAAAACGCCACTGTTTTTCTACAGGGTATAGTCAACAACATACTCAACTCTCCAGTGAATGAATTCGCCTGAGAGGTTATAAGTTGATTGAGTTCATCATTGAGGATCAATCAGAATGGTACCATGATCGACCAAAATATAATGAAGCTATGATTACAGCGTTTGAAATAAGGAAGGGTCCATATTATATACTGGATGGCCCATTATTGTGAGGAAGTATCGTATCTTGCCTATCATGAGGAGTATGAAATAGTGTTTCAAAGTTATACGGTTTCCTTTATTGCTTTTTATAAAAATATTTCGAAATATACAGGTTTAGGTTTGAACGTGAGTGGACCCGTATCAGGCCCTCCACTGCGGCCAATAGCCTATTGTGGAAATATACAAAGAATTTCTTTAAAGTGGGACAACACAAAACATCGATTTTTTAAATGAACCGACCTGTGAATTTTCCCACTATTGAACTGAGCATACGTTTTACATACATACATACATACATACATACATACATACATACATACATACATACATACATGAAGGAGAGAAAATCTTCGGAAAAACTCCAAAAAAATACCGTAATAAATATTCTATGGATAGAATAGAATTTGAACAAAATTATTTATGTCATGCACAAATTATGACGTTTCGCTAGATTTTTAGTAGTTTAATTACTCCGTGCCTATGATTGAATTCTTCTTGAATAAACTGAGTTTCATTCTGTTAAAATAATTAATCGACGGAAATAAACTTAATATCCTCAGAACATCAGATGTATTTCTTTGAGTCCTTCAGAAAATATATTTATAATTTATATGTTGTTAAATCCTACAGAAACACAAAATTAATTAGTTGGCACCCTCTATCGCCGAACCTTCAGGTATTACGACGTAGTTAGGTTAATGCTCTCTGTTGAGGAAGAAGTCATGATTGATTCCTCGAGAAGAGTAGTTACTTATTCAAATTGAATGGAGCCTTCCTTGTGTGAAACACATAACAGCCGCATGCATAGTCAATTCCAGCGACTCGCCAGAGTTTCGCCGCTCGCTACACAAGAACTATAATGCACAGTCGAGCTCCAAAAAAGTGGTACATCGCCAGCGTTTCGCCAAAATGTGACTTATCACGTAGTTGTCACTTTTTTGGATCTCGACTGTGCATTATAATCCTTGTGTAGCGAACGGCGAAACTCTGGCGAGTCGCTGGCGATTGACTATGCATACGGCTGTATGTATTTTCATTTGCTTTTTGTTTTGAGAGATCAATTTCCATTCTGATCGATCATCACTAATAATTAACTTGATCAACTCATAGTCTCGAAGGCAAATTCTTTCAGCTAAAAATTGATTGTATTGGAAACTACCCTGTAGAATTTTTTGTTCTATAGATGAATCCACGATCTTAGTAACGCTCAAATGAACAACAGTTTACTATCGATTACAAATAATAAATATGTAAATGTTTTTTATTTATCTGATGAATTCACTCAAAAATTATAAAATTCGTGATTTGGAGTATTTACATGTATACAGGGTGAGTCAGAATAAGACCGACAAACTCCGACTACAGATTCCTTGCCTCATTTTGAGATGAAAAGTTTCTATCAAGGTATGTCCTAAAATGCATCCCCTCTGAGATACAGGGTGTCAAAAGTGCGAAAAAAAATTAGATTAATTTATTTTTCTCCAAAACTCCTGGAGAAAAAATTTTCAAACTTGGTGCACTAATCAAGGTTTATCAACGTGATAATTTGAAGTTATAATTTTCAATTTTCGTGAACCAGTGGCGTAGTTACGATGGTATGTGGTCATATTTTCCTTCATATTTTCTTTGGACAACTGAATTGACAAATGAGCGTTTGACATCAGTTAGGCTCATCCATACTCAACCTAAAAGTCATAACATTCCATTTGCCTAAAAGTGAAGGTTTCTGAGTTATTTGCGAAAACCGGAAGATATGTCCTGAGAAGAGACATACCATCCTGTGTGCTATAATCGCATGATGCAACTTTATTATAAATTATAGGAATAATTGTCAACCTCCTGAACATTTTTCAATGTTAGGAGTATTCATAACATAGTACAGGTAAGTCAGAATGAGACCGACAAACTCCGTTTTTTTTTATTCGTCATATTATTTGAACGAATTTTCTTTGGACAACTGAATTGATAAATGAGCGTTTGACATAAGTTAGGCTCATCGATACTCAACCAAAAAGTCATAACATTCTATGTGTCTAAAAGTGAAGGTTTCTGAGATAATTGAGAAAAACTGAAGATATGTCCTGAGTATCAACGTAATTTGCTATGTGCAATAATAAAAAAAAAAACTAACCCAACTTCAAATTAATAATACTCCACTCAAATTAGAGTTTAGATCTGAACCAATTTTTGCGAAAAACAGAAGATAAGTACTCTTGATTTGTTGAATTCTAAGTTGGAGTATCATTTTTAGAGCCTTTTCTAATTGGTGTATCGATGAAAATTAATCCATTCAGCATATGGTTTTGAAAAAGAACAAGAATAAAAAATTTGTGTATTTTTTATGCATTGATCAATGGTATACAAACTAGTCTGGAAGGTTCGACTTTGCAATTAGTTATCACGAATCGAAAGAAAATAATTTAGGAACAGTACAGTCAATTGACATAGTAAGCATCCTCAGAAGCTAATGTTGGAAGAATTGAAAAGATGGTTCGGATGAGTCTGAATTAGACAGTCATTGTTTCCGGTAGAAACAAACTGATATATCGATACTTACATTAGAGCTACGTTTGAGTTGAAGCCCGATCGAGCGAGCAGGGCATTCAGTGCATTGGCGAGGCTTTTGATGCCATTGAAAACAATGGAACAGAATTTGCCCAGACTTTCAAAAGAAATGCGATAAGGTTATTGGGAGCGCGCCCGGATCGTTTAGGGCGTCAACTCGAACGCAGCATAGTAGATATTATTGACACTATTGATAGTAACCCAAACAAGTTTGTATTGTTGTCAAGTCATCTGTCATCATTTCAGTCAGTGAAGATCGTTTCAAAATGGATTAAGGACGGAGTACCGGCCCATTTTCTACGAATCGTTCGTCAATTTCTTGATGAAACATTCCATGATCAGTGGATAGGTAGACGTGGTCCCATACACTGGCCTGTACGTTCTCCGGATTTAACGTCACTAGACTTTTTTTGTGGGGATACCCTAAATCCCTGGTGTATTCGACACCTGTAGAATCTGTTGAAGATTCAACGGCAAGAATTTTAGCAGCATGTACTTTAATACAGGATACACCAGGAATATTCCAAAGCGTGCGACAGTCAATGATACGGAGATGCCAATTGTGTATCAAACAAAATGGTGGTCCATTTGAACATTTACTTTGAGCCTTTTTTGTTTTTATGTTGTGTACCCTATAAACCGTTTCTATTATTTGAGTACATATAAATACACAATAATTATTTTTCTTCTCCAAAAACATGATGATTGGAAAATATTTTCCTAGTATGAAATGACTTTGATAATGATACTCCAACATAAAATTTTACAAATTTAAAAGTAGGTATTTACAGTTTTTCGCAAATATTATTTTAGGCTTTAACTCTCCTCTAACAGGAGTATTATAATTTGAGGCTGGGTTTGTCAGTGGATCTTTCAGAATAATCATTATGCAACAATGTATGGTCACATATCGGTGAATTTACGAAATCGATTCGTTCAAATATTATGACGAATAAAAAAACGGAATTGGTCGGTCTCATTCTGACTTACCTGTACTATGTAATGAATACTCCCAACATTAAAAAACGTTCAAGAGGTTGACACTTATTCCTATAAGTTATAATAAAGTTGCATCATGCGATTATAGCACACAGGATGTTATGTCTCTTCTCAGGACATATCTTCAGTTTTTTGCAAATATCTCAGAAACCTTCACTTTTAGGCAAATGGAATGTGTGACTTTTAGGTTGAGTATGGATGAGCCTAACTGATGTCAAACGTTCATTTGTCAATTCAGTTGTCCAAAGAAAATATGAAGGAAAATATGACCACATACCATCGTAACTACGCCACTGGTCTACGAAAATTGAGAAATATAACTTCAAATTATCACGTTGATAAACCTTGATAAGTGCACCAAGTTTGAATTTTTTTTTCTCCAGGAGTATTAGAGAAAAAAAAATTAATCTAAATTTTTTTCGCACTTTTGACACCCTGTATCTCAGAGGGGATGCATTTTAGGACATACCTTGATAGAAACTTTTCATCTCAAAATGAGGCAAGGAATCTGTAGTCGGAGTTTGTCGGTCTTATTCTGACTCACCCTGTATATAATATGGACCCTTCCTTATTCCAAACACTATGTATTCATAGCTTCATTATAGTTTGGTCAATCAACAAACCATTCTGATTGATCCTCATAGTGATAAACTCATTCAACTTATAACCTCATAGGCGAATTCATTCACTGAAGAATTGAGTATATTGTTGACAATCAATCCAGTAGAAAAACAGTGGCGTTTATTATTCTGTATTATGGAAAAATATTTCTCGCGCATTTTAGGAATGCTAAGTCGCACAAAATATTGGGTATAAATGAGATATTGATATTTCTTTATTCAGCTATCTAGTAATTCGATCAAGTTGGGCCAATGAAGACTTTCACTCAAAATGGCTCTAGCTAAAACATATCATAAATCTAGCAAATTTAACCGAAAGACTTCTTCCCATAAGATGTTTGCGTGGTCCTTTGCCTAACGGAAGAAATAAATTCAATTTAACTTAAACACCTCTGGTAGAAGTCTATTGTATCCCGAAGTGGAGTAGTATGATTTTACGAAGTAGAACAACTCAAAGTCATCTCCACAATTTAATATCAAAATCGATTAATAATGACCAAAAAATATTAATAATAACTAAAAGACATTAATAGTAACTAAAAAATGTTTTCATTTTCCAAAAAAGCATTGACGTTTCGGAGTGCACATCCGTTATCAAAACTCACTGAAAACTCTACTTCTATCCGGTTTGGAGATAATTAGATATTTCCTGATTAGTATAGATTTTTTAATTTTCTTCGTTTTCACACAAAACACCCAAAAACCATGTCAAGAAGTGAATTTTCTCCAATAAATCAAACTTCTAGATGTTTCAGCGATTCAATAAGTTCTACGAAAGTACACCAAATAATTGTCAACAAACTTTCTCTTCTTTGAAGCTCTAAAAACGAGCCAAAACAAACTTGAGGATGGAAAAACACTTATCCACGTTCACTGGAACAAGAGGTCATTCGAGTGAGTACCTAATAAGTGAAAGTACCATAAAAACAAAACAGTTCATTCATGCAACGTCTATTAATATAAGCTTTTCTACTTACATCTGCCAAAAATAATAAGATAAATTATAATTAGCCACATTACAGTTATGGTCAATGTAAATTATATACTTTTGAGGAAACGCACACGACTTTACATAATAATAAATTACTATTTTCACAACAGTTGAAGCAGATGTTTTTTGAAAACTGATTGTTATAACAGTACACGAGTAGAGGTACCGCGTGGAAATAACTGCATTCAAAGTATGATCTATGAACTTGAACAACAACATTTTCATAGATATTTCCAGGTTTTTTTAAGGTATGTTTCATTAGTATCACGATTTTAATTTTTCAGTTCATTATAATTCAGATCCAACGCCATATTCCTTTGTAAATTACTGTAATTCATACTTATTCAAATTATAGCAGTCATCCTGACAATTGAAATAAGTATCCAATTGTTTATAGTCATGGGCTACTAGATATAAGTCTATTTGTTTACACAATGGCAAAAAAATAAAAAATGTAAAATCATATTGAGAGAAACAGGTATAGGGGAGACCAGGGCAAGTTGATACAAATTTCACGTTTTACTTTTTTGCACCATTTTTATAAGCTCTACTAACAATTGGACTCCAAGGGATGATATATTTATTGGCTAGGAAGTTATTCATATAACGAGATTGAAACGGAGGTAGAAAAGGAAAAAATCAATTCTCGTGATCTCTCATATCTAACGGACACCGCAATCGGATCTCCGACCCCGAAACCCTTCCCCCACATACGAATTTTCATTCGAATCGGACCACGATCACGGAGCTCGTCTGCCATCTTGGAGCCGCCATATTGAATTTATGATTTTTTACATTTTTAATTATGTCATAAACGAAAAAAACAGACATTTCCTTTTGTTACTGTTTTTCAGCTACACGTTGGTACTTTCAGTTTTACTGTCCGACTTTTTCTTTTGGCAATCACCATCAACTTAGTTCCATATTATTTTTACACGCCTAAAAATAATGCTTCTCATTCTTATTTCATTGATGTATAATTTGTTACGATTGACTCTTTCAAAACCACAAATATAAAAAAAAATACGTCTTAGATGGTCTTGATTCCATTGAATTATTTTGTTTACTAAACACTATTTGAATTATACACGATAATCATAAACTCGAAGAAATTGAATTCGAAATCGTGAGCGTGTAAAAAATGCACAAAAACAAGATTCAAAATGATGGCCCTGCTCTTGATACAAGCGAGCTCATCGACTCAAATTAAGAACAACACTAACAATATCCCTTCTTCTAACAGATCTTAATTGCGTGATGATATATTTTTTGATATATTTATCCACTGTGTCATATTCTTGATCTCCATAGATTATGTTTAGGAAAGTTCCCACAAGAAAGTATAAAAAATGGTACACATTACTGGTCCTGAATTCCCTAACCACCCACGAGGAAATTTTTGGTCTAAATACTCGCACACTATACTTACTCTTTTATTGGGCGGAGGAGCCTTGTTTGTCATGCTGAAACCAACAGCTGTTATAATTAACTGGGGAAACATATCCACATATTCTTCGAATTCGTTTCTTAAGAACCGAAGATAGGTTTTCCCATTCTCTTCTCTTTGAAGAAATGGGGTAATAAATTTCAGCCCACACTTTCAAAGCGAAACCGAACTTGTGGTTCGACTTCTCTGTAGTTTCGAGAATTATTTTCACTCGAAATGTTCTCAATATTCATATTCGAAAAAGTATTTTCTTCGGTCCAAATAATGTTTTACAAAAAGTTGTTAGGCGCGAAATTTAGGAGAGGAGAGAAGTGAATGTGTAAAGATGTTTCACGCCCGTAACATACTCGATAGCTCAGTTGGACGTGGATTAGATTCGATAAGATTGAAACATAGGGTTTAATTTTACGTATCGCCAGTGAAAAATCTGAAACCACCCTGATGCAATGGGACAGCCCATTGCGCTAATATTACTGAAATAATAAACAATAGATACCTATAATAGCATAAATATAATATAGGTATAAGTATGCAGAGGTTCTGTTTTCACTTATGTACATGGATTACTTGGACCACAAAAAGAAATAGTCATGTCCCTTACTAATAAAATAGTCAACGCTCCTGAACAAGTTTAATATGGCACCACCAAAGTAAGTATAATGTGTGCACTATGATTGAGAGTAGTGAATCGTTGTATGACAAATGATACACTTTCAGTGAGGGCTATGCCTGTGACGTCACGGTGATAGCTTACAATCATGCACTGAGTTATCTATAATGTTCAAATATGCCTTCCGGCAGTCCCAATCATAAGCTAGCCTTATCTGATAGTAAGCGGATCTTCACAAATAATGCCAGTTGTAGTCCATTAATCCAGTGCCTTGATAAGTACAGTGGGTACGACACAATCAAACGTGTAAAGCTGGGACCAAACAAACGAAGAAAGGGGAACGAACAGAAGAGCACCAAATAATAACAAAGGAACAACAACAGTGGAGCAGAAACAATATTGGAACAGGAAGTACCCTCTATTTAGTAGGAGGGTAATTGTGACAGCTTGATGGTTTGTTTGCTGTCAGGTAGCTAGTTCCAGCGGTTTTACCAATGGAGAATGACACTACAAGCCCTTAACCTTCTGCGACAGTGGAAGGAAAGTCCTCTAAAATATCTAGCGTCAATTATCGCAGAAAATATGAGGATATTTCCATATATGAATTTTCCCAAAACCCATCTATGATGATCAAAATAATTTTCGACTAGGAAAAATTCAAATAAGTTCAGTCTCTCAAACCCGAACTGGAAACTCCAAAACTATCAGACAATCCGTGAGAGTCGTCAATGTGACTTCAGTGTCACAATTATCACATGGGTTTGAAGGCCATCGTTTTTTGTAATTTCTTCCGAACGTTTCGCTAACGCGAGTGGCTAACTTCTTCAGAGGCTTATACATCATGAACAATCTCAGATGACTGGAGATTCCGTCAGCGAAGATTGTATTTATTCTGATTCACGTATGTGCGTTAATTACCGTATCTGGATTTGATACATTCTCACTAACCCATTGTCCCCCTTCTACCTGCCGGCTTAATGTCGTTGATAGCCTTTGATATTTCAGAATTGCTTATTACCGTAACTGGGTTAAGCATATTTTTGATAACATTAATTGACACCTTTTTACCTGCTGTCTTAATGTTGTAGTTTTCTTTTGTTATTTTGGAATTTCTAAGAATGGGATTCCATATTCGGTTGAGGTTAACAGCTTCTTCCTTTCTGTTGAAATTCTCCGTGTGTTTGTGGATCTCTATTGCCTCCCGTACAAGTCAGCTAAGGTATCCCTGGTTGGGGGCAAGAATTTTTACGTCCTCAAACAGAATATTGTGGTTTCCTTTACTGAGCGCGTGTTCTGCCACTGCTGACTTGTCCGTTTGTCCTAATCTGCAGTTCCTCTGATGTTCTTTCAGCCTTGTTCCCATCAATCATTTTGTGGTTCCGATGTATACCTTTCCGCAAGTGCATGGTATGCGATATACCTCCGTTGCAGATAGTGGGTCTCTTTTGTCTTTTGCCGACCTAAGGTTTTGTTGCCAACTTAACTAAGACGACAATCCTTGTTCACTATCTGAACCAAACACAAACAAGGTCAAGTATTAGAAGAAGAAATGTTACGGTTCTGTATTCTCACCATAGAGCAATAGATTTGTAACCAAAAGTATGTTTTTCTACTCCTATGTTAGTAAACATTGTTTTACAAACAGTTCACTCTATAAGTAAATCCATTCTTACGCACAACTGTGCGTAAAGAATAAAAACGCACAACTGTGCGTCATGATATGATGGCTAGTATAATAGGTAACAATCAAGTTGCCTCTTGAACCACTCAAATCGTGACATTTATCTGTCTTGCGTTTTAAATATTTGACAGTGACATTGTCACTTTTTGAGATTTGAAGTTCAAATCGATACTTCATAAATTATAATCCGATCTTTAATTTTATATCTACAAATATGAGCAACTCCGATAATGAAATGAGCGCAACGCCACCGGAAATTGTTCTTCAGGCTGCTTCTGCTATGGAGAATATTCTGCCGCAAAAATCAAAGGATATATATGAAAAAGCCTATCAAAAATTTATGGAATGGAGTATGGATAACCACGTGAGTACGTACTCCGAAAATGTATTGCTCGCCTATTTTAATATATTGACCAAAACATTTAAACCCTCCTCGCTCTGTTCATCATTTCTATGCTATATAGTACAAAATTGTATTTTCTTAGATTTAATTTGTTGTTGTTGGAAATTAAACCATAAACTGCGTTAGTTACCTTCATTTTTTTATTACTTAAAGCTTAATCAAACGCACCATCCAGTATATAAGAGTCGTAGAAAAAGTATAGTACGTATTACGTGTTGTAAAGCAATTACGCACTCATGTAATTACCGCACTCACCGCTACGCGGCTCGTGCGCAATTTTTCCATTCGTGCGTAATATGCTTTTTACAACACTTGATACGTAATATACTATTACAAAATAACGCTGTCATGCTGCAAAATAGTTCAACTGAAAGCTGTCATCCACAAAAAGCGGGTTGCATAAATTATTGGAACTTGAACATTGGATTTGTTATTATTTACTTTTAGCTTAAGGTGATTTCATGTCTGCTCGAATAAGTAGGACAAGCGTAAACACTAAAACTGGAAAAGAGCTGAGCATGACGATGATAAAGTAATAATTTTGAAACAGTGGTGTTCAGAGTGGAAAGTTTACCAAAATGACATAGAATTTCTGACGTTATTTTATTGTGGCGAAGCTGTGGGCGATGCCGGACCTGAACTCCTACGTAGCCGGCACTCGGCTGCGGGTAACTGTTGTTGCGCTATGCACCGAGAAGAATTTGGAAGATTCGAGGCTTCACGAGAAATTTCATAAGCTTTCGGAGAAGTGAGCGTTCGATATAAAAAGAACTACGCAGCAGACGGACGGACAGTCAGTGAAGTGGAAGTCGAATATAAATACCTAGTTCTGTGATTGTTATGTAAATTAGAGTATTGTGTTATTGTATCATTTTATTTCGTTAAATAAATTATTTTTGAGTGAAGTAGACTTTGAATATACAACAGTGTTGATCAGAAGTGCGATTGTTAAAGATAAAATACAGAGTGTTCGTGTAAGTAGACAGCTTGTGTATTTCGGACAATTGTTTTCGCGAAAATAGACAGTGACTGATAAATATTTTTCGTGAAGTGACACTTCTCGCGTGTGAAATAGACAATAATAATAATAATAGACTGGTGTCCGGGAAATAGACTGTGTGAAATAAACAATAATAATAATAATAGACTGGTGACTCGTGAAATAGACTGTGAGACATAGACTAAGACAAAATGTGTTCGAGGAAAGTTCGCCTGGTTGAATTGAAGGTTGCGGAATTGAAGCAAGAACTGGAGGAGAGGGAACTTGACACAAGTGGAAAAAAGGCCGTGCTTCAAACAAGACATGCAGAGGGATTAGTCCAGGAGGGCGAGGACCCAGAAACATTTTTATTCGAAGTTTCTGGAATAGATATGAGTTCCATAATTAGTAAACTCGACGGAATGGAAGACAAAATGCAACAGAATTCGGTGAGTCTGAAGGAAGAACTTCAAGAGAAACTTCTAGAAAACTCGAAAAATCTGGAAGGAAAGCTTCTAGAAAATTCGAATACTCTCAAGGAAGAACTTCAAGAAAAACTGCTAGAAAATTCGAATAGTCTGAAAGAAGAATTTCAAGATAGTTCGAGGAATTTGAGAGAAGAGATTCTAGAAAATTCGAAGGGTTTGAGGGAAGAGCTTCTGGAAAACTCGAAGAACATGAAAGAAGAACTATGTGGCGTGGCGAACCGATTGGAAGAAAGAATGGGGACTGTCGAGACCGAGATGGAGAAAATCAAAGATGAAATTGAAGAAGAGATAGGAAAATTGAAAGAAACAATCGGTGATAAAATCAAAGATGAGATTGTGGTGGAAATGGACAAAATGACAGAATCAATTAGTGACAAAATCCAAGGCGGACTCGAGGCGGAAATCAACAAAATAAAGGAGAAAATCAGTAAGTTGGAAACCCAGATTGACACTACCCACACCACAGAATCTGTCAATGAAAATTCAGTGCTGGAACTGAGTTTGAACTTAGATGATGTTCAAAAGGGTTTGACACATGTGAAAATCAGTCCAGAAACAGGAAAACTCTCCATGAAACCACCCCAGTTTGATGGAAAAACACCATGGGCAAATTACCGCCGACAGTTTGAAGCTGCAGGAAAGGCGAATGGATGGAATGCAGGAGAAAGAGCTGTAGCATTAACACTGGCGTTGCGTGGAGAAGCCACAAATATCTTACAAACCCTCACAGCCCAAGAAAAAGAGGACTACGAGCAGCTGATCAAACATCTGGAATTACGGTATGGACAGACCCATCTAGAACATGTATACCTCTCACAGCTAAAAAACCGCTGCCAGAAATCAAGCGAATCCCTACAGGAATTTGAAGCCGACATTGCACGCTTGGTTCGCCTTGCATACCCAGCTACACCGGAAAAGGTAATGGAGCGACTAGCAGTTCAGGCCTTCTTAGATGGACTTCGTGACCAGGAAACCAGACAAGCATTGACACTAGCTCGTCCAACACATCTCGTGGATGCACTGGCACGCGCTTTGGAATTTGAGGCGGCAAAGCAATCCTGCAGAAGCCAAAGTAAAGTCCGATTTATTGAGGAAGACCCACAGGAGCCTGCTGACCTGGAAGCTGCCATAAGGAAGGTCGTAAAGGAAATGTTGCCTGAGAAAAGACTAGTGAGATGCCGGAACTGTAGGAAACTTGGACACGTGCGTAGTCAATGTCCAACCCTCAAGAGGTCGAGACCAACGAAGGTTGTTGAGAAGGGGCAATCGTCGACCACTACTCAGAAAGACCCGGTGAACAATGCATATGTCGCTGTCCTCCAACGACAGAACAAAGGAGCCTTCGTAGACGGTTTCATCAACAACGAGCCTTGCACCAAGCTGCTAGATACAGGTGCGACTAGGACAATCCTTGGACCTGCTTTTATTAAAACACCAGAGAGAATGGAACCATCATCCTGGAAGCTACGCACAGCAACAGGAGAGCCGGCCACTGTACATGGTGAGCTACCGATTGAACTGATTCTAGGCAGCACAAAAGTGAAACATCGGGCATTAGTAGCACACATTGAGGACGACGCAATTATAGGAATGGACATCATGAATTCTAGAGGGTTTGAATTGAACTTCAAAGATGGCGTCCTACGTGTGAACGGAGAAGAGCTGGTGCTACATGGAAGAAGTGAGGAGATGATTCGTGTTCTGCTGGCTGAAGATGTAAGTGTACCCGAGAGGGCTGAGACCATACTGGAGGCTCGCTTGGATGGAGGTGCGAGCAATGGAAGCGTGGTTATGTTCGAGCCCAAGCTTCATGATGAGAAAATTGGACGAGGGATTGCACTAGGCAAGACTTTGTTGCGTGCTGATAAAATTTTGCCAGTAAGGGTAATGAATGTCAATTATTACCCAGTGACTTTGAAGAAAGGAACTGTTTTGGGACACTGCTCGTCAATTTCCTCTGTGATCAGGAGTGTACACGGTACTGTTAGTCAAGACAACAACCTGACAGCGGAACTGGAAAAATTGGTAACCATCTCTTCCAAGGGCATTAAACCAGCTCAACAGCACAGATTGAGAGAATTAGTCAAGAAGTACCAAGACATCTTCGATACCGGACAAGGAAAAGGGGGTCGAACGAATGTAGTTCAACATAAAATTGATACTGGGGATGCCCGACCAATTCGACAATCAGCTAGAAGACTTCCTCTTGCCAAGAAGGAAGAGGCTGACAAAATAGTCAGTGATATGGGGAAAGATGGAGTTATTGAACCATCCGACAGTCCATGGTCCTCTCCAGTCGTGCTGGTGAAGAAGAAAGATGGATCAACGCGCTTTTGCGTAGACTATCGTCAACTGAACAACGTGACGAAGAAAGACAGTTACCCTCTTCCGAAAATAGACGACACCCTAGACACGTTGGCCGGCTCCACGATTTTCTCGACCCTCGATCTGAAGAGTGGATACTGGCAGGTAGAACTGGCTCCAGAAGATAGAGAAAAGACAGCCTTCACCATCGGCTCAGGACTGTGGCATTTCACCGTTATGCCATTCGGGCTTTGTAATGCTCCAGCCACATTCGAGAGATTAATGGAGACTGTTCTGAAAGGACTTTCATGGAGGACGTGTCTGGTATATCTCGATGACATTATTGTAGTTGGCAAATCGTTCGAAGACCACGTTAAAAACCTGGAGGAGGTATTCATGCGACTGAGAAATTCTGGATTGAATCTGAGCCCCAAGAAATGCCACCTGTTCCAAAAAGAAGTACGTTACCTTGGCCATGTTGTCTCTGAGCACGGAGTAGCAGTGGATGACGAGAAGATCAAAGCAGTGAAGGAGTGGCCTATTCCGAAAGACATACACCAACTACGTGGTTTCCTTGGTTTGTGCATATACTATCGCCGATATGTGCTGGGGTTCGCCAACATCGCTAAACCACTGACCAGGCTCACGGACGGACAAACAAAGTTCCAATGGTCCGAAGAATGCCAAGACTCGTTCAGGAAGCTGAAGGGGGCATTGATCAACGCACCAATTTTAAGTTATCCCCTTCCGAGTGGAAAATTCATTTTGGATACGGATGCCAGCAACGTGGGACTTGGAGCTGTCTTGTCCCAGATCCAGGATGGGCAAGAGAAGGTCATCGGATACTTCAGTAAAACTCTCAGTAAACCGGAGCGTAACTACTGTGTCACCAGACGAGAACTGTTGGCTGTTGTCAAGGGAGTAGAACACTTTTACAAATACGTGTACGGGAGAAGATTCCTGTTAAGGACCGACCACGCAGCCCTTAAATAGCTTCTACAGTTCAAAAACCCCGAGGGCCAAGTAGCACGTTGGATCGAAAGACTCCAAGAATTTGACTTCGAAATCGAACATCGAGCAGGAAGTGGCCACAAGAACGCAGATGCCCTGTCAAGGAGACCATGCCCAGACGACTGCTCACACTGCCGACGGGCAGAAGAGAAGGAAGCAGCGATTTGTAGAACCATGGCAGTTGACAACAACTGGAATGACAACGAGGTCCAGAAAGACCAAGAAAGAGATCCAGATCTTGGTTTAGTCATCGGTTGGAAAAAGAGTAATCAAAGACCGACATGGCAGGAAATCGCAAGATATTCCCCAGCAGTCAAATCCTACTGGGCCCAATGGAACTCCCTTACCTTGGAAAATGGGGTCCTGAAACGTGTATTGGAGACCGAAGATGGTAGGGAGGACAGATGTCAGATAGTGGTACCCAAGAACAGAAGACATGAAGTACTCCGAGAGATCCATGATGGAGTTGCTGAAGGACATCTGGGTGTGACGAAGACCCTGCAGAAAGTAAGACAACGGTTCTACTGGGTCAATTGTCAAGTTGATGTCAATGACTGGTGCAGAAAATGTGCTGTTTGTGCTGCCAGCAATGGACCTCGGACACGACCCAAGGCCCCGATGCGTCAGTATAACGTAGGAAGTCCATTCGAGAGAATCGCCATTGACATCGCCGGCCCATTCCCGGTATCAGATCACGGAAATAAATACATCCTTGTGGCAATGGAATATTTCAGCAAGTGGACCGAAGCCTATGCCCTGCCCAACCAGGAGGCCACCACCGTCGCGGATGTCTTGGTGAAAGAGTGGATATGTCGATTCGGTGTCCTCTTAGAGCTGCACTCAGACCAAGGCAGAAATTTTGAATCCAACCTGTTCCAAGAAATGTGCCAAATGCTGAACATCCGAAAGACAAGAACCACAGCTCTACATCCACAGTCCGATGGAATGGTTGAGCGGATGAACAGGACTATCAATCGCCACTTGTCCAAGGTAGTCTCTGACCATCAAAGAGACTGGGACCAGTATCTCCATTTGTTCCTGATGGCCTACCGTTCCGCAGTACACGAGTCGACCGGCCAAACCCCTGCTAGTATCATAATGGGCCGAGAGCTGCGACTTTCCTGTGACCTAAAGTTTGGGATGCCACCAGGACAGGATACCGCGGGAGAGGACTACGTCAGCAAACTCCGGCAGCGAATGGAGGACATCCACGAACGAGTCCGTTTGAACATCCAGAGTGCCAGCGACCGAATGAAAGCGACTTATGACATCAAGGCCGATGCTGGAGGATTTCAGGTTGGTGACCTAGTTTGGCTGTACAACCCGATGCGTCGCCGGGGCCTGTCACCGAAATTACGGAATTCATGGGAAGGTCCGTACAAAATCGTCAAGAGGATAAATGACCTGCTTTGCCGAATCCACAAGCCACCCAGAGGTAAACCCAGGGTCGTGCATTTCAACAGGTTGGCACCTTACGCTGGGAACCATGACCAAGTCCGCACCCTCAGACCACCAGAGGATGCGATGACGTTCCAGAAATTCATGTCCTTATACTCAAATGGACAGAAAGTGTCACACGAGGTAACTCGAGAGGAGTCACGGGACCTTTTCAAAGTGCCAGTGGATTACGCCCTAGCACACTGCGTCGCAGAAGATCTTCGAATGTCCAGGGGCATCGCTGTGGTGTTCTCCAAGAAATTTGGCCAACTCCAAGCACTACGAAAACAGAATCCAGAAATTGGAGGTGTGCTACAGCTGAAGAAGGGCCAGAGGAACATTTACTACCTGGTGACCAAGAAGCATTCCCAAGATAAACCGTCCTATGAAGATGTCTGGAGGAGCCTTACCCAACTGAGGGATACGATGGTGGACCAGAATCTGGTGGACTTGGCAATCCCAAAATTATCCTGTGGTATTGATGGGCTGGATTGGAGAGTTATAAGAAGTATGTTGGAGACGATATTCCGATCCAGCGGCATCCAGATTTTGGTTTGCTGTAATCCTATTCCACGACCTAACATGAAGACTGTGGAGTGTTATTTCCATCGAACTTCACGATGCAGATATGGGGAATTCTGCAAATATCGACACACTCCAAGGAAGACATTTCGGGACGAAATATCTCTAAGAAGGGGGCAATGTGGCGAAGCTGAGGGCGATGCCGGACCTGAACTCCTACGTAGCCGGCACTCGGCCGCGGGTAACTGTTGTTGCGCTATGCACCGAGAAGAATTTGGAAGATTCGAGGCTTCACGAGAAATTTCATAAGCTTTCGGAGAAGTGAGCGTTCGATATAAAAAGAACTACGCAGCAGACGGACGGACAGTCAGTGATGTGGAAGTCGAATATAAATACCTAGTTCCGTGATTGTTATGTAAATTAGAGTATTGTGTTATTGTATCATTTTATTTCGTTAAATAAATTATTTTTGAGTGAAGTAGACTTTGAATATACAACATTATTAAAACAGAAAGGGTTTTCCTAGTGCAAAATATACCCGTAACAAAGTTATGTCCTTAATTTTTTCTACAAATTGTGTAAAATCTTAAAAATTTACGTAAAAATCAGTTTTCCCTACCTGTGGATGGGGAAGCGAGGCTAGATGCTTTGCCAGGAATATGTCGGTGATCCTGGTGCACTAATTATTGGTGTCAGGGGAAGATAATGATGATTTAATAATAATAAATACCCACATAGGAATATAAAAAAAGAAGGTACATAACTTGGCAATTAGTGGTAGTAAGGCTAAAGTCTGTTCTTCTACCAAAGCCAGTAATTTTTAATTATAATTTCAATGATGGACATCAGTGAACTCGAAACATACATTATAATGGAAGAGAGATAGAGAAAAAGAAGAGAATAGAGAATTGAGAAAAACATATCGTAGGTGGGAGAATTTTTACCCATGTGACGTATCTAATTTTAAGTTTAGTCATCTCATTCACAATTATAGCGCTCATGTAGGAAAAAGAACCCTTGAATTATTCTTTATGGTGAGAGGGTATGGTGAAAATATTTTGGCCCATCCGCTTTGTGTATTATTGGGAGTCCATAAAGCCTTGGTGGAACGGCTTCTGATCTGAGGATGGTTTGTTGAACGGTTTCTTGTAATGAGGAAGACTTTATGAGTAGGTTAAGGATCAAGAGGTTCTTCATTTCTTGTATTCTTCCATTTTTAGAAGAACTGTGTTATTTTACTTATCAGCTGGTAGAATAATGATCTCCTCATCTGAGTTCAGGTTCTTTGAGGCTACAATTTCCTTTTTTGGGATGTTATATCTTGGAGGTCGGGCATTGCGTGAAATGTTTGCTGTCTCAATCCTAATTTCTTCCTCTTTCGGTAGAAGCCTGATACCCGCATCGGTATTGGCTATGATTTCTTCAGTCGGTAACTGGCGAGGAGTGATCGCAAAGTTTCCACCTCTTGCTAAAACCTCCCTTTCCATAGTCCCCAAGAATGACACGTTATTTCCGAGCGAGTTCCCAATTTTGACAAGCTTATTTGAGAATACCATTCGTATCCATAAAGGTGCCAAATGATAAACTCCAATTACAACGGTCTGAACGTTCGGTAGTTCAAAGGTAGAAATATAACGACTTTGGGCAGGGACCAAACTTTACTTACCATTCCTTTTTCTTCTGGATTGCTACGCTAGTTCTAGTTGCTTACCTGAAATTGAACAGAATATGAATTAGAAAACGAAATAAGACTAACTAGAGAATGTAGAATAATAATAAATAAATAACGTTTATTTCCAATAAAATGTGAATGTGGTAGATGAAAGTAAATAACTGGGCAATGAATAAACGTAAAATAAGTCTCGTGTGTGGCAGACATGGTTTAAATTAAATTAAATTTTATGTAACGAAACACGGTGTAAGTACACTTATAGTTAGGAGTAAAATGGGGGATTTTTGAATGCATTTATTTTTTTTTCGTCAAGGTCCGGTAGACTGTTATATAGTTCCAAACTCTGATATATCTGTGGCTTTTTTGTACAATACTTTTATTAGTAAAACTTGTATCATATTTTTATCATATTTATGATCTATTTACTTATTTTTGAGTAACCTTATGTTAATAAATAACGTTTATTTCCAATAAAATGTGAATGTGGTAGATGAAAGTAAATAACTGGGCAATGAATAAACGTAAAATAAGTCTCGTGTGTGGCAGACATGGTTTAAATTAAATTAAATTTTATGTAACGAAACACGGTGTAAGTGCACTTATAGTTAGCAGTAAAATGGGGGATTTTTGAATGCATTTATTTTTTTGACGTCAAGGTCCGGTAGACTGTTATATAGTTCCAAACTCTGATATATCTGTGGCTTTTTTGTACAATACTTTTATTAGTAAAACTTGTATCATATTTTTATCATATTTATGATCTATTTACTGTAATGCGTACTTACTTATTTTTGAGTAACCTTATGTTGCTATTGTGAAAAAAAAAGATTTATTGGGTATAATACTTCTGTTTGTTGGTAGAGATTATCCGACGAGTGGGATCTCTTTTTGTTATAAATGATTTTCAAGAAGCGTTTCTGAGTTATTGATATCTTTTTCATGATTGTTTTACCTGTGCTGCTAAAATTCCATACGAAATATGTGAATAAGAACAAAATATAGTCTTCTCATGTTTTTTCATAAAGTATAGCTCTCAGTGCTATAAATCGGTATTTCAAATTTTGGAGTTTTTGGGTACCTGGTTTATACATGAATTCCAGTTCAAATTGGAGCCTAGAAACAAAAATTATAAGAGGGACCGGTTTTATTTAGAAAAGGTCTGCAATATTCAAATTTCCTGAAGAAGGGGAGTTTCTACTATTTGTGTATATTGGTAAGTGATAAAATTTGTTGAAATTAATGGTTGAGAGTTTATGTGCGAACCAGTCCTTAACACTCAGAAGATCTTGTTCTACTTTCGTTTTTAGGTCGTTCCATGATGTGTGCTCAGAGAAGAGAGTGGTGTCATTGGCATACGTAAAATTTTTCCCGCGGTTGGTAGAAATAAAGCATTCAGATATATGTTGAATAATTTTGGACCAGATATAGTGCCCTGCGGTACATAATTTTATTATTTCTAACATTAAATCGGCCGTGATAGCCAAAACGATCTCGCTTAAAGCACGATTGATTTGGAAAATGGGTTGAAAATGAATCGATACGCGAAACCACAAATTTGTTTCTTCTCCTAACTCAACTATCCTTCCAACTTTATATTCTGTTAAATGAAAAACCGGATTGGTTGATAATTTCGAAAACGTATTTTGAATTAAAACTCAGAATTATCTCTCCATTCCGAATCCTAAAACGTTTCACATATGACGATAGATCGATTCATGCTCCAATGAATGTGGATGCCTTCGAATTCTCTATAGACCAAGCTATACAAGAGTGGAGTTTTGTGATGTGACGGTAGGTCGTACCGCCCATCGTATTCCACTACGCCCCGACACCGCTCACGGCACCTACCTTACGGTCTATCCGCAGCGCGGCTGCGAACGCAGTGGGGATTTGGATACGCCAGATCAGCGCGCTTAGGCTGTGCATCGACACAGTCAAGCTACCATTTGCATATTACCAATGGTGAGGCCGTATACTGAAGTATACTACTGGCTCTGCAGTGTCAGTGCCCGAGCAAATTTAGCGTTGCTCACACGCCGAGATGGGCTTTGCCACCCACCCCAACCCTAAGGCTGAGGGCATTGACCACCTCTACCGAATTACGGTATTGTTTTCCATTGTCCTATCCAGCGAAACCCCCGCCCCCTAGAGGCCAACACCTTATGGAAGGGCATCAAGTTTCCTTGATGGGGCTCCCCTTCCCCCTAGGTACCCATGTTAGTCAGATTCCCCCGACAACGTTGATGGGTCGCCGTCTGCAGTCGTTTTCACCCATACTGCATGCCCATGTCAGACTGGATCCCTCCAGCCTACGTTAGATGGGTGACCGTTCGTGACTTTTCAGCCGCTACCATGTTGACTGGACGAGGACCCACGGCTTTCAACCAAAGGTGTTTGGAATCACCGTGGGCACACCTCGCCCGACGCCGAGGGCACATGGTGGACCCCCGGCCCAAGACCAAGCTATACAGGTTTTTTCCCCCAGAAAATAAAGGACGCAAATGGCCTGTACTTATTTTTATAAGATAGTTCGTTAATGAAAATCCCAGCTTTCGCCCCAGCAAAATCACTTTGTGGAATTTTTTAAACAAGAAATAGTGAAAAAAATTACAACTTTTTTGGTTTCTTGGAAATATCTCAAAGATTATTCACAGAATCGTTTTACAATCGGAGGAACTTTTGTAGAAATTTATGAAACCTACAAAATAGTTTTTGTATACGCCCAGATAAGTGCATTTTTCACTAAGAAAATCCGAGAAAACCTCGAAAAAGAGACCATTTTTCAAGAATTCATAATTTTTATAAATCAGAAGGTGGACAAACGATATTGCGGCAAATCCAAATGTGCCGATTTAAGGGAAATCATCTTATTCAAATTCTGTAAACGGCATAGGAAGAAGAGACCAATATCTACAATTTGTTTATTTTGGATTTTTATCTGAGAGGTGGGAAATGTGTTGAAAATGTTGAAAGCAACTTGTGTCTGTTAATAATTGTCAACATCTTTGACAGTAAGACGTGAATGATTTGAACTTCTTTATGCAACCAGTACAATGCATACAATAAGCTGACGACAGGTCACTGGTATCGAGGAATAAAGATTATAAAAAATTGACTTTGGAATCCAGGGTAGCAGAAGAGAAGGCATCCTCCTGGTTCCTAACAGATGAACTAAAAACAATTAATGATAAAAATCAATATATAACCTTCTCATCTAAAAAAGTTCGTAAATTTTAGTAGTTCATTGGAAACTGTGCATTTGTGGATTATTTGGGGGTCATGACCCCCCGTGACCACCTCCTCCTTAGAACCGCGCGAAGTTTGGATATTTCATCTTCTAGCTATGTTGCAATCAAGAATTGTTTTGATGAAATATACCATACGGTTGAGAAGGGATTGAAGACTGTTGTTGTTTTTGTCACTCCCAGTAAGATGCAAAAAATCAGTTGCATACTTTATAATGACGCCATACACCATCTAACAGTACTGACACACATCGTCGCTCAATTGATTAACTGTAACCACGCTTTGTAAAAAAATACACCATTATTGATCCTATGGTCGGAACGCAACTTTTATACCACATCATCAATTATTTTTTTTTCCATTCCGTTGTAATTTATCTCGGTTGGTACTACCGCTTGTTACTTCTAATCCGCTTTTATTGCTCATCGTTGAGTATAACATCTCCATCAAGAGGCGGAGAGAAACCCATTTTCCTGCCGCCCGTTATCACCATCTCAACCAGGAAACGCCAGCAGGAGCTTACTGGGTCACGGCAGTGCCCGGGGTGCTAATTGCAATCGCTCATTACGCTCTATTCAACGCCAGATATAATACCTCAACTGCTACCGGTCTTCGATCGATGGAGTACTGTTTTTAAAAATAATTAATTTTGATCGACCCATTTCTAGTTGAATCCCTTCTTTAGTATTTTCCATGGTTTTTCTTTCTCTTGCATTCTACAATTTTTTTTCGACAAGACTTATTAAAACTTTATGATACTAAGGTTAAAACCGATTGAATTTTGACAGATTTATTGTCTTCTCGAAATGTTTCGATATACAGTATCTTTCTCAATCGAATGTAATACACTAAATTATTCTACGCTGAACATTACTTAAATACCCTTCTAATCAATAGAGGTGATTAGGATCTACCTATAATAAAAATGAAAATTGACAATACAATGTAGCTACCTAAAAATCTCACAGCAGTAATAATAGTATAATTCCGGCACAAGATGTAACACGTCCACATGCAACTATTAACTCAAATGCTGGAATTGGAATGAGGCCAGTTTTGCGAAAACGTTGATGATCAGTGCAATGGTTACTACCGATTGATCCCGAATTGGTCGCATATCAACAAGTAGGTGAACAGTTTCATTATCGTAGGGACACCTAGCTCTACTGCAAATAAACTGTTGAATTATGCCTGTAACACGAGTCTCTGTTGTTATGATATACTTTTCAGAAACACAAAGTAGATAAATATGAATATACACTTTTCCAGCGCTAGTAAAATGTTTACCTGACATTATACAAAGTGAATTATCTAATGTTCAAAGCACTTGCTGTATGTAAACAATAGTATAGCTACAAGTTCATGCGTTCAGAATACTCTATTTTTAGAGACAAAACGTTATTTTTTTTAATATAGGTAATAATTTTCTTACCACAATGGAAAAAAGTCAGGAAAACGTTTTACTTGAACCATTTTTTTCCGTGTGGCTAGAAATACACAATATCATGAATAGAAAAAGATTCAATGGAAATATGTTCAAACGAGTATTTAACAAGGATTTTTACAGTTTGACCCTTTACTATCACAATTGCAAAAAAGAGCAACATTTAACTTAATTTTTCCTACAAATGCAGGAGAATTGGGCGCATATTAAACAGTTTCAAGCACCAATAAAATCAGTGGGATTTTTTTAAAGTTTTTCTCGGGCACCAAGTCATCTTCTATTAGTATAAAACCGAAATCACATGGGTCTAAACCAACAAGCACATCATCAATAAAATGTCGCTGAAGATATGTGTGGAAATATGATCTCAACAAAGGACCCCTTACACTCCTGCTTGTTGGCGGCAAATCTTCAATGTCCATATTCTTGGCACGGTAATACAGCAATAATCTAATTTCTTCTAAAGACGTATACAAGATGACCATTTTCGTCATACCAGCACTAGGTATTCTATGTTCCAAGTATGCCAAAGATGCATTATTGAGAGCTGATTTTTTGGTGCCAAATTTACTCGGATAATCTGACCCAGATAGTGCTGGAAGCAAACTTTTGTCCAATTTGTTTATCATGAACAGATAAAATTCGTATGGAATTACCAACTCCGGTGCGCACCCAAAGTTCCTCAACACTAAGTTCATGAAGAGTAACCCAGTGAAACAAAGCTAACACAATTATGTCAGTGTCAACACTATCGAGATCGACATTATTAAACCCACTCAATCATGCCTGTTTTGAATGAATCAGCATTCTGAAGTCTGCTTCCTCAACCGACATACAATTTAATTCTGGATGTTTCACTTGCCTTCAATTGCATTCAATTGAAGACGACTTCATCTTCTTCATAACCATGGAAAGCGCTAAAAGTGTGGTTGGTATTAGATGGTGTTTCAGTTAATGTATTGGAAATAAACAATTGCAATTTCAGCTTATTCTTCGAAGACCTACAGAAACGAGCTGTACAGGCAATGGAACCTTGTCTTTGCATTCTCTCAGGTTTTTTCGGTGATAGCGTGTGATTACTGTAAAAGACATAATCCACTCTTCCACAATTCTTTGTTATGCCCTCAAAATACGACGAAAAAAGCAGAAACTGCTTCGCCAAATGTTTTTTTTCTTCAATTCTCATTACTTTTCTTATCAAATTCATCACATCTACTATAAAACAGGTCTTGTCATGTGACTTGAACAACGAACGAACGGCCGCCATCTTCGATGACGTTATAGCTCCAAAATGTACCAGGTGGCGGATGTCCACCCTAGTCCAAAATACTTACTAGGGTACCTGCTAAGCATTCCTGAAGAAACATTCTCCATAATAGAATTTTCCCACAGGACCCTAGTCCACGTCCAGGACTATATTGTACTCCACTAACTATAGTTACACTGTCTTTCTTTAATTGTAGAATTTAAATTCAGTTGATGATGAACCTATATAGGTTCGAAACATGTACTACTCCTACTTCTTTCTAATTGATGGTTATCTACTATTCGACCATCACATTACTAATCAATTTACGATATTAAATTGACTTTGAGTTTTAACACTTCGTAATTTAACAATGAGCAAAACCAACGAATATCTTTCTTAGATGGGCTGATCTGGCACCAGGCTGCCCACAAAGTACAGAAAACCGACACACACATATTTGCATGCACTATCGAACAACTATCCGAGTCAGAAGCGAAAAATTATAACCAATCTGACATAGAACGTGCCCGTCGAGCATGTGAACCAGAACCAGAATTTCAATAGGAAGGAGGAAACCCTGAAACTAAACCAAATCTAGATTCCTTTTCTCAAAAACGCTATGAAAGTTCCATTGAATATTGATCAACCACCAGTCAATAGGATGTTAACAGGACCCATAGCCACGCCCCCAACTCTACCGGCTGTGTATAAATATAGCCTTAGGTCAAGTAGGAGTTAGTTCTCGACCAACTGAAAAAGCTAGCCACTCGCGCTAGCTGAACGTATGGAAGCAATTCCAAAGAACGACGGCCTTTAAACCCGAAAACAAAATATTTATGGTCCGTTGTGGTATAAGATAATTCATCTTCCAGCTGTGTTGCAAATAATTGTTTTAATGAAATATACCATACGGTTGAGAAGAGATTGAAGATTGTTGTTGTTTTTGTCACTCCTAGTATGATCCAAAGATCAGATGCATAGTTTATAATACGCTATACACCATCTAACAATACTGCCACACATCGTCGTTCAATTGATTAACTGTAACCACGCTTTGTAAAGAAATACACCATTATCGATCCTATGGTCGGAACGCAACTTTTATACCACATCATCAATTAATTTTTTTTCCATTTCGTTGTAATTTATCTCGGTTGGTACTACCGCTCGTTACTTCTAATCCGCTTTTATTGCTCATCGTTGAGTATCATATCTCCATCAAGAGGCGAGAGAAACCCATTTTCCTGCCGCCCGTTATCACCATCTCAACCAGGAAACGCCAGCAGGAGCTTACTGGGTCACGGCAGTGCCCGGGGTGCTAATTGCAATCGCTCATTACGCTCCATTCAACGCCAGATATAATGCCTCAACTGCTACCGGTCTTCGCTCGATGGAGCACTGTTTTTAAAATTAATTAATTTTGATCGACCCATCTCTAGTTGAATCCCTTCTTTAGTATTTTCCATGGTTTTTCTTTCTCTTGCAATCTACAATTTTTTTTGACAAGACTTACTAAAACTTTATGACACTAAGGTTAAAACCGATTGAATTTTGACAGATTTATTGTCTTCTCGAAATGTTTCGATACACAGTATCTTTCTCAAGCGAATTTAATACACTAAATTATTCTTCGCTGAACATTACTCAAATATCCTTCTAATCAATAGAGGTAATTAGGACCTACCAATTAGAATTAAAATAAAAATTGACAATAGAATACCAAGAAATCTCAAAACATAGCTACTACTTAATTCGTTGAAAAGGTTTAACAAAGGGGAACTATTCAGGACCAATTGATCATTTAGTAAACAATTCGAAATTTTTTATTTATTAATTTCCAAGAATTCTGAATAATTGAGCCTAATACCCTCATTTTCAACATGAAGGATTTCGAAGTTTTCATCGAAGTCATGTTCTTCCTCTGAAATATGATTGACATATGTTGAATGTGTCTTATTCTTTACATAATTCATACGATGTTCACGTACGCGGCTTTTGAATTGTCTACCAGTCTGGCCTACATATACTTTGGAGCAAGATCCACAATTCATTTTATAAACTCCTGATTTTTCAGATTTTTGTGTTTTATCTTTATTATTTTGGATAAACCTTCCCAACGTGTTATCTGTTCCGAATGCTACTCTCAAATTTTATTTTTTTTAAAATTACGCATTTTTTCTGAAACGGGCCCTAAATGAGTTAAAGTTCTGTAATTATTGTCAAGATTCCTCACAGTACACTTCTTGGATAGTCTTTCTATGTTGTTTTTTATCAAGAATATTTTCTATTGTTCTGCTATCTGTTTTATGATATTGAATTATTTGTAGAAATTTTCTTCAGAAAGAGGAATATTATCATACCATGGCATGCTGATATTTTGTGTATATATGGATGTGCCGAATTATTATGAATGGTGATGTCAGAATGGGAAGGTTTATGAAAAATAGCAAAATGGTGTTTGTGTTGGTTTTGCCTATTGTCAAATCTAAAAATGTATTGAATTTTCTACTTCTATTTCTATTGTGAATTTAATGTTTGGGTGAATATTGTTAGTATATTTATGAAAGGTGTCTGTCTGTTGGTCCTTTTGAAACAACTATAATGTCATCCACATATCTGTACTAATACAAAAACTGTTGCGAGAGTGGATGCTTGTGAATTGTTTTTGGAAAGTGGAAAGCTTGAAGTACGTGGCGATACTTAGGCTGGAGGTCTTACAACTGTCAATGTCAGCTTAATTACATGCAATTGCTAACGCTTTGTTCTGTTAGTGTATTGACTATTGCAAGAAAAATTCCACAATGGTGTGCAGTGCATTTGTGTCCCTCAAAAACGTCAGGACATAGGTTTCCAATAGACGAAAAATTGCAAACAAGTGGATATTGTTGCCATATATAAGATGAGATGGATATAAACAATGCTCGAGCATTCAAAAATGTATACTTTGATAAATATGAACTATAGCTATTAAAGGCACAATGTATGTCACCTGTAGACTACTGAATGCATTATAAGGTGGCCATAGTATATTCTAGACACCAGTCACATCAATTTTTACCACTAAAAAGTTTGTTTCAAAATTATCATTTCTGTCGTAAGATGCCAATCTGCGCACTGATTCTCAAATGTCTACTACCCTAAGTCGCATGCGACAAATTATCTCAATCTCTTTTCAATACTAGACTTAGTTATTTACATTTCGAGTTGCGGTCACATTCTAAGCACAATCTTTATAACAGCTTTTTTCGCGGAAACTAGTTGCCAATCAATCCAAAATTCGGCAAAGCTAAGTTTCTGCTGAATTATCTGTTTATATACAATGTATATGTAAGCAGATAGTTGCCGTGAAATAAGCGGCAGTAAAAATTATGCTTAGAATGTGACTCTGTGTTGACTGCAGCTAGAAATGTAAATAACGGAGTCTAATGGTAATATGTCATTATTTCAATGCATACACGAGAAAGGCTATAGACATATTGTGTCGCATGCGACATAGGGTAGTAGATACTTGAGAATAGAGTCCCTGGGACCCTATGTTTGAGTTCACTCGATGCAATATCGCATGCGATTTTTGCACTTTATCGAAGGATACCCCAAAAATGGTATGTTCGAATATCACCGCGATAATTATCGACCATAAAACAACGAGCGGATATTTAGCATGAGATAAGAATTATCGATCGGAATAATTGACTTAAATCCTAACCTCGATAATAATCCATTGTTTACATTTTACTCTTGATATTATGAAATGGCAAATTGTGATGAAATTGCAATGATCGCTATTGCAGAAGTAGTAGACGATGCTGCGGGAGCAGCAGAACAGCGAAGACTCTTCTACCCTCGTATAAATGCATTGAAACTTTGAGATAGACAATTTGTTAGAATGCTTCGTTTATCAAAAAAATTAATTCGTGAGTTGATTCAACTAGTGTCTCCCTATATAAAGGAGGGAAGTAGAGAGTCAGCTATAAATATTGAGACCAAAGTAGGTTACCTTCAGTCTGAATAGGCAGGTATATGAATGTAATTTATAATAAAACATGCTTATATGAATGTTTCAATAAGTCTTGGATTCCTCGCAAGTAGCAGCTAAACCAGCTGGACTCAGCTTCCAATATACACGTAGCATTCAGTAAATCATGTTTCAATGTGCCTTGATAAAGTAAATAATGCTTTAAATCAACCAGATATTTGTAATCGATTGGTTAGTAAAACAACACAATAAATACAAGCAGAACAGTTGTCAACGTGACGCGCCACGTCATGTGATTGAAATACCTTTAAGCTATTGGTTGAATTCGTGACCCAAGCTAAGACTTCCCTCACACCCTTCGAAACCGACCAACTCTTTATCGCATTTAGTCCGGGAATAGCTTATCGAACGAGAAGAGTATCACATGCGAATTTTTGGCGATGTAAATATCACGTTCGAAATTTATCGCGCGAACTCAAACATAGGGTCCGGAATGAAACAAATTAAAATTTAATATTCTGAACTGAAAAGTACAATTCATCATTCATTGACTGGAAATAGGAATAAAACGCTGTTCACAGCCAAACTTTTCGTTTTGTTTCCTGATTGGTGAAGCAGAATCTGAAATTCAACCGAAGTAAAATGTTATACACAACAAAAATACGTTAACGTCATTCGGTTTGCTTCTCAACAAGAAAGCATAACCTCGGATTTGTCATTAAATACAATCAAGAATATTTTCCAATCCAACAACCAAATTTATCTATCCTTATTTTACCAATATAGCGTCTGAAAACTAAGGAAAAGAACACAAAATAGTTGAAAACACCTGTATACACATATGAAAAGCAGAGGTTGTCAAAAACAAAAGTCTTCCATCCCTGCCATTCCAAATAACGACTGCCTTTGAAGCCGAAAAAGAATACTTATGGTCCCTTGTGGTATAAGTTTGGATAATTCATCTTCCAGCTATGTTGCAAAGAAAAGATCAGTTGCATACTTTATAATGACGCCATTCACCATCTAACAGTACTGCCACACATCGTCGTTCAATTGACTAACTGTAACCACGCTTTGTAAAAAAAGACACCATTATCGATTCTATGGTCGGAACGCAACTTTTATACCACATCATCAATTAATTTTTTTCGCATTCCGTTGTAATTTATCTCGGTAGGTACTAGCGCTCGTTACTTCTAATCCGCTTTTATTGCTCATCGTTGAGTATCATGTCTCCATCAAGAGGCGAGAGAAACCCATTTTCCTGCCGCCCGTTATCACCATCTGAACCAGGAAACGCCAGCAGGAGCATACTGGGTCACGGCAGTGCCCGGGGTGCTAATTTCAATCGCTCATTACGCTCTATTCAACGCCAGATATAATGCTTCAACTGCTACCGGTCTTCGCTCGATGGAGTACTAACTTGTGTACGCACTAAATGCAGAAGCTTGATTGGTATTTACTGGAACTGTGTGACTACACGAGTGGGATATTTAGTATGGGTTTTTGTCAATATTTGTGTTTTCAAGTCGGTTTGCTGATGGTCCTTCAGATTAATGCTCTTTGGTAAATACCGTTCGAGTAAAACAAATAATTGAAAGTCTCGAGGATAATTTTAATATGAGTGTTTGGCACTAAGATCAATAGCGGTCATCGTCTTGACTATACGTAGACCAGGGCCAATCATTTTTGGAATAAACAAATTTCTTAGCAGTATGTGTATGGTAGGAAAATTTAGGTTAAATTATAAGTGAATAAGGAAAAATCAAGACGACTAAGTAAAAGTTCAGAAACGGGGGTGGGGGTGGCTAAATATTCGTTTTCAGGGTTGGATTTTGTTTTTATAAGATTTGTAACTGAAATATGCATCTTATCGAGAACAGTTTGGGACAAAAGTTGTAAATGATTGAAAAATCAAAACTTCTGTATCAATAATGTTTCAACATCACTTCAAAATTAACGTTATTTTTTCTGTTTTGAATAAGCTATGATTTTTTCAAAACAATTAATACTTCGATTGTATACAAATTTAAATTAAAAAAGCCTAATTTTCAATCGCCAAAGTTGGTTTATAGATTTAATTTTTTTACCTTCATCAGTGCCATAGAAATATACTTACACTAGAATGCTAATACCATAGGTCAAAAGTGTTGTAAAAAGTTCAGACGAGTAAGCAATGCGCATGTGCGTCATTGCTGATTTTTTTAACAGGCCGGGTTTCAGTAAAATATTATGGTACTGGTGAAGGTTGATGCACTTTTTTTTGTTAAGCTAAAATAATTAGCTCTTTTGAGCAAAGCATAAGCACATCAAAAAAATCATAACCTACCAAAAATAATTTATTCTAGTAGATATCTTTTTTTTACTCCCACAACACTAAACAGTTTCTTTTTTATATGATTATATGGAGGAAGAAACTGTTTTATCAAAAAATGTCTTAAAGCTACAAAATTAATGTAAATTAACGAATGATGGAAGAACCTACAATAACAAACACCATACAAAACTACAAGACAAAATATGAAATTTTAAAAACCGTCTCTGATCTCTGACAAGAGTGACAGTTCTTAGTGACAAGTCTTCCTGTTGATGAAAAAGCACTGATGCAGGGTCATTACAATTACAGTAACATGGGTACATTACTCTATTAACTAAGGCTGAATCAACTCTCTCGTCTGACCAATATGGTTAGACCAGCGCGGTCATTTGGTTGACTTGACGACCTTGAAACTATTTGAAATTACAGTTATAAAAGGGTTATTTTTACTATGTTCACTAATTAATAATTACGGGCGTTGATGGAAAACTCAATGATGAAAGTTACTGTCCTGATAGCCTGATGCCTTACATATAAGCACGTAAGAACCCCTACATAACTTGGAGGATGTAGGGAGAGTCAAACACCCGTAGACTTGAACTTTGCAGCTTCTAAGGCCTACACAACATCGTAGGGTCCGCTCTAGGGCGGATGTGTGCTGGTTTTGCCCACCCTCTGGCTTCCCAGAAGGGCAGGACGAAAAACCTATCACCGTATGAAATGCAATATCATTCCCTCCTAACCCCTCTGTGGCTTAGTGATAGTTTTATTGTTATTTTATTTATTTAGATGTTGTATGTTTGATATTATTTTATTGTAAATTTAATGAATAAATATTTTTGGATTTTGGATTTTTGGTTAATAATTACAATAATCAATTATTATCAAAGGATATTATCGCTATACCACAGAACTCTTTGAGTTATGTGTGCTATACACGTTCGTGTGTAGCGTTAGTGTTTGCTCATTGTAGTTTTAGTTATTCGAGATTTGAGTACCCATCTGATGGCAGTTCCTAATCTTGGTGGCAATCTAATGACAATAATACTATTGTATGCACTAGAAGAAGGAATTAAAATCGGTATTCCTGTTCTACTTACACCTTTCTATATGAAGTTGGTAATTTTAGTAGTTCGACAGAAATAATCAAGAAACACGGGATTATTATAGTAATTATCGTTCCAGCTGAGAAATCGGTAAAGGTTATTTCTAGACTGCTAAAGTTACTGTACTGATCTAATGATTCTAATGGATAATGAATATACCTACTTTCAGTTCATACTGTTAACAAACCTTTCTCAGCTATTTCAATTTCATAATTACGATAAGTAAACAACAAATGAATTGCCCTTTTAGTTTCACTTTGTTTAAATTTTATTGAAATTATCGTCTGCCAAAATATATTTCGAATTTTTTTAGGTTATAATTTTAAGAAACCATCATTTCTTCCTACTTTACCTGACCGTGACCACTCCATTAACGTCGAAGGCACGTTTGATATGTGACCAATATTTTCAATCATCTGATCGGTCCGACTCATCGTCATACTTCATACTGAACGCGCGTGCCTTGTCCGACCGGTGACTTGACACAGCCTCAGTTTCCTTCGCGCAGAAAATTGAGAATAATTCAACTCTAAATGGCTCTTTCGCTTTAAAAAAAGTCTTGAATGCCCTGAAAATATTTTCTCTTTTAGATGACATGGGTTTTATTGCCTCATGAATCAAAACTTAGAATTGAAAAGACGAATGATTTTCAAACTTGGCAACGATCTACCCGAACTACACTAATGATGAGCACATCGTATACGGGTCGCATAAGCGGCATGCTTTTCACTATAGAATAAAATGCACGGCATAAGCGCTCCGACCGATGCTAGGTTATTAACAATTTTGGATGAATAGTCGTTAAATCGCTAACAATTTTGATTGGTTACTCTGTCTACGCAAGGTTAGTCAGGTTAGGTTAGGTTGGCTAGTATTTCACGCATTTTCAACTCAGTTGGCCTTCTTTTTGTCGGTCATTTAAACTTATCGCCATTACAGCGACCAATCACAGAGCGTGCCGTGACGTGCAATTTATTGTCGTCTATGCTTTTCGCAGTGAAAATTAATGGGATTAGCATTCTAGAGTAAGTATATAATATATATTTCTATGATCAGTGCCCATATTCTATGTTGAAACCTCTACTTTGAGATGTCATGCAAAAAATAAATTGTTCGTATGAAAAAATATCGTTAAAAACGCAAGAAACAAAAAATAATAACTTTTTTATAATCGATTTATCAGTAGTCTTGAGAACTTCTTATTTTTTATTACAAATAAGCGTTGAAATTGATGAAAAAGATTGATTGTCGTGTAATAGAATGTCATTTACATTTAAAAATGTCAACGTTCAACAAGAGCATCACAAGGTCAACGTCTCACAATGGCACCTATGCACCAGGCGAATTCCTATAGGTCGCTGGGAGTTCAGTAATGAAGTCACAGTGGTGGGGAGAGGTTCAGAATGGGCCCAAAGCTCCTAAATTATTTGGTTTGTTCTCCATCGGGACAGGGCGACCCAATCTTAGATAATTTCAGAGAATGTGTTATTCAGTGAGTGTATTTTTTCCTATTCATATCCACAATATGAAAGAATAAATATTAAAGTATCACCAATCAGAACGATACCATCTCGAGCGACCCAATCATCCGTGTACACCATCGACCAAGAATTGAATGGAAAACGGTACCGTTTTCGTTGCATGCTGCACTTATCCCAGTAATGATAATGATTGATCTTTCAGGTAAGCATTTTTTCATTCGGTCAACTTGCATACGCTCTCCAAATATGGAACTCGGCATGTCATGTCTTACCTAATGATAGGTAGTTGCTGTATGATTGCCGTTTGAATTAGAAGGAAGTGAGTCTATAAACAATAGTACAAGCCATTGGCGGGTCGTGTCATGATGCAGTTGATAGGCGATCGATTCGAACATGATATTCCAAGCGAAATGTCTGGAGGTTTATTTTGTGTTATATGTTCTGAGAATGAACGTTCCGGAGTTAAAGACATAGTCTTTATTTTTGAAAATAAGTTCCACATTATTCTCCTTACCAGTAAAAGGAAGAATGAATAATGGAATGAATGCAAAAATAGAGTTGGATGTGGTGCTGAGACTTTACTTCCGTCTCTGTTGGTTTTGCACAAGAAGGAAATATTGTAAGAACCAAAGAAAGGAAGGGAAGAATTGGTTTAATTAAAAAATTTCTACAGGTTGAAAGCTTCTTGTAATAACTTCCTAGAAAGTACCCCAGTATGCGGGAGTAAAGAGCGATTTCTTACTAACTCCAAACACAAAAAACTGCTAATTAAAATTCTGATGAAATCGCTTTGAAAAGGCACCTTTGAAGTTTTACAAGTTTGTGGTGATGCAGACAATTTGATTATTTACATCGCAGTTGACAAGGCTCAATAAGATATTCAACATGCTATCGTTAGGCATCACAGGATACCGGAATACCCCTTGCTCATTAAATGTAGTGGTGTATTTGTTTAAACCTCCGAGCAATAAAAGATATAGAGGTGCCATTTCTATATAAACAACACATATTGATGTGAAAACTGCATACCGCTATCATTTGTTATGATTTGTAGGTGAAGGGGACCTCCGAGCTCGGAGGGGGAGATCTGTTATTGTTTTGAAAACTGGAGCTATGCTTAGAACCAGTGGCGTGCTGATACATTTTCTTATATATTATTAATTAGACACGGTCGGTGCAGACAAATTTGTTATCACATTCATCGGCTTCCATAGACGACCATATGCCTGGTTGGAAAGCAAGTTTGTTATTTAGATGCAACCCTGACGTCTAATGCTTGGAATGCGCACCAACCACCAGCAGTAGTGATGTAGGTCTCCCTACAGATGAAAAGTGAATGCGCTTGCAAGGAAAACAAAGTCGCCCTGGAGCGCCACAGCAAATAAAAGCTGCCATGTACCCGCACAGGCTATGGGTACACTCTACGAGTGTTGTCAAAAAATAGTAACATGTTCTTACATTAATACAATGAATTTTTGGATTAAACTCTTCCTATCATACAAATGGTAACATTTCCTAAAAGGTTGCACAAATAATGGCCTATTTCACCAACTGATTCCTAAAGTTAGGAAATACCTAAATCGAATTTAGGAATGCCTAAGTGCAATTTGCGCTTCACCAAGCATTAAGTAATGCTTAAAAGTTATAGGAAATACCTAACGTAGGTCTTTGCTATCACTCTTAAGCATTATTTGACGTGTGGTGAAACGTAAATTGCACTTGGGTATTCCTGAATATGATTCAGGTATTTCCTAACTTTAGGAATCAGTTGGTGAGATCGGCCATAACTCATTCATAAATAGAATTCATGATGAATATGTAGTGAACAAATAGTTATTTATGTAACAGGTGCAAAAATAAGTTACTGTTTGTACATGATGTGAGAATTGTCAACACGCTACGTGTACTTACACAGCATACACTAATTCTTTTACGATCATTAAAAAAATAGACTTTCATTCGTCAGTTTTGAATATGAGAAGGTAGTGCTTATTGCTGTGGGACAATAGAAATTAAATTGCAAGTCGTTATCAAGTTATCATACACTTGATAACGACTGTAGATTTTAACAGTTGAAACGTCGTGAATAAAATTGCGGAGATTTGAATTTTTCTTTGTTCTTTTTTATGCAATGAAAGTCCAGAATTACCTTACTCAAAGTGAAACATTGTCAACCACTTTCAAAAGAACGATAGAAATGTTGTTGCCGGTACTTGCGCGTTCACGTGAGTCTTGTTCATACCCTCGCGAATTTCGCAAATTTTTCTGCGAATAAAATGGCTGCATCAACGATTGGTCCAGCATGACTGGCAGTCATTTTAGTCGCAGAAACATTGCGAAATTCGTGAGGGTATGAACAAAACTTTACCACGTGAATGCGCGAGAACTGGCAACAACGTTGCTGTCGTTCGTTGTTCGCCTGTTGTCGCTGTCTACGATAATTTTGTATTTCGAATAATGATTCTAATAGTTCATTAAAATGATTCGACTTCCGGCAGTGGTTGAGGTCAGACGGCGGTCTTGTGCTGGAAGTCAGGTTAATGTGTGTGATGTCCGCAGTCTTAAAGACGTGCATTTGACAGATTAAATATGAAGTGTTTTGTTAAAAATTAAAAAGTGTAAAATATGGGATGCAGTATTGCCTAGAGCAAGACAACTGCATTCCCCTGATGAAACCTTGCTGTCTACGCCGGTTAAAGGCCGGATGGGAACGGATTTCTCGCAGCAGGGCATGTCCTACAAGGCGCCGAATGGAAGCCGACGGGCAATAATTGAAGAGAGAGAGAGAGAGAGTAATGATTCTGGTGCTGTCATCGTAGAAGACAAAGATGCTTCAAAATATTCTACTTTGGGGACAGTGCCAGTTGCATCTTTCAACGCTGGAAGGAGTTGGAATCCACTAAATGAAGGAATTTGTAAGAAAACTTCATGTTTGCTATTGTTTTGCGAAAAAAATACTTTATATTGGTCCAATAGACATGAAATATTGAATAAATATGATTAATCAGATACGAGCTGAGAGCATTTGATTTGATAGTCAGTACGAATTTTGCGCTCCGGAAACCCTTAAAACTGCGCTCAAATTCTTACTGGTAAGAAAAATATTTTGAAAAATACTGAAAAATATTACCTTATCGCATCAGATGAAGATTCATCATGAAATGCCAAGACTGGTAATGCTCCTTTACTGATTATAGTTCTACAACCTGACCGAAAAATATGGTGAGGTAACCTGAAAATAGAATGTTTCTGAACCAATGTCAAAGTATCATAAGGAATATGAGAGAATGGAATTATTGTCTTGACAATCATTATACCAACGAATCCCATTCATTAGATTTGAAACTTGTGATGATATACAGTGTTTCGTTTACAATCAAGAAGTTCATGTCCACGTACGGTTTAACCGGAAGCAACATTTTAATTCAAATGGAAACATCGAAACCTTCTGATGAATGGGTTATGTGATAATCCCTGTATATGAACAAAACATTCCAGTACCCAGCAGATTGGGTCTATAGCTAGAGACTTATAATTTGAATTCGATTTTGAAGAGTTGAGTTTGCTTACTTACTTATTTTTTAGTGTACCTACTGCAACAAGTATTTTCCTATTAATGAATAGGTAAATCAGTTTTCAAAGTACAAAGTTTCTTTAAAGCTATTTCAACAAAAAGTGTATTTTTGTCTCACAATTGGAAATCAGTAAAAATCAACTTTAATAATACTACTAAAAATGAAGTCCCCATCAAACATGGTGTATGCCATGCTGCGACGCCCATGGTTTGATTTGATACTTACTTGTGGAATGTTTGTTTAGTGCTTGATAACTTTTTCAGCCCACAAACTTCACACGTTATTGCCATTTCCCAGAGATAAGGTCTCTAATATAACAATTCAACAATCCAACACAACACTTATTCTACCACTTATTAAAATTGAAACAATTATACAAATAGGCTCAAATCCAAACTTAACTGACAAGACGATAAATAAGTTGTCAACGCACGTAAACAAACTAGATCGCCAAGTTAAGAGTGAATAACAATACGGAATTTCAACCGGATTAATGAGTGGAAACGGAAATATCCGATAATGTTCTTTTTTAACATGATCCGAGCATAGATGTTTATAAACCACGTCGGGTAAGTTGCTTTCAAGAAAGAGACAGGAAAGCCCTCTCTATATATTTTATTGCACGGAGGTTTAAACCTACAACAGGACAAAAATCATACAACGGCAGTATTAAAACGTTCACAAATTACTGCAACCATCAGGGGCTTCTATGGAAAAAGTCATATGGAATTTCAACTCCAGGGGATCAACAGAAAAGAAGTGAAAGTAGTTGGAGAAACTCAATTGTTGTTCCTGTACGACGAGAAAAATGATAATTATTCTCTAGGCAAATGGTATTTCAAAACAGCTAGTGGCAAAACAGAATCCCTTCCACCCATGTCAGACAGTGCTCGCCCCACCAAAAATAAGGTCCCTTAAGTATGTGTAGGAAAGCGCCGCCCCTGAATGTGAACATGTGGACAGCCAGAATCAGTGTTTTTCCTCCATCAAACGTTGTACTGAAGTTTTTATTTAATGAATTTTCAGCATGACTACCAATAGCAAATTGCAAGAATGAATGTTTTTTGAAGTTCACAATAGCACATATGGAAGTTGAAGTCAATAATGTTGGTTTAGTATGAGCTTTTCATGTACGCGAACACGCGATCTTTTGAGAACAAATTATATTCAAGCCATACGTATCAATGATTTTTGAAGGAGCTATTGAAGAAAATATGTTGGTATGATATCTCAGTTAACACCGTAATAAACTAAAAATGTGACTAATGTACAGAATGTTACAGACGTTGAACATCGAGAGATCGAAGGCAGAGAGTGAAAACATAGGAATTTGTTTCAGTAGCGCATGTTCGGGGGTTGATGAAAACAAATTAACATCATTTTATCTTTCGTAATTGGTCATAGCTCATCCTATATATGTTACTAACAAGTAGGTACAGTTGTGGCTTATTTTATTATTTTGGTTTCCACGAAAACAAAAATCATGTAATGTTCAGAGAACATCGTGGTATGTAGCAATTGGTGTTCTTCAATTTCTGTAGTCTGTAAGCCACAGCTTTGCTGTTAGTTGGAAGAAAGAGCCATGGAAAAGAGATATTGGGCATATCTAGGATTAGCTCGATGGGTCAATCTCCATAGGACCGCCGACGGTGGACCGTTTAATGATATTTCAGATATTTAACAGCATCGTCCTTGAAACTATATATGAAACGGAGACAGATCGCCCACTTGTATGCGGTGTTCTAGAGAAGTAAGCGAGCTTGTGCGTATAGGAGATTTCTATATTTTATTGGGAAATCTCTATAAGAATTGAAAATACGTGAAATTGATTTGTAGAACGTCAAAAGATTGATGTTATTTTTTCATTGTTTGTTACCATGATGACAATTAAAGATACATTCATGATGATGAATTGAAATACAGTGTGATTACAAAATGTGAGATACTACATAACTTTATTATATTATCCACAGCACAATGAAGTGAGAAGCATGGCAGTTGATGCTTCTGTTGGGGCCGTGTTACAGCAATACATAAAAAACTCATGGTGTCCAGTTTAATTTTTCTCAAAAAAACTGTCCAAAACTAAGACGAGATACAGTACTTTCGGAAAAGAACTGTAAGCTATTTTTCTCGCAATAAAACATTTCCGTTATTTCGTTGAAGGTAGAGAATTTTTTGTTTTCACGGATCATAAACCTTTGAATTTCTTTGACTTTCATGTTTTCCAGAAATTTTGAAAACCATAATCCTAGGGAAATTCTACATAATGGCATATACAGGGTAGGGCACCGAAAACGAAACAGATCGAATATCTTCAAAACGCATGTGTTTTGAAAAAAAAATGCAAAAACACGTAGATTTTTAATCTAAGGGAGACATCTTCCTATCATAACCTCAACTGTCATACCTATCCCCCCACCCCTTGGTCACTATCACCCAAACAATTTGAATAGGGAAAGTAGTGGGTGTGACACATCATTAAAAAGGTAATTTCATCAATGTCAATTTTTCCTACCTAACTTCTTATTTTAGTGCCCTCTTGCGGGAAAAACAACTGTTTCCAAATCATGATAGTTCATTAGCAAGCTAATTTGATATAAATTCGGTTACAATGCCTTATAGAATTTTTCTGAAGGAAAAATCAAAATGGCGACCCCAAAATGGCGAACAAGATTAGCAGTTATGGTCTGATTCGATTCAAAATTGATATGTGATGGTTTTCATGGTCTGAAATTATGATTTGTTTGTCAATGCAAAAAAACAAGATGGTGGCTCCAAGATGGCGGATGAAATTTGTAATTATGGTCCGATTCGAGTCAAAATTAGTTTGTGGGGATTTTCAGGGTCAGAAATTATGATTTTTTTGTCAATGAAGAAAACAAGATGGCGGACGAAATTTGTAAATGTGGTTCGATTCGATTCAAAATTGGCATATGGGGGTTTAACAAGTTTCCAGTGTGACTGAAATGAATTAATCAAATTGATAAGAAAAAGTTTTTATACCGATGCGCTAAAAAGGAAATAGTACTTTTTTTGATGTGTGACGTAGGTTAGTCTGCGTAACAGAATCAGAATTTTACCGAGCAAAAATACCTATTTTGTACTAGCGGCAAGCTTTTGAATCTGTTACGCACAGAAGAACCTACGTCCCACTTGAAAAAAAAATATTTTTTTCTCTTCATCGCATTTGTATAAAAGCTTTTTTATCAATTTTACTCAATTATTTTTAGTTATGCTGAAAATCTGTACTCTAAACTCCCATAATCCAATTTTGAATGAACCGGACCATAACAACAAATATCATCTGCCATACTGGAGTTCCCATTTTGTTTTTTTCCAACAAAAATTCAATAATATATTGTTATCGCAATTATGAACACCTACCAAAGTTCAAGTAGTTCGGACAACTAGAACTGGGTCAAAATTCAGCTGGAAGATTCGTCCCATACATACATACTAAGAGGGCATGGTAAATAAAAGCTTTTGAAGAGAAAATTGGACATTGCATAAACTTAAAAAATTGGAAAACCTTGTATAAATTCAAATCCAATCATTCCAAACTACATTAATTCACAGTAGATGCTCAAAGTGGTCGCCATGAACTGCCATGAGTGTACGATAGTCGAAACGCTGTCTGACGTGTTTTGAGCAAATTATGCAAAATTTTACAATTTGTAAGTTCGTACAATGGTAATTTTTTCAATGTTTGTTATGTTTTCGTGAATTGTTCACATTAGCTTTCAAATCAAATTTCATAAGTTGGAAAATAAAACAGTTGTTTTTCCCGCAATGGGGCGCCAAAATGAAAAGTTAGGTAGCGAACACTCACATGTCCGAATTCCCTACTCAAATTGTATGAGTGACCAATGGGTGAGGAGAGTGGTACGACAGTTGAGGTTATGTTACGAAGATGTCCACTTGGATTTAAAATCAACATGTGTTTTGAAGAATTCGTTTTCGGTGCCGGGTCGAATCGAACCATAACAACAAATTTCGCCCGCCATCTTGATCCTTGCAACGACAAAAAATTATAATTTCCGAATCTCATATACAAATTTTGATTAAAATAGAATCATAATTACAAATTTCGTCCGCCATCTTGGAGCCACCATCTTGTTTTTTTGCATTGACAAACAAATCATAATTTCAGACCATGAAAACCATCACATATCAATTTTGAATCGAATCAGACCATAACTGCTAATCTTGTTCGCCATTTTGGGGTCGCCATTTTGATTTTTCCTTCAGAAAAATTCTATAAGGCATTGTAACCGAATTTATATCAAATTAGCTTGCTAATGAACTATCATGATATGGAAACAGTTGTTTTTCCCGCAAGAGGGCACTAAAATAAGAAGTTAGGTAGGAAAAATTGACATTGATGAAATTACCTTTTTAATGATGTGTCACACCCACTACTTTCCCTATTCAAATTGTTTGGGTGATAGTGACCAAGGGGTGGGGGGATAGGATAGGGAAAATCTCTCTGCATTGATAAATAAATCATAATTTTCAACCCTGAAAACTATCAAATTTCAATTTTGAATCGAATCGGACGATACTTGCAAATTTTGTCCTCCATTTTGGAGCCGCCATTTTGTTTTTTCTCTTAGAAAAATTCCCTAATGCATTGTCACCGAATTCATGTCAAATTAGCTTGCAAACGAAGTATCAAAAGTTGGAATACGGAACAGTTGTTTTTCCCGCAAGAGGGCGGCAAAATAAAAAGTTAGGTAGCGAAAATTGACATGACTGAATTCTTTATGAAATTATCTTCCAAATGATGTTTCACTCTCACTACTTTCCCTATTCAAATTGTTTGGGTGATAGTGACCAAGGGGTTGGGGGCGGGTATGATAGTTGAGGTTATGATAGGAAGATGTCCCCCTTGGATTAAAAATCGACCTGTTTTTGCATTTTTTCTACAACACTGGTGTTTTGAAGATATTCGATCTGTTTCGTTTTCGATGCCCCACCCTGTATATCGGAATTCGCTACAGACATTTGTTACATTAAAGGTTACGAAAATGTAGTGGCTGACGCTGAGATACTACATACGAATGGTACTCTTTTGGACATAATCTGAGAATTTGAATATGTAAGGAACAGTATTCCAGGAGAAGTCTTAATCAATTGACGGGATGTCAAATGGCTCTTGGCACGAAACAGAAAACCAAATTTTTGGAAGGTACTTTTGGCAATGACTCACATGGTTTTCCCTGATGAAAGGGCACTGGTGATGGCAATGCCGAGCTTCGAAATGGAGGACGTCATTGGTATAAATACTCCTGACATAATTAGGTTGGCCACTGAGTGATCAGCTTTTCTGAATGAAAGACATGATTGGGTTTTGTTTGCATTGAATTCTACCAAGTTGGTGTTGTCGGAGAGAGAACTACACCTTTTTCATATGTAATTCAGAAAGTATAACTTGTAATTCAGATTAGTAAAATGTATTTCAGAAAAGGTAACTTGTAATTCAGAATTGTTAATTGTATTTCAGAAACCGTAACATGTAATTCAGATTAGTAAATTGTATTTTAGAAACCGTAACATGTAATTCAGATTAGCAAGTTGTATTTCAGAAAGTGTAACTTGAATTTCAGATTAGTGAATTGTTATTCAGCAAGCGTCAATTGTAATTCAGAAACCATCACTTGTAATTCAGAAACCACCAAAGATCTGACCGGTGTGAAAAGAGCGGCCAAAGATAGCAGCCGAAATCTCCGGAGACACCCCGGAGACACCGAAAGGGGGCTATTATGATAAATAATAACAAATATCTACAAAATAGAGTATGTGGACCTTTTGCATAACTTTACTGACGACAGGGTTGAAAGTAGGTGGGTAAATAATGCGATTGTAGCGTAAAATGACTTCCGGCAAATTAAGGTATTGTAATGAAATAATTTCGCTTTTGGACTAGGGTTGGATATTTTGAATATACAATTTTCTTAAAGTACTGAATAATGGGATTCAGGGTTGAAATTTTCAACCCTAAAATTTTGAATATTCTTTTCAAATTGGTTCCAGCATACACAGATTTTGACTGTCCATTTTTTGTTGTAAAAGGACCATTCCGTTAGAGAATTGTTGACCTCCGTTGGGATCCCGGGGTGGATTTTTCAACCCTACTATAGGGGGAGCCAGGTGGTGCATTTAGCACTTATCTTACAAATTCGACTTATGAGTGAAGTCGTCGTCGGAGCACTAACAAATTTTGTCAAAATGTTGCAAATCACTTCTCCTTTACTATTTGATCAGAAGATTCGACTTCCCGATGGAGCCAGGAGGTGCATTTAGCAACCCTTGTCTTAAAAATTCGAAATATGAATGAAGTCGACGTCGGAGCACCAACAAATTTTGTCAAAATATTGCAAAACACTTTTCCTTTACTGTTTGATCAGAAAATTCGAATTCCCGAGGGTGCCAAGGGGTGTATTTAGCAACCCTTCTCTTAAAAATTCGAAATATGAATGAAGTCGACGTCGGAGCACCAACAAATTTTGTCAAAATGTTGCACAACACTTCTCCTTTACTGTTTGATCAGAAAATTTGATTTCCCGAGGAAGCCAAGTGGTGTAATTAGCAACCTTTCTCTTAAAAATTCGAAATATGAATGAAGTCTACGTTGGAGCACCAACAAATTTTGTCAAAATATTGCAAAACAATTCTCCTTTACTGTTTGATCAGAAAATTCGTCTTCCCGAGGGAGCCAAGGGGTGTAATTAGCAACTCTTCTCTTAAAAATTCGAAATATCTCGGAAACGCTCAAAATCTTCCAAATTTATCAAGATATTTTTTTTGATTGCCTTCAGAAAATCTACAAAAAATGTGAATGAATTTTTTCCATAAAATCAATGTACCGTGAAATATTCCAAAAAACCGGGGAATCGATAGATTCTAGAAACTATTGAAAAAATCCATTTTTTTCGCAGCAAATACCTTTTGACAAAATCTACCTACTCTTCAAATTTCAGTTTTTAGAATTCGTTAACAGAGCGGGGAAAAATAAAATCGAAAAAAAAGACGGGACTTGGAAACTTTTTTTTATAAAAGCATCAAAATCTAAAAACTAAACGAAAAGTTTGTACGAACAATTTCATTGTACTAACTCAGTACTACAAAACACTACGTATGAATTTTTTTTATATAAAAAAAAAATTCACGACATTAGCGCCTTCTGGCGGGCCCTTATCTTCCACCTAGTCTTCTGGCAATATTTTTTCCCCTTATTTGTATAACATCCGATTATTCTGCCAATTTCCAGCCTTGCACCTTATGACTCATTTTACGTAAAATAATGCATATTTAACCCTCTACCCTCGCGTTATTCTTCCGGGGTGCCTTCTGGCACGCTACGTTGGTGACAACCGAACCTATAAATGCTAAAATTCACTTTGCACCGAGTCACCCGTATTTAGTCAGCTCTCCGTCTAATACGGGTTGTTCTTGGTTTCTGAATTACAGTTGACACTTTCTGAATTACAACTCACGCTTTCTGAATTACATGTCACACTTTCTGATTAACAATTCACTAATCTGAATTACAAGTTACACAATCTGAAATACAACTTACTAATCTGAATTACATGTTACGGTTTCTGAAATACAATTTACTAATCTGAATTACATGTTACGGTTTCTGAATTACAATTTACTATTCTGAGTTACAAATTATACTTTCTGAAATACATGTTATACTTTCTGAATTACAATTGAAAAAGGTGTAGATAGCAAGTAATAAATTATCATCTGAATAGTGAGGTTATATCAAACAAGATGGGAATTTATTGCTGCTTATTAAAATTACATCGAAAGCAGCCCCTGGAGACATTCTGAAGTTAGTGTCATGTACATGATGAGGCAATTGTTCTTCATCACAATGGAGCTGCAAGAAGAGTTGAAGAAGAACCAAAGCTCATCGACCCTGAAGAGTTGATTTCTGAAGGTGATTCTCAAGCACTGGCGGATCCAAGGGGGTAGCAATTTCACTTCCTCCTTTAGAGCAACATTTACACAACTTCTTTCCACGAGTATAACGTCCTCACCTCGTTTTCAGTTAAACTTCAGTTCCAGCTAATTCTAGTTCTTTATCATTAATTACCTTAGTTCATTACTTGTTCTTCATTACTTTAACTGTATATTACTATTTTTATTATTTACTGCTGCTTGCTTATTTTGTTACTTACTGGTAATATTTTTATTACTTTCTAATAATGGTACGTTGTTCATTAACTTTGTTCATTTTTAATTCCATTCAATTTTAAAACGTTATATTTAATAACGGAAATATGTCTATAAACATCTTTATGTCATACTACACCTTTTTCATATGTACTTCAGAAAGTATAACTTGTAATTCAGATTAGTAAAATGTAATTCAGAAAACGTAACTTGTAATTCAGAATTGTTAATTGTATTTCAGAAACCGTAACATGTAATTCAGATTAGTAAATTATATTTTAGAAACCGTAACATGTAATTCAGATTAGCAAGTTGTATTTCAGAAAGTGTAACTTGAATTTCAGATTAGTGAATTGTTATTCAGAAAGCGTCAATTGTAATTCAGAAACCATCACTTGTAATTCAGAAACCATCAAAGATCTGACCGGTGTGAAAAGAGCGGCCAAAGATAGCAGCCGAAATCTCCGGAGACACCGGGCTATTATGATAAATAATAACAAATATCTACGAAATAGAGTATGTGGACCTTTTGCATAACTTTACCGACGACAGGGTTGAAAGTAGGTGGGTGAATAATGCGGTTGTAGCGTTAAATGACTTCCGGCAAATTAAGGTATTGTAATAAAATAATTTTGCTTTTGGACTAGGGTTGGATATTTTGAATGTGCAATTTTCATAAAGTACTGAATAATGGGATTCAGGGTTGAAATTTTTAACACTAAAATTTTGAATATTCATTCAAATTGGTTCTAGCATACACAGATTTTGACTGTCCATTTTTTGTTGTAAAAGAATTGTTGACCTCCGATGGGATTAGCACTTATCTTAAAAATTCGACTTATGACTGAAGTCGTCGTCGGAGCACTAACAGATTTTGTCAAAATGTTGCAAATCACTTCTCCTTTACTGTTTGATCAGAAAATTCGACTTCCCGCTTGAGGATTTTTCCACTTCGGAGGGTTGTTGAGGGTGGTTTTTGATTCACAAATTATTTTACCCCAACGTGTACAGTAGCTGTAGAATAATGCATTTTCGCCAAAAAACTGTTTCAGGATATTTCAACTTCAAAGGGTTGTTGAGGGGTAGTTTTTGATTCACAAATTATTTCACCCTACAGAGCATGTTCAGTAGCTGTAGAATAATGCATTTTCGTCAAAATACCTCGAGCAACGGTTAATTCAACTGTTTCAAGATTTTTCTAATTTAGAGGGGTGTGGAGGGGTAGTTTTTGATTCACAAATTATTTAACCGCATGGTACATATTCAGCAGGTTCACAATAGTTCATTTCCGTCGAAAAACCTGGAGCAACGGTTATACTTGAAGCGAAAAAAAAGAAAAAAACCGTTGCTGCTTTCACACCCGTGATCTTCATTAGTTTTTCATAAATTTAATGAGAAAGGTTCAGGGTTTTGTTTGTTTGACTTGATTGATTTTTTGAGATATGCGTCAATATGCAATGAGGGTCTGTTTTGAGAAGGATCGGAAATTGCATAACGATTTCCCGGGCAATTTTCCGAAAAGAAAAAAAACACGAATAAAAATCGTACCGATGACTGAAATGAAATTTTTAATAGTGCAATGGATAGAGCTGGAAAATGCAAACAAATCATGTCACTTGAAAATTTCAGAAAAAATTATTGGAAAACTGAGAAAACTTGAAAAATATGAATAAAAAATTGAATTTTTTTAAAATTCGAAATATCTCGGAAACGCTCAAAATTTTCTAAATTTATCAGGAAATCTTTTTTGATTGCCTTCAGAAAATCTACAAAAAATGTTAATGAATTTTTTCCATAAAATCAATGTACCGTGAAATAATCCAAAAAACCGGGGAATCGATAGATCTCCCAAAATTTTTTTTTGTAGCAAATACCTTTCGACAAAATCTACCTACTCTTCAAATTTCAGTTTTAAGAATTCATTAACAGAGCGGGGAAAAAATAAAATCGAAAAAAAAACGGGACTTGGAAACTTTTTTTATAAAAGCATCAAAATCTAAAAACTAAACGAGATATCGACAAGTTTGTACGAATAATTTCATTGTACTAACTCAGTACTACAAAAAACTACGTATCAATTTTTTTATATTTAAAAAAAATATATAAAATTTCACGACATTAACGCCTTCTGGCGGGCCTTTATCTTCCACCTAGTCTTCTGGCAATTTTTTCTCCCCTTATTTGTATAACATCCGATTATTCTGCCAATTTCCAGCCTTGCACCTTATGAATTATTTTAAGTAAAAAATGCATAATTAACCCTCTACCCTCGCGTTATTCTTCCGGGTGCCTTCTGGCGGGCCCGTCTCACGCTACGTTGGTGACACCCGAACCTATAAATGCTAAAATTCACTTTGCACCGAGTCACCCGTATTTCTACGTAGTCAGCTCTCGGTCTAATACGGGTTGTTCTTGGTTTCTGAATTACAGTTGACACTTTCTGAATTACAACTCACGCTTTCTGAATTACATGTCACACTTTCTGATTAACAATTCACTAATCTGAATTACAAGTTACACAATCTGAAATACAACTTACTAATCTGAATTACATGTTACGGTTTCTGAAATACAATTTACTAATCTGAATTACATGTTACGGTTTCTGAATTACAATTTACTATTCTGAATTACAAATTATACTTTCTGAAATACATGTTATACTTTCTGAATTACAATTGAAAAAGGTGTTTATGTTTTTATTGCTTAGTTACCAACTATCTAATGTCGTACTTTATGCCCGTGCCCGTAATTTTTTGTTTAACTTATTTAATAACCTTTATATATGAAATTACAAACGGAATATAGTAATATATGTAAATATTCGATGAACATTATTTTGCCGAATTAACATAAAATTGGCAGTTCTGTAAAGATCCGGTGATAGTTAAGCTTCTTTAGACTTTTTTGGCAACAGATTTTCAGTTGTTTTCTTTGCTTTTTCAATAATTTCGTCAGTAATTCCAAAATCTTCGTTAATTTTGACTTCTAACTTTGACACATATAAACATTATTGTGATTTTATGACATTTACGTTTGTCAACATTCACCTAGCAACGATAGTGTCTACTATGATGAAATGGCAATGTTATCAATTCAAATCGGATTTTTAAAATACTGATTTGTATTGAGATTGGATTGCAATAACGAACTAGTATGGCATAAAGTTATGTATGTACCGCGGGCATAAACAGATGTGTATACCCTCGGTCGACTTACAAACCCTCAGGCCAGAGGCCCTCGGTTTCGTAAAACGTCGGCCTCAGGGTATAAACATCTATTTATACCCTTGGTACATAAATAACTATTATGGACTCTTTTTATTTTCATTGTCATGACAAATAAAATGCTTTTACAAAGTTTCATCAACGAACCAGTTTTTTTTTTCGATGTCCAATCTAGAGAAAGACAACGGTGAATTTTGAACTGAGTAGGTAATCGAATTGTCGGAGTTTATTGGAGAAGTTCTAAATGAAAGTAGAATAATAAATTATTTGTTTCATTAGCAGCGAAGTATCAGAAACAGGATTATTGGCTGCAGGAAGATTTTCAAGGAATATATGGGTAGACCCAAGGAGATTTGCAACAATTGGTATCGGAAGTAGTGAGATAATTAGATACAGTTTCCAATGAAATTTTGAGAGGTTCTCATGTGATTCGTAACAGTATTCTAATATATATATTTTTTAATGTCTAATAACAAAAACTCAAAAGAGATTTGATAGTATGAGTTAGCGAATAAAAATATCTGCAGATATTGAATTAAATCTTCTTTCTAAAGCAAACTATCTACACAAAATTATTTACTGCGTAAATTAAGATCCCATTATCGGAGAAATCCCCTGGAAAAACCTCATCCCACTTTGTTTATACCTCCAACGACATGTCGAAGAATATCAACAAACCATCTTCAATAATTAAATAAACACAGATTTGTTCTACAAGATTCAGCAATCAAGATACAAAGAATGGAATGAACAGTTATTATACAACGACCTCTTAGGAAGTTGTATTATCTACGGTCTTCCTAGACGGACATCAACTTTTTTATTTGACGTTTTAGACCCATAGTTACTTCTAGGAAAATGATCCCCGTCGAAAAAAAATTTTTTTTTGAAAATGGTGTCTGTCGGTCTGTCTGTCTGTCTGTCCGTCCGTAGCTCTGTCTGTCGTGGCATTTCAAAACGCTCGCATTTCCAAGCCCTTCAAGATATCGCCTTCAAATTTGAACCATATCAATAACTCGAGGACAATATTTCTCAAATTTTTTTTTTTTGCGATAGGAAAATCAGGAAAATTTTTACGGGGTTTTCCAGGTTTTTCATACTTCCCTCGATAGCGGTTCAGGAATTGATTTTTTTTTCTCTCATATTTTTTGGAGATATACGCCTATATGTCCTACACAAGTGTATAGTTTTTGAGAGGGATCGGAAAATGCTTACGGCTTTTCCGGGCGATTTTCCGAAAAGTGAAAATCTCAAAAATACGCCAAACCGATAGATGAAACTGAAATTTAAAAAATGCAATAGGTAGAGCTCAAATAGAGGAACAAAATATATGGAAACAATATTTCACCAAAATGATCGGAAAACTGAGAAAACTCGAGAATAATCGAGAAAACTGAAAATAAAAATTTTAATTTTGGAAATTACAAAATAACTCGAAAACGGTCAATATTTTCTCAATTTATCAAGAGATCTTTTTTGACCGCCTTCAGGAAATAAACAAAAAATGTTGATAAATTTTTTCTGTAAAATCAATAGTACGGGAAATATTTGAAAAAAATGGAAAATCGAGATATTGACCGTACTAATGAAACAAATGAAAATCTTAAAAATGCTTCGGATACATCTTTACGAGCCACATCGATATTTCTGAACCATTTTTTTCCAACTAGTTAGGAAAGTGGAAAAATATTGAAAAAACTAAAAAAAAAATTGAAAATTTGTACTTTTTTTATAAAATCGTCAAAATCTCGAAAACCAAACAAGATATCGGAAAGTTGTATAGCAATAATTTTGTTACTCTTGAAAAGTTCTATGAAAAGTTTTGGATATGTTTTCCCATATCTTGAATAACGATAGAGATATGGACTTGGAAATATTTTCCGGTTTTTTGTCTAAAAAGACCAAAAACTCGAAGAATAAACGAGATACCGAAAAAATGTATACGAACAATTTTATAGTTCGCATAAAGTTCTACAAAAAGTTCACATGAAATTTTTCCGTATCTTGAAAAAAAAATTTGCGATTTTTAAAAATTCAGGACTTAGAAAAAATTTCGCATTTTTTATTAAAAACACAAAAAACTCGAAAACTAAACGAAATATCGAAAAAATGTATTCAAACATTTTCATTGAACTCAATTATGTCTACAGAAAGTTTTTATGAAATTTTTGCATATTTTGGAAAATAAACAAAATATTCGATTTTCTTTAAAAAAAACAAAAAAAACTCCAAGATGGCGATAGATTTTCAAGTATCACAGATGACCTTTTTTGATCATCTCATAAAAGTCTACAAAAAGTTTCCTTACATTTTTTCCGTAATATCAATAGTATGGGAAATATCTAACAAAAACGAAAAATTTGGGAATTTTGCATATTTCTTCCTCCCCCCTTCGAATTTTTCCGGGCGCAAAGCGCTCGGATTTTTGAATATCCTATTACCCCCTCCCTTCGAATTTTCCCGGGCGCGAAGCGCCCGGATTTTTAAATATTTCCTTCCCCCCCTCCTTCGAATTTTCCCGGGCGCGAAGCGCCCGGATTTTTGAATATTCACTTCATCCCACCTCCTTCGAATTTTCCCGTACGCGAAGCGCACGGATTTTTGATTATTTAATTCCCCCCTCCTTCGAATTTTCTTCTAAATTTAAAAAATAAGATAGTCATGTATTGAAAACACGTAATTTTGTGGAAAATTATTCAAGACAGTCATGTACTGAAATCGCGTATTTTTGTGGGAAATTATTCAAGACAGTCATGTATTTAAAACGCGTATTTTTATGGAAAAATATTCAAGACAGTCATGTATTGACAACGCGTTTTTTTATGGGAAATTAGTCTAGACAGTCATGTAGTGAAAACGCGTTTTTTATGGAAAATTATTCAAGACAGTCATGTAGTGAAAACGCGTTCTTTTATGGGAAATTAGTCAAGACAGTCATGTATTGAAAACGCGTTTTTTTATGGGAAATTAGTCAAGACAGTCATGTATTGAAAACGCGTTTTTTATGGGAAAATAGTCAAGACAGTCATGTATTGAAAACGCGTTTTTTTATGGGAAATTATTCAAGAGAGTCATGTAGTGAAAACGCGTTTTTTATGGGAAATCAGTGAAGACAGTCATGTATTGAAAACGCGTTTTTTTATGGGAAATTAGTCAAGACAGTCATGTAGTGAAAACGCGTTTTTTTATGGGAAATTAGTCAAGACAGTCATGTATTGAAAACGCGTTTTTTTATGGGAAATTATTCAAGACAGTCATGTAGTGAAAACGCGTTTTTTATGGGAAATTAGTCAAGACAGTCATGTATTGAAAACGCGTTTTTTTTTTATAGGAAATTAGTCAAGAAAATCATGTATTGAAAACGCGTTTTTTTATGGGAAATTAGTCAAGACAGTCATGTATTGAAAACGCGTTTTTTTATGGGAAATTAGTCAAGACAGTCATGTATTGAAAACGCTTTTTTTTATGGGAAATTATTCAAGACAGTCATGTAGTAAAAACGCGTTTTTTTATGGGAAATTAGTCAAGACAGTCATGTATTGAAAACGCGTTTTTTTATGGGAAATTAGTCAAGACAGGCATGTAGTGAAAACGCGTTTTTTATGGGAAATTAGTCAAGACAGTCATGTATTGAGAACGCGTTTTTTATGGGAAATAATTCAAGACAGTCATGTAGTGAAAACGCGTTTTTTTATGGGAAATTAGTCAAGACAGTCATGTATTGAAAACGCGTTTTTTATGGGAAATTATGGAAGACAGTCATGTAGTGAAAACGCGTTTTTTATGGGAAATTAGTCAAGACAGTCATGTATTGAAACGCGTATTTTTATGGGAAGTTAGTAAAGACAGTCATGTATTGAAAACACGTATTATTTTGGGAAATTATTCAAGACACTCATGTATTGAAAACGCGTATATTTGTGGAAAAATCATCAAGACAGTCATGTCTTGAAAAAAGTACTTGGATTTTTTTTTCAAGTCTCGCATTAGTCGTTGTATTCAAATTATTGGTGTCCAATTATAGTTTTAAAAATTTAGTCAACAGAGTCATGTATCAAAAACACGTATTTTTGTGGGAAATTAGTCAAAAGACAGTCATGTATTGAAAACACGTATTTTTGTGGGAAATTAGTCAAGACAGTCGTGTCTAGAAAAATATACTTGGATTTTTTTTCAAGTCTCGCATTAGTCGTTGTATTCATATTATTGGTATCCAATTATAGTTTCAAAAGCATTAAGGTCGTTGTATTCATATGATTGGTGTCCAATTATAGGTAAAAAACAAGACTACACATTGAGGTCGTTGTATTAAAACATGTCTACAGACCTCTAGGCATTTCAACTTCCGAGCTTTCGAAAAGTGCTCGCGCGAAGCGCGAGGTCGAGCGCTTGCGCGAGAGTTAACCGCCGGAGGCCAAGTCTGAGCGTTAGGTGGATCCTAGCGTAGGCGGATCCCACGCTCAGACTTGTTATATCAACTATCATCCAATATCATTATTAACCCATTACGTTTTTTTTTAATTGTCGCTAATTCACATTTCAGAGTAGAGGCATAATAGTCCATTGAAATATTATTATGAAATTTGTTATAAATCCGTTGACCTCAAGTGTACCTAACATGGAATGTCTACCTATTTGCGATATTACTGATAATTGCATTATTCATTATCTTCATTGCCGTTTTGAATGATGCGAATTGTTTGTCGTGAGATTATGAACGTCTTCTATAAATAATTGTTATTATCGTCAGTATAGTCAAAGATTTGAAATATTTATTGAGGAAGACTCAATTAACGGAGGTAACAAATATAATTTGGTGAAGAAGGGAGGTTAGCAATGAATAACACAAAAAAGATCATTTGGTTATACAGGGTGGTGCAATAATGCGTCAGAGTACGATTACTCGAGTTCTATATCTAGAAACATGATTGAAAAAGGGGAAGTAAACTAGTCAACAGTGTCTATAAACCGAAATTATTTCGAAACATACTGGGCAAATGAACGAAAATTTACATGGTCGAGCGCTTTTTTTTTAAATAAATGGAATGCCGTATTTATTAGCACATTTGTTCAAGCAGTTTAGTGATCTCGACACACTCCTCCAATATTATTGACTACTTTCAAGCCACTTGAAAGTTATAACTTTTTTTGTCGAAATTGTGCCACCTACAAATGCATACCGAAAAAATCAAAGTCGTCACGATTATGGAATTTAAGAGACTATAACGCCATTTGATAGACTGATATGTGATATTTCTGACTAATTATCATGCCCAAAAATTATACAGGATGGCTAAAAATTATTTTTCAATTCGGTCTGATTTATTGAACATTGAAAAATTTCAGTTGGTAATTTTCACCAATATAAATTTTCTTGTACCGTAAAAACACATCAATTCAATTATTTAAGTGATTGAAACAAATTCGACAGTATTAAGAAACAATTTACATGCGAAATACGTCCAAAAGAATGCAAATCCAGAAACAAAAACATGAAAAAAAAAATTAACAAACCATATTAAGTGCACCACATGTCATCGATTATGGCTGACACACATCTCTATCCACCTTTGAAATAAGTCTCCTACTGCTCCTAAAATAATTGCCAATGCTACTTTTGAAAGCATTTATTATCCTTCCCTTCAAATTTTAGAAGTTATTGGTGTATCTTTTTTCCCGAGTTTGTTCAAGTATCCTCAAAGTAACAATCTATTCCAATGGGATCTGGGGATCTAGCAGGACATCGAAACAATATTTTCAGACAACAGAAATTATATCAAGTTTTTCTTGAAATTCATTTTAGCTAACTTTGAGAACGTAAAAAATTCACTCAAATTATTACTGAATTATAAATGAAGGTTCATTTAATATAACACTATATCAAACCAAAATGATATTCATGCAAAACAATCATTCACATAGAAATTATGCCATATAACGAAATAAAAAATAAAACAAAGAAAAAAGAGCAAAGGAATGTTTCTCAGCGAAAATGAGCAAATGAAAATGATCAAACTTCAATAAATCGAAAACGGTTAGAAATAACCATGAGACTGTACAAAAATTTGCGTAAAGGGTGTTCCATTTGAAAAACACGAGAAAGTGAAACTCAAAAAATTCCGAATTGGAACATGTGGATGGATAAATAATATCACACACCTGTCTATCAAAAGGTATTTTTATTATTTCCTCTTGAATTCCATAATCAAGAAAACAGTAATTTTTTGGTATGCATCTGCAGATATTATTTCGACGAAAAATGCCATAACTGTCAAGTGTTGAAGGTCACTAAAGTGCATATAAAAATGTACTAATATACATGGCATTCTATTAAAAAAAAAGCACACAACCCTGTGGATTTCCGTCGGTTCGCCGTGTATATTTAGCAATAATTTCGGGTTACAGATTCTGCTGTCTACTCAACTAAGGTTTTTGAATCATATTTCTAGCAATTATAAATTTTGAGCAATCGGACTCTGACATACTATTGTCATTGCCCCACTCTATATATAAAATTTCGAGATTCCTTGACTTCCATTGGCGACGAACCTATATATGGAGTTCCTGGATACAATGGTACGGCATCACACGTTAAAAGGTAAGGGCTACGTTTTCCCTAGCTCACACAAGTCTCTCGAAGACTACTGAGGGTTGCGCGTTGGGGTGCAGCCGGTTGACGAAAAAATAACGATTTAATTTTTTTAACTGACAGTCAAGATGATAGGCTTGCTGTTACAAACAAGCTTTTAAAAGAAGTATGCGAGATTTTTTGTATAAAAAGTCGTTGCTGTTTACCACAAAGTCACATTTTGTGCTGTTAAGAGTATTTTCAGGAGATATTATCAATTATATATATATATATTTATATATATATATTTTTTTTCCTTGGTGTTTTGGCATCGACTGCTATGGTCATTAGCCATGTGTTCTGAGTAGGCCTTGTTACTAACTCCATACGCCACTTTAGGAGCAGCACTATTAATTGGAACGCAACAGTGAATCGTGCAGGACTCACCCCAGTCGAGCCACGAGATTTTAATAATTTAATCGGTCAAATTAAATTAAAACATCCCAGCCGCAACTGGGGCCCGAACTCTGATATATTTTCATTTGTTCCTGCAGCTGATGAATAAAGACGAGTTATTATTATTACTATATAACACACATTTAGGTTCACCACATAGTTTCTAGAATTATACATTATTTTCTTCTCCATAGTTTACTCAACTCGGGTTACTGTGCATACTGGACCTCCGAAGGCGATCTGCCCAAAAAACAACAAATCATCTGATTATCTGATTAAAGTTACAGAGGTTCCGATGATGCAGCACAATTCGAAAAGTAAGAGAACATCGAACCCAAAACCCCGCTAGTTGCCGGGCAACAGTAGCGGATTAGCTCAGAAGATTACGGAAAAACATCGATTCCACTTTAAAGAGAAGTGAAAAGATACTTTTCTAGTACCACGTTGGTTGAATGCTGTCGACGATACTATCGATTCATTTCAGAAAAAAAAAATGTGTTTCGTGGAATGAACACAATTCAGTTGATGATAATTGGGCAGAATTAGGAAAACAATCAAAACTCGACTATTTAGTGTGTTCCAAATTGAGTCGACACCATTATGATTGATGCTACGAATTCGATAGAATGGGCAAACTAGTGGGATCTTTATTGGCCTTCTCGATGCTAAGAAAAAAAAATTTCAACTGTTTAAAAAAAAATCATATTTTTTTAAATGGAACACCCTATATTTGATCATGCATTTCGATTCGTAACTACGTTCTCAACAACAGAGCTCACTTGATCTTTCTTTCTAAATTTGAAAATGAACGACATATGTGGAAATATTTATTTCATTCACCAATACAAAAAAATTCTTTTTGGCGAATAACATCTCATGAGTGTCCAACAAACCAATTTTGATACTTATACGAATGCCAATAATTTGTTACTAACAGCAAAATAAGACAGTAAAAAAAAATATAGCGCTGTGATTTGAACTCGAGGAAACACTGATGTATTAGATACTTATTTACAAAACAATCATTTCTATCTTTAAGCTATTCCACTAGCCGTATTTATTTTGTGAATCAAATATGTTTGGTATATTGACAACTTTGAAGTCGTTTGTATGCAGAACAGAAAATACTGCAGCGTCACATTAGTGCTGTTGAAAAAAAAAATGTATTTGTTTCGATAAAATACAACCATTATGAGCAATCCAGTTGTCTCGAAACTTTTGTTGAAATTCTATTTGTCAAATACTCTCAAGTTGTATTATGTTATAAATCATTGTAATTGTCGACTGTTCGAAAATTTTCGAAATACCGTTTTCCCATCAATGAAAATATGATCATTCATAATCCTGCTTGGTTTGTCAGAAAAATAGCGTAAGAGCACTCCAACACAGCAATTCATTCCCCGATCGTGAATTACCTAATCGGCGTTTTTTTTGCTGTTCTTCATCGACGATTCAAGAACAATGAAACAGTTTTTGAGAAGAGCAGAACTGAAAATCCTTTTGTAATATATAAGTATACAGAAATTGACGTTTCAGCCAAATAATTCCACCAGAGACTTATCTAGAGAAATAGCTGTTCCACCGTCTATTATATAAGGAATTATGAAAAAACATAAGATTTCTCCTTATAAGTTACGATCAGTGCTAACACTAGAATCTGGTGATCCTGAGAGACGATTGGGGTTTTGTCGGTGTTATGAATAAATGGAGACAAGATGAAGTTAATTCTTATGTTTAATAAAAATCATTTTCATTATTGAAGCAGACATAATCCATTTCTAGTCCATCCCCACAATCCACAAAGACAATTTAGTATCAATGTTTGGTGTGGTCTATTCAGACAGAAATATCGGTTCATATTTCTACCATGGTTCTTTGACCGGACACGTCACATTTATTTATCAACAAGAGTGTTGGAAGAGTTTTTCGATGATCTTGATCTGGAGGCTCGTCAGAAAAAGCGACTGTCAATTTTTTTTTGTCTTCAGCATCGAGAAGGCCATTGAAAATGCAACTAGTTTGCACATTTAACAAAACTTGTAGCATCAATAATAACGGATTTGATAATGGTGCCGACTTAATTATTTTGAAACACCGTGTATAATGCAAACTATTCTACAAACGATATGAATATATCTGTCAGTCGAATTATTCCAAATCTGACGGGCACAAATGTATTGCTAAACTCTCACAACAATTTTTCCTCGCTTTTGGTGAGAATCAGTGAATTATTATACGTCTGTGAAATAGACAGACGAATACAACAAAAATTGCATGCCATCAAAATTGGTTGTGTGGTATCAATTTCATTATAATCTTGGAATATTGAAAGAAATTGAACAGTGATGTAGGATTATTGAATGAAAGTGGTAAATTGTTTTTCTACTACACAATCAATGAAAATGTAGGATATACACCATGGGAAGCGTGCACATGATGGACAGAAGAATAAATGTCGGAGGAGTACAGTAGTGTTTATATACAACCAAATAAATAACAGTTGAGTGGGTATAAGTAAATAAAACAACGAAAGAAATTGAGAAGGATCCAAGAAGCACAACGTCAGAAGCGTCTTCGAATCCGGCAACAACAACACGGAGACCAGACAATCAGACGACTCAGAAGAACCGAAGACTCAAACATTCTCCTGGAGCCCACATCTCCAGAAGGAATCAGAACCATGCAGAGAGACGGTAATACCAAGAAAGCACCGGTCTTAGACGACATATCAGTCAGGGCACTGAAAGCCTTACCGAGGAATGGACTATCGGCTCTGACAAACATTATAAACGCTGTTCTCAGACTCAGACACTTTCTATCTAGCTGGCGAGAAGCAACGGTCATCATGATTCAGAAACCCAACAGGAACCACACGTTTCTACAAAACCACCGCCCTATCAGCCTAACACCTGCGATGAGCAAATTAGCAAAAAGAGTGATCCAAACGCGACTAGAGGCAATGTCTCAAGAAATGAACGTCCTACCAGACGAACAATTCGGATTCATACATGAGCAGTCAATGGAACTCCAGGACACCCTCATAGTGGACGCCACTATCCAAAGCTGGAACCGCATGGTCAGAGGACATCTTATAGGAGCAGTCCATGATACTACAAACGAATTAGATATGCTCACGCGCATCTTCCCTCGACGCCCCTCCTATCGATGACGTCAGTAAGTGACAAATGTAGTGATCAGCTGTATGCTGTCTTATGGGTAACGGGTGTTTTCAAAGTGTTTTTGCCTCATTTTGAACGAAAATGGTTATGTGCGCCGTTGTAAATTGAAATAATAATAACAATTTAAAGGTCAAAACCAAGTGCAGCTATCTTTCGTTTCCTAAAAATACGACTTTATGCAGAATATGGGTGCAAAGGTGTGGTCAGCGATTTAAATTCAATGTCACCAATGCCAGAATTTGCTCGGAGCAATTTCTAAAAGAGGACTATAGTTTGAAACATAGGCTGATGGATTTTTCTGCAAGGCGACCTAAATTGAATACTTGTTGGGTATTCAGCAAGTATAATCTTATAACACTTGTTCTAATATTTCGACAAAGTTTATTGTCATCATCAGGCAATGAGTGTCCGTGCGGTTGTGTGCATAGATATTATAAAATATAAGTTAACAATTGCAATGTACATATTAAAACAATTAGTAAGAGTCTTTAAAGGTTGCCATCACCATTAATTAAACTTTTATAGTCGGAAACAACAATAATAAGATTAAAAAAACGTACAACATAGCTACCTGTATTTAAAGCTTAAACTACAACCTCAGGGACACTCTTTCCCAGATGATGACGATAAACTTTGTCGAAATATTGGAACAAGTGTTATAAGAGCAGTATGCTTCCTGCATGCTGCGTACCCAACAAGTTTTCCTAGCTTTCTCTTAACTTGTCAGCAGAATTCACATTCGTAATGAACATTTACTTTGAGATTCCTGTGGGAAGTTCTTTTATCACAAAGTCTGCATTGTTGAACACATCTTCATATTTAATATAGTTGGAGGGTTTCTATGCATCTAGACTTGGAGATTTCATCTTCTGTGACATGGATACATCACTAATAAATGCTGTGCAGATAAATCCATACTTTCCTTTCAACACCAAAATTATCCGCTGGGTCATTGTCTCCGACGGCGGCTTTTACTGATTACCATTATCAGTCTCAGATGAATTATACAGAGCATCTGATCCAACAAATCAATATTCAGTGTTTGCTTCACCCACAACAAATTTTGAATATCACTCAACCAAACTTCAATTACTCCTTTCAAAGTCTAAATACCAGCTGTAAAGGGGGCAGGTATATATATTGTACACATAAATGGTACATTTTGTCTATTCATAGTACTCAGTAAAAGAGAAAACGGATTTACTCGCACAAAACTAAAAAAAGCTAATGTAATCAGACGGTGCAATAAGGACCAAATTCGCATATTTGTCACTTAGTGACGTCATGCGCGGCCGTGCCTCAATTGCGTTCTTCTAGTGAGCATATCTCTATATTTTATAGTATCATGGGAGCAGTCTTCCTTTGCCATGACGGACGGATCACCAAGTTAGTCGATGCCAGATCCACCACATAAACGGTCAAGCTGATAAAGTCATTCATAAGAGAACGACAATACCGACAAAGAGTCGGGAATGTAATCTCATCCCGAAGAAGGCTAGAAGCAGGAGTTCCACAGGGAGCGGTGCTGTCGCTGCACCTATTCTCCATCTTCACCGCAGACATACCTATGGCGGACAACCCCATGACCAAACTTGTGCTCCACGCAATCTTTGCCGAGTCATCCTACGAGGGAAGAGTCACATCGAAGCTCCAACAACAGATCAATAAGCTGGAACCGTGGTTCAATCGTTGGAAGATCGTAATCAAAGCAGGAAATAGCAAGGCCATCCTCTTCACGAGGCGACCTAGGACACCAGAGGACATGTGACTATGAATGACGACAGAATCCCGAGGGCAGACAGAGCCGTTTACCTAGGAGTAATCGTAGACAAGAAACTCACGTTTCAGAGGAAGAAGATATGGCCATTCATCGGACGAAGTATCAACATGGCACTCGATTTGAAACTACGCCTCATCGGGTCACTCCTTCTGCCAATCATGCTATACGCGTCGACCGCATGAGGTCAATGCGCATAGCCAAAGGTTGCAGGCCTTCTTAAACGTCTGCCTAAAAGAATGACAACGGACGCATCGTGATATATGCCCAATAGTCCAAGCAATAGGGAAAAATGCGTGCAAAAATTAATATCCGAAAAGAAAAAATATGAGCGTATAGGAAATTGAAATTCAGCATGAGTTTCTATTTCATGCGTCTCGATCATAATTATCGAACATAACCTAAAAAATTGGCAAAGTTGCGAAAAAGCAGTTTTTTGTTGATAACCAAAAAACTACAGCTCCGATCGAAAAAAGTCGAATTAGGAAATTGTAGGTATCGAAAAGATCTATCAATGGAATTATTATTTTTTTTAGTTATATCGGAAAAACCGTGAAAAATCGGGTTTTCTATATACTTACCGTTATTTATAGCCTATGACAAGCCAAAATAGTCTTTCTTTGAAAAATTGATAAATATTGATTATTTTTCAAAATATATGAAGTTTTCTCAAAAATTATGGCTACTCTTGCTCGGGAAATGATGCTACAGTAAAGATTCATGGCTTATTTTTTCTGCAAGAGTTGTTCTTTCATATTATCGAATAGGTATATTGAATTTTTCAATTTAAAGGGTCAAAAAATTACTTTAAAATAATTGCACCTTTTTTTTAGATGTTTTTTTCAAATACATTGCTCAGTTTTGTTTTTATATAAATGGCTTATATAAAAATGGATTCCTAGCATGATTTCAATCATTCAGAAAAAAAAATTGAATTCCTACGATCACTAGGAGCCGAGATAATTTTTTTATTTCAAAAGAATCTGGAAGACGCAATAATCATCGTACAGCAGTCACCTTCATGGATATTGAGGTTGAATTCCTATATTTTCGATAAAAAATACTAGGATATGTCTAGTTCATTTGTAGTATTATTAATTGATGAATAAGATGAGGCGTACAGGCGCGGATCGCGATAGCTGTAGCGGGTAGAGTGGGGATAGCACTGAAAACTTATTTCCTGCGTTCAAAGTGGCTTGTGCTTGAAAAATATTGAGTATCTCGGCTTGTTGTTCACGTACGTTTTCTTTTGCAATGTACACTAGTACTTGAAATTGAACCAATAACTTTTCCTTTCTTTCTCAATAACACTGTCAGGGCGAAAGTGTCTTTAATGTTAACAGTATTTTTATCCCCACTGCGCCCCCCGCTAAAATTGCATCGCTCCGCGCCTGCGCGCCTCACTTTGTTCATCAATTAATAATACTGCAAATGAACTAGACATATCCTAATATTTTTTTATCGAAAATGTAGGTATTCAACCTCAATATCCATGAAAGTGTCTGCTGTACGATGATTATTGCGCCTTCCAGATTTTTTTGAAATAAAAAATTATCTCGGCTCCTAGAGATCGTTGGAATTCATTTTTTTTAATGCGTGAAGTCAAGCTAGAAATCTATTTTCATAAAAGTCATTTCTATAAAAACAAAATTAAGAATTTTATTTAGAAAAAACATGTAAAAAATTGTGCAATTATTTAAAGTAATTTTTTGACACTTAAAATAAATAAAATCAATATACTCATTCGATAATATGAAAGTACAACTCTTACGGAAAAAAATAAGACCTGAATCGTTACTGTAGCATCATTCCCCGAGCAAGAGTAGCCCTATTGAGAGAGCATCTTTTTTGAGAAAACTTCATATATTTTGAAAAATAATCAATATTCATCAATTTTTTTGAAAAAAACTTTTTTGGCTTGCCGTAGGCTACACAAAACTGTAAGTAACAATTTTCAATACTCTACAATAAACGAGTTATAGAAAACCCATTTTTTACGGTGTTTGCGATATAACTCGATAAGCATCAATGAAATCAAAAAATTATATGTTATTCAATTGATAGATCTTTTTAATACCTACAATTTCCTGATTAAACTTTTTTGATCGGAACTGTAGTTTTTTAATTATCAACAAAAACCGCTTTTCACAACTTTGCCAATTTTTTAGGTTATGTTCGGTAATCAGGATCGAGTCGCATGAAATAGAAACTCATCCTAAATTTTAATTTCCTATACGCTCACATTTTTATTTTTCGGTTATTAATTTTTGCACATTTAACATTGGGTCGCTTCCTCGTTTCTTGGACTATAATAGCAAAGGGGTTTTTATACTCAGATATTCAACGGACTACGTCGACAGACTGATCAGACAACATGCGGGGACTACACTCGACAGAGAAGAAACCCTCACAAACCCAATGCTCATAGATCTCCACGAGAGCAGACCTGAGCAAGACGACAGAGACAAATACAGACGACCTGCAAATTAGGGAGACAATGACACTCCTAAAGAAGTTTGACGGAAAAGCAGAACCTATGGCGACGCCGACAACTTCAACTGGCTCAAACCAGGAATAATCGTTTATTTCTATATGTCAAAAACCAAGAAGAAACGACCAGAAATTAAATTCAGTAAATTCTATCACTATAACACCTGACCCTGAGCCAAAGTGTTTTTTAAGGCCTCCAGCCGGTTTTAGGGGGCACCATGCACAGTTAAGTCATTGTTTTAAACATTCAACTCATGTCCGATATAAGGGTGCAAGGTGGAGTAGACAAACACAAATCCTGGACTCAACGGGGAGAGACGTCAAAGTCGGGCATCGCATAACACGCTTGGACGGAAAACCACCGTATCCAGTGAGAGAGATGCTAATATAACGTCCAATACAAGAAAGAATATTAAAAGAAGGCTTATCATTCAAATCAACAACGCCTCCAGTCAACCGAGCGTAGAAATAAATAATGCATGAAGAAAACTATTCAATATATCAATTTTAGGAGAATTCAAGCAGTGTTTACCTACTTCCGAGAATTGTTGATCACCCCAGTTTGCAATTGGGAATCAGGTAAATGTTAATTGATACTCAAGAACTTCAAAAATAGGATACTGGACGCCTGATTGTGTCAATCAAATGAGAACAAATAGAAATTTTCTGGTTACCAAGGGTGAAAGGTATATAGACCGTCAGATAGTGACAGATTTGGGTATAGGTACCCCATTTTCGCATTAAAGCATTGAATAGGGTTGAATAATACATCGATGTTGAGTAAAGTGGAAGGAGAACATATGGAAAATTTGATTTTCCAGAACAGAAATAAAAGGAGTTTGTTTTTCATATTTTCACGCGAGCCATTATGTTTTTCGGTCTAGTGACGATGAAAGTTTCATAGTTTCGATGGGCTTGTGTGGGAAAATCTGTCAAAATCTCGTTTTTTCTTACAAGATTACACCCTCATTTCAACCCTTTAGCCACCTGCAACACTAAAGCCTTAGGTATTCCGAAGCCAGGTTCTATTAATTGATATTTAGGTGAACACGGCTCGCGTGAAAATATGGGCAACATTCTCCTTACATTTCTGTTCTGGAAAATCTAATTTTCCACATGTTCTCCCCACTAGCCACTCGTAAATTTCCCTCCATTTTACTCAACATCGATGTACTTTTCAACCCTATTCGAGGCTTGTATGAAAAAATGGAGCACCTGAATCTGTCACTATCTGAAAAGGGAAAAATACTATTTGTTCTCAGTCAAGAACTTGTTCTCACCAAAGGTAGGATATTTGAATAGAGATACCTACTATCCAGGATAACAGACTATAGCTTTGTTGCACTTCAATATGATAACCACGTTTTTGGAGTCCAAATTATTGAAGTATTGTTTTTTAATATCACTATAATAAACTTCGATAGGCACACGGTGAGAAAATTTCTTCATGGTTCATTTGACATAACGGAAAATTCTGGTAATACGACAATGTCTTCCTTGAATAAAATGATAGTGGCCGTCTTAAGTAATGATTGTCTTTTTCTTTCGAAAAGCTTTACAAGCATTTCGAAAGATTTAGTATAACCCATTCCGACTCTGGTGCGAACAACTAGAAATACGCAATTATTCCTTTGTAATCAACTTTTTTTTAACTGATTTGTGATTTCCTTATCTTTTTCTTCGGTCATCAGGTAGATACACGTTTGCGTTTCGACTTTATCTTCGATTCTAGTGGATTCATTCTAATTCAGGATGACTCGACGAAATTCTCATCAAGTTATCTTGGACATTTTAGGAGGTCGTTAGCATACGACTGGTCTTTTTGTTAGATTTTGATTTCCTGTAACAGAAATGATGCATCATTGTATTCCTGATGGGAAAATAAATAAATGAACATGATTTCATTTAGATGTTTGAGCTTTTGATGAATATAAAAACAATCGGGTGAATACAGAGTGTATCAATAACTCAAGAAATTGTGTTGTATTTCTGGTTTATCAGATAATGAAGCGATGCATGTGACTCTATCATTTCGTGATGTGCTCCATAAGAATAAAAAGTTTACGTATGGACGGATTTACTCTATGAATAACTGTATTCACAGAATTACATAATAATTATATGGTCTTGCTCAACAAGTACTTTCCGGTGGTTACAATAAAAAAGGAAACCGTGGATCACCTTAGGTATAAAGAAAGAAACTACTCAACAATTTACGCTGCTATCGTTACTTGAGAACTTATTTCAATGAAGATTTGTTTCATTCTATACAGAAAAGTGATAAAGGCAGCGAAATTCAGATACGACAATTAATTCAGAGGTACCTCAAAAAAAAAAAATCACTAATATCCAACTCGATCCAACTATTTCACCAACTATTGAGAATTTACCAACGATAGATACCAATCCTCTAACTTATATCAAGAACAACGATCCACAGAGCTTTTTCACATCTTCAACTGACATTCAAGAGCTGAAACAGGCTTTGTCTGAAATAAGGAACCGAAAATGCTAGTGGGATAGATGTTTCACTTTCTTGAAGTATTTTATGTTAACCTGAACTGTGGGGAGGCGGTTGCAACACTCTTTTGTGATTTGTCGAAGACTTTTGACTGTGTTGAGCATAAAAGACTGCTTCAAAGTTATGGCTGAAGAGGCATTTCCTGTACGATTGGTTCAAATCCGCTCTGAGCAAACGAAGACAACTAGTGAAAACTGCGAATGCATCCTCTGATCTCATGTTAGTATGTGGTGGTGTGCCTTAAAGCTCAGTCTTGGGCCCTTTACTGTACATCAATAATATGGTTAACATCAACATCCACACTTTTGCAGACGATGCTACTATCACATGGCACAATGAAGATGTGCATGCTTCACACATTGTAATTGAAGCAGATCCACAAATCATTGAAGTCCGATGTAATGTATTAACTTTGATAAAAGTAACATGATTTCCTTCAGACGTACAATTGAAGAAATTCGGATAGATTATTGTTTGAATAACTAAATAGTTATCGTGACTTCAAAAACAATGCAGGAAATGAATTTTAGGTCAGGATGATGTCCCTCATATTTTATTACACCAAGTCAAGTAAGTAACGGACATCTGACGTCTCGTATTATTGTCATTGGAGGTTTAGTTGAGATTTCAGATTTCTTAAGGTTTCCCCAAACCAACGCGGGAACGCGGGAGCGGGATGAATGCGAGACTAAATTCGATAGTGGCATTTGTAAAAATACAAACTGGTGTGATTATTCTTATTCCGAAAGGAAGACAAGCAGGGAAACATTTCTGGTTTGCTACGTTTACTGTTTTTGAGGCGTTCCCGCGTTCCCGCTTGGTTTGACGGAACCTTTATGATAAAACTGAGAACTTGTCACCTAGCAATAAACTTTCTAGCACGCCGTGTTTCAATTTTGAAAATTGCGCACGTGTTTTAGGGCATTCAACAAGAAGTATGATGCAGGTATTAAAAAATTAAAATATCTAGGTGTGATTGTTGACCTCAATTTGAAATTCGACTCATACATTGTAGATTAAGGCAAGAAAATATCATCAGGTTGTTTTTCAATAATGGTTGTCGCCAGTGAGTTTGCTTCAAAATCTCAAGAAGCGTTTACTTCTCACTGCTGGAGTCTCATTCACGATGTGGCATTGCTTTCTAGGGTAGCTGTACTAATCAGCTTTTCCGTATTCTAGCATTATTTAATGATAATAATAATAATCGTCACTACTATTTCCAAAAAATAGAAGAATTACAATAGATTGGAATAATGAGAAGATGTTTTGGAAATAAAGGGAGGAGTTTATTATTTGATGTGCTATTACAACAAAAAATACTCTTCCACTCAACCCTTAACAAGTCTGTACATTCATTTATTCATATTATCCACTATGTGTACATAGAAGTTGTGAAGTATATAAAAAGAACAAAGTTCATTCGAAAATTTATTTTTGTAGGTCTAAGACAATGTTTATAGTGCATTCTGAAATTATGAGCTATTTGTATTTTCATTTCATTCAGAACCGGATTGTACAGCAAGTTGATCGTAAAAGGTAAAAGAATGTCTGAAATATTCAGTCCTGAAGACAAGTGTGATATAGTCAATATCCCCTCATTTCTGATACTCAAGTTATGCATGTCTGTACGATATGTTATTATTTTATACTGATAGAGAGGTAATTTTTGTTAATAATTCTTCGAAACAGGAAAACAGTGTGATAAGTTCGTATTTTGTCCATATTTAGCCATCCAATTTCACGAAGTTTGTGAGAAATCCCTTGCCGTTTTTTGATTCCATAAATTAAACGAAGACAAAAATTTTGCACTGTTTGAATTTTTTGCTAATAGAGAGAAGTTAAATTTGAGCCATATAGCGTGGATCAGAGTGATTGATTGTAGAAAGAATCAGTGCTTCACAAAATAACTTTTTGGTATGAATGGGTAGCAAGTGGCGGTTACCATAAATTGTTTACAGGCTGCTGTAAGATCGTTGTAGTGATTTATTAATGTATTTTTCAAATTTCAAATCTAGGTCCATAATCACTCCAAGATGTTTTGCTTCAGTTACCATCACGAGTTGTTCATAATTTATATAGATATTGATTGAATTTGAAAGTTTTCTACAGAGCTTTCCACTAACAAATAACATGAATATAAAATAAATATGATTTATAAGTAGGCAATGTTCTGGAGCAGCTCTCACAACCGAATTAGGATCTTCATTGATAGGAGTGCAAGCATTTTCTACTTCATCTGTGGTATAACTGAGGTAAAGTTGAGTATGATCTGCGTAAAGGTGAACATTGCATTTTTGAATATTATTTAAGAGATGGACAAATATATTGAAAATCAAAGAGGGCCGAGAATAGACCCTTGAGGTACACCTGATTTGAAAGTTGTGTAATTGTAACTCATGTTATTCAAGCACACTTTTTGATGCCTACTCTTGAGATAGGCATCCATTATAAAGTTGACTCAAATACATCTTGCAAGCCCTTATTTGCGTACAAAAAGATTTTAACCTTACCTTGTCTTAATAAAATGGAAAATGTATGTCTCATTCATGAATTCATGAATACATACAGAAAATTACACATATTACAACACTTCGCCTATTCCCTCACCCCCACCAAAATCAACATTAGTTAGAAACTCACTTATTTATAATGAGGGGAAGATGTTTAACCACCTGCCTGCCAAAAATAAAACAGCATACGTTCTATTCAGGAAAGCAGACAAATAATTTCAAATTTTTTACTGTTTGGGTATGTATTATTTTCTGATTTTTTACAATTTTTATTTACTTTGTCTTTGTACTGTCTGACTTTTATATTTATACTCAGTTTCAATGTTTTAATCTATATTATTTGCGTTGTATGATTTGACTTTTATGTTTACTTAAGATTTAAGGTCTCAATCTGTAATAGTTGCTTCCTCCGCAAGATATGTAATCTTTGACATTAAAGTGTTTTTGATTGATTAATTCTAATTAGTATTAGTCATGGTACATTTTCGATCAATAATCACTCAATAAAGATCAAAATATTCGATGATTCCATTACGACTGAATTAATTAAACACGTTCTCGAACAGATAGAGATCTTGTAGCATGAAAATAGCCACCTTTTACCTACACAGCAATAAAATCGTAGACAAACATAATAAAGATAATTTATTATTAGGATAAATGTTAATGACCAATTATGCCTAGTGTTATTGATGATTTGTACTAATCATCTTTGGTGGTGTGATTATAAAGTTAGGTAATGAAAATTATCGCAGATTAGTAATTAAACGTTAATTATTTTGGAAAAACAGAAAGCTAGTGTTTTTCTAGTTATTGGCGGGGAACAAACGAGGTACATTCTTGACAATCAAATAGATATAGTTTGAATGAAAAATGTTATGAGTGGGTGTAGATTTTGAATAGGAAACACATAAAGATAAAACCTACAACCGTAAGCTATTAGGGTCAGTAACCTATTCGAAAAGTGTCATTTTCATTTTAAATTCATTGATGAACGAGAAAGATGTGTTTTCTAATATAGGCATCTTTGGTAACAATGATGAGTGATTAAGAACCCACACCTCTAATAAAAGAATTGTCTAGATTGTTTTTGGCGAAACTATCAAGTATATCTGAATTTCACATAATAATTTCGGCTTTTTTGTTAGATTTTCTTAATAACAAAACGGAGGACAATGAATGACAGTGAGAGAAAAATATTATCTGATTGATCTTGCAATATACCGGGTGATTCAGCTAGGTAATCGCGGCTCAGTAACTTTCTGAATGGTTTATTTAAAACAAATACATGACTGATTCCAATTATCCACACTTTGTCAAATATGAACTTTTTTCTCAAAAGACTAATCACATTTATTTTTGTGAACGAGTTCTGCCATATTAAACATTACACATTTTTCGTACTTCCGGGCCTAAAGTGACAACTTCACTCCCTTGTGACAGGTACTAAAGTGTCACATTTAATCCCTCCGGGATTAAATATTGACGAAACTCCCGGAACGATTAAATCACAAACAAACGAATTTAAGGGATATTTTATTGAAAAATATAATTAATTAGAATGGTAATTAACGTTAATATTCAAATTAATATTGTGACAGTTCGTCATATTGACCAGTCTTTCCTGGGTTAATGCAGCAGGTAACTGACGAGTAACAGATAGGTCCTTTTCATATTGAACTGGTGTTTGTTTCGAAGATCCTGCGGAAACAGGAAGCGAGAATGAGGACTGTGGCATAACTATAGTGGACGAATCGGCGACTTGACCAAATATTTTATCTGAAATTTTTTGTTTATTTTTAATAGACGATTCAATATATCCCTCGGCCACGTTGGAGGATTTCCATCCTCCATGTCTCTTCAGCACGTCTATTGTTGCTCCCGAATCAGCTAACAAAGACGCAGATGTGCGTCTAAAACAATGTCCCGTATAAGACGTCGCATTTTCTAATTTCAAGAAAGCTGCTATTTGCCGTGGAAATGTACCAAACATGTTTTTTCCTACTACTCGCGTAGTACATTCTTTGTTGATGTATTGAACAAAAAATTTTGAATGAGTTGTCCCTGTCTTTCGCAATGCCACATATTTCCGAAATATCGCCACAAAACTGATGGCACTGTTTTCTGAATTTTTGATCACAAAATTTCGGTCAATTTTATTTTTGGTGTTTCTAATCGCAATTAGGAAGGAATCGCCCAAATCTCTCACATCGTCGATTTCTAAATCAACCAACTCTTTTCCACGACAAGCTCCCGCAACGCCCAAAATAAGTGCAACCTACAAAAAAATTGATTTCTTAAAATTTCTGAATATAAACAAATTTCCAAATTTACCTTAAGCATTAAATATTTATCATCCGGAGCCTCCCGTAAGAACTGATCTACCTGCTCAGACGTGAGAATTCTTGACTTCTTTGGCTTAAATCCCTCATTTCTTCTCTTCAAAAAAGCTAATAATTTTGGAAATTTACTTATATCAATATCTTCTCTAATGTTAATAACCGATTTCAGCATTGAGTAATGTGCCCAGAGAGTTGAGGCACAAACCGCTTTTGATTTATCATCGAAGTAGACTAACAGCGCATTTTCAGTAGGTTGTCTCACATTTTTTAAGCGGCACCACTTTTTAAAAGCATCGTACTGCTGCTCGTATAGTTTTCTAGATTTCGGTGGTAACAATTCTTCACCTACTTCGGCTGCTCTTTTATCAATATCAGATACACCTTCTTCACTCATGATACCAATAATTATCAATAACAATGTTTCTTTACAATGACACTAGTAATGACAATGTTTCTAAATTATAACTGTCACAACGCAATGTTACTATGGTAACTTATTTTAAAGACAGTTTATTAAATGAGTTGAAGAGAGAAAAAACTGATTGAAATTATTGAAATAATTAATAAAATCATACCGGAAGTACGAAAAGTATCGTATATACCTTGCGACTGAAGTACATTTAATCCTTCAGGTAAATTATGGCCCTCCCTGCGGTCGGGCCATAAACTTTACCTTCAGGATTAAATGTACTACTTCAGTCCCGCGGTATATAATGTACTATTATTCACGATTACGCTCGTCGAAAAGAATTACTTATTTTTAAATTGAATAGAATATTTTTTATGCATATTCAACAAGCCGTTAGGTGCTGTACTGTACTGTACTGTGTGAGGAAAAGGACCCCGCAAAATCTTTATGGAAAATGGCTCTCGGCTAAATTCGCTGAAACTTTGCAGAAAGATAGTATTTGGTATGCTGATCAAAAGTCTCAATTTCCCCTCCATTTCCAACCCCAGACCCCCTATAGCCCCCAAAAACGCCCCCAATGTACACTCTCCGGTGTGTTAGTGCATAAGTTTTAATTCATCTTCAAACCCTTTCTCCAACCGAATCCTACATTCTACCCTCACCACACCTCGCCACCATCCCTGAACCACTACCCAACCCTTATTTACACCCCATTACTCACTTCCAAAGTTAAAGATTCTTTAATTGTTTTATTATAATCTTTTGAAGCTTACATTACAGTACATCCCTCACCCCCGCACCCAAGGAGTGTGAACCCAGTCTCTTGCCAGAAGAATGATCGAGAGGTCAAATATGCCGAATATTGTACAAGCAAGAGTTGAGTCAGATAATTTAACGAGAAGAAACGGTCAGTGGGAACGACTGAACCATCAAGACCTAGTAGATTTTCCTGAACTAGACTTGCACTACTTGAGAGACCTGACAGTAGGAACTAACATATCAAATACATCTTTCTTCTTCGTATATTCAAGACAAACTAGTAAGAGATAATGACGAACAATTCCAACTTGACAATCATATAAATGAGTCGGGAATCTTAAGAGTACGTGTATATTCAAGATTTCGCAATGCCTGTAAGCATCAACTTTTTGTAGCTTACAGAGTCGATGATGAAAATATCCAGAATCATGGCGATAATGACGACGACGTAATTCAGGGCTACTATTGTACCTGCCAAAGTGGAGCTCGCACACTAGGGACATGTGCGCATGTTGCTAGTATCTTATGGTATCTAGGATATGCACGACATCAACAAAATATTATATACCCTGATGATTCTCTACTAAATACAACACTAGATGTTTTGGGGGGCTATAGGGGGTCTGGGGTTGAAAATGGAGGGTTGTGCCCATTGAGACTTTTGATCAGCATATCGAATACTATATTTCTGCAAAGTTTCAGCGAATTTAACCGAGAGCCATTTTCCATAAGGATTTTGCGGGGTCCTTTACCGTAGTGAAAAAATAGTCATATTTTTTCTACAAAAATAGAAAATCATGAGTGGATTATAATACCAACCATCGATAAATATACAATAGTCACTCAATTCAATAATATATTGCTATGGAATGTTCATAAATAAAGTGAAATTCATCAATAAACCCATATATCGATAATTTAAACGACACGGAATTGAATTTGCATAAAAATAAGTGAACAGGCAAAGAAATTCAATAAAAATGCAAATTTCAACACGATAGTAATAATGATTCATGTAACTGAAAGGCTTACCACTGTATTTCAATGAGGTAGAACAAAGGTACATGTCGTTCGTTTTCTTACCTAGAACAGAAGAAAGGTAAGGTGAATTAAAACAAAACATATCTGACATAATTGTCATGTTAATAATTTTGCAATACAGCCGCATATTGGATCAACGATCAACTTTTAACAGAAAGAATATATCAAAAATTATTTATTTGCTAATTTTCTAAATTCACTCCATCATTAAGATTAGAAGTGACCGAGTTATTTTCATCAATTAATATACAGAGCGGAATTTTTTGAGTTTGAATGGATCTACAGGGTTTAAAAACCAGTCACAATTTTCAGCCAAATGCTCATATTTCCTAATCACTACTTATTGTTCGGCGTGCAGTGCATTTTACAGATATTCATCATAGTAAAAAATTTGTCGATTTTCATGACAAAATGATGGATGCAAAGGAAGTTTTGTAACAAAAACAATACAAACAGTGCGGCTTTTTTAGTTTCCACACCCCTGTTAACTTCTGAACGGTTTGACGTACAAATATTGAACAAAAACCATTTTGAATGGCAATTAACGATACTACTTTTTGAAATAAAAGACATAGTGATTGCTCTATAGAAAGCGCGGGGAGGCAAATCAATTTGAAAATTTCAAACGACATAAGGGCCAAGTCACACATCGTTTAAAAGAGAATTCAAATGTCTTCCCAACCATCTACATTATTTCACAATTTTGTTATTTTTGCCTTTCGAGAGTTTCAGCAACAGCTGTCAAAAGTATCTTTTCTCAAAAACTAGTATCGGTAATACACTTCAAAATATTTCCTGTCCCATTGTTCCACATCAAACCGTTCAAAGTTATCGAGGTAAGGATTCCATTCGAATCCGCAGTTATACGTGATATTTCGAGTACATATTGTAAAAAGTATCAACGAAATCCGAAAAAATTTAGATGGTTGAAAAGAGAATTGAATTATCTTTTCAAAGATGTATCACGTGACTTCTGATGCCAGTCGAATTTTTTCAATTGATATGGCCCGAGAGGGACAACTAGTCATTTTTTGTACACCTAATGAAAGTAGTGCAGTAATTACCTGTAATTAAAAATAATGCAAAATTTTTAGTAGGTAATGAAAGTGCATTCATTTTTTTTTAAATTAAAATGATTGCAGTTCATATGTAGGTAAGATTGCAATATATTCATATGTATTCATTTCTCAAAACTCATTTCTTCTCTACCACATCAGTATATAGAGAAAGAATAGAATTTGTTGAAGCTCTTCAAAATGAATGTGAAACTGTTGATAGTGGGTATGCTAGAGTTCATAATTTAACAAATAATTGTTAGTTTAAACGTTCCATATGTTATATCAAGAAGGGGACCATTTGAGATAGGGTCAGAGGAAAAAGTCCAGTGGCGTAAGATCTAGCGACATAGCAGGCCATTTAACTCCTGTACAACTCAACGAAATTGTGAGGAAAATGTATACTGCCTCATATGATGAAAGACAGTCTCTATCATCATTCACGAAACCAAAATATGACAACTCCTTCGAATAAACAAAGTTGACAAGTCTTTGCCAGGTGACAAAATGTGGATAATTGGAATCAGTTGGAAAGTATCCGCTGTATAGACCAACGTGAGTGTGCTGTTTCTAGAGTTTGAGCAAAAAATTATGTTTATATTTTGTTTTGAAACATTATACTTTCGGATGATTTTAATCATCAGGAATGCACATCTTCCTCGGCGATGTATTATGTTCACTTAATCTATTTTTCTGAAATCCATATATTGTTTTCAAAACACTGCCATATTTAAATACTCACAGTCCAGAACATAATATAAATATAGCTAACTAAAGAGGGTATATAAAAGTTTTGGCATCGATGTTATTTACTTGCTACTTTCAGTTTTACGGTTCCGTCCAAAACATGCAACTTTGTCACATGATTGCAAAAATACGTCGGATTTTTTATAATTTTTATAATTTTGGCCCTGGTGGTCGTGAATGGGCCATGGTGGTCGTGATGGTAGAGCGTTCGCTTCTCAACCTTCGAGCATGGGTTCAAATATCAGCATGGGCACCGATCTTCTGAGGATTGCTGTAAGGGTGCAGCCAGTTGACGGAATGAACAAAGGACCCCGCACACCTTATATGGGAAAATGGCTCTCCGTCAAATTTCTTGAATTTTTGATATGTTGTAGAATTGATCATTCCGATGAAATGTTTCAACGGGCGCAACACGATCCTATGACTAGTTTTCGAGATACAGGGTGTTGAATATGAGAAACATTCACTTTTCATCACTCTGTATCTGCCAAGTTATGACTTAGTTCGGATTTATCTTTTGTGGGATCATCATCGCATCCGTGTATGATGAATTCATGAGAAATTCATTTCCAAATCTTTTCGTAGTACAGGGCGATTTCACTTGAAAACAATGCTATTTTGAGACTTTCATAATTTAGTTGTTTTATAAAGAGAAAATGCGAGAAAAGGTAGAATTATCACATAATATTATAAATTCATTTCATCTAGCATCACAGTTGATACAATTCATACAAGGTGATTCACAAATATGGAAACAAAACGAATTTTGGTTTTTGGGACACCTTGTAGTAATAAACCAACCTAAAATGACAAAATTCACTTGAAGAATGTTAAATGATATGTTTCATGGTATACAGAGTCGAATGATATCAATTTAAAAAATTAGTTATACTTTAATTAATAAAAACCTTGATTTTTTAAATCACCCTATATCTCATAAGGGAGTCCGAAAAGATAGCGATATTTTTTCACGGGAGAACTCGAAATACTTTCATTCATATCGTACAAAATTTTCAGCGGAATCCCATGACTGGTTTTTCAAATACAAGGCGAAAAATGTATGAAAAAAGCTACGATCTGTACATTTTCCCATTGCTATATTTTCAGTCCAGTTTTCGGCGGGTTTGCTGTAGTTCTTCCTCGTCCGGCCGCTTTTACTCGAAATAAAAATATTTCAATAAAATAGTGATCAGTTATTATACCGTACAATAGCGTACCGCATCCCTCGAAAAAAAGCCATAACTCGAATTATTATCTGCACAAGCATCGTCTAGTAGGCGATTCAATGGAAAAATTATTTTTTCATGCTTAGTGTTTCTCAGAAGTTATATTATACTTATTACATCCGCAGAAGTTCGTTTTTTCGAATTTTCACTCTATAAAACAATAAAATAGTGAAAGTCTCAAAATAGCATTATTATCAAAGGAAATCGCCCTGTACTACAAAAAGATTTGGACATGAATATCTCATGAATTTGTCACATAACGAAAATACCACATAGGATGAATCAGAAAAAAATCATAATTTGTATGTAATTATTTCTATCGGCTTATATAGATATATATTAAATCAAATTCTCGGCATATTTTTACACCAAATTAACGTTTTATGTTTCAATTATGTTCTTGTATCTTCGAATCGTATATATGTTTGTATATAGTATATACCCCATTTCAGAGAACGTTTCTCTTTCTTTTTCTTGTATTTGAAACATCATCTGAATCATCTTCGAATACCTACTTATTAATATATTCCTCTTATTTCGTAGTAGGCATGGAGAACAATTCAAAGAGGATAAAATCAACAAAATTCTTATGTCAATAGTCGTTTTCTTGTTGTCATAAAGCCCGAGAACTCTTTTTGGGTTATTGGACTAATTGAAGTTTCTTTTTTACTGTTCAAGTTTATGTGATTTTCAGTGTTTGTTGAACTCTGCTGAACAATATGGCCTTCGCAAATAGAGTGAGTTGTTATGTTTGTGACCGAAATGTTATTCCTAGACTCTCAATGCGTTTGAATAGAGGACATAATATTGATGTTTTGCAAATTGCAACATATCGAAGACAAACTGCGGGAAATCCACCTATTGATATTCAGGATGATACAAAAATATGTTTCAATTGTAATAACACAGTAATGAATGACATTATTGCTATGGAAAATAACCCGAATTGCCTTCGTCTCAATGTGTTGTCCCGCGTATCAAGTCGTGCGTGCATTATTTATAATGCTCGTCAAAATATTCAAAGACTTTCTTTAGAATGTAGAGTGGATATTTTTGTTGCTTCTGATATCTATGTCCCAGATTTCTTGAGAATTTGTGGTCACCATCTTGATCATCAAGGTTTCCTTCCAAATTACTTGCATGGAGGTTTGAATTTTGTGAATAAACCATACATAATTTCCAATCTTCAACATTTTCTTCAAAGAATGAGGACATTTGCTAATAGAAACAGGCCAGTCCGTTACTGGGAAGATATCAATTGTTTCACTGAAGACGAATTTAAGTATCTGACATCAATCTCAAAAAATCATTTTCGACAATTACTAGAATTTTGTGATATTGTTGAACAAGGTGGCAAGAGAAGAAGTGTCGAAAGAAAACATTTGCTGACATTTTTGATCAAAATGAAACATGGAGTTTCAGATGAGTTTTTGAAAATATTGTTCAGTTATCCTTCTCGACAAACAGCAAGCTTCATTATTTCTAATGTGAGATTATCTCTTTTACAAAGGTTCGTACCGAACAATATTGGATTTAATTCAATAACAAGAGAAAATTATATTAACAGTCATGTATCCCCTTATACGAATCAACTGTACAATCCCACACCAGATATTCCCAAAGCAATAGTTTATATAGATTGTACCTACAATAAAATAGAAAAGAGCAGTAACTTCCGGGTATTGAGGCAATCATACTGTTTCCACAAGAATGAACACTTGGTCAAACCAGAGATCATAGTTGCCCCCGATGGATATATCTTAGCAATCAACGGGCCGTACTTCGCAGATGCTAGGAATAATGATGCAAGTGTTCTAAATCACGAATTACAAGTTGATTTGAATGGAATGAAAACATGGTTTCAAGAAGGAGAAATTCATTTCATCTAGCATCACAGTTGATATAATTCATACAAGGTGATTCACAAATATGGAAACAAAACGAATTTTGGTTTTTGGGACACCTTGTAGTAATAAACCAACCTAAAATGACAAAATTCACTTGAAGAATGTTAAATGATATGTTTCATCGTATACAGAGTCGAATGATATCAATTTAAAAAATTAGTTATACTTTAATTAATAAAAACCTTGATTTTTTAAATCACCCTATATCTCATAAGGGAGTCCGAAAAGATAGCGATATTTTTTCACGGGAGAACTCGAAATACTTTCATTCATATCGTACAAAATTTTCAGCGGAATCCCATGACAGGTTTTTCATATACAAGGCGAACAATTTCTGAAAAAGTCCATATATTTCACTATTTTACGCTAATAAATGACCACTCTACCTATCCATTGAAGTCTCCTGATGTGATTGAGAAGATACTTATTTGACATTTATTCAAAACGTAAAAGTAAGGAATTCAGTGAAGTGAAATCAACATTATTTCAACTCATAACAACTTGTACGGCCTTGCCAGATGGCACACATAATATGTATCCCATGGCTATTGGGAATTCAAGATAAGGGATACTCCTTCTGGTGTCGGGTTTTGAATCTATACTTACGTGAAAATGAGGTTGAAACTATGATTTTGAC